>OZ059837.1:18333604-18933604 GCA_964057195.1 Orthosia cruda
GTGACACATTAGCGGGTTCCTGGCTCGCTTTCTATAAATTATTTCCATTTTCGCCTGCTCATCTTGGAGACCTCGAAAGATGGCGGCGTTTTGGTTTTTAAGTGCCTCGAGTACTTCCTCATTTGCGTTGCACTGCATTACGTCGCGCAACACAACCTGCGGGTTTTTATTTTTAATGTTTTGCGCTTCCAGCTCAGGCGCCTTCCTGATCTTTTCCTTCAACTTTTCCCTATCTTCTTCTGACCTACAGCCTAGAATTACTCTCCTATCTTTCGCTTTCCTCACTTTCTCTACCGCTATACCCCCTTCCTTGACATTAACCACCTTCCTAAGTCGGTCCAGGACTTGCTCCCCCGTTTCCTTCTCATCCCTGGCCGACACTACGATGGAATGTAGTGTGGTCTGCTTCGGAGCCTGATTGGATGGCCGACTTGCTGCCACGCTAGCATACGAGACCATCTGGTCTCGGCTAGCTTGTAGCGCCTCTTTCAGCCTATCCATTTTTAGGCTGTTCTCGGCCAGGTTTCGGCTATGCTCTTCTAGAGCTCGCCTGAGGGAGTTTGTCTCGACCTCACTGATAGCCTCTGAGCACGGGAGGGGGGATTGCTCAACCCTTGGCTCCTCCTGAACTTGGGTCCCGGTCGATGCCATGGTCATTGTGGTTGGGGGGGCTCTTCCCTGTTCGAGCTCTTTTACCAGCTGGTAGAGCCGGTCTGCCTGCGCCTTGACCTCCGCCCTAATGTCGTTTCTTGTGGTTTTGGAGGTTGTCATTAGGGCCTTGATCTTGTTTGAGGCTATCCTAGCCTCGGCGATTTTGCTCCTTTGGGTAGGCGGGCTGCCGACCTCAAAGGAGATCGACATAACTGGTGATGGTCTTTCCAGTTTTTTAGGTGGAGTCCGTTTTGTAACGGTTTTACCCGCCTCCCATTCACCCACGCTCCTCCTGACGCTCTGCGTCGAAGGACCTGCCTCCTCAGGTGCCCTCTGGGGGCTTTTAGTCAGGGGTTTGATTGTCGCCGAGTGCTTGACGGGTGTGCGCACACCAGGCATGCCGGACATTTTGGAAAGTGAGGAGTGGCTGGGATTAGTATCGTGTCAAGGTAGGGGTGTTGTAAAGAGCACCCCTAATTGTGTTAAAGTAAAAAAGGGTTTGTAAAGATACCCCTTTCTGTGTGTCAATGTAAAAAGGGAGTACTGTAAAGGGTACTCCTTTTGTGTGTCAGATGTCAATATTTAAAATTCTCTTTCGGGAATGTCCCAGGTTAAAATCTAATCTAAACTTATTCTAAAATATAGTATCACAAAAGTACTACTATATGTCAACAGTTAAAATTTACACAATAAAAAAGCAAAATGCTTATTGTCTTAACCTAAACATATAGCAGCACAATAATGCTGCAAGATGGCCTTAAATGAATCAATTTTCCAAAAATTTCGGTCTGGTGGTGCTGGGAACTGATGTCTTCCGAGTCCGGGCGTTTTGTATTGTGCTATCTGGTCTTAGATTGCCCTTCAGTAAGCTAGTTGTAAGTCGCTTACTGATACTACCCGTTTGGAAAGTTTTTGGTATTTCTGGCTGAGCTGGTGCAGAAAAGTGGTCTTCTGCTGGGGCCAGTCGAAAGGGCTCCTCGAGCCGGTCAGAATAAGTCCAAGCTCGGATGGTCCAGCTCTGACATGGGCCTAGACAGTACAAGGGGGGGGGGAGGTTAGGGACTAAAAAGGATTGGGGGAGGGGGTTTCGTTGGGGCCAAAAGATAGGGCTCCTCATGGTCACAATGGACCCAAGCTTGGGTGTTCTGCCTCTATCCAGGACCAAGTTAACCTAAGGGGGTAAGGTAATTTGAGGTGGGTTTGGGGGGAGGGGGGTAAAATCCAAAGTTCGGAGGGGGTGAAGGCGGGGGGGGGGAGGGGGATTTTTTGAGGGGGGTATCTATAGGGGCCAAAAGATAGGGCTCCTCAAGCCGGTCACTATGGATCCAAGCTTGGGTGGTCTACCTCTATCCTTGACCGAGATAGCCCGAGGGGGGTAAGGTAATTTGAGGGGGTTGGGGGGGGGGGGTAAAATCCAAAGTTCGGAGGGGGTGAAGGCGGGGGGGAAGGGTGAGGGGGTTTTTTGAGGGGGGTATCTATTGGGGCCAAAAGATAGGGCTCCTCAAGCCGGTCTCTATGGACCCAAGCTTGGGTGGTATACCTCTATCCTTGGCCGAGATAGCCCGAGGGGGGTGAGGTAATTTGAGGGGGGTTGGGGGGGTGGTAAACTCCACAGTTTTGAGGGGGTGAAGGCGGGGGGGCTGGAATAAAAGTGGGGGGGGGGGTTATTTGCAAAGGGGAGGGGGGACTGTTCAACACAATTCCAATCTCGGGTGACGTCAGGCCAGAGGTTGAGGAGTTCCCTCGAAGTTTCCTGCTGAGGATTCTGGCAGCTGTTCTATAGTCAGCTCTATAGTCAGCTCGGCGCAAACAGGTACGTCTATAGCTATCCTCAAAAGTTTTTCGAGCACACTTTTTGTCGAGCACGTTTTTGTTTTGAGGTTAACTATGACAACGTGGTCTCACTAAAGTATTTTATTACTGCACGAGTTTGCACCTCAAAATTCTGAAAGTCAGAACGAAGCTGAAGGCCACTGAGGGGATCAACATCCCGTGATAAAATTTGTATGTCGCCGCTTTCACTTTTGAGTTATTCACGGTCAAAAATCACTTGGAGGTTTGGTGACCGGAACTGCTCTATAAAAATGTATACACACACTTTTCAAAAGTTTTGTTTGTGGAAACTTCACTACACAATGAACGCCCACAGGTAGGTTAATCCGGAATTTGTCTCTCGCCCCCAGGCGAAGTTTTCGTAGAAAGATGGTTTTCCTCTTTTCGCCTGCAGGTCTCCGGTGTTGCACCGGAAAAATCTGGAGGACACCTCAAAATGTGCGGGCAGCGAGGGCGCAGCCCAGCACTCCAAAAAACCAGGGGCTCACCACTCAGAATTCAACAGCGTTTAAGGGTTTATGAAAAATACTTGCTGAATTTTTCTTCTTTTACCCAGGAAAAATCCCAAAAGTGGAGTCCGGTGATTTCTTTTTGTGCGCGCCATGTAGCACTCACTTGCCCGACCACTTTAAGCTATCACTCACTAAAAACTGCGAAAAGTTTCCGATTTTCCGATTTTTGAGCGCGGAGTCGCTTAAAACTGAACTAGCGAGGGCGGGGAATCGCGAGAGAGTCCAGGTAGGGTAGGAGGGTAGGGTAGGTAGGGTAGGTAGGGTAGGTAGGGTAGGTAGGGTAGGTAGGGTAGGTAGGGTAGGTAGGGTAGGTAGGGTAGGTAGGGTAGGTAGGGTAGGTAGGGTAGGTAGGGTAGGTAGGGTAGGTAGGGTAGGTAGGGTAGGTAGGGTAGGTAGGGTAGGGTAGGTAGGGTAGGTAGGGTAGGTAGGGTAGGTAGGGTAGGTAGGGTAGGTAGGGTAGGTAGGGTAGGTAGGGTAGGTAGGGTAGGTAGGGTAGGTAGGGTAGGTAGGGTAGGTAGGGTAGGTAGGGTAGGTAGGGTAGGTAGGGTAGGTAGGGTAGGTAGGGTAGGTAGGGTAGGTAGGGTAGGTAGGGTAGGTAGGGTAGGTAGGGTAGGTAGGGTAGGTAGGGTAGGTAGGGTAGGTAGGGTAGGTAGGGTAGGTAGGGTAGGTAGGGTAGGTAGGGTAGGTAGGGTAGGTAGGGTAGGTAGGGTAGGTAGGGTAGGTAGGGTAGGTAGGGTAGGTAGGTAGGGTAGGTAGGGTAGGTAGGGTAGGTAGGGTAGGTAGGGTAGGTAGGGTAGGTAGGGTAGGTAGGGTAGGTAGGGTAGGTAGGGTAGGTAGGGTAGGTAGGGTAGGTAGGGTAGGTAGGGTAGGTAGGGTAGGTAGGTAGGTAGGGTAGGTAGGGTAGGTAGGGTAGGTAGGGTAGGTAGGGTAGGTAGGGTAGGTAGGGTAGGTAGGGTAGGTAGGGTAGGTAGGGTAGGTAGGGTAGGTAGGGTAGGTAGGGTAGGTAGGGTAGGTAGGGTAGGTAGGGTAGGTAGGGTAGGTAGGGTAGGTAGGGTAGGTAGGGTAGGTAGGGTAGTAGGGTAGGTAGGGTAGGTAGGGTAGGGAGGGTAGGTAGGGTAGGGAGGGTGGTAGGGTAGGTAGGGTAGTTAGGGTAGGTAGGGTAGGTAGGGTAGGTAGGGTAGGTAGGGTAGGTAGGGTAGGTAGGGTAGGTAGGGTAGGTAGGGTAGGTAGGGTAGGTAGGGTAGGTAGGGTAGGTAGGGTAGGTAGGGTAGGTAGGGTAGGTAGGGTAGGTAGGGTAGGTAGGGTAGGTAGGGTAGGTAGGGTAGGTAGGGTAGGTAGGGTACGGGTAGGTAGGGTAGGTAGGGTAGGTAGGGTAGGTAGGGTAGGTAGGGTAGGTAGGGTAGGTAGGGTAGGTAGGGTAGGTAGGGTAGGTAGGGTAGGTAGGGTAGGTAGGGTAGGTAGGGTAGGTAGGGTAGGTAGGGAAGGTAGGGTAGGTAGGGTAGGTAGGGTAGGTAGGGTAGGTAGGGAAGGTAGGGTAGGTAGGGTAGGTAGGTGTAGGTAGGGTAGGTAGGGTAGGTAGGGTAGGTAGGGTAGGTAGGGTAGGTAGGGTAGGTAGGGTAGGTAGGGTAGGTAGGGTAGGTAGGGTAGGTAGGGTAGGTAGGGTAGGTAGGGTAGGTAGGGTAGGTAGGGTAGGTAGGTAGGTAGGGTAGGTAGGGTAGGTAGGGTAGGTAGGGTAGGTAGGGTAGGTAGGGTAGTGTAGGGTAGGTAGGGTAGGTAGGGTAGGTAGGGGTAGGGTAGGGTAGGGTAGGGTAGGTAGGGTAGGGAGGGTAGGTAGGGTAGGTAGGGTAGGTAGGGTAGGTAGGGTAGGTAGGGTAGGTAGGGTAGGTAGGGTAGGTAGGGTAGGTAGGGTAGGTAGGGTAGGTAGGGTAGGTAGGGTAGGTAGGGTAGTTAGGGTAGGTAGGGTAGGTAGGGTAGGTAGGGTAGGTAGGGTAGGTAGGGTAGGTAGGGTAGGTAGGGTAGGTAGGGTAGGTAGGGTAGGTAGGGTAGGTAGGGTAGGTAGGGTAGGTAGGGTAGGTAGGGTAGGTAGGGTAGGTAGGGTAGGTAGGGTAGGTAGGGTAGGTAGGGTAGGTAGGGTAGGTAGGGTAGGTAGGGTAGGTAGGGAGGTAGGGTAGGTAGGGTAGGTAGGGTAGGTAGGGTAGGTAGGGTAGGTAGGGTAGGTAGGGTAGGTAGGGTAGGTAGGGTAGGATGGGTAGGTAGGGTAGGTAGGGGAGTGTAGGGTAGGTAGGGTAGGTGGGTAGGTAGGGTAGGTAGGGTAGGTAGGGTAGGTAGGGTAGGTAGGGTAGGTAGGGTAGGTAGGGTAGGTAGGGTAGGTAGGGTAGGTAGGTAGGTAGGGTAGGTAGGGTAGGTAGGGTAGGTAGGGTAGGTAGGGTAGGTAGGGTAGGTAGGGTAGGTAGGGTGGTAGGGTAGGTAGGGTAGGTAGGGTAGGTAGGGTAGGTAGGGTAGGTAGGGTAGGTAGGGTAGGTAGGGTAGGTAGGGTAGGTAGGGTAGGTAGGGTAGGTAGGGTAGGTAGGGTAGGTAGGGTAGGTGGTGGTAGGGTAGGTTAGGGTAGGTAGGGATAGGGTAGGTAGGGTAGGTAGGGTAGGTAGGGTAGGTAGGGTAGGTAGGGTAGGTAGGGTAGGTAGGGTAGGTAGGGTAGGTAGGGGTAGGTAGGGTAGGTAGGGTAGGTAGGGTAGGTAGGGTAGTAGGGTAGGTAGGGTAGGTAGGGTAGGTAGGGTAGGTAGGGTAGGTAGGGTAGGTAGGGTAGGTAGGGTAGGTAGGGTAGGTAGGGTAGGTAGGGTAGGTAGGGTAGGTAGGGTAGGTAGGGTAGGTAGGGTAGGTAGGGTAGGTAGGGTAGGTAGGGTAGGTAGGGTAGGTAGGGTAGGTAGGGTAGGTAGGGTAGGTAGGGTAGGTAGGGTAGGTAGGGTAGGTAGGGTAGGTAGGGTAGGTAGGGTAGGTAGGGTAGGTAGGGTAGGTAGGGTAGGTAGGGTAGTAGGGTAGGTAGGGTAGGTAGGGTAGGTAGGGTAGGTAGGGTAGGGCTCTCCTTACACTTGAAGCGATTCAAGTATTCAGAGAACCCGCCGTGCCCCGTCAAACCTGCGTGAGAACGCCGGTCGGCCGCACCTGTTTTATAATACGGAAAGCCGCTATGGCATCCGGAAGAAACCATTTTCGTCACAGAGGCTGTCTCGCCCGACACATATCTTCGGTTCCATTCATCAAGCGATTCCAAACGGATCTGTCGCTTGATAAATGAAACCGGACATTGGTCGTAGTCCGGCTTCCTCCGTAACGACAATGCTGCTTCCTTTGCTAACTCGTCCGCTCGCTCATTCCCCGGCAGGCCCGCGTGGGCCTTGACCCAGAACAAAGACACAGCTTTGCTCTGGCCCAGGGCTTGAGCCAAATTGGCGCGCGCGTGAACCGCCAGGGGATGGAGAGAGCCATGGTTTGCAAGCGTCTCCAATGCTGACATTGAGTCGCTGTACAAACCATAGCTCGTCTCTTGCCGCGCGAGTATCACGTCCGTCGCTTTACAGATGGCCAGGAGTTCCGCCTGGTAGACTGTGCAGTACGCGGCTAAGCTAAGTTTGAGCTTCCGGACTTCGCCATCATTATCCCATATGGATAATGCGGCTCCGACCTTTCCCTCAATCTTGCTGCCGTCGGTGAAGATTCGCACCGTCTGCACATTGTTGCTGTCTAGCAACTGTTGGTCTGCCAGGCACATGAACTCCAGGGGCATCTGCGTAGCTGGATGAGGAGCCTCTGCAAACCCTACCGCACCTTCGATCTCCCTATCTCCTGGCACAAACCGGGATGACCCTCTTCTTGCTTCATACAGGGCGGCTGCCTCCTGTATGCGCAGATCTAGAGGTAGTATTCCGGACAGTACCAGTGCCGAGTTCAGGGAGACAGTACGGTAAGATTTACAGATCTTCTGGACGAACCCTCGTTGGACCGTAGGTAGGGTAGGTAGGGTAGGGAGGGTAGGTAGGGTAGGTAGGGTAGGTAGGGTAGGTAGGGTAGGTAGGGTAGGTAGGGTAGGTAGGGTAGGTAGGGTAGGTAGGGTAGGTAGGGTAGGTAGGGTAGGTAGGGTAGGTAGGGTAGGTAGGGTAGGTAGGGTAGGTAGGGTAGGTAGGGTAGGTAGGGTAGGTAGGGTAGGTAGGGTAGGTAGGGTAGGTAGGGTAGGTAGGGTAGGTAGGGTAGGTAGGGTAGGTAGGGTAGGTAGGGTAGGTAGGGTAGGTAGGGTAGGTAGGGTAGGTAGGGTAGGTAGGGTAGGTAGGGAAGGTAGGGTAGGTAGGGTAGGTAGGGTAGGTAGGGTAGGTAGGGAAGGTAGGGTAGGTAGGGTAGGTAGGGTAGGTAGGGTAGGTAGGGTAGGTAGGGTAGGTAGGTAGGTAGGGTAGGTAGGGTAGGTAGGGTAGGTAGGGTAGGTAGGGTAGGTAGGGTAGGTAGGGTAGGTAGGGTAGGTAGGGTAGGTAGGGTAGGTAGGGTAGGTAGGGTAGGTAGGGTAGGTAGGGTAGGTAGGGTAGGTAGGGAGTAGGGTAGGTAGGGTAGGTAGGGTAGGAGGGTAGGTAGGGTTAGGTAGGGTAGGTAGGGTAGGTAGGGTAGGTAGGGTAGGTAGGGTAGGTAGGGAGGTAGGGTAGGTAGGGTAGGTAGGGTAGGTAGGGTAGGTAGGGTAGGTAGGGTAGGTAGGGTAGGTAGGGTAGGTAGGGTAGGTAGGGTAGGTAGGGTAGGTAGGGTAGGTAGGGTAGGTAGGGTAGGTAGGGTAGGTAGGGTAGGTAGGGTAGGTAGGGTAGGTAGGGTAGGTAGGGTAGGTAGGGTAGGTAGGGTAGGTAGGGTAGGTAGGGTAGGTAGGGTAGGTAGGGTAGGTAGGGTAGGTAGGGTAGGTAGGGTAGGTAGGGTAGGTAGGGTAGGTAGGGTAGGTAGGGTAGGTAGGGTAGGTAGGGTAGGTAGGGTAGGTAGGGTAGGTAGGGTAGGTAGGGTAGGTAGGGTAGGTAGGGTAGGTAGGGTAGGTAGGGTAGGTAGGGTAGGTAGGGTAGGTAGGGTAGGTAGGGTAGGTAGGGTAGGTAGGGTAGGTAGGGTAGGTAGGGTAGGTAGGGTAGGTAGGGTAGGTAGGGTAGGTAGGGTAGGTAGGGTAGGTAGGGTAGGTAGGGTAGGTAGGGTAGGTAGGGTAGGTAGGGTAGGTAGGGTAGGTAGGGTAGGTAGGGTAGGTAGGGTAGGTAGGGTAGGTAGGGTAGGTAGGGTAGGTAGGGTAGGTAGGGTAGGTAGGGTAGGTAGGGTAGGTAGGGTAGGTAGGGTAGGTAGGGTAGGTAGGGTAGGTAGGGTAGGTAGGGTAGGTAGGGTAGGTAGGGTAGGTAGGGTAGGTAGGGTAGGTAGGGTAGGTAGGGTAGGTAGGGTAGGTAGGGTAGGTAGGGTAGGTAGGGTAGGTAGGGTAGGTAGGGTAGGTAGGGTAGGTAGGGTAGGTAGGGTAGGTAGGGTAGGTAGGGTAGGTAGGGTAGGTAGGGTAGGTAGGGTAGGTAGGGTAGGTAGGGTAGGTAGGGTAGGTAGGGTAGGTAGGGTAGGTAGGGTAGGTAGGGTAGGTAGGGTAGGTAGGGTAGGTAGGGTAGGTAGGGTAGGTAGGGTAGGTAGGGTAGGTAGGGTAGGTAGGGTAGGTAGGGTAGGTAGGGTAGGTAGGGTAGGTAGGGTAGGTAGGGTAGGTAGGGTAGGTAGGGTAGGTAGGGTAGGTAGGGTAGGTAGGGTAGGTAGGGTAGGTAGGGTAGGTAGGGTAGGTAGGGTAGGTGGGAGGTAGGGTAGGTAGGAAGAGATGAGGGTAAAAAAATGTTACCCGTACCACTACAACAACGATTATCATTCGTAAGCATCAAGTTTAATTATTATTAAGTATTTTTATAGCTGTCTAATTTGATTTCACAGATTGTCACGACTTATGTTATAATACTTAATGTGTCTAAATAGTAGAAAACTTATTGAATACATTAGGTAGTCATGTGATTACTAATCAGGTGAATAATCTAAGTACATTGTTAAAAAAATGAAGGTAGATACTTTAAAGTTTAAACAATGAATGTACTTTGTAGCGTAACAAAAGTCTTCGCCCGAATGAATGTTACCCTACGGGCACTTAAGTAGTGCCTGGATAAGACATGCTTTATCCTTATCGAGGTCAAGTCCTTTTTTTTTTGGGTGGGAAATCATCCAATGATTTCCGCTCTGGGTGAAGCAGGAGGGTGTGTCAGATTTTTACTGACTAAAACCCACCCGTGTTCCTTCATTTGCTTAAGCCAGGGCCGCGGTAACTATCCAGGTCATGGCCTACATGTGCACCAGTTTTACCTAAAATTTACCCTTTCATACTTGATTGACTTCCAAACATCCAAACTTAGGTACCTAATTTCTCATGAATTCATTAATGGGATTCAAACCAATCGTAAATCAGATATTCAATAACCATTCCACTTGTAAATCATCTAATTATATCGTGATTCGTGTTATGCGGACTTTATCAATGAGCGCTATATCGACGGTTAGTTAGTGCGGGAGGCGACAGTTTAATTAGCGAAGGGGTATCCGGCCGCGGGCGACACCTGGTGGCGCGAGTATCGAACTATCGACCCCGTACTAGTTATCAACATTTTGTACCAGGATGACTTAAATCTGATCATAAATTGTCTCTTTTAATAACGATAGGAATTTACTTTAGTTTAGTTAGGAATTTACAGTAATTACAGTAATTACTATTTTATAATTCTCTAAGGCAAAGTATTTGCTCGTTTTCATTAAATAGTCTCCGTAGACTCATTAAAATTTATAACAAAATTCAAAGAAGTCATAATTAGTCCATTAATATTCTTTTAATTACGCATTAAGAAATTCAAGGCATTATAGGTACATTATATTAAATTATTAACTCAGATTTTTATTTTAAAATACACGACTGAATGAATTTCACATTGATTTATACACCAGTTCTTTTATTCAAAAAAACGGCCCTTTTTTATTAATTATGATTTTTATACAATAAAGACTCCTTGAAACAGTTATCTGACATATCACCGATATTTGAATTAAGAATTATAAATTGAGTCTCTATCAAATTCTACTTTTGCCTGAAAACCTGTCAAACTTTGGCATTACGTTCTTAACTCAAAATACTCAATTCAGAAACCGGTAACTGAGGTACCAGATAAACAGAAATTCCCAGGAGATTGTTGACCTCAATATCAGCAGACATCACAGCCGCTTCATTATCATACGGACTAATAACATCATATACTAGGCAATCTAGGCATACAATTAAGCCGGGGCTCTGCGGCAAACAATAAGCGACACATATATTGGGACTTAAGCTACCATACAATAGTTCAGTATCTACTAAATAGTGTTGAAGTCGAAACAATCCTATTAAATAAAACACGTTTCAACCGATGTGCCTAAAACCGTTTTCATTAGAAAGGCGTTTGCGAAGATGGCTTTAGACCAATAAAACGAACAAAAAAAACCGACTCGCATACGATGGGTTCCGTACAATTATAGCTAAAAACGGCAAAAAAAACACGTTTGTTGTATGGCACCACTTAAATATTTATTTGTTCTTATAGCGGCAACAGAAATACATCATCTGTGAAAATTTCAACTGTTTAGCTATCACGGTTCATGGATACAGCCTGGTGACAGACCGACAGACGGACAGTGGAGTCTTAGTAATAGGGTCCCGTTTTTACCCTTTGTGTATGGAACCCTAAAAAAGAAAGAGTATCAAATAATCATCGTTAGTTTTCCACAAAAATGTTTGTTACCCATAAAATATGGTTTTGTAAAGTAAAACCAACATCTAGGTGGGTTTATGAGGCCAAGGAAGACTGGGAAGTCTAAAATCATGACGTAAGGGTTACGGTAAATTGGTGATAGATGACTAACGAAACTACACCCACCAAAGGGCTTAGACAAAGAGCGATAACGATTCTCAAAAAGTGCAAATAGTATATGTAGGATTGAAAAGCGCTCCCGAAATTTCACGCCAGTAGGTCCTCAACATTTTGGACTTTTGACAATTTTGATCCCTGAACGAATATCACTTTGCCTGGAGCCACGGGTGTAATCTAAACTGACAACAAAGAGAAAAGGTTCAACGTGAGTGTATAGAGTCTATCAACCGACATACTAATTGTCCGTAAGACCAGACAAGCTATTATTTGCAATAGCCATCAGCAGAACTTAGCCCCTCAACAATTGCGCTACTCTGACATATAATCAAAACACAAGCTGCAGTGACTATCAGTCTATAGACGGCCGTCGGTCATGAGGCGATCTGCCCCATTGTCTATAAGAACAGGCGTTCTATTGTTCGGAGTATCGAATACTCTCCGTTAGCTGTGAATATAGTGAAAGATATCATATGAATGGTATTCAGTAGCAGCTAAATTAACTGATATCTTCAGCGTGTGCTATTTTGGTGAACAATTATATATTCTATTCTCTGCCTGTAAACATTTTGATTTGAACGGATATAATGCAAAAAAATACACTGTGTCTGACAGTGTACTAAGGTTTTCGCACCACAAAAATTAATGGAGTTAACCTGTTTTGTAATTTGCCATGATAGAGTCATAGTAACACGTAGGTACCTTCATAATTATTTCCCATATTTTTCAAACAAGATCCATTACAATAAAAACATACAGCCTAGTAGAACACATCATGTCTAGGAACCATCAGCCTTGAATTTATAAAAAAAAGGTATTAGTTAACTTTATTTTAAAAACCCAAATAATGGTTCTTTCATGAAAACCGTAATTTTAAATTACGACGAACAAAAGCGTAAATAACACAACTCCGTAAATAAAACTGTTTACAAGTTAAATAACAAGTGTGTAAAACAACACTTTCACGTAGTTACTGTAATTGTACAGTCGTAAAAATAATTGAATTCAATGAATTCGAGTCCAATCAGCAAGAGTAATCGGAGCTTATGATTGTATAACTTTCAACATAATTGCTCAACACCAAATATATGCAATTTTGTAATTTATTTTCTGAATGTTAAGTTAACCTGCATAATTATGAGTTTAAAACATACAATGTATTTTAGGTTCATTAAAAATTAACTTAAGATAGTATGTGTATTGTGTAATATCCCTTGTCCCATTATGGCCCATTCCATCTCTCACAGAGAGGAAGCCTGTGTCCCAGCAGTGAGAACGTTAAAAAGCTGATGATGTTGATGAATATCCCTTGTAAATACATATCTAGAGCTCAATCATAATGGTGCTATCTTTTTCGATTGATCAATTCTTATGAAAACCTTTCCAGCTGCATCATCAGACCAGCTTCATAGTTTGATATTATTGCATTATCTCCAAAGTTTCAGAAGTATACCAAATTCCATCTTAACGTTACTAAACAGCACTTGTCGTAAAAAGGTCAATTTTGTCACATATATCGCATTGTCTGTTATATTTATAAACAGGGCACAGGATGTACTTGACATATGGATTACTAATTTTTACCGGCCACATATAAGAAATTAAAAGCTTGTAAAGGGTATGCCAACGGTTCTATTTCTGAAGGTAAACACATAATTAGGTTAGTTTGCGTTAACTGTCACTTTTATTATATTTTGCATTTTCGTTTGAGTTTTAAGCGATATGAAAACACTTATGGGTCAGTGCTTTTTGCCGTGTAAGCGTGTAGGTGTACCTTGTTTATAATAGAATAATCATTGGACTACACATTGTTTTTAAAGTGTGAGTGTTGTAGGGTGCTTCCCTAACATAAGTAATGTCAATGCAGATGTAAATGTCAAACTTAAACTTAAATGCAGAAAATGTCAGTGAATGCTCAACGGGATGAATCTAAATGAAAATGCAAGTTGTCCGACTCAAACCACGTCTAATTGAACACTAGAGTGTAATATACATAAACTGCATAGAACAATGCAATATGTCAGTGTCAATGCACTGCCAAATGTAGGTTGCGTCCAAAGTGCAAATATGCGAGCCTACTGGCTAACTTATTGTAATGCATATAATTATTTTAAAACCCATGTACGTACACCGTACATATTGCCACAACACAGAAAGAGAATAACTAAATAAAACAATCCCAAAATATGTAAAAAAATAAAATAAGAATGTAAAAAATAATGTAAAAATGTAGGACTCTAATGTAAATATGATTGATCTACTATGAATATCTAAAGTCTATAAATAGAATGTCATAATAATAAATTAGCACACTTCACTATGTTTTTCAGTGTCAAATTTCACTTCACTTGTGGTAGGGTTAGCACATGATACTTTGTTCACCTTTGAGTCCCGTTTGTCGATCTTGCTGAACCTGTCCTCGATGTCATGATCTTCTTCTCGTCTGCTTCTGCTTCTTGCGTCTTGCGGACCCTCCCCCTGTCTTTGGATGGCCATCTTTCGCCAAAAATATACCGATGTTACAAACAGTGCAATGCTAATCGCAACAACCACATAGATTGCAATGTAGTGATGAACGTCGTGAGAGGATAAGCTGTCTAGCTTAGACTGTTCTTCTATAGAGCGCAGTTGCATGTCAACCTTCTTGAAAGTCTCTTCGTGCGTTTCAATATGCAAAGATGAGTTACGAATCGAGGTATTGATTATGTTGTTGATTGGAGAGATCGTGGGCACGATCATCGCAAATGGTTCATTGTTCATATCACTTGTGTGTTCCATGTATGCGTGCAGTGTGAATGAGTCGCCTTGCAAGTTGCATCCTTGTTTCAGCGATATCAGACCCGAGTGACGTAACGTCTCCGATGTCATTTGAGTACCGCACACTAATTGTACTTCGCACGTGTCACAACAATAATAAAACCAGGTGTTTTGTTTATGTAATTTGACCCATTTGTCGGCGCATATTTTAATTTCCATATGGCAATAAACGTTGTGTTCTTAGTTGTCTCGAATCAGCTGTACATCGCAAATAGATTTGTGACGATCACCGGTGTTGTATATAGGGTGATTTAGTTTGCACAGCAGAGACTGGTCATGTAATTTTTGGCATTCATTAATGTCATACTGTTCTAGGGGTATAAATGAGTATTGGTTGGCGTTAAACGCTATTAATGCTGAGTTGGGAATAACATACATTACCCGATTTAGGTCAATACGTTGAGGAATGCTGATAAGTCTGTTAAGTTCGTACAGAGCATCACTCAAGATCGGTACTTTTATTTCCATCAGCAGGTAGTGCTGTGTTATACGCGCATGTATTCTGAACAGCCTGTAGATGTCTCTTATGTCATTATGAACTTCAGGTAGTGTAGAATCGCGAGGTAGTAGTCGAGCTACTCTATCTAGTTCGCTTTGCATTTGTGTTGGTGATAATAGATGCACGTCCATATGTCCTTGGTACATATTTGTCAGGGTGTTGATGAGTGATTCTTGAATATCTTTTAAGTTTTGGACCATTCTTTCTGCAGCTATGGCCGATGTAATGATATAGAATGCATGTGAACTCTCAAGTTTATCTTTGAGCGTCTGATTTTCTAGGGACGTGAGGTGATCGTTGATTAAAGTGAACTGCTTCACCATTGTTGCTTCGTTACGCTGTACAATGTTGCTCTCGGTTTCCAGAACACTTGTCTGATTTTTAAGCAATTGAAGTAGGTGATTTTCATTATGTTGGATTGTGTCAATATCCTGTTCATATTGTTCTGCAAAATGTTGATCTAACACTCCAAATAACGAATTTGCAACATATCCTACTCCGTCGATTAATCCTCTTTTGAACCTGTGTTGAATTATCCGCTGGGACCTCAGTAATTCGTTGTAATAATTTAGTTCACTCATGCTTTGTTCAAGTTGGTTAATCATGACATGAAATTGCATCATCCACTCCTCGCAACGAGCTTGCTTTATATGAGATACGAATACTTGCAAGGTGTCCACATTGCGCCAATAATTTGTCATATTGTAATAGAATACCAGTTTCCATTCATCTCTAATTTCTTGTAGGTCTGCAATCTTGTCAAAGTAAAGTGTTTGATTTTTTGTCAATTGAGTAAGTTTCATATCTTGCTGGACAGTAGGTGCTATCAATGTCATAACTAGCATCAGCATATAACATACCAAGCTGTTCCAGCTAAGCCTTTTAGCTCGGTTTCGCCTGTTTTTGGGTAGTTTGTCAGTGTCAGGGTTATCCTGTTCCTCAGCCTCCACTAGTGGCACCAATTTTGTAATAGGTCGTTTAATTTCGCCTTTTGCAGTTTGTAATGTCACAACTCTAGTGTGGCCGTCCTTTCCAGGGTGTAAATGCGCTACACGACCCAGTGCCCATTTTCCTGCAGGTAACCTTTCATCCTTAATGCATACAATTTTATTTTTCTTTATGTCAGTATTCTGTCGTTTCCACTTTAGTCTTGCTTGTAGTTGTTGGAGGTACTCTTGCGACCACTTCTTCCAGAAATCCTTGCTAATTTGTTGTACAATTTGCCATCTCGTGTTTAAACGGTAAGTCTTGTCCATGTCGGGTTCTGGAATTGTCATGAGTGATGTGCCGGTTAAGAAATGTCCTGGCGTTAGACAGTTTATCTCTTCGGCGTTCTCTGAAACGGTGCATAGTGGTCGTGAGTTCAAGCAAGCTTCTATCTGACATAGCACAGTGGTAAATTCTTCGTATGTCAGACGTTGGTCTCCAATGACCCGTTTGAGATGATATTTCATGCTCTTTACAGCGGCTTCCCACAGTCCGCCTGCGCTTGGCCACACCGGGGCATTGAAGTGCCATTGAACCCCCATCTCTGATATTTTTCCCAAGAAGAAGTTGTCAATGCTTTCTACAATGCATTTGTATTGTTGCAGTAGGATCCGATTTGCACCTACGAAATTCGTGCCGTTGTCGCTGTACATGTCCCGTGGCGTACCTCGACGTGCGCAGAAGCGCTTGAAAGCCGATAGGAA
This sequence comes from Orthosia cruda, assembly GCA_964057195.1. Taxonomy (NCBI): domain Eukaryota; kingdom Metazoa; phylum Arthropoda; class Insecta; order Lepidoptera; family Noctuidae; genus Orthosia; species Orthosia cruda. The sequence continues at coordinate 18,349,569 of OZ059837.1, forward strand.
TGCTGTACTGGATAGTTCTGATACCAGTTCTAGATGAATGGCTTTTGTTGCTAGGCAAACAAATACTGCAACGTACGCCAGTAATGTTCTAACGCCTCGGCCTTTACTTGCCTTGATTTCAATGTGTCCAGTAAAATCGACACCTGTATGTGTAAATGGGCGAGATACTGTTACTCTCGGCCCTGGTAGATCGGCCATAATCTGGTTTGTTTGTTTAGCATTAAATCGGCGACATGTTACACATTTGTGTAAGACCTTTTTGACGGCGCGATGTCCTCCTACGATCCATACTCTTTGTCGTAGATGTGTCAGGGTTAACTTAGGACCTCCATGTAATGTTCTTCTGTGAGCTTGCCAAATTAATAACTCTGTCAGTTTATTGTCATGTGGTAGTAGAATTGGATGTTTACTGTCTTCAGGTAAGTTTGAGTTACGTAACCTTCCACCTACTCGCAGAATGTCATGTTTGTCAAGGAATGGGTTTAAACTCAAAAGGTTACTTTTTGTGCTCAAACCTCTGTTTTCCTTCAATCTCATAATCTCGCCATTGAAGGCGTGCAATTGAATATGTTTCATTATTAGGTTTTCAGCGCTTTGTAGTTCTGTAGATGTCAAATAAGTAGTAGTACGATGAGCGTGGGTGTTCAAACAGCTGTTTATGAAACGTTTCATCCAAGCAATGACCCTTGTAATACGAGTCAAATCGCTGTGTCTGTCTAATAACTCAATTACTATTGAAGACGGTTCACATTTCACAACACACGTTTGCATTTGTTTTTGTTTTGACTCGCATGTTGTTGGTGTAATTGCAATTTTATCAAAAGTATCTTCACTGTTATTTTTCATCCAGTAGGGACCTTGCCACCACAAAGAATGTTGCAATAGTTGGGAACAACTGATTCCGCGTGATGCACAATCTGCAGCATTTTCCTCGGACTTGACATAATTCCAGTGCTGTTTTGGAATTACGTTATGCACTTGTTGTACTCTGTTGCTGACGAACGTCTTCCATTTTGTGACGTCCCCATGCAGCCAGCCTAATACAATCATAGAGTCCGTCCAGGCGTAAGTATTTTTGTGCACACCATCCCACTTAAAGGCTGTCAGAACCTTTTTCATGAGTCGTGAAAGTAGTAGCGCTCCACATAATTCGAGTCGCGGTAGGGTCAATTTTTTGTTGATTGGTGATAACCTCGACTTTGCAGCGATAAGTCTAGTCTCAGGCTCGTTTTTGTCATTTGTTGTCAGCAGGTATATAGCGCATGCATAGGCCTTTTCGGACGCATCACAGAACCCATGTACTTGGAATGGTTTCGTAATATCTCCCAGCCACCTTGGTATTTGGTATTCGGTTATGTTGTGTAAATCGCTAGTAAACTGCTTCCATTCTTCTTGCACGTTGTCAGGTAAGGTTTCATCCCACTCGCATCCCGATAGCCAGACGCTTTGGAACAGCAGTTTTGCTTTTACTGTCAAAGGTGTCAGCCAGCCCAGTGGGTCGAAAATTTTCGAAATTTCCGATAGTAGCCTTCTTTTTGTCAATTGGTTTTTATTGTCAAATTGTATTTTGTTTGTAAACGAAAATGTGTCAGTTGTAGGATTCCATTGGACCCCCAGGGCCTTTATCATTCCATCATTTGTAAAGTGCATTGTCGTTTGGTTTAGATCTGAAGAAGATAAGCTTTCAATCAAGGTCTGGTCGTTGCTTGACCACTTCCGTAGTGTAAGGCCAGCTCCACTCAGCATTTCGATGAGTTGTTTTTGAATTTCTTGAGCTCGTTCGATGGAGTTGCTGCCGCTTAGGACGTCATCAACGTACATTTCGTTGACAATGACATCCGCTGCTAACGGATATTTATGTGCATCATCGTCTGCAAGCTGTTTCAGCGTTCGAAGAGCTAGAAATGGTGCTGCCTTGGTGCCATACGTCACTGTGCACAACTGGAACTTCTTTAAAAGACCTCGGTTGGATTCCCTCCACAGGATCTTCTGCAAGTGTTGGTCTTCTTCATGGACAAGGATCATGCGGTACATCTTTTCACAATCTGCAGTAAAGACGTATTTGTATAACCTCCATCCTAATAATAATGTCAATAGATCTTGATGAAGCTTAGGGCCACATTCCATCAAGTCATTCAGGCTGTAACCTGTGTCAGTTTTCTGGGAGGCGTTAAAACCACCCTCAATTTTGATGTCACTGAGTCCTGTTTTAGAACTCCATGATGAGGTAAGTAGCATGCCGTGTTGTAGCCAGGTTTGCTCTCCTTCATATGTCCCATTTCCAGGTACTCTTGCATAAATTTGATGTAACTGTCTGATAATTTTTCATCCCTGCCTAATCTCCTTTCTAATTGCATGAACTGTGCTACAGCTCGTGGCTTTGACTTGCCCAGCAGTTGAATAAAATTAGGCTTCATTGGCAAACGAACTGCATATCTGCCATGACCTAATCGCTTGGTTGTTGCAGTGTAGAACTCCTCACAATATCGTTCCTCTGACGTCATAGAATTGCATGTATCTCCGTTGATGTCTTCCACTTCCCAGTATTTTGACAAGTCGTTAACTTCATTAACTACGACGTTGCAATTAAATGTTTTGGTGACATTGCCTGACAATATCCACCCCAAACGTGTTTGTTGAGCCATGGGCTCATTAACCTCCCCTTTGACTAAGCCATTCATCAGTATTTCGGAAAATACGTGTGCATCCAGAAGTATGTCAATCGGCCTAGATAAGTTGTAATCTGGGTCGGCTAGGGTGATGTCTGTCACATGAGGCCAAGGTTTCTTTGCAAATGTAACGTTAGGCAGATTGTTTACTACCCGTGTCATGATTAACGCTTCCGTTTTAAGCTGGAAGTCGTTATATAAGGACTTGCAAGATAGACGAACCTTTCCTTTGCTCCTGTTGGATAAAGTACCGATGCCGCTTATGTTTGCACTCAGCTGTTGACGCTTTATACCCAATCTTTGTGCTGCATTCTCCGTTATCAACGTAATTTGTGAGCCTTGGTCAACTAGAGCCCTAAGCGTAATGTAGTCATCTTCAGCTGTGGCTACTTGCAATAATGCTGTTGGTAATAATATTTCATCATCATTATTTGATGCGAAGTTGTTTTGTAGATTTTTATTTGACCTAGTTGAAGTCGATGACGACAGTTTCGATGCTGTTTGTGTTGCTGAGGGCGTTTGCCCTGACTTCGCAATATCGCTGTGCAGAAGTGTGTTATGTTGTTCGTTGCAATCTCTGCATCTTTTCTGTGATGCACAGTAACCCTTAGTATGCACATATAAACAATTTTTGCATATTTTATTGTTTTCTATAAATGCCATTTTTTCCGGACTCAGCATGTCAGCGAATTTAGTACATTGAAATAATGCATGATTTATATTGCACACTGGACAAACAGACTTGCTGAATTGTCCAGCGTTTGACGCATGGAAGTTGCGAGCGTAGTTTTCTGAACTTTTATTGGGTTGTGACCTGGATTTTTTTCCGAATGGATGTGGCGTCTTAAAAAGTGGTTTTGATGTAGGTTTATCACCGTTTTCTGACCTTTTCCTGTGCAATGGTTCTAATGCCATAAACTTGTTTTCGACGAAATCCATAAAATGATTGTATGTTGGTATCTCTCGCGGATCCGTCCTGGACTGCATGTATTCTGAATACGTTTCGGAGTCTAATTTTTCACACAATACGTAAACTAGAATCGGGTCCCATGAGCTTGTATCAATGCCCAAGTTGTGTATCGCGTTTATTGTTTCATTGGTAGTGTCATATAACCGCTTGAGGTCGAACGCAGATTGTTTTTGCAAATTAGGTTGACGCATAAATACCTGGAAATTTCTGGTGAATAACAGAAACTTATTATTATATCTATGGTTCAAAATTTCCCAACACGTGTCATAATTTTCGGGTGCTATGTGTAAATGCTGCACGAGCTTTTCCGCTTCACCCCGAAGTCTACCCTTTAAATGCTGCATTTTCTGAGTTTTTGCTATCGCTGGATTATTATGAATCGCTTCTACGTAGAGATCCATAAAAGTAGGCCATAAGGTATAGTTGCCGTTAAAGATAGGTATGTCAATTTTAGGCAATGTTTGCTGTTGATGTATAGAAGCGTTTAATTTTGTGTTCAGCGCCCGTTTCATATTTGTAAATGCATCTTCGTAACGACAGAACTCGTCATAATAATCTTGTGAACTCCCCTCTAATATGCCATCAATTTGTAAATGTAATTTGTCAATCGCAGTCCACCAAAACTCTACAGTCTTAAGCATATCCTCAATTTCCCATTTCTCCTTAACCTTGTCTAGGCTTCGATTTACTAACCTAGTGAATGCACGGAAGTTAGCTTGTTGCAACTGCTGTAACTCGAGTAGCTTGTCCTCTGCTCCTACAGATGTCTCGAACCGGGTTTTGTCGAACTCAATGTTTAGCTGACTATGGCCGGCGTTACTGGGTCCAGCAAGAGTCTTCATCTCGAACGTTGCAATCTCCTGACGCGTTCCATGGTACCAGCCTTTAATGACCTCAAAAATGTTACCGGTGAAATATTGATGATCTTTCTCCTCTACTGCACTCAGCTCCCGGTTCTTCTCTTCACATTCCGCCCATAGTACATCTAACCTCTCAAGCCTTTTACGAATGTAATCGGTGGTCTTCCTGCTCGCTGAATCCTTCTTAAAATTAGAATGGATTCTCTTCACTTCCTCGAGGATCTCCGCTTGACGCACGATTAAACCCTCCATTGTAAAGTCGTAAAATAAATAATGAACGATCTTACTTGAAATTCAGGAAACCTCCCTGTATGCAAATGCAATGCAATGTGACGCTCTGGAACCTGGACCGCTGCTACCTCCCCGAATGCTCCTGCACGGCAACACACGTGGCACGGTATGACACAACACGAAACAGATCCCGCGCGACGGACCGACGTATCGGACTGTATAGTACTTGCAATAGTCTCGAAGGACCAAAAAAAACTATGTAGGGTGCTTCCCTAACATAAGTAATGTCAATGCAGATGTAAATGTCAAACTTAAACTTAAATGCAGAAAATGTCAGTGAATGCTCAACGGGATGAATCTAAATGAAAATGCAAGTTGTCCGACTCAAACCACGTCTAATTGAACACTAGAGTGTAATATACATAAACTGCATAGAAAAATGCAATATGTCAGTGTCAATGCACTGCCAAATGTAGGTTGCGTCCAAAGTGCAAATATGCGAGCCTACTGGCTAACTTATTGTAATGCATATAATTATTTTAAAACCCATGTACGTACACCGTACAAGTGTGGAGTTTCTTTTATCCGTTACCTAACAAACAACCTTTGTGAATGGACAGTAGAATCAATTATTATTATTTTTTAATATATTTTTTTGTTAATTTCTTATTAATTTAAATTAATGGTTTGACTTTGACTACATATACTAATAACTTTACTTGTTATTAGATGATATTTTCAGGATGAAATAATTAACCAATTCAAACATGAACCAATCTCAGACATCGTCTACCTTATTAATAGAGCAAACCTATTTAAAGCCATAATTCTGTATAAATTATCAGAAGCCAATTCAGCTTTAACTAATAGCGTTGAACAAATTCATAATTAAATTATAATATATAGGCATTTGGCGCGAGAAACTTGGTACAACAATGATAAGGCCAAGATCCATGGAGATGAATGGCCGCCTACGTGCTACACCGTAGCCGCCTACACGCTACGCCGTAGCCCGCCTACGAATCAGACGGTATAACCTTGAATGAGACGATGCCGTAGTATCACTCAATACAAAGGCTTTTGAGTGCGTGGTTTGAAAGTCCTTGTTCTCTACTGCTCTTCGTTAAGAGATGACGTAAATATCTTTGTCAGGAGCATACGTACCTACTGCGGACAGATATTCGTTGCTAAGCGAATTAGCGATAGTAAAGTTAACTTTTTGGGGGTATGTGGGACAGGGTGTAAAGTCCCACACACCTCCGTAGAAAAGGGAGGATCCTCCGACCAGACGGGTGTTGTGTCTGGTCCGGGCAACTGCCCGACGGTTGTTGTCGGACTGTTGTATGTGTTCTTATCGCGCCGAAAACTTTACTTGCGCGATGCAGGATTTGTGTGACGTCATGTCATTAGTTCGTAAGTGGCGGCGTTGGTGCCGCTACATCACTCCCCTCCGGAGACCGGAGGTCGATAGCACGTTGAGTCGTCCGTACATCTCGTGATGTGTGCCTGGCCAGTGGAAGGTTGGTCCCCGTGAGTCGGAACCGGAAGTCGCAGAGTTCGCGGTGAGTCGGAACTGTATGCGGTTGTGCCCCAGTGAGTCGGGGTGATGAAATCCCAGTGAGTCGGGAAAGTGTTGCTGGCTCCAGTAGTTCGGAGCGGTGATGATGTCCCAGTGAGTCGGGAAAGTGCTGCTGGCTCCAGTGGGTCGGAGCGGTGATGAATGAAGCTGGGGGTGATGACCAGGAATGCGCGTCCGCTGCATGCTGGTGGTCAGGATACCCCCGTAGATGCCGTGGGTACTGGCTGGCTGTGTGACTCGCTGCTCGAAAGCTTGAGAAAGTGATGATGACGTCACGACGAAGTAGTTCTGCACGAAGGCTGCGCTGACATTCATACTCGGGGTCACCAGTTTGGGGGTAGTGGAACAGGGTGTAAAGTCCCACACACCTCCGTAGAAAAGGGAGGATCCTCCTACCAGACGGGTGTTGTGTCTGGTCCGGGCAACTGCCCGACGGTTGTTGTCGGACTGTTGTATGTGTTCTTATCGCGCCGAAAACTTTACTTGCGCGATGCAGGATTTGTGTGACGTCATGTCATTAGTTCGTAAGCGCGGCGTTGGTGCCGCTACAACTTGATAAAATAACACTTTATTTTTTTATTTGTCCACCATCTGTTATTTTAAGTTTACGTGGCCGTCTGCTATTACGCAATATAAAATAATGTCTTGTCTATTTTTCCGCCGGAAAATTCACGCCTCCACGACATCATACAAACATTTTCTTTTCCGCACCTCAAAAGTCTTCTGTACTTCTTGTACTGTGCCCCAGTACAATGTGCCTTTGTGGGTGACCGCCGCACCCCACTCGACGAACGTGACTCGTTTGATATCTCGATCGTTTGTATGAGCCGAAAAAAGAACAAATTATTGACGAGTCCGGTCGAATTAGCCGCCGTTTTGGGTATTTTGTTGCGTGGATCTAATTTATTATTGCTTTTGAAGATGTCTTTTGTTTTGTCGTAGCTTCGAAACTAAGATATAGATGGAATATTTTTTGTTTGTATGTTTGAAAGAGAAGGAAATATCTAGAAGTACTGGACTGTACCATATCGTGTCAACGTCATCGTGATTCCCCTATTAACAAGGGATATAGCGCTTCGCGATATTTTATGTCTCTCTCATAGTGGAACCTTGATAATTTTGTCACGTCAGAGTAAGGTCCCCTGATCAAATTATGAAATCCATTCACTAATAGAATTCTACAGTATAGCTGACTGCCATAGGCTCCTTTTTATACCGGAAAATAAACGGGTCCTCAGGGATAATAGGCCACAGGAGAGAAGCCGCTCGAATAAGCTAGTTTAAATATTGGATTAACTAAGTGACAAAACTGTCTGTTTTATTTTACATAAATTTAATAGCCCGAACATAAAAAAATCTTTTCATTCTCTACAATACAAAATATTCACTTTTCGTATTTCACTAAAAGACTAGCACCTTTTTACAAATTGACGTTATTTTCTATCGATGCACTTAATTAATTATCTTACCTATAAATCACGAAAAGACTAATAATTACTACCGGAATCGCCGGTAATGTCTGTGGGGTGCTATTGTACCCCGTTACACCGGGTGCAATGTCTTGTCGGAAGGAAGGCGTACAGGGTACAGAGGTCAGAGATATCATCAATCTTGTCAGATTTACGGCTTCAAAACGCACAGTTTATCTCAGAATCCCGACTGCCGAATTACTACAACCCACGTTCATGTATTCATACAAATGTATATTATAAATCTTTGGTTTTTCGGTAAAAACACTGGCCGAATTGAGAAATAGAACCCGTATTTTATTGTTTTCTTGTTGTACCTATAAATATTTTTACAAAGGAAAGTTTGAGTTTACGGCTAAAGGAGGTATGTTGCCTGTTGATTGCGGTCCGTTTACAAGATATAAATAAAAAAATCAATAAAAGTATTTTCACCGAAGTTACGTTACTTAACCTCATTACGGTAGATTAATCTTATGAATTATGTTTATATTTTGCCGCTTCAGTTTTACTCATGTAAAAATTAATGCTACAGATAATTTCGTTAACCACACCTAGGTCCATAACTAATTACATTGGCCAAATTAGGCCATTACAGATTGTATGAACTTTAATAGAGATTTTGACAACCGAGTTTGTTTCGGTGATCCTTCTCAGAGTTTTTAGCTAGGAAACACCGGCCTTATTAATAATAAATTATAATATACCTAAACTAGGGTTTAATGTAGTTTAAATTGACATAAAAGATTATTATATTAAAGTGTTATTTTTAACCAGTTTACAAAATAAATATCATTTAGCAGTTATAGATTGCAATATATAGAGTCTTAAAACAATAAAGAAGTTATTATGTGTAACCATTCCTCTTTCAACGATCTATATATTAATTTAAAAATGTTTCTGTTCGTTTGTTATCCTAATCTCAAAATCAACAAACAAAGAAACACATGTTCACATTAAACAATGGGGATCACGAAGTAGGTCGGCATCGGCGGCGGCATCGCTCTGTCAGGGGTAACGCATGCCATCGAAGCCGCACATTTTTCCGTCCGCCAGGCTACTAATGTGCAGGCCTTATTACATCCCATTTGTATGGAACTGACAAATAAACGTAACAAATTTTAATGGTGTTTGTTTTATTACTTTTTATTTTTAAGCTCTGGTGTCCAAAATTAAGGCATTTGAAATAAAAAATAAATGCTGAATAAACGCTTGTTCTTTCTTTTTTCTTTATTTGTGGAAAATTAGATAAATTGAAGTGGATAAGGGTCATTCTACTAATCGATCGTTTGCTGTGATAAACCGCTTCTTTGAATAAGCTAAAATGAACAACTGTAGGACGAAGATTCTAGGTTTTTTTTTCATTTAATCCAGCGTTAGTTATACTGATCTGCCGATACATGTAGTTGTGTAACTTTCAGCAAACAGTAGCGTATTCGTTAAATAAAACAAGTAGGTTTTCTTCCTTAATTTCCTGTTTTTGTATAGTAACTCAAATAACATAACATCACGCACGAATCCCCGAAGGGTACGGTAGTGTGATATGTATATCTATGTTTGTAATAGATATAGATAGACAGAAATAAATAGAATATGTTTTATTTATACACCAAAATTGTAACACAGCTCTTTTACAATATTGAGATTTCTATGGGTTTTTTTTTTTTTTGGGTGGGAAATCATCCAATGACTTCTCCCGCTCTGGGTGGAGCAGGAGGGTGTGTCAGACTTTTACTGACTAAAACCCACCCGTGTTCCTTCATTTGCTTGAGCCAGGGCCGCGGTAACTCTTTTTCAAATTTATCCGCGACCCAGACAGGCATCGGCCCTAGCGGACCCCGTCAGTTATTGCTGACATCTCTTTAAGGCGCGCGTGGAACACTACGCGCCGTCGACTCGGGTCTGGTCCTTATCGGACGGCGGGCTATCCATTACTCGCCGTCCGCAAGCCCGCGCCTACGGAGGCCGCGAATTGGCTTGCGACTCCCGACGCCCAGGGCGTCTCCTGCGGTGGCTTGGGGCGTGAGGGCGTCTCCGTTGCGTCTCCCTCACGCGTTCTGCCTCCTCCTTCGCGAGCATTTCTGCTTCACAGAAGGAGGTGACAGCTTCCCATGCTCTCTCGCTCCGTACCATGGCCTGAACCAGGGCCGCGATCCACACAATGGTGACACCCGGGCGTTTCCTCCCGCCTTATCCTGAACAGGAACCTCCCAAAACAGCCGTGTCTGGTGAGGACCTGCGTCAGGTGGAAGGTGAGGACGCCGTGACGCCTCTGAAGCCACTCCTCAAAGAGGGGCCTTATTGCCACAATTGTGGCGTGCCCAGCGCTGGGTTGCGACAATCGCCCTCTCCATGTCGCCATGAGACCCTGCCGGAGCTCTGTCCGCCGAGCCGTGATGTGTCGCGGAAGCGGATTTTCGCCCCGGCATTTCACCTCCTCGCGCCATTCCCATATTTGCGCGAGGACTTTTGCCTCCAGATCCCATGGCGGCAATCCAGCAAGGAGGCTCGCCGCCTCTCCGGAGACCGTGCGGTATCCCCGGACCAGCCGAATGGCCATGACCCTTTGGGGCGCGTTCAACCGGCGGGCTGGTCGCCGCCTCAGGGAACGCGCCAATACTGGTGCCCCGAAAAGGGCCATGGACCGCACGACCCCCGCGTAGAGTCTCCGGCAGGAGGCGTTTGGACCCCTTATATTGGGCAGGAGCTGCTTGAGGGCAGCCCCGGCCCGCTCCAGTCTGGGAGCCAAACGTCGGAAATGTTCCACGAAATTTCACCGGCTGTCGAGGACGAGTCCCAGGTACTTCATCGTCGACCCGACGCCGATGTGAACCCCTCCTACCGTTATTTGGGAACCCGGCAGTGGCGCGTTGCGACTATTGTCGCAACCCCGCATGTCGCGTTTTGAGCCGCCGCCTGGTGCGAACTCCCCTGCGCCAGGACTAGCGTACCGTCAGCGTAGCAAACCACGCTGACGCCACTAGGGAGGTCGGCGCGCAGCACCCAGTCGTACCCGATGTCCCACAGATGCGGCCCCAATACCGATCCCTGTGGGACACCATACGACATCTCTCGCCGGTTCCACTCTACCTGGTGACCGGGGTAGATGACGGCCCTGTCCGTCATATAGGCCTCGACTACGCGACAGAGGTAGGGCGGCATCCGGTGATACCGGAGTGCCTCCCTGATGCAGCTCCATGGCAGGGTGTTAAACGCATTGGCGATGTCTAGAGACACCGCCAAGACGACCCCTCCCCGGGCAACTGCGTCCCCCGTCGTGAGGGCTCGCACGCGCATGATGGCGTTCACCGTAGAGCAACCAAACTGGCTTTCTGCCAAATCCGGCCCCACCCGCACCAGCCGCCCGACGAGGCGGTCTGCAATAACTATCTATATGACAACCTAAGATGTATTTTCATAAATCATTTTATCAAAACGCACACCTTCTCTGTATGAGAAGAGGCCTTTGCCCTGCAGTGGAACAGTAACAGTTTGATAAAATTATATTAAAATTCTCTATCCAAGTTTTCCTAGCCTGACCTTTACGAACCACAATATCTTGGAAGTATCCCCTAGTAATCCCAACATCAACCACTACGTCACCCGCTGAGATCTGTTCCTAACATCACGGTCTTAAACAGACGTCCCAAAAATAACTTAGTATTATTCAAGCGTTCAAAGACCATTTCATTCACAAAGAATGCTACAGTAACCGATTCGTAACAAAAGTAAAATATATCTTGTTTTGTACCAACAAAAAAGGCAGCCATTTGTCGTACTTAAAACGCTAAATATCAATCATAATCTTTTCTCAGACACATTCAGATACAGTTTCTGAATTGAAATTTTGGAAATAAGAACGTGTCAGACACTACTTTCATGACAAAAATTGACAGATTTTTTGGCCAGAGTTTGATGAATGCTCAACGTCAAATTCTTTAAGAAATCGGGGATCAATGTCGAAAATGAAGGACAATTTGAAATTTTGACAGGTTGAAGATGCGACTGGAATGCGAATGTTCTTAAAAACACTGGAGTTTGCCCCCAGATGAATAATATTCATCATAAGAAAGTTGCAAGACCCTCAAATATGAGGATTGACTTTATACTCAAATTTCGGCGAGTTTGTTGAAAACTTAGAACAGCAGGGGATCACCTGCTGTGTGATCAATCAGTATCAATCAAGAAGTATCATATATGATTAATGGACTCAGAAATAAAAAATAAAGTTTTAATGTATTATCATTAACTAAGCTTTTTCCCGCGGTTTTCTCCTATATATACATGAGAGAAACCGGGGAAAACATTATTTAAGGATAAAAAGTTTTTTTTATTGTAAATAAGCTCGCGCTTAATCACTATCTCACCTGATGGTAAGCGATGATGTGGTCGACGGTGAAGCACACTTGCCTAGAAGTAAAATGGTTACTCTTGACTTAAAGAGCCTTAGGTTGTAGCTATCGGGCAATACCAATTCCGGCAGGGAATCCCAATCCATAGCTGTACGCATAATGAAAGTTTTTTTTATACACTATAGGCTCGCGCTTGACCATTATCTCACCTGATGATAAGCGATGATGTGGTCGACGGTGAATCACGCTTGCCTAGAAAAAACCTATTCACTCTTGACTTAAAGACCCCTAGATTTTATCTGTTGGGAAACACAGACTCCGGCAGGGAATTCCACTTCTTAGCTGTACGCACAATGAAAGTGTTACCAAAACGTTTTGTGCGAATGGGTGGGATGTCCACCATGTACCGATGGCGCATCGCCGTACGTCTGGTAGTACGATAATAAAACGGGCTAGGTGGAATAAAATCATGCAATTCCATCGCACACTCGCTGAAGTGTAACCGATAAACGAGCAACTCGGCAACGATATTCAAGGCTCTGGTGCTTTGTTTTGACCAGTGCTTCAACGCCGATGAGCCTCTTGGCTCATATGAACTCACATACACAAACACCCAGAGCAGGAACAGCTATCGGTAGTTCATACAAATATTTGTTCTGTACGGGAATCGAACCCGCCACACGCAGCGCAACAGACAATCGCTCAACCACTGCGCCAACAATGCGCCCGATGCGTGCGGGATTACTTCCTGTAAACAAACATCTTTAATATTATGTTAGTTTAGATTAATGTCTTCTGTGTGTTATTTAAGTAACTAACTTTTCAGTTACTTACAAGTGTTAGTGAGGCATTTGGTTTTTCATCAGCCCCAAGTCTGGATTTGTAAATGGATTTTGAAACAAAGCACGTCCTTAATTACACGGAACTTATAACAATTTTGTGAATTATTGTGGCCACAGGACCGTATACACTTCAATGGAAATCTGTAGGTACTGTGTATATAAATAAATGTCTATAGGCATAATGCAGATAAATTACCATAGGTAATTATATAGTTCATTTACCAAAATAATCATCGAAATGACCTCTAACCGAGCATTGAATACGAATCGCACGCAGATCACGTTGAAGTGTTTAAAAGCTGAATCGAACCATCACATTACCTAATTACGTAGCCTCAATGACGTTTAAAGTTGAACACATTAGACGATTTCTATAACCCATCATTGTAATCGGTCAACCATAATGTCGTTCAACAGCTTGGGCAACTTGTATAGCTATTTATAGAACTTAAACTAAACAGTTCATCGTTTTATTTCACCAGCTGATCAAAATAATCGAAACCAATGTTATAAAGATGTATTTTTTTATGATAAGGTAATCTCTGATGATTCGGTTCCTGAAATTCTGTCACTGATATAAAATGACTTTATCACTGAGTGCTATAGAATACGCGAGCGAAGCTGCGATAAAAGCTAATTTAGTATGAATAAAGTTACATGCTACTCACGACTACAATACTTATCATTATTAGCTTAAACTTAAATAAGTAAATACATAATAATACTACAGGGTTCAACATAATCACTTACCATTGAACAGGACAACATGAATGATAGATATAGCCTTGTTTAGGAGTCCCACGACTCATAAAACGAGGTTATACCTACGTACTTATGTTTAAAATAAAATTTTACACTCGTATTAGCTTGACAACCCCTAGGAAGTAATAACTCACTTGTGTCGTCGCGCGTCGCCGTAAATATACAAAGTTAACAAACTTTCTTTATGAATATTAACGACACTTACTTGGAACATAAATATGTATTTAAAAAGTAAATTAGGTATTTAAATTCGCTTTGTTGTCTTAGTCCCGAGATAATGTTATTATATTACATTTATTTTGAACTTGACTGTGTGGTATGCAGCGTGAACAAACACTTAAAAGCAACCATATTATTGAACGGATGAAATATGATAGTATTGGTCTTTCTTTTGTATTAATCGCTCTCATGCTACACGATAATTAACTTCTAAGCTCACTCAACTATGAAACTAAGTAACAAAATAATTGTTTATGATTCGTACAAATAGACTTATCCAAAGTGTTTTAACTCCAGAGCTGTTTAACTCTGACAAAATAGTACTTATGTAAGTAGAAACTAAAACCCTGAAACAAACTGCTCCAACCAATTTCGTCGTCTCATACTAATATCAAAACTCATCCACGCCAGGCTATCGACACGGCAGTATTACGCACATCTCGGCGAATACACGGTTTAATCTCGCCAGGGCTAAAGCAAAGCTACTAGTCTCCCAGGCCTCATATGACATAACGTGACGAATAGGCTCCGGCAGATCCCTTTAATTTAATACCCCTGCACGATCTAACGTTTCACCGACCGCGGACCAACTAATTCTACAGTGTTGCCATTCCGTAACATAAAACTTTGGGATACACAACCTTTTTGGTGCGTCGGTTTTGCTCACGAATATTTCCGGGGTTAATAACTTTATAAGATTAGAGCTTACGTGGATTTATTACTTGCGAAGCATATGAGAAGATTAATTGAATTGAATATTCCGTAATGCAATTAGTAGATTGAGGCCGTGCCTTTTTGTGTCTGAGCCATTTTATTTATGAAAGATCCTTGACTTACGTGTCAGAATGCGAGAATTCAGCAAAACTATTCATGGCAGTTTCGATATTTGAACACGTACAGAACAAAAACCGATGTGAATATTTTTCTAGTTTAGCGAGGAATCCACTGACGAACTGTGATTCGATTTTTTACTACTCCATGTGGAATGTAATGAGTCTAATTAAACAATGTAAACGAATGAAATAAAGTTATTTAGATTAAGTTATCATCGCTATCTACACTGATTGCACATAAAACGTTAAAAGACATGACGACATTATCATAACGATTTATCAAAGAACAGTTTAAACTTACAATTGCATCCGACGATACTTACATTTCCCAAACGACTTTGCTTGCATGGTGAGAACTGATTGCTAAATTCAGTCATATACTTTATATTTATACTTCAGTCAGATGCTGATGACTACACTACACTTCACAAAACTAAATAACATAACGCTTGTATTCCGTGAAGAGTTCGGTAGAGATGCACCATCCCCATTTCGCCAATTTATTTCCTACATAATAGTTGGGGAGTCTATTGCCATAACCGGACACAAGAATCCAGACTTCGGGATGTAACTGAGAAATTCCAGATGGTAAACCCAACAACATTTTACCAGTACCGGGAATCAAACCCAGGAACCCATGTAGCGCTTGCGGCGACTAGACCAACCAGGCAGACCATTTTTTTCAACGTACAGTAATTAGAAATAATAAACAAAACTGAAGACAGACTGAAAATTAATTTCCAGAAAACAAATACACTAGAGTCTACCTAATTTTATCTCAAAAGTCCTTACCAAATTATATACCGATACCTAAGTAAGTATTTGTAGACACAAAGTGCTAGGTTTCCAAGTAAATTCATGTTCTGAAAACTCGGGCCCAAAGTAATTAGGTAATTAATTATTGAATTAGGTACAAGATATACTGTTACCGCCTACTTACTTTAAGTGATTTTGTATTTACATAAGATTTGGGTTCCCTGTAATGTAGTGATGGGTTTACTAGAAATGCCTGTGTAACGATACTCCTACACGTTCATTTGAAAACCTATTAAGGTTTAAATTAATTTCGTGAATCATATGAGGGATTGGCTGGGTTTCTCGTGTTATTAGTACAACCTACAAAATTAATTAAACAAAACTTGAATATAAAATTCTTGTAAAACTGAATGAAACAATAGTTTCAAGTAATATTTATTTTACACTTCATTAACGATACGCTACTATTTATACTCTCAAAAATACCTAACCTAATCAACTAACAAAATTTGGAGTCGAAAAAAGAGTGTTGGACGCTTGCATCACGAAGACTTTAAAGTTTTTCCTTCTACTATTTCTAGCGTATAGGTACAAATTGTATAGCTCCTTCTCTGATAACAAAAATGATTCCCTTACTTTATAAATATACTACTTACGGTACCTACTACAGCTATATGCAAACTTACCAAAAAATAGTTTTTATTTTTAGTTTTCGTAAGTACTCTATAATACCATAAAAGTCATGTCAAGACAAAGATATTTTATTTCAATTAGGCCACCAAGCTGCACTTTTGAACGTTCATCATCATCATCATCAGCCTATTAATGTTCCCACTGCTGGGACACAGGCCTCCTCTCTGCTGTGAGAGGGGATGGGCCATAATCCACCACGCGGGCCCAGTGCGGGTTGGTGGATGTCACATGTCTTCGAATTTTTGGTTCTAGGACATGCCGGTTTCCTCACGATGTTTTCCTTCACCGTTTTTTAGAGCAGTGGTGATGAAATAATTTACACAAAGTAAAGCGCCTGCCTGGGTTCACCACCGTACCACTGCTCTAAAAAACGTTAATACATTAAAATTTGCAAGGAATAAAAATTTATTCTACCGTGCATTCGGAAAGTAGCTTGTTATGGAGAAGAACGCACAAGAAACTCCATACTTAATATTAAAAAAAAAGAGGTTTTTACAATATTTGGGTACATAAGTACAAACATTAATAAATTCATAATTATGTCTGAGGACAATGCACCCAGAATCACTACATACTATACTACGTACAGGTACAAAATATTAAAAGTACTCACACATGTACCGTGCAGTTACATAATAGGAGTGCCGGTGCCTACCTAGTGCCTTCATCACCAGATCAGGTCGATGGTACCATTTTCATTAAAACCATTTATTTAAATTTGTGTCATCACATCATTTAACTATTCGAGATATCTTATACCCAAAACATACTTATCATTGAGAAGTTTCAGTGGCCTTCTGTGGTCTTCTTCATCATTTCCAATTTACCAAATGATACTTTCTGTACGCAAACGCTTACCATGTTGATGGAACTACCAAAATCGCTATGTAAATGCCTATAGAATCAGAAACATTTATTCTTAAAACAGTAATTATTATTACATACAAGATAAAAATAGCCTATAAAATTTGAGGAGTTCCTAAGATTTCCATGGGAAAAAATCCTGACTTGGTGACAGTGGGACTACCTCGAGAGTATGACCTTTTACACAAAAAAATAATTTTCAAGTTCAGTCCATCATTGACGGAATCATCAGTGAAATTAAAAAAAGGTACGTACAGTCAAACGTAAAACCTCCTCCTTTTTGTAAAGTCGTTTAAAAAGTTACAAGAGTTACATTTATTTTTCCACAAAGTTATACGAAACCAATTTAGAATTGTCTGGAGTTGTTCCCCTATAGTCCCGTTTGGTCATTATGCAATATCTCGCGGTCCACGGAACCTGGCGCGCCGCTACATGCACTATTCATTACATGGGCTCTTCCTAATGAGACAATGTATTCCAAGTTTGTGTTTCCGCGGCAAGGACTCAGCTCTCGAGGTTTACGTAGTTGGTATTCCAATCGTGTGTGTTTACTGTGCCACCTGTATATGTATACCTAATTATAATGTGCGAGGAATGCGACGCAAATCTTCCCAGAATTTGTTATGTAACAAGGGTTGGATAAATGGGAGTCTCAATGAGGATAAACGTGTTGTTTTCGGTGTGTTGGCTGCCCAATGAATTATACAGTTGTTGCAGTAATTAAAGAAAACCTTTTCGGTTGTTGTTGGATAATATATGCATAGAAAAAGTAAGATTCTGCTACTCCATTTTTTTTACGTTAATAGTTCGTCAGTTCATAAATAGGCGTATTGCAAAGTTGCTTAAAAAATAGAGTTATCTTGCAGATAATTAAGCTTAGGGCCAGTTTTTTGATCGGTAATTAACTCAACCAAGTTAGTGTTAAATATGCTAACCAATGGTTTCAATTTCGGTAAAACGCGTTTTTTCATAAGTTGTAGTTTAATAAATGGTCAAATAGTTAACTCTCCAACTTATGTGACCATTTGTGTTGCTATAATTGATGGAAAACGCAATTAAACGAATAGAAGTAGTAGAGTAGAAGAATCAACTTCTAATATTTAAACATTGGTTGAGTTAACTACGGATAAAGAAACTGGACCTTAGCAACATATGCTTATTTCCACAGTATTATGTCTTATCGCATTCTGCTGTGGGGATCAGCAGCAGATGTTGACTTAGTTTTCATATTACAAAAGAGGGCAATCCGCGCGATCTATAAAATGCGTCCTCGCGAGTTCCTCAGAGATAAATTTAAAGAGATCGATATACTGACTCTACCTTCACTTTATATTTTGGAATGTATTTTGTATTTCCGCAAAAATCAAGGGCTTTTCAAAACTAGAAGCGACTTCCATAATTTAAATACACGCAGTAAGCACGAAATTGTAATACCCAAATTCAGATTAACTACAACTAGCAAGTCTTTTCTTATAAACAGTATACGCTTTTATAACAAGTTGCCAAAGTCAGTTATAGAACTGACCGATGGAAAGTTCAAAAATCACATCAAACGTGTCATTATTAAAAAAGCATATTATAAAATCAAGGACTACGTTGAAGATAAAAAGGCTTTAGCTCCTTCTGCGCATGCGGCTTCCCTGGTAACTCATAAACAGCACAACTATGTGCATGTCTCTAACTACTCTCAATCTCATTTTTTCAATTTTATTTTGTTTTCCTTCTTTTAATTGGACTTTTTACAATAGTTCGCAATCATCTTTATAGCCCTCTGCAAAGAATAGTTACAGCACTGATAACAACATTTGTGCCACATGTTAAATTTAGTCTTGTTATATATATTTTTTTAACTTTGTATAGATTCTTTTACCGATTATTTTGTGAATGTGTGAACATTGTAGGCCTTCTAGATGTTAGTTAACATTTGTTAACTTTGTTATATATTATATAAACTTTTTTTTTTTTAGTTTCTTACGACTTATTGTCCGGCCTACGTTGTCCCTCCATAGTACTAATGCTGTAACATGGAAATATTGTAAAACCAAACCATTTTTTAAAAAGAGTAACCGTGGAGTTTCTTGCCGGTTCTTCTCCATAGGAAACGACCAACCCGAACCGTGCACCTTTTGTCGACGTTTTATAAGTGCCCATGTAGGCCTATGTAAAATAAAAATGAAATGATTTTGATTTTGATATAAAATGCCTACGAGTCATTTGAATTATTCACCACATAAATCAACAAAATATTTTTAAGCCGACCATATTTCAAACTTTACTTTTACACAAGAACAAATCCAAACCAATCCTTTTCACATAAATTCAATCCACCCGACACATTTAAGCTACGAATAAGTACAGTTTAACCAAAGTCCAGTGGGACCAAACTCACTCTGTAATGCACCAGAGTGTACCAGTGCCCTGCAAAATATATGGGGCAAGACGACTACAAGTCGGACGAGTCATAATAATCGCAGAAACACGCGGGGTGAATACGAATGTACTGGCAAGTACGACAAGTACGTAGTTTTTATTGCTACTTAAATAAAGCACGGGGCAATTGGAACGCCAATATATAATTCCATATTTAACTAATGAATTAGGAAATTAGCGGCATTTCCCTGTTTATTTTTTCCTGTAAATTAGACACTTTTATAAATTAATTCGACTAATTAGTGTGTTAGTCTTAACACATAAATAATTAATCAACATTATCCCGAGGAGAAGATGGTACAGGAGCGTGTGGATTGGCACAGAAAAGAGAGGCTTAGAAGTAGTGGGATATATCGGGCTGTGTGTGATGAGGATGATGGTGATGAATCATCATAATGATTCATTAAAGGAATGGGTTATTAAGATGACTTCCGAGGGTAAATATTCTAAACGTTTACTAAATATGTTTTAGATATTTACATTATAAAGCAGCCAACAAAATGAAATAACTGCTCTGTAAAAGAAGCACATAATTGAAATGAAATATTAATATTTAAATGGTTAGTTTATATTTTTAACCTTCTTTTTCCTTCGCTCCGATTTCCTAAGATTTATTAAAAAGCCGGCCAAGCGCGAGTTTCCACGAGTGCTAAAGGTCAGTACGCTATTTTAACTTTAAAAAATGCTGACATATTGACCTCTGACCTTTTTGCTTACTTAATGCCTTCACTCTTCACCTACAGTTACGTAAATATAATTGAAGCTGTTTCTGCAGCTGGTGCTGGGTCTAGAACGGTAAATGACAATTTTAGGTACATTTTAGGCGCTAAGTACTAATATCAAATTATTATGTAAGTACTAATATACCACCTAGTAAAGTAATTTTGTAAATAAAGTACACTTACGTGACTAAAGTCCATTATCACTAAGTTTATAATGTTTTTATTTTTTAGATCAGTATAAAAGTACAAAGATTTTCAAGTCATGACATAAGTAGGTAGGTTTACAAGATATAAAACAAAGAATAAATGATTGCAGATACTACATGCAGTCAGACACCAGTGCATGTCTGAGAGTTTTCCACGTTTTCAATTTTATGAGATAATTCTAAAGTACTTCCGTGAGTATTTTCCTGGACATTTGCTTTTCTCAGATAGAAAAGGAGATTTATTCTAGATTGCTTGCAGTTTTTCGTATATCTACATTTTATAGAACACACACGTTTTATGAAATAGAATCAAGCCGGGTAAGTGCTCAAAACTTGGATGTACTAGCAAAGAACATATCTGCAATTCCATAAAAATGGTTCATATTTACTTGTTCTTCTTATTACGAACTATGTCATTATATTTTGTAATTAATTGTAGTACTGATTCGTAGAAAACTTATTGAATACATTAGATAGTAGTCATGTGATTACTAATAAGGTGAAGTTTCTAAGTACATTGTTAAACAATGAATGTACTTTGTAGTGTAAAAATCTGACCAAATGCAATTCGGAATCGCGCACGAAGGGTTCCGTACCATTATTGCAAAAAACCGCAAAAAAATCACTTTTGTATGCATGTAATATTTATTTTATTAGGTTATTAGTATTTGTTGTTGTTATAGCGGCACAAAAATACATCATCTGTGAAAATTTCAACTGTCTAGCTATCACCGCTCATGAGATACACACTGATGACAGACGGACAGACAGACAGACAGACGGATTGTGAAGTCTTAGTAATAGGGTCCAGTTTTTAACCTTTGGGTACGGAACCTTAAAAGACTTCACTCACGTGAATATTACCCTACCGACACTTAAATAGCCCCTGGATAAGACATCCTATATCCTAATCCAGGACATGGCTTACATGTGCACCAGTTTTATCCAAAATTTACCCTTTCATACTTGATTGACTTACAAACATCCAAACTTAGATACCTAATTTCACATTAATTCATTAATGGAATTCAAACCAATCGTAAATCAGATATTCAATAACCATTCCACTTGTAAATCATCTAATTATATCGTGATTAGTGTTATGCGGACTTTATCAATGAGCGCTATATCAACGGTTAGTTAGTGCGGTAGGCGACAGTTTAATTAGCGAGGGGGAATCTGGCCGCGGGCGACACCTGGTGGCGCGAGTATCGAACTATCGACCCCGTACTAGTTATCAACATTTTGTACCAGGATGACATATACCTGAACATATATTGTGACTTTTAATAACGATACACCTTTTGTCGACGTTTTATAAGTGCCCATGTAGGCCTATGTGAAATAAAAAATATTGATTTTGATTTTGATTTTGATAGGAATTTACTTTTTATGCGTTTCTGTGATTTATGCTATAATATATAGACATATCTTATTTTCAAACAGACCACCACCTTTAGAGCACCTGACACCTGGATGTGAACTTCTGTGGCCTTTATGGAAAGCTCTCAACCTATTGCGTACCCAGGTGGGCCGCTGCATAGGCCGACGAGCGAGATCGTAAGAGGGCCGATCCCGCTCGAAGAAGAAGGCGTCGGGGAGGCAACCGCCTCGATGCTAAAAACGCCGAAACTCCGCCTGCGTCATAAGCAGGTAGGACTCCGGGGTCGCGGGTGTTCAGATTGGGGACTCTGTCCATCCACCAAGTGACTTCAGAAGAGACGGCAGCACAGTGATCACGTGCTGCCGTGCACAGCGAGGCTCAGGGAATGCGATTCTTTCAGCCTCCCCAGGGATGTGGCCTAACAGGCGTTGCACAGAGGGGGTTCCGGGATGGTATTTTAAGAGGACCTTCCAGGTTTGGTTTTAGTGAGGTAAAATCCCACACTCCCTGGTCTTTTCCCTAAACTTACAGGCGCGTTTTGAATGTTCCCTTCGTAAACAAAAAAAAAGCTTAGGCTATTGCAAACTCAATTTTGCAAAATGGGATTCTATAGACTAGTCTCATACTTAGTGTGACTACGGTACATCCCTGTGTAGGCTATGAGACTCTTGCTAAAGTGCCCAAACTCCTGTAACGCTAGAATTAACGTGGCCACCTACTGGGATCAAAATATTTAAAGAGTTTTTCATGGACTCGAAAACAAGAAGATGCAAGATTATTAACTAGATAACACTCCGCTCAGCAATCACAGTTGTTTGATAATGGTCATGAAAAAATATCAATAAGAAGTAATATAAATCATGGGAAATTTAAATAGTTACAATACAAAAGGTATTCTAACAGAGAAACGAAAAACGCATCAAAAATAACTACTTACTACTACTTTTATATAGAGAATTATAAAATAGAATAGCTGTTATTCTATTTTATAATTCTCCATAGCAAAGTACTTGCTCGTTTCCATTAAAAAATCTCTGTAGACTCATTAAAATTTATAACAAA
Organism: Orthosia cruda; assembly: GCA_964057195.1. NCBI lineage: Eukaryota > Metazoa > Arthropoda > Insecta > Lepidoptera > Noctuidae > Orthosia > Orthosia cruda. The sequence continues at coordinate 18,372,469 of OZ059837.1, forward strand.
ATTCAAAGAAGTCATTAGCCCATTAATATTCTTTTAATTACGCATTAAGAAATTCGAGGCATTAAACCTAGATTAAATTTTTAACTCAGGTTTTTATTTTAGAATACACAACTGAAAGAATTTTTCATTAATTTATTTATCAGTTTTTTTATTCAAAATACGGCGCTACAATTTTTTTTAATAAATTATTTTATCATACAATAAAGACTCCTTGATCGCGTCACGGACGTATCCTCGATTAAGCATTAAGAATTATAAATTGAGTCTTTGTCAAATTCTACTTTAGCATGAAAACCTGTCAAACTTTGGCAATATAGCACGGTTTGTCACGTTCTTAACTCAAAATTCTCAATTCAGAAACCGGTAACTGAGGTACCAGATAAACAGAAATTCCCAGGATATCATTGACCTCAATATCAACAGACATCAAAGCCGCTTTATTATCATACAGACTAATAACATCCTATACTAGGCAATCTAGGAGTACAATGAAGCCGAGGCTCTGCGGCAAACAATAAGCGATACATATATCGAGACCTAGGCCACCAAACAATAGTTTAGTATCCACTAAACTTTGCTAAAGTGGAATCAGTAATCAACAATCGACCAGTATCGAAGTTCAATAGTTATATAAATACCCTTATTTTACTACAACTGACGCGTTCTTAACTCAACATTCTCAATTCGGAAACCCCCGTCGTTTAATCTGTGATAGATGGCTAACCAAACTACACCCACCAAAGGGCTTAGACAAAGAGCGACAACGATTCTCAAAAACTTCAAAATGTATATGTAGGATTGACTAGTGCTCCCGGCATTTCACGCCAGTAGATCCTGAACATTTTGCAATTTTGACAATTGTGATCCCAGATCGAATATCACTTTGCCTGGAGCTACGGGTGGAACCCAAACTGACAACAAAGAGACAAAGTTCAACGTGTGTTTATCTATACCAATATTATAAAGAGGAAAGATTTTTTTGTTTGTTTGATTGTTTGTTTGTTTGTACCGAATAGGCTCCAAAACTACTGGACCGATTTCAAAAATTCTTTCACCGTTGGGAAGCTACTCTATCCCCGGGTGACATAGGCTACTTTTTATCCCTGTATTCCCACGGGAACGGGAACTACGCGGGTGAAACCGCGAGGCGTACTCTAGTAGAGTATAACAACCGACAAACTAATTGTCCGTAAGACCAGACAAACCATTGTTTGCAGTAGCCATCAGCAGACTGTAGCCCTTCAACAATTGCGCTACTCTGACATAATCAAAGCACAAGCTGCAGTGACTATCAGTCTATAGACGGCCGTCGGTCATGAGGCGATCTGCCCCATTGTCTATAAGAACAGGTGTTCTATTGTTCGGAGTATCGAATACTCTCCGTTAGCTGTGAATATAGTGAAAGATATCATATGAATGGTATTCAGTAGCAGCTAAATTAACTGATATCTTCAGCTTGTGCTATGTTGGTGTACAGTAAAGTATATACCCGTAAACATTTTGTGTTGAACGGATATAATACAAAAGAATACCAGTCAGACAACTAAGATTTCCGCATCACAAAATTACTGGAGTTAACTTGTTTTATAATTTGCCACGGATGCCCCTCAAGTTAAAGGGGAAAATTAACAAGTCCGTGATTAGACCTGTCGTACTGTATGGATCAGAATGTTGGGCTGTGAAAAAGATGGATGAAAAGAGATTGCATGTAGCAGAGATTAGAATGTTGAGATGGATGTGCGGAGTGACGAGAATGGATAAAGTGAGAAATGAGTATATTAGAGGAAGTTTGAAAGTGGCGCCAGTAAAAGAAAAGTTGAAAGGAAACCGTTTGTCCTGGTATGGCCATCTGATGAGGAGGGATGAAGCGCATGTTACTAAAAGAGAGAGAGAAGAGACATTATGAATATAAATGTGGATGGATGGAGAGGGAGGGGACGGCCAAAGAAAAGATGGATGGACTGTGTGAGGAGCGATATGAAAGAAAAGGGAGTCAGTGATAGCGTGACTGGGGACAGGACGGTATGGAAGAGGAAAACGTGTTGCGCCGACCCCAGGTAACATGGGATAAGGGCAGGAAGATGATGGATATTACACAATACACATACTATCTTAAGTTAATTTTTAATGAACCTAAAATACATTGTATGTTTTAAACTCATAATTATGCAGGTTAACTTAAAATTCACAAAATAAATTACACATTTGTATATATTTGGTGTTGAGCAATTATGTTGAAAGTTATACAATCATAAGCTCCGATTACTCTTGCCGATTGGACTCGATTTCATTGAATCCAATTATTTGTACGACTGTACAATTACAGTAACTAAGTAAAAGTGTTGTTTTACACACCTCTAATGATATAACTTGTAAACAGTTTTATTTACGTAGTTGTGTTATTTACGCTTTTGCTCGTCGTAATGTAAAATTAGGGTTTTCATGACAAGTATTTGGTTTTCGAAAATAAAGTTAAGTAATACCGTTTTTTTCATATTTATTTTTATAAATTCAAGGATGATGGTTCCTAGACATGATGTATTCTACTGGGCTGCATGTTTGTATTGCAATGGATCTTATTTGAAAAATTTAGGATATAATTATAAAGGTACCTTCGAGTTACTATGACTCTATCATGGCAAATTATAAAACAAGTTAACTCCAGTAATTTTTGTGATGCGGAAATCTTAGTTGTCTGATTGGTATTCTTTTGTATTATATCTGTTTAACACAAAATGTTTACGGGTATATACTTTACTGTACACCAACATAGCACAAGCTGAAGATATCAGTTAATTTAGCTGCTACTGAATACCATTCATATGATATCTTTCACTATATTCACAGCTAACGGAGAGTATTCGATCACAGATATTCCGAACCATAGAAAGCCTGTCTTATAGACAATGGGGCAGATCGCCTCATGACCGACGGCCGTCTATAGACTGATAGTCACTGCAGCTTGTGCTTTGATTATATGTCAGAGTAGCGCAATTGTTGAGGGGCTAAGTTCTGCTGATGGCTATTGCAAACAGTAGCTTGTCTGGTCTTACGGACAATTAGTATGTCGGTTGATAGACTCTATACACTCACGTTGAACTTTGTCTCTTTGTTGTCAGTTTGGGTTCCACCCGTAGCTCCAGGCAAAGTGATATTCGATCTGGGATCATAATTGTCAAAATTCCAAAATGTTCAGGATCTACTGGCGTGAAATGCCGGGAGAACTAGTCAATCCTACATATAAATTTTGAACTTTTTGAGAATCGTTGTCGCTCTTTGTCTAAGCCCTTCAAAAATCACAGTTTATATCAGATCTCTATGTTGCATGTTGATTGCGGTCCGTTTACAAGCTATAAATAAAAAAATCAATAAAAGTATTTTCACCGAAGTTACGTTACATAACCTCATTACGGTAGATTAATCTTATGAATTATGTTTATATTTTGCCGCTTCAGTTTCACTCATGTAAAAATTAACGCTACAGATAATTTCGTTAACTACACCTAGGTCCATAACTAATTACATTGGCCAAATTAGGCCATTACAGATTGTATAGCGATTTTGACAACCGAGTTTGTTTCGGCGATCCTTCTCAGAGTTTTTAGCTAGGAAACACCGGCCTTATTAATAATAAATAATAATATACCTAAACAAGGGTTTAATGTAGTATAAATTGACAAAATAGATTGTCATTTAAAAGTGTTTTTTAACCAGTTTACAAAATAAATATCAATTAGCAGTTATATATTGCAATATATAGAGTCTTTATTAAAACAATAAAGAAGTTTTCGTGTGTAACCATTCCTCTTTCAACCATCTATATATTAATTTAAAAATGTTTCTGTTTGTTTTGTTATCCTAATCTCAAAATCAACAAACAAAGAAACACATGTCCACATTAAACAATGGGGATCACGAAGTAGGTCGGCATCGGCGGCGGCATCGCTTTGTCAGGGGTAACCAATGATATTCAAATAAACAGATACGTTATACACTCACAAAACAATTGAAAAAGTGTGCCGCATATAGCGGCAGCACACATACACACTTTTCATTAATCTAACATTAAAACATATTTATTTTAATCAATAAATAAATAAATTAAAAATACACACGATGGCATTTATTTTATTTTGTTTTTTTTTCAACAAAGCCTATCGCTCTTCGCCATGCGTGACATAAACTAAAGATTAAAGGTCACAATTGTGACCTATTCGAGTCTTCAAAATGCGCGCGCTCATAACATATCTGTTTATTTGAATATCATTGGGGGTAACGCATGCCATCGAAGCCGCACATTTTTCCGTCCGCCATTGGCCAGGCTACTAATGTGCAGGCCTTATTACATCCCATTTGTATGGAAAACGGACAAATAAACGTAACAAATTGTAATGGTTTTATTACTTTTTATTTTTAAGCTCTGGTGTCCATAATTAAGGCATTTGAAATAAAAAATAAACGCTTTTTCTTTCTTTTCTATTTTTCTTTATTTGTGGAAAATTACATAAAGTGAAGTGGACAAGAGAACCAAGGTTATCGATACAGCCCGAAGAATTTCCAAACATTAAGTGGCAGTGGGCAGGGCACATTGCTCGCAGAACAGATAGCCGTTGGGGCCGAAAAGTTCTAGAATGGCGACCGCGTAACGGAAGACGCAGCATTGGAAGGACTCCCTCTAGGTGGAGCGACGACCTAGTCAAGGCTGCGGGCGTCCGGTGGATGCAAAACGCACAGAACTGATCAGTGTTGCGACGCTTGGGGGAGGCCTATGTCCAGCAGTGGACGTCTTTGGGCTGAAAAAAAAGATGAAGTGGATAAGGGTCATTCTACTAATTGATCGTTTGATGTGATGAACCGCTTCTCGGAATAAGCTAAAATGAACAACTGTAGGACGAAGATTCTAGGTTTTTTTTTCGTTTAATCCAGCTTTAGTTATACGAATCTGCCGATACTTGTAGTTGTGTAACTTTCAGCAAACAGTAGGTATTCGTTAAATAAAGCAAGTAGGTTAGACGTAAAACTTTTCTTTCTTAATTTCCTGTTTTTGTATAGTAACTCAAATAACATAACATCACGCACGAATCCCCGAAGGGTACGGTAGTGTGATGTGTATATCTTATGATATTTGTAATGGATAGATAGACAGAAATAAATAGAATATGTTTTATTTGTATACCAAAATTGTAACACAGATCTTTTACAATATTGAGATTTCTATGGGTACTAAAGTGGTATATATCTATAAGGCAACCTAAGATGTATTTTTATAAATCATTTTATCAAAACGCACACCTTCTCTGTATGAGAAGAGGCCTTTGCCCTGCAGTGGAACAGTAACAGTTTGATAAAATTATATTAAAATTCTCTATCCAAGTTTCCCTAGCCTGACCTTTACGAACCACAATATCTTGGAAGTATCCCCTAGTAATCCCAACATCAAACACTACGTCACCCGCTGAGATCTGTTCCTAACATCACGGTTTTAAACAGACGTCCCAAAAATAACTTAGTATTATTGAAGCGTTCAAAGACCTTTTCATTCACAAAGAATGCTACAGTAACCGATTCGTAACAAAAGAAAAATATATCTTGTTTTGTACCAACAAAACAGGCAGCCATTTGTCGTACTTAAAACGCTAAATATCAATCTTTTCTCAGACACATTAAGAAACAGTTTGTGAATTGACATTTTGGAAATAAGAACGTGTCAGACACTACTTTCATGACAAAATTTGACAGATTTTTTGGCTTGAGTTTGATGAATGCTCAACGTCAAATACTTTAAGAAATCGGGGGACAATGTCGAAAATGAAGGCAAATTTGAAGTTTGGACAGGTTGAAGATGCGACTGGAATGCGAATGTTCTTAAAAATACTGGAATTTGCCTCCAGTTGAATAATATTCATCATAAGAAAGTTGTAATACCCTCAAATATGAGGATTGACTTTATACTCAAACTTCGGCGAGTTTGTTGAAAAACTTTGTAAAAACAGCAGGGGATCACCTGCTGTGTGATCAATCAGTATCAATCAATAAGTATCATATATGGTTAATGTACTCAGAAATAAAAATAATGTTTTAATGTATTATCATTAACTAAGCTTTTTACCGCGGTTTCACTCCTGTGGACACATGAAGCGTGTCATTTTTCGAGATTAAAAGTTTTTTTTTAATTGTACATAGGCTCGCGCTTGACTAATATCTCACCTGATGGTAAGCGATGATGTGGTCGACGGTGAAGTACGCTTGCCTAGAAGTAACCTGTTCACTCTTGACTTAAAGACCCCGAGGTTGTAGCTATCGAGAAACACAGACTCCTACTGCATAATGAAAGTATTATAAGTAAGTATCCTATCCCAATAGACAATACAGACAGTCTATCTGTTAAACAATTTTAGTAATCAGATAAGTACTGCCAAAGGTTTTTTTTTAAAGACTTGCCCCACACTAGGAATTTGTGCTGTATCGTGGGTGCGTTTACAAACATATAAACTCACATACACAAACACCCAGAGCTGGAACAACTATGTGTAGGTCATACAATTTGTTTTTTCGAATTTCGAAGAAAAAATTTCGAAGAATCGAACCCGTGACACTCAGCGCAGCAATCAATCGCTCAACCACTGCGCCAACCGTGCGCCCGATGCGCGCGATAATATTTCCTGTAAACAAACCCCCACCTCTTTAATATAATGTTAGTTTAGATTAATGCCTTCTGTATGTTATTTAAGTAACTAACTTTTCAGTTACCTACTTACAAGTGTTAGTGAGGCATTAGGTTTTTCATCAGCCCCAAGTCTGGATTTGTAAATGGATTTTAAAACAAAACACGCCCTTAATTAAACGGAACTTATAAAAATTGAATGTGAATTATTGTGGCCACAGGACCGTATACAGTTCCATGGAAATCTGTAGGTACTTTATATATAAATAAATGTCTATAGGCATAATGCAGTTAAATTTGCATAGGTAAGTATATAGTTCATTTACCAAAATAATCATCGAAATTACCTCTAACCGAGCATTAAATACGAATCGCACGCGGATAACGTTGAAGTGTTTAAAAGCTGAATCGAACCATCACATTACATAATTACGTAGCATCAATGACGTTTAAATTCGAACTCATTTGACGAGTTCTATTACCCATCATTGAAGTCGGTCAACTACAATGTCGTTTAACAGCTTGGACAATTATTGTAGTTATTTATAAGTTAACTATGACTGATGGAACATTCAAGAACTGCAAATTTAAAAAGTCGAGGAGAAAACGAATGTATCTAGTATAAATCAAAATGATATTACTTTTTATTTTTATCTTAATTAATGTTAAATAAATAAATGATGTCTTACTTAACCGCTCATTATTGAACAGGGATTTAGACAAAACAACATACTTTAGGCGATTGTATTTGTCGAAATGGCAACATGTAAGGGATTGACAACGTGCCACTTTGTTAGCTTATGTCAATTCCATACTCGAACAGTTGTTATCGCTGATGAAAACTCACTTTGTCTAAGGCCTTATGAGTGGGACTCATAAAACGAGGCTATACCTACCTACTTTTGTTTAAAATACAACTTTACAATCGTATTAGCTTGACAACCCCTAGGAAGTAATAACTCACTTGTGTCGTCGCGCGTCACCGTATAAAATACAAAGTTAACAAACTTTTTTTTATGAATATTAACGACACTTACTTGGAACATAAATATGTATTTAAAAAGTATATTAGGTACTTATATTCTCTTTGTTGTCTTAGTCCCGAGATAATGTTATTATATTACATTTATTTTGAACTTGACTGTGTGGTATGCAGTGTGAACAAACACTTAAATAGCAACCATATTATTAAACGGATGAAATATGATAGTATTGGACTTTCTTTAGTATAATATTAATCGCTCTCATGCTACACGGTAATAACCTTCAAAGCTCACTCAACTATGAAACTAAGTAGCTAAATAATTGTTAACATTTGTTTATGTTTTGTACAACAAATAAACTTTATCCAAAGTGTTTTAACTCCAGAGCTAACTGTTTAACTCTGACAAACTAGTACTTATGTAAGTAGAAACTAAAACCCTGAAACAAACTGCTCCAACCAATTTCGTCGTCTCATACTAATATCAAAACTCATCCACGCCAGGCTATCGACACGGCAGTATTACGCACATTTCGGCAAATACACGGTTTAATCTCGCCAGGGCTAAAACAAAGCTACTACTCTCCCGGGCCTCATATGACATAACGTGACGAATAGGCTCCGGCAGATCCCTTTAATTTAATACCCCTGCACGATCTAACGTTTCGCCGACCGCGGAGCAACTAATTCTACAGTGTTGCCATTCCGTAACATAAAACTTTGGGATACACGAATATTGCCGGGGTTAATAACTTTATAAGATCAGAGCTTACGTGGATTTATTACTTGCGAAGCATATGAGAAGATTAATTTAATTGAATATTCCGTAATGCAATTAGTAGATTGAGGCCGTGCCTTTTTGTGTCAGAGCCATTTTATTTACGAAAGATCCTTGATGTACGTGTCAGAATGCGAAAATTCAGCAAAACTATTCATGGCACTTTCGATATTTGAACACGTACAGAACAAAAACTGATGTGAATGTTTATTCTAGGTTAGCGATGAATCCCCTGACGAATTGTGATTCGATTTTTTACTACTCCATGTGGAATTTCAATGAGTCTAATTAAACAAAGTAAACGACTGAAATAAACTTTAGGTTAAGTTATCATCTCTAATTACACTGATTGCACTGAAAATGATAAACGACATTAATAGTTTTCATTACTATTTATCAAAGAACAGTTTAAACTTACAATTGCATCCGACGATGCATTACTATTTGTTTACCAAACGACTTTGCTTGCATAGTGAGAACTAATTCCTGAATTCAGTCATATACTTTATTGAAGCTTTACTTAAGTTGGACATAATTTTAAAATTGAGCAATCTTCTCCATTGAGCTTTGACACTCAAAGCCTCCGAGAATACACGAAAGATAAAACTTTTATCAACGGGGTAGACTCGGCATTATTTCACTTTACAACCTACTTCGTCATCTTGTACTAGCCTCCTTTAAACGGCTACTTTTTCTTTAAGTTCCGCAAAAGACCTTTTGAATATTTTATTCTTGTTTTATCTTTTGTATTATTGGCTAGAACAACCCGAATTTGTCTGTACTCCCACAGTTGTTTCTTTTATAGACTAGTAAAAATAGCTATGAAATATTTTTCAACCCCTGGAAGTTTATTCAGATTTGAACAAGAAATAAGTATTGTGTGGTTTTTCCTTTATTTTATTTTAACATGGCTTTTAGATTATTTTTAAAAACTTATCCTATTTTTAATATCTAAATAAAATTATAAAAATGGAGTTATATTACTTTGCGTCCAGTCAAAATCCTTCATAATAAATTCAAAGATTGAAACGTATATTTATCATCACTTTAGTTTATGTTTAAGTGTTGGTATTAACAATCATTTCGGAAATACATGTAGAATTATGGGGTTCATCAGACGTTCGGTCCAATGCCCCCCACTCTACTTACTAATTAACTTAGCAATCAATAGAACTATCTAAAAATACTATTTCCTTGAGGTTTGTTTTAATCTTTGAACTAAGAAGCCTTCAACTTCATCCCATCCCATAAAACTCATTTCTATTGCCATTCCTTCTCAGTCCATGCAGTACGATTGTAGAACTCACTTCCACCTAAAATCCGTGACTCTCAAAATGTATCTCTGTAAGCAGTACCTTTGTGCTCTTCTATCTGTATTCTTTCTTTTCTCTGTTAAGTGTTTTGTGTGTGCATAAATAAATAAATAAGAAGCTGATGGTCTCAGCAGATAAGCTACATAGTTTTAGTGTTGGCGTTTTCTTCTTCTTGCTTCTCGCGATTCATCAATGCTGCACCGCGTTATATTTACTCCCTGAGCAGGTGGTCGGACATAGCGCGACTAAGGGCCCGAACACAAAACGCATTCTTTATTTTTTTTATTGCAAATTGCATAAATCGCAACACAGACAAAAGCTAAGCAACAACAAGCAACGAGCTAATATATTTTAACGATGCGACGTCGAACCGCAGTTTTGTGTTTGGGCCCCAAGGTCCTAACATTTTGACGCAGATCGAAACGTCAATCTAAATATTTTTATAGCTTATTTACCTCTATCTTCACAATGCGCACATTTCTATCGAGATAAAAAAGTCGAGAAGATAAAAGAGCGTCTTCATTACGTTGCGGAGATAAGGGTCAATACCACATATACCGACTCTTCTCAATCGCGAGAGCTTGCGACGATAATGTACACTGATCTCAGTACTGAGTTCAATCATGAAGTATTTTGTTTAAATCTCAATGTATAGTGTTTCTTCGGGCTCTCGCGCGAGAGTGTACATGGTCAATACTTTATGAACATTTTTGATTGGCTGCTTCCCTACGTAAATGTGACTAAAGACTCAACACTTATGCACTCACAAGCTAAATAATTTCACTAACGTTAGTATACTCTTAACAGGTCCATATTCTACCAAGCAGACAACAAAAGAAGCCTCTTATAGTACATTACTGCAGCGGCCAGCAAAAGAGGCATTGATGGACGAACGTGTAAATGTAAGTCACATACGTAAGTCCATCAATGCCTAGTGTGTGTCCTTGTATAGTGCTTTTCTCAAATAATGCGCGGAAATTAAAACTAAGTATTACCTAGAACTCATTTTGTGAAAATCAATAATGATTAACAAGAATTGTTCCCGCGTTAAAGTATTCTTTTTTTTTTTCAGTAAACAGCGTTCTATTTGCAAGCCAGTTCGAAATTAAAAAAAAACCTTTGATAATTTACCTTCTTGGTCGCCATGTTTCGGAGTAAAAGATCGTTCCATTTTTAAATTACACGACAGATATGAGTTTAGTATGTAATTTATTTGGCCGCTGAACACGACAGATATGGATTTTCATACAACTTTTGGCGGCCGCCGCTCGCATGTATATGGCCAGTACAGCAATTTCGATTTATCTCGAAGAAGTTTGTCAAAATAATTCTCGCATTTCCAAGCATGTTTGAGATTTTTTTTATTAAATACATGGTTCGGGGAGGCGATGTAAGTAAGTGTTCAATAAAACAATATTTTATGCTAATAAACTTCTTGCCACTTCATTAGTTTCCACGCTGGAAGTAAGCCAGGCTAGTAGGTGAAAGGCTTGTGAAGAAATGTACTTCACATTCATTTAACAAGACAGTTGTGTGGCTCAATTAATCGTCAATTGAGGAACCTTGACAGTTATTCAATGAAATTGGGCACGTTGAACCTAGGTACATGTTTTTACTTACCAAGTTTTCTATGCTAGATGTTCAGTACATAAGGATTTTAATAACTTAATCAGTATATAAGGATTTTAATAAGTTAATCAGTTTCTGAAAATAAAATAATAAAATAAAAATAAAATAAAAAACCTTTTATTTCATGCAAAGTTAAAAGAAACATACATAGTTTAAAGAAAAAATAAAATAAATGACGTTGTTTTAGAAATTTTTCACTTATGTTAGAAAATAAATTAAAATATATATAATATGAAAAAAATGTTCGTTTGCATGAACCCCTCCTCAAGTGAAGGTGAAGGTCTCCTCTAAAGAACTCCATTTGTCTCTATCTTGAGCTATTTGTGGCCAGCAGGTACCAGCTATTTTTGTCAACTCGTCTGCCCATCTCGTGTGGGGTCTGCCTTTAAGACGCTTGCCGTTTGGACCTTTCCACGTTGTTACCCTGCTGGTCCATCTCTCATCCTTTAGCCTCGCTACGTGCCCAGCCCACTTCCATTTTAGTTTTTTAGCATAGGTTAGAGCATCCGTCGCTTTGGTGGTCTCTCTGATTTTTGTGTGACGTATTTTTTGCATTTTTTTAATATTGAGCATACTTCGTTCTATTCCGCGTTGGCAGGTAGTGATTTTGCTTTTTATTACTGATGTATATTTCCAAGTTTGACATGCGTAGGTTAGGCAAGGTAGGAGGCATGATGTCAGTACTTTCGTTTTGATTTTTATTGGCATGTTACTTTTGAATATTTCTCTTAAGGACCAGTACTTGTTCCAAGTATTTTGTACTCTTCGTTCTACTTCTAGCTCATTTTGTTTTCTGTTGAAGCCAATTTGTTTTCCAAGGTAGATGTATGTTTCTGTATATTTCAGTGTCTCATTGTCTACTGATATTCTTCTCTGTATACTATTTGTCGTGACCATTGTTTTTGAAAGATTCATTTCTAGTCCTACCTGCTTGCTGGCGGTGTTTAATGCATCAATCATGATTTGTAGTTGTGTGCTAGATTCTGACAACGAACTAAGTCATCTGCGAAGCGTAGGTGGGATAAATATTTACCATTGATGTTTAATCCTGTCTTTTCCCAGTTTAATCCTTTTATTATTGACTCTAAAACAGATATAAATAATTTTGGAGACAGCGGGTCGCCTTGTTTCACTCCTCTTCTGATGGAGAACGTAGGACCAGTGGATTCTAGTTTTATTTTTGCTGTACTACCTTTGTAAATGTTCCTGATTATATTTATATACTCTTGTTCAACTTCTTGAGCTTGCAGGGCGTTCCATATACTTGAATGTGACACGGTATCGAAGGCTTTTTTATAATCGATATATACGATGTAGAGCGCTCTTTGCTTCTCTTGGTATTTTTCCATTATTTGTTCTAGAGTATGTATATGATCGATTGTTGAAAAGCGCTTGCGAAAGCCTGCTTGTTCAATTGGTTGGTTTGCTTCTATTGTGACACTTATTCTTTTGTTAATTATGGTCGAAAACAGTTTGTAGATACTTGAGAGTAAGATTATAGGACTATAGTTTGTGATATCTTTTGAGTCACCTTTTTTGTAAATTAAAATTATTTCCGACTCTATCCACTGCGACTGTATTTCGGCGGTTTTTAATATATGGTTAAATAAGTGTGTTAAGGGTGGAGTCAGAAGCGGACAGGCAGCTTTTATAGCTTCGTTTGTAATGCCGTCTGGTCCTGGGCTTTTATCTACCTTTAACCTTTTTATTTCTTGTGTGACTTCAATTTCAGTTATTGGTGTTATGTTTCCGCTCTTGTTTATAGAGTTAATATCATTTGCATTGCTATGGATATTACCCTCGTTTTCCTGTGCTTTATATAGGGTTTTATAGAAATGGGTTGCTACTTCTATGATTTCTTTGCGATTATTTACGGTTCTGTCTTTGCAGCTTAAGCCGTCTATCCAATATTTATTCGTTCTTAGTTCTTTAAGGGCTTTTTTTGAGCTTCCTGCTTTATCCAAATGTTTTTCGATAGTCTTCGATCTGTAGCTTTTGTAGTCATGTTTAATGTATTTACTTATTAGTTTATATAGAGCTGATAGTTCATTTTTTGTGGCTCGAGTTTTTGTCTTAGCATGCTGTAACTCTTGTCTTCTCTTAATGAGTGTCAGTGTACGCTCTTTTAGAACTTTATGGTTACCTTTTGATATTTCTTCAGGTACTCGAGCGTCTTGTAAGCTCTGGGTTATAGCCTTCATTAATGTGTTATAGTAAGTCTGTAATGATGTTTTAACTTGGCATTTATTTAGATCTTGTAAAAGAGATGAAATGTTTTGTTTATAACGTATTATTTCTTGTTCAGTTTTCAGTGCTGAATATCGATTGCTTTTGTACGCTGTGCGTTTTTTCTTCTGCTTTGTGATGGACAGTGTTGCTCTGATTGCTCTGTGGTCTGACGGGTAGTTAAGATTAAGAACTTCTATATTTTGCAAGATGTTTGGTTGATTTGACAGTACGTAATCTATTTCATTTTTGTATTTACCATTCGGTGCTCGCCAGGTCCATTTTTGGTTGGGTTTTTTATGAAAGAAAGTATTTAAGATGGCAAGTTTGTGTTCGAGGGCGAAATCAATTAGCCTCTGACCTCTCTGGTTTCTTTCACCATACCCGTATGGTTTCATTGTTAGAAGTTCATCTTTTCTTGGTTGTCCTATTTTCGCGTTAAAATCACCCATTATTATATAGTTCTTGTAAGCTTGTTCTAGGGCTCTATTGACATTCGAGTAGAAGGTGTTAATCTCCTCTTCACACGCTGCTTCAGTCGGTGCGTATATTTGTATAATTGACATGGACAGTCCTTGTATGTTTAAGTTCAATAATGCTACTCTATCATTAATGCCCATGAAACTTTCAATCCAGTTCTTGCGAGTTTTATTTATTATGAAACCGACTCCATATTTACCAGGTGTGTGTCCCGTGTGACATAGTATGAAATTATTATATTCTTCAATCCGGGTGCCCGTCCGCCTTATTTCACACAATCCGATTATGTCGTATTTGACTCCTTTGAGTGCTTCGCTAAGTTCGATTAGGCGTTCGTAAGTAGATAAAGTTCTGACGTTGTAAGTTATTATGTAGAGCTGATCTTTCTTCTTGTTCGTTGAGTTCGGTGTTTTTTGGGTTTGTGTCTCTTTTTGTATTATTGAAGAAGTTTGAGATATTATCTTTAGAGGGTTTTGGTCTTGATCTTCCACGGTGACCAGCCGGATTGGAAGATGATTTTCGTTGCTTAGTTGTAATTGATATAATGTTGCATCGCTGAGGGAGGGGAGCGTTGGTTGCTATGTATGTATGTTATTGTTTGTATTGTCTTTAGTTTGGTTATGCAGAGTGTTGACGTTTTTATTTGCTAGGTAGCTTAGAATGCTTGGTTTTAGAACACCTTCTGACACACTGTTTGATCTGGGTATTGATGGGTTTGATTGTTTTATTTTGTTTTTCTTGATGGTTCTTGTTGCACTATTACCACCTAGTGCTTGAGGGTTGGGATCTGACTCTGGTGAAGTCGGTAGTGTTCTTTTGTTGTTTGATTTTAACATAACAAGTTTATCGTATTTTATCGTGACTTTATTTCCTTTCTCGCGCTCTCTGTTTGCTTCTTCTTGTAGTTCTTTCCTTTTTTCTAATATGTATTTAGGGTAATCTTCGTTCAAATAATTTTGGGTGTCTTTCAGTAATCTTTTTTGCTTGAGAATGCTGATCTTTACACCAAGGGTAGAAAAAGTTACAATTATAGGTCGCGGCTTATCACCTTTTCTTCCCACTCTCTTTACTTCCTGGATATCTCTACAATCCAAATTTAGGGACAGTTTTTCACTTATGAATTGCATTATATTGTTCTCCAAGTTATTGTAGGATGTCTCGCCCTCTTCAATACCGAAGAAAATTATATTACTTTGTCTTGCTTGTTTTTCCATATATTGAATTCTTTTTTCTTGTTGTTCAACTTTTCCTTTCAGGGTTTGATGTTTTTCTTCCAATATGGTAAATTTCTCTTCTAATTTGTTAGTTATGTTAAGTGTTACTTGTTCTGTTACTTTTTCACCACTTTTCTGAATTGCTATTTTTTGTTCGTTTAGTTCTTTTTGAATATTTTGTAAGGCTTTCATAATTTCCTCCATATTGGCTGCTTTGTTTTGGTACTCGTTGCGCCCTCTAGTAGAACTGGATAGTATTATTTCGTCGCTAGCTTTATTAATGATCTGCTTCTTAGATTGTAAATTGAACGTAGTGTGCGTCTTTTCTGGTAGATGGCGCTGTTTCAAAGTTTCTTCCGTATGATAAATAAGCAAAATTGCAGACTCATTCAGATCACAGCTATGTGAGAATTTCGCGATCCTTCTATTTATTTGCACTCACGCAATTTTATAGGTAAGCACTGGCACGATTTAAGTTCCTGGATTTGCGAGAGTGGACTTGAAAAGATCATCGATTATTGTTTGTTTACACTTAAGTTTTTTTTTTGTTTTTGTATATTATTCGATAACTTAGAACCTTGTCTTCACTATAAGGTAATATTTACTAGTTTATTGTCACTTTGCACGATTTTTTTTTCACTTAACTAACTTAATTACCGCTACACGCCAATAGATGGCGTTAGTGTACGATGAGTTCGGCGATTTTATTATATTTTTTCGGTTTATTGTTTTTAGATTATGTTTTGTAGAATTTTCACTGTACAGAGTACTTTCTAGTCAATAATTCATTATTTCACAGCCACTAGTAGTTTTACGATGCGCAAAGTTGCCTAAACTTCCCTATTTTCACTATTTAGTCAAGAAAGTCACTGGGTACGTTAATTTTGCGAGCACTGTTTTTTGCACTGTTTAGTAGACTTTTTTAACTTTGTTCTTATATAATGCACACTAAAGATCTTTCTTTATAGTAGTTTCACTGTAACTTCGCGTTTTTTATATTTAATTTAGCAAGAAAAACACAGAGCCGATGTTGACAGTTGCTCAGTCGCCTACCCTCCCTTTTACCTCTCCCCTTACCCTCGCGTTTCTGAAAATAAACAATGATAATACTTGTCTTTAAAAATCAAGAAAATAATGCCTTTTGTAGAACAAAATTGCCGTGTTATTTACCTATCAATAGACGGTAACATTCAAGTAATTTTATTTGTGTTGTAGCGAGTTCTGCACCCATTAAACGAACCCAAATGCAAACTTTTTGCAAAAAAACTAAAAGGCTCACATGACTTTAAATTAATAATCTTGATCAACCACCGACCGCTTATTTTTTAACAAAACAAGCCTAAAGACTAATTTCAGAAATCTACAGATCAACTCAAACAATAAATACACAGTTAAACCTAATGAAACAACAGAAACCAAGAAAATACAAAAAAGGATCGATTCTTTCGCACACAAAGGTATCTAACAACCTGCAGACTCACTAATTCGCCCCAACAATTTGTTAACTTCCCCGGTTTCCTCACTCGCCTCCAAATAGAAGAATAATTCGACCCGGCTCCATTTAATTCGTATAATTATTGTCCTGGCCCAGCTATCGGAAGTAATGTGGAGGTAATTAATACACGAATCGAATGTACTAATGGTGTTCATTTGTTTTTGTTTGCAGTTGAGAATATTTTTATAGTTTATGTAAGCATGAAGCGTTGACAGCTGTCGTTGTAAATATTGATCAGTTTAAAATAACTCATATTTTTCTGGCCGGCTCTCCAGGGTAGCAACAAAAGCTTCTTATACTTATCTCACCTTTTCAATCCATATGGGAACTCAACTTTTATATATACTAGAGCAAGATGGATACGTTTGTTCTAGATAAAAAACACAGGAAGACACTGTAAACCGTGCGTTACTATCGAGGTTTAAGTTTTGGGCAAAATTCTGGTGGCATTACCAAGTGCCACGTGTAGCAACAACAAATAACTAAGTACCTGTTGAAATAAAAATAAAATTACATATTCGACTCTCTTTGTATGAAACAACCCTGCACGTTCTCTACTAATACCCCAGTTCGCACTTAAGTTGAATGTGTTGTGTCGCCATTTAATAACAACGTTTCATCCAAGACCAAAGTTTTAGAAACATTTGCTATGCCAACGCGCCAAAATGCCCCGACATGTATTATGCAATCACAAAATTATACACCATTTTCAGGCAAATTTAATTCAATCAATACTAGAATAATGATAATTATACCTCTATCCAACGTGCTATTATGCCATTCTATAAACTTAAATAAGTTAAACAAATCTCCCGTTTGTATGCTAATGTCTGGCAGTTTGATGCCCGCGGCGTTAGCATAAATAAAGTATTTAAGTATTCCAAAACAAGGACTAGCGGCGATGTCCCCGTACGTCACGGCCTTGACCGTCTAACCCTCTTAATTAAAGCAAATAGATGCACGAAGCTAATTATTAAGGTACAGTCACATTATACATCGGTCATAAAAACCGTCTGTTTGGTGGAGTTATGACAGTTCGGCGGCGACCAGCCCCGGCTAAAGACAACCATCAGAGGCCACCCTAGGCCACGCAATCCGGACACGCCAAACGTCAATGTCGTACATGCAAATATAGACGTAACGACAGAAACACAACATGCTCACTATTGCGTGTTCGAGAAACTGCCAAAGTTTTTTATTGTTTCGTATAACCAAAAGGCGAACGTGTCCTTGGAGTTTATATTCTTTTATTTTGTCGTGTCGTATTTATATTAATATCGCACCTAATTACAGAGCATAGCGACAACCGAACAAGGTTATTAAAATTATCCAATTGTAGGCCAAAAATAAAGTTAAACTCTTTCGTTTTTGTTTTATTAGCTTAATTGAAACGCGTAATTTAAGCAATGGCAATCAAATAAATGTCAACCGTCTTTTTCAAGTAACATTAATTAATTTCATTACTACCTACGACAGTCACCGTACGCTTTGCACTGAATCTTGTATTGCCTATAATAATCTCATATTCATAAGCTTATAATCCATAAATTGCCACAATCAATAATATATAGCGTTGCAAATTAAATATCAATATTATCCTTACTCGTACAAAAAACATATAACATTTCTAAGAAAATTAAGAACGATTCATGTGTAACAGGAAGTCTCCTCATCAAGATAATAATTCATTATGTTAGAACAACAACAATTTATTACGAAGACAACCACTGTCAGACATAGTCGCGGTGCGTGTGTACTTCTCTTAATGAAATTCTCATGTGTTAAGAAATCTAAGCAAGTGAAGCTGACATCAAAGCGTTGAGCACTGAGGTCACATCTGTGCCGTCGTGGAAATTACGTGGAAATAAATATATTAAGCTCACGAACAAAAAGCATTTTGTGGGATAAACAAACCATAGACGCAAATAAGGAAAGTGAAGGCGCTTATTCTTATTTACATTACGCCACTTTGGTAAAAATGCTAACGAAAGTTCGTCGACGAGATTGGCGTAAATTACTCGATTACGATGGACACAACCCACATTATACGAAATGGCTTTATATTATGAGGTTTTGATACATCTTTTTTACGGAGTAAAGTATGTTTAACCCCGTGGGATAAACGATATTCATATACTTTGCCCAAAATAAATCTGAAGTCTCTTAAAATAGAACTGTATTTTTCCCTCTGTGATATGGTAATGGTAAGCGGTATAAGTGAAAATAACATTGAAATTGATTTAACCTTTCCACAAGTAGCAGACTATTATTCATACAAGTTTTCGTGGCTTGAATTAGTGGTGAATTTGTAAAGAATGGAGTGAAGTGAATTCAATACTTTCCGCGCTCGGGTAGTAGAAAAGCAATTCTTCACTGTGAAACAAACGTGTTCCGCTGTGGGAAAATTCAAAGAAAGATAATAAATCAAGTCCCCGTTTGTATTGCGGAATATAATTAGCCGGCACTCAATTATAAAGCATGTGTTTACCGACGGCGGCGCTCGCTCCGTGTTACAACACTTTACAGCACTTTTAATTAGTTTTATTTTACTCAAACAAATAGAGTCGTGCATGAGTCGCGCGAGGAGACATTACTCCCGGCATGGCGGCGTGGCGGAGCTCAACATAAAGAGAACATTCATTTTGTTTTCCGCTAACCTTTAACGATTTTAATTAAATGCACTAGTTTTTGTTAGCTTTGCGTTCACTGTAATACAGATTTGTGACTTTTAATACTGTGAAGGTTGAGTTAAGTTTTTTTCTTAATCCTCTACCCCTTAAAGCGTATAAAGCTTGCTTAACTAAGTTAACAGCTTGTAGATAATTAAACGTTTCAGAGTGTGTGTAAACATTACGACTGCGCATAAATTTGCGACGAAAAACCTCCTCTACCTAATGACTTTAGTTTAATATTAAGTAATTCTCTCGCATAGGTACATGTAAATATAAAGGTTAATGCCAAAACTTGTAATAGTTCAATTTGGCTCCAGGCGGGTTGATGGCGGCACTATCCGGGTGACAGGTGAAGGATGGCATGGAGCAATTTAATACTTGGCTGCCATTTTGTTCGGATAGAGTAATTCCAATGACAAAGCTGTATCTGGCCGGAGTGTGGCCCTCATTACCTGGAGGGGTCCCGAGGAATGGTGTAATTTTAAAGCACTAACATGAATACGGTGCTTCATCAAGCCGCGAGCTAAAAGGGTGATGTTGTTAGCGCAATTAATCTTAGCTTGAGGTGTGAGACAAAGGAGTTTACTTTGCTTAACTGAATAAATGTGAAGCGTGTTTTACGGTATATCCGCCAGATTTGTTGAATAGCTGGCAGGATGTAGGATTAGCAATCTGATTAGACAAAGGATTTATTCCGGCATTTCAGTTTTTGATGGATGTTATGAATTCTAATTTGATTATTTAATTTATTTGACAACATTATTTGACAATGTAGCTTGGTAACTATGAGTGATTTTAGTAAAGATATTGACGTCTTAATTCACGATGATTATGATTAATGTTCGTAGAATAATGGTTAAGGTAAAATTAAGATTGAAAACCGGCTAAGTGCGAGTCGGACTCGCGCACTAACGCTTTTGTAAAATTATCGCAAAACGGCAAAAAAAAACACGTTTGCTGTATGGAAGCCCTATTTAAATATTAATTTTATAATGTTTTTTGTATTTATTGTTATAGCGGCAAGAAATACCTACATTATCTGCAAACATTTCAACTGTCTAGCTATCACGTTTCATGAGATACAGCCTGGTGACAGACAGATAGACAGACAGACAGTGGAGTCTTAGTAACAGGGTCCCATTTTTACCCTTTGGGTACGGAACCCTAAAAACTAAAAGTTGATTTATTACTGCTCAATACAAGTAGTTGCTAACCACGCTATTAAAAATATGATCCACAAAGTGACCTTTCCAAAGCCCTAAATTGATATTTCATTAAAGTAAATGGAGATATAAATCACACGATTTAATTCCCTCGCGAATAAAATATAAAAGTCGCGAAACCAACAGTTTGGAAAAAGAGCTTCTTCCTTTAGTGTGAAAAAACCGGAAGAAACTCGGCGCAGCGGTCTCTTTGTATCTTTCAAGTTTCCGACTATTTAGTTGCTCTCGTAACTATTTTATTTTTGGTCGGTGTTAGCAATAAATGTACCGTAGTTTCGCTATGAAAAACGGGATGGGAGAAGTGTGACAAGATTTTATTTACGGGTTAAACTCACCCGCATTTTCTTTTGGTGAAAAAGGTGGTATAGGTATGTTTATTTTAGTAATGTACATAGTTGCTATCTGAAATTTTATCGCTGGTTACTACGTAATTCCCGTAAATTTTACGGCTACGATTTTTTTACGTTTCTTATTATTTTACGCTAGTGAAAATCGTTAAAAGCTTATTTTATCCTAACACTAGTCGTGGTGGCCCAGAGGCTAACATCTCACCTCTCGTGCTAGGTCGTGCGTTGAAATCTTACAAAATAACAAAAAAAAAACAACATATATACTTTCTAAGTTTATCTTGGATATCACAGACAACAGTGAAGGAAAACATCTTGCGGAAACCTGGACTTATATTTTTTTTTTTTAATAACCCCAAGGTTGTAGCTATCAGGGAACAAAGACTCTTAAAGGGAATCCCACTCCTTAGCTGTGCGCACAATGAAAGCATTAGCAAAACGCTTTGTGCGTATGGGAGGGATGTCCACCGTGTACCGATGGCGCATGGCCGTACGTCTTGTAGGCCGATGATGGAAAGGGCTAGGCGGAATCAAATTGTGCAGTTTCGTCACACACTCCCCGAAATGTAACTGATAATAAACCGACAGGCTGGCAACTCGGCGTCGATGTTCGAGGCTCTGGGGCTTTGATTATAGTTAATACAAGTCTGAAAACGCCAACCCGCATTGAGCGAGCGTGGTGATCTTTGCCCAGCAGTGGGACAGTTACTGGCTGGTATTATTACTAGGATATAATATAGCCGTTCCAGTATAGTTTATTTTATAACCTATAGGCTCGCGTTTGACCACTATCTCGCCTGATGGTAAGTGATGATGTGGTCGACGATGAAGCACGTTTGCCTAGAAGTAACCTATTCACACTTAACTTAAAGACCCCAAGGTTGTAGCTTTCAGGGAACAAAGACACCGGCAGGGAAATCCACTCAATAGTTTCCTAAAATAAAACACATGTTTTAGTCTAACCTCTTGTTTATGATAAGTAATAATACCAACTCAAGCGCAGGTTAAGTGATGTGATTGGCTGTTGAAAATTCATCACATCATCTAACGCGCGTTTGACAATTTGTCACATTAATTTTGCGACAAATTACTTATGGCAAAATTAATGTCGTTCCAGAAACAGAGCCAAAGTCTGGAACTATTATTAATAAACCATGAATACGTAAGCTCCGATGTACATTCAATACATATAGGAACCGATACACCGCCGCCCCGTTAACCCGAGAGATAATAGTTGGATATAATTTTAGTGTAAGTTGTAGTAGGTACTCGGTAGTTGGCGGGCATCCGAGGCACGTAGCACCTTGCTGAAAGAGGGTGCTCCAGTTAAACTGGTCCGCGATAACTTCGGCCTAACTGCTCTCGCGTCAAGTGCGCGCCGTCTTGTACCAATGGCACTTCAGATTTGGCTTTTGTGTACAACATGAGATAATGACCGTTGCTTCTGCGAGTTCTGTGTGAGTTTATTTCCTTTGTCAGCCTTATCGGCTTCCTTTGATGGGAAGAAAGTAATTACATGTTCGGCGGTTATCAGTTGTCTGAAGTTTGAGGCTGAGTGAAGGGTGATTGTTTATCGTGGAATAGAAGTATGTTTTCATTATTATGAATGAATAGCTAACGGTTGCTGTGAAGTTAATCCAAACATTTCATAATAGGAAAACTTAATTAACGTTGTGTTTGCAAAAAACAACAGCCTTGTCGCATGACGTTTTTCGTTTATTTTCTTTATTTTGTAGCGGCCGACTGAAATATTGGTGCCTCATATTTTCCTAGAACGTCGCTGTTTGGTGAGACAACTGTCATACAAACTGACTTCTAGCTTCTACAAATATAAAAAGAAAACCATTTTCTTGCCCGTTTCTTTGCAAGCAAGAATTTCATTCAGTAAATTACGCGTCTAGTTAAGTGACGACTTATTTTTCTCGGTTCATAAATAGAGTAGAATTGTGACGTCAAACATTTCTTGTAACATTAAACCGACATTTTATGGATTCATAATAAATTAGTCATATAGATTTATTAATCTCTGGCATATTCGGCTAGCTGAGACCTTTCTAGATCATGAAAAATTCACCAAATGATATTTAGGTTACGTCACGATGAATACGTAGGAACCACTTCTAACGGTGAACAAACAAACGAATATACTTTATATTTCATGGGTTAGGTAAAGAAAGAAAATTACCTCATTCGTTAGACTATATAACCTTTTATATGTATGGGTATAAGGGAGGGTTTACACACCAGCCAAAGTGCCGAACATGCACGTGTGTCCTACTTTCGTATGTTGCCAAACAAAACAGATTCCAAACTTAC
The DNA here is from genome assembly GCA_964057195.1 of Orthosia cruda. Classification (NCBI taxonomy): domain Eukaryota; kingdom Metazoa; phylum Arthropoda; class Insecta; order Lepidoptera; family Noctuidae; genus Orthosia; species Orthosia cruda. The sequence continues at coordinate 18,395,808 of OZ059837.1, forward strand.
ACTTTCGCAAATGTAAATATACCTCTAGACTGCACCTACCTATAGGTAAGTGTAATTCACATGCAATCATTTACAATATCTTGTGTAGATCAACAAACATAGCAAAAATTCCAAAATGAGTATAATTATGAAATTTACTAGCTCATGCAATCAGCTATTGCCGGCTTGAAAATAACTATGGCTTTATACAGGACATGTCTATTCATGCCTACGTTAAGTTTTTTGCATATGTAATGTTAGAAAGGCAGTAGGATTGTAATTGGCCATGCGTTATTCCACATTAAGTATGTAAAAGAAAGAAACAAAGAAAAGAAAATATTTGTTTACGACCCGCACAGGAGACACGAGAAATAAGCATAAAATTAAACAATAATAAAAATAAAAAACCCCATGCGAGACCAAAAAGGCTCCTATTATATATTGACATATTTTATCCTCAGAGACAACTTTTTTTTGAACTGCCCAGACTCGTACTAGCTAAGCATAGAATATTCTTTTTTTATATACTTGGTAGACTTGCACTTGCTCACTATCTCAATTAAAGATAATGTGGTCGAGTGTGAAGCACGCTTGCCTAGAAGTACTTACTCTCATTAGTATTCACTCTAGACTTAAAGACCCCTAGGTTGAACTTACACTGAGAAAAACTTGATAACATTGATCAAAAAAATGTTTGCATGTGCGATATCCAAAAAAGAAATATCGCTGCGCTAATATTCTGATAGTGCCCACTGTTGATGACACGGACACACTTACGGAAACGGAATATACTTCAACTATAAAATAAAATAGAATATATAAATACCAAAAAAAAATAGAATAAACACAGAAGGTGAGTGAAAGTATGTATAATTATGTGTAAGTGTAATACAAATATATAAATAAAACATATTAAATGTAGGTAGACCTATGTAGACCGACGTCCGCATTGCTTGGTGATCATTTGTCATGTGATCATTTGTGACTACTCTACATCACTACTTAATTCATCGACAAGTTATGTATTGCTTCTGATTACTTTGATACCTTCAAAGGATCTTCTTTGAACGCTAGACGGGACAGTGTGTTCTAAAACGCCAGAGGCAAGACAACTCCCATACATTTATATTGCTTCCTTCCCTACACAGTTTGCCTTGTTCTCGGAGCATCATAAACGGATAGAGATATGCCATCCTTCTTTCAAAGCCGGATTACTCCGTTGTTGTATAAGTGACTATACACAACTTTACTACTACATATTATCTAAACTAATATTATAAAGAGTTAAAGCCAATTTTTTGTACAAGTTAAATAACCTCTCGAAGTACTGATCCAGTTATCTTTCGCTGAATGCTGCAAGTTACTTTGATTTCAAATAAAAAATATGTTTACAGTGAGATAAGCCAGGGAGGCAAAGCCGTGGGAAAAAGTTAGTTAGCAACATACACAACTAAAAGGCTGATTTTTACAATACGACCTAAGGCAGCTGTAGATCCAAAACTGTTTTAAACGCTCCGTGCCAAAGGATAATAGATACACAACAAAGAAGTTTATCTGAAACAAAACAGAGGGTAGTAATGCACATACAGATGGATCATGCAATGTTGGAACAACATCTAATACCGAGAAACAATCTTTAGTTTGAGTTTACATTTCTTGAGAGCCAGACGTATTTGTGTAGCTGATTCCTGCGCTTCCTTGTTCTTGTTCAGTTTTATTATTTCTATTTTCTGCATTATTTCTATTTTCTGAACTACCAGAGTGCTTTTGTTTATTGTATAATTTAAAATATGAATATTTGTTGTGTTTATAGGCAATTTGCTCGCTGATAACTTTGATACTAAATTTTCCTTGTGGCATTGCAAAATATTGATTTGAACTATCTTTAACCTGCTACAAAGTTTATTTTATTATGAATTGTGGAAATTGTGAAGAGTTTTGAAGAAATGTATTAAAGTATGGTCTGATGCAAGTGCAGTCTAGTTTGTAATTCAGACTTCAGATGGTATTATACAAGCTAATAATAATAATGTATGTACAAGCAGGTATAAAAGAAAAAAATTGACAATCTATCTAAAACTAAGTAGTTACATGAGGGCGCCTACCCGGATCATGAGGCATAATTTGGGACAGCCCTATATCAACAGAGGGCTATTAGCAAAATGAGGGTTTACTATTGAAAACAGTCATTAATTATTTAAGCACTCACAAGTGGACGGCCTTTCCAAATAAACCATAGATCAAATTATAAATTATCGCGGCTAGGCGACATACGATCAAAATCTTCTCATATTCCACCTCTGAAATAAACGATACGATAGCAATTAACGTAGTAAAGGATAATCAATTTAAAATTCTGTACAAAGGTGTACACAGGGGGAGGGACTTTTCAGCCGAATACCGAATATCAACGATTTTACCCGAAATTAATCGGATTGGAAGCGTAAAACGTAAACAAATACAGTACAACTATTTTCTGAATGTCCCGCGACCAATTTCGTGTTTTATCAGTCGTCGGCTTTCTATCAATTGCCTTTTGCACTCTGTGAAGACCGGACACTTTCAATCAACATGGAAGTAAATAGAATTGTTAATACTCTTTTAACTTAATCTAATTTATTTTTTTAATGGGAGAAAAGCTGCTGCGGTTAAACAGGAAAATAGTTTTACAGTTCTATATAGTTCACACGTAAATCAAAACTAAACAACAATAAAGTACTTCGTTCTGAATTCTAATTTTTATACAAGATAAATCACGATATTCGGAAATGAGATGATTAGCGAGGGACACTAAGAAAATAGTTGAACTGTACCTTTTTGCAATATTGCAATTAGGCAAATCAGTTATACTTTACCATCTATTGTGTATAAAATCGAGCTAGCGTTGTAAGAGCGGATTCGCAAGTACACGAGACATTTAAATTAAATAATTAGTTGTGAAATTAGTAAATTAGCGTGGCTGGTAAAATACGAGAGTTGAACATCTGTTTTCGTTTTGCTCAAGTATCTCTGAGATGTTGGGTTTATTAGCTTAAGGGACTTGATACAACTCCGTTTGGCAAGCGTTTTGAGTGACGGGTTTCGTTTACTTATCATCTCATCGTCATTTGATAAATGAGCAATACTGAATTTTAATGAGAACATCATCTAGAACTCTAAATTCTATTTCGAACTCGCTTATTACACTTTAATTGCCCATTAAAGATTATGAAATGGTACCTAACATGCCCAAGTATAAATTAACGAGCTGACGTATAGAAATCATGAGTTTATAATATAGAAAAACAATTTTCTACAAAATCTTGATAGATTTACCTGATTGCATTTTACGACACGTTCGAGAAGTGGGTGCTAGATTACATGCCCTAACTGTAAATTCAAGCATAGCTAATAGTATATGACTGCAAAACAATGCATTTAACTACACGATCTTAGAAACGGCCATAGTTTATAGTTCTGTTATTAATTCAAGAATAACTTCATTATATACATTAGGTGAATGCTTGATACAGTCTGATAATAAAGTCATAATAAAACATGTAAAACATTGTTACTCAGCTGAATCCGGTTAGACTGGAAGCCGACCCCAATATAGTTTTTTTTCCTACGTGGGTAGGCGTGTCAAATAAACGTTCGTTTTTAGCTCCCATATTTAAAATTAATTTAAAAATAGTTCTTATTTATATTTTAAGATTCTTATGTTCTAAATAACTAACAAATCCACCTTCGCTTCATACTCTCCTATCACTTGTTCAATTTCACAACCACAACACTTCACTACTTCTAAACATGGACAGCAGGCTGGTGCATAGCATGGAGGAACTAGAGAAGCTGTTTAGCTCTCGCATGCAACAGTACGAAGAGAAGTTGCAGAGAGCTACAGCTGGCAGTGACACCACACACTCAGACCTTGCATCATTGTCAAAGGACTTCACTGAGTTTAAATATTTTGTCTGCAAATCACTTTCTCATTTTAAGACGCAGATTGAACTACTGTCATCGAGCCTGGATAATCATGAGACTGCAATGAGGAGAAAGGTTTTGCTGTTTCACGGTATCCCTGAAAAACCTGGTGAGAGGTTGTGCAGCACAATTCTTGAAGTAATCTCCAACCAGCTGAATTTAAATGACTTCAAGATTGATTATCTCAACGTGTGCCACAGACTTGGAGCTTCTCAGGGCAAGACTAGACCTGTGCTGGTACGTTTTAATGAGATGGAGCATCGTCGTTTGGTCTGGGACAGCAAGACCTCACTTAAGGGCAGCGGGACCACTATATCTGAATTCCTGACCAAAACCCGGCATCAGGTGTTTATGGCCGCTCGCAGGCACTTCAGTGTTAATAGTTGCTGGTCTGCGGAGGGGAAGGTAATCGTCATAACGCCAGACAAGTCTCGCCGGAAGATAGCATCCATGGGTGAGCTTCGTACTTTAATCGCGCTATTCCCCACTGCAGCCACTGCTGGTGCATCTGAGGACCCTGGACCTGCTGCTGCAACTGCATTGCCTAAAACCGCAACCCCTAGAGCGAAGGTTGTGAGGAAGGCCCGTCGCTGAGTCTGCGGTTTCTGGCTATCTCTCGAATATTTACATAGTAAGCGAGTAATGTGGGTATAGTTTTAGATAAGTTTTTCCTGTGTTCTACCCGTACTTTATTCTTTGTTGCAATTTCTATTTTAATTACTTAACACTGTAAGTCTGCCGGTAGATGTTTCTATTTTATTTTGTTTACTTTTCTTTTACTTGACATTGACAAGATGACTTTTGATATCTGTCAGTTTCATAACACTATTTTACGTTTCGTTACACTGTGCGCGTTTGTTGTGGTGTGATATTCTCGAAAACTTATTTTTTTTTTTTTTTTTTCTCCTTTGGTTTCTCACTTTTATAACTGTACCTTTAAGTTCTGAAATTTTGTTAAAATCTCTTCCAACGTCAGCGTTCAGGTGGCTTTGTTGCGAATTTTTAATTGTTTTTTTTTTTCTGATATTTTTTAGATTTATTTATTTTAGGTATATTTTTTCACTTTAGTAAGTAGGTACATTATAGTTATATATATATTATATTTATTACCAACTATGATCGATGGTGATTTTGATGATGACTTTTTCTCCTGTTCTTCCTCTTCTAGCAGCTCCCTTAGTGCGGCGAGTAGTTCTTTCTCTCCTCTAACCCTTGGTGATCAGATTTCCTCGTTGTTTTCCCAGTACCCTAGTAACCTCAACATAGCTCACATTAATGCCCAGAGTGTTCCTGGCCATTACTCTGATCTTCTGGCTTCCATTAACTGTGCACATATTGATGCTTTACTGATCTCTGAGTCCTTCCTGAAACCTTCTCTTCTATCTGTTCACTATGCCCTTCCAGGTTTTGTTCTCATTCGTAATGACAGAACAGGGAAGGGTGGTGGTGGTGTTGCCATATATTTGCGAGCTGGCATTCCCTTCAAGGTTATTAGTACTTCACCATCTTCCTACTCGGGGTCAGCAGAGCATCTTTTCCTAGAAATCTCTTTGCATCACTCTAAGATGCTTCTTGGAGTGATGTATAGCCCTAACCTAAGTATCGATTACTTTGATTCTTTTGACTCGCTTTTAAGCGATTTTTGTCCAATTTATGACCATGTAGTCTTGATGGGTGATTTTAACACTTGTCTTATTAAAAATGACTTGCGTTCTCACAAGCTTCAAACTCTCTTATCTTCTTTCAACCTCAGTATTTTGCCTCTCTCTGCCACTCATCATTTCCCTAATTGCACACCTTCTCTTTTGGACTTAATGATTGTTTCTAAAGTTAATAATATATCTGTTCACGGTCAGCTCACTGCTTGTTTCTCCTATCACGATTTAATCTTCATGTCTTACAAGATGCGCCCTCCTAAACGCAAGCCATCTTATATTTTCCTTCGGAACTTCAAGGGCATAGACCTGGAAGCACTGTTGCGTGATGCAGGTGGCATTGACTGGACGGATATTTTGGAGAGCTCCAATATCAACGATATGGTATGTATTTTCAACTCTAAGATACTCAGCCTCTACGATAGTCATGCTCCTATTCGTCGTGTCAGAGTGAAGTATGTTCCGGCTCCCTGGCTCACGCCTGATATTAAGGATGCGATGGTAAATAGAGATCGAGCCAAAAGAAGGTTAAAGCGCCGTCCTTCCGAGCGCAACCTGAGTTCATACCGTGAGATGCGTAATCGCTGTAGTCGTATGTGTAGAGATGCAAAAAGACGCTACTTCCACAATTCTCTGGACAACCGGAACTCCTCTGAGGTCTGGAAGTTTCTGAAGACTGTCGGCATTGGTAAGTCCCCTGTCGTTGCTAGTAATGATACTGACGTGTGTGCTCTAAACAAGCATTTCTCACTTCCACCCGTTACATTGGATCCACACGTCAAATCAGCTACATTAAATAAGCTTTCCGCTTTGCCGATGCCGCGGTGTTCGTCTTTCGAATTCAGTCCTGTGAGTGAAAATGATGTCAAGAAATCTATCTGTGCTATCTCCTCCTCCGCAGTTGGTAATGACAATCTATGCTCAAGAATGATTACTCCTATCCTCTCCACATTACTTCCCGTTTTAACCCATATTCTTAACTACTCCTTGTTTTCTTGCTCTGTTCCTGATGCTTGGAAGCTAGCTCATATTATTCCTTTACCTAAAAAACCTAACCCTGTCACCCTAACCGATTTCAGACCCATTTCCATCCTCCCTTATCTTTCCAAAGTTCTTGAGCACGTTGTTCATCAGCAACTGTCTCTGTTTCTATCTAGTAATGATCTTCTTAGTCCTTTTCAATCTGGTTTTCGTCCTGGTCACAGTACTGTCACAGCTCTTTTAAAGGTGACTGATGACATCCGCTGGGCCATGGACCACAAATCTCTCACGTTACTTGTGCTTCTTGACTTCAGCAGTGCCTTCAACTCTGTTGACTTCGATATCCTTCTTGGGATCCTTAAATCTTTAAATTTTTCCTCTGCCACTATTGATTGGTTTAACTCATATCTCAGGGGCCGCTCGCAACGGGTACGCCTTAACGAGTCTTCCTCGGATTGGTGCTCTCTTACTGCGGGTGTGCCCCAGGGTGGCGTTCTCTCTCCTCTTCTCTTTTCTATTTTCATTAACTCTGTTTCTAGAGTTATCTCTTGTAACTTCCATCTCTACGCTGACGACCTGCAGCTTTACCATCATTTTTTGAGCCTAGACGCGGAAGCCGCTGTGGCCGCCGTAAACAGTGACCTGGAGTTGATTGGGGAGTGGTCGCGGTCTTTTGGGCTGCAAATCAACCCTAAGAAGTCTCAGGCCATGGTTATCGGCGGCAGGCACATGCGGAACAGGCTTGATGTTGCGTCGCTGTCTCCGCTCTGGTTGAATGGAGTTCAGATCGAATACTTGGGGACTGCTAAAAACTTGGGAGTAATCTTGGACTCCTATTTGTCGTGGACTGCCCATGTCGCTGAAGTCAGTCGCAAAGTGCACTACACGTTTCACTCGCTGAAATGCCTCCAGAGCTTTTTGCCCTTGAACACCAAAATTTCCCTAGCTCAAACTCTCATTCAGCCCATCATCGACTATGCCGATGCCTGTTATTTGGATGCCACCGAGGAGCTTTTAAATAAACTTGAGCGTTTGCAAAATATATGTATTCGATTTGTTTTCAATCTTAAAAAGTATGACCATGTTTCTGGCTTTCGCAAGATACTCAAGTGGCTCCCAATTCGACTTCGCAGGAACTCTCGGATTTTGTGTCTGCTATTTAACATCCTTCATAATCCTAAAACGCCATCCTACCTCCGTGAACGCTTCTCCTACTCCCGTCCTGCGGATGCACCTTGCAGGTCGCATCTTAAAAATCTCCTTGATACCCCTTCCCACACAACCGACTTCTACTCCTACTCCTTTACTGTGCACGCGGTGCGTTTGTGGAACTTGCTGCCGCCTGACATTAGGGACTGCCAAACTCTTACAGTTTTCAAAAGTAGAGTGAAAGAACACTATCTTTCCATTCCGTCATAGTTGCATAAAATATGTATATTTATCTTTTTATATTTATTAGTATTTATTTAGTTTTAATTGTTATGATATGTATTCTTATATGTATGTATAGGTATGTCAGTATATTTTATTTGTTATATTGTAAATTACATAAATCTGAATTGTTTTATGTCTTTATTTTTCCCCTCCACACACAATGTCTACATCTCTTTTTTATCATATTCCTTTCGCAGGTATGCTGGAAGAGATTTCATTAGAAATAAGCATCACCTCTGTACCTTTTTTCTTTTCCTTCTTCTTGTCCTTGTATTATGTGTGTGTACATAAATTGTTAAATAAAAAATAAATAAATAAATAGTTGGGAAAAGGCTAAGCAGATTGATTGACTCTCACTGTTACCTCAGTTATAAACTACAGAACGTCATCTACTAATATGTTGCTGTAGAAAGTGTAGCGGTTGCTGTCTCATAGCAGGCGTAGCCGTGGCTACTTCACATAGTAAGTGAAACCAAACTGCTATCTTGTAGCGAGTGTAGCGGTTGTTACGTTTCGTAGCAGGCGTAGTCATTGCTACCTCCTATAATAAGCGAAGCCAATCTTACGACATCTCGTAGTGAGTGTAGCGGTTGCTACGCCTCGTAGCAGGTGGAGTCGTTGCTACTTCACATAGTAAGCTGAGCCAATCTGACATCTTGTAGCGAGTGTACCGGTTCCTACGTTTCGTAGCAGGCGTAGTCGTTGCTACTTGCTATAGTAAGCAAAGCCAATCTGAAATCTCGTAGCGAGTGTAGCGGTTGGTTCGGCTCTTAGCAGGCGTAGTCGTTGCTACTTCAGATAGTAAGCGAAGAAAATCTGCTATGTTGTAGCGAGTGTAGCGGTTGCTACGTTTCGTAGCAGGCGTAGTCGTTGCTACTTCCTATAATAAGCGAAGCCAATCTGACATCTTGTAGCGAGTGTAGCGGTTGCTACGATTCGTAGCAGGCGTAATCGTTGCTACTTGTTATAATAAGCGAAGCCAATCAGACATCTCGTAGCAAGCGTAGCTTTAATTATTTTCGTAACAATTGTGGCCTTAACTGCATATCGTAGCAAGCGTAGCCAATCGGACATATCGTAGCAAACGTAGCTTAAAAATATTTTCGTAGCAAGCACACTCTTTACTGCATATCGCAGAAACCATAGCCAATCTGTTTTCTCGGAGCAAGCGTAGCTTTAAATACGTTTCGTATCACGCGTAGTCGTAGCAAGCGTAGCCAATCCAAAATCGTGTAGCAAGCGTAGCCAATCCATAATGGTGTAGCAAGCGTAGCCAATCCAAAATCGTGTAGCAAGCTTAGCCAATCCAATATCAGTTCGTAGCAGGCGTAGATTTTGCTAAATGTCACAGCAAGCGTAGCCAATCCGATATATCGCAGCAAGCGTACCATGTACTGTATTACGTGGCCATCGTAGCTAATCCACCATCTCGTAGCAAGCGCAGCTTTTGCTACATATCACCGCTGCAAGCATAGCCAATTCTACATAACATAGCAATCGAAGCTAATCTGACGTCCACGCCTCAGTGAGCCATTCGACGTGGAGGTGGGAGTCCATCAGGGATCAGTCCTGAGCCCACTAATATTTAACTTGTGCATGGACTATATCGCACGGGACATACAAAAGCCGGCACCGGAGTGTATGCTTTATTCGGACGATATAGTCCTATTATCTAAAAATGCACCAGATCTGCAGGAAACACTCAGTCACTGGGTGAAACAGTTAGAAAAACATGGGCTACGCATAAATCGAAATAAAACTGATTATTGGTAGTGTGACTACGAATGGACAGCAGAAACGGGTTGCGATATTTTTATAGACAACCGGGCATTTCCCAAAGTAAACCACTTCAAGTACTTAGGTTCGGTGCTTACCACTGACGCAAATGTGGATAAGGATGTAGACCACCGCATCAAAACTGCCTGGCTCAAGTGAAGATCGTTGTCAGGTGTTCTTTGTGACCGCAAAATGCCCATACGTGTTAAGGGCAAGGTATACAAAACGGTAGCACGACCAGCTATGACTTACGGTGCGGAGTGCTGGACCTTCAAAAGAGCACACGAACAACAACTGCATACAAGTGAAATGAAAATGCTCCGATGGGCAGGAAGAGTAACCCGTCTGGACAAAGTGCGAAACGAGTATGTCAGGGGTTCGTTCAAAGTAGCACCGATTAGCGAGAAGCTCAAAGAAAGCAGATTGCGTTGGTACGGCCACATCCTGAGACGTGGAGATGACAACCCTATCAAAAAGGCCCTAAATATCAACGATCGACCGCGAGGAAGGGGAAGACCACCCGCCACCTGGTGGTCAAACATGAAGAAAGAGGTCCTGAAGGAGAACCTGAGCACTCAGACAACCCAGAACAGAGCTCTCTGGCGTACAAGGAGACCCGACCCCAGCTGAACTGGGCAGAGGGTTGGACAAAGAAGACATGTGGATGCATACTGTGTACATGACCGTAAATTATTAAGTAAAAATCCTACTGAATAATTTATCCAAGTAATTTATGCGGTGGCATAGGTCCGCCATTGATATTTTGCGATTATTATATTCTCTTCCGTTAAATTTTTCATAGCATTGTTTAATGCCTTTTGTTCAGATTTAAACTCTTCAAACTCCTTTGTGTGAAAATTTAAAGAAGTTGTAAGCTGTAAGTAAGGTGTAAGTTGTAAGGTTCAAGTTCCTTGTTGGCGACGTTGAGTATGGTGATATTGATTTGCTGAAGCATGGAATGGAATTCCGCTTTCATAACCTCTTGGACAATGGCACGGACTTCCTCAGTGGTTACTGTTGTCGCTTGAGGAGGAGAGTTCAAGGCTGCTCTTTTATATTTATTATTGCCTCTGGTTGCTGACATGTTCCGATTTGGTGTGCCCGCAGTCTTGGTGGTGTTTGTATTACAACCCGAACATTTCCATTTACCATAAGCCTCGGCATCAGCAGGCATGCCCGGGATAGACAAGCTCGTGAAATGGAATGACTTGTTGCATCTTATGCAATTAATGAGGTCTTTGTTATCTTCGCAATAATTATTGACAGCACAGCATCCTCACGACCGTGATGTTGAAGCTATGACTTTTTTGTAATTATATTTCAATGCTTATAATGCGCCCTCAAAATACCCTCATCCATGCAGTTAGGTATGGTAGTTGCACTTCTGCACACCAATAAAGGCCTTCCCAGTTATGGTCCGAGTCTTGAAGCAAAAGCGCACACCAAAAAACGCCCGTGATAGTTGTTGTCGATGGCTTGTCACATTGCGGATGCTTACGCGTTTCACCACGGCGCACTCTTCGATTGCGACTGACAGTAGGTCGGATTGTTTTTCTATTTTTGCCTATTTCATTAAGTCCAGATTATTTACAATACGCACTAGAACACCAAATTATTATTGCTAGTCTATAGTTCAAGATATGTCTATGCGAACTACACTTTTAACGGCACATCCAAACACTTTTCGGTTTTTTGAACGCACGGTTGGCGCAGTGGTTTAGCGATTGACTGCTGCGCTGCGTGTCGCGGGTTCGATTCCCGCACGGAACAAATATTTGTATGACCTACAGATAGTTGTGCCGGCTCTGGGTGTTTGTGGATGTGAGTTTATACGTTTGTAAACGCACCCACGATACAAGAAGAAATTCCTAGTGTGGGGCAATGCTTATAAAAAAACTGAACAATACTTTCATAAGATTTTAATGCTCCCACATCTTGAGGATTAAATATTTTCTATTCATTTTTAACTTTAAAAGAAATGTTGAATTATACTGTCTTGGAATAACTCGACTTGTCGACGACAGAAAACCGCTACAGAGAAACAAAAATAAAACAAAGTAAAAAGCTTTAGTTATGTTAATTTTCTTAGTCAATATTTAAATTCCCCAAAAACACAAAATTACTGAGAGAAAAGAGTTTCAGATGACTTAGCAACTAAAAAATACAAAAGATTCGTGGGCAGAAAGTGGGCGAAGATTGATATTCATAATTGGTTACTACGAGTATTTTAGTTTAGTACATTACCATGTTACTGGTGTTAGCTTGATGAAAATTCATGTGCTAATAATTTAAAAAAAAATATTGCACATATTTTTAGTTATTTTGCGTTATTTAAATATAATAAGTCTTGATTTCTACTAAAACGTTTCGGTTGTTTCGGAAGTTTGTATTAAAACAAATATTAATTATTGTTAAATCTATACCATAATACATATTGATTTTTGTGGATGTTGCAACTTATTCACTCTTGTTGCATTCATCACTTTTTTTTATAAATGGCTACGAACTGATGAAGCCAGTAGCATATTCGCTAATTAACATAAACTCAAGAAACTATTTTTAAAAAAAAAAACGGTTCTATTTAATTGTCAAGGTCGGTCAATCAAAGAGGTTAAGTTTGCACATTCAAAAACGTAGGTAGATGGATCTCTATGGAGAAGAACTTGCAAATATTCTTTGGCACATTGTCTCAACTACAAATAAACTACCTCTTTCTTCCTTTGGGGATCATAAAGTACTACTAAGCAAGAGATAGCGCATTATGTATCTGAGTACAAAGCATGGCTATGTAAATATCATAATGGAAAACCTTGTCATGTTAGGAATGAGTTTTTGTTTTGAAGAATTGAATCTTAAATAAACATAAAGTCATGCTGGTGTAGGTATCATGCTATTTTCTCAATGGCCAAACTTATTACTTAATCCCCGACTAGGGGATCGAATCCATGACTAACTTGTGACAGCAAACACATTAAAGTGACAGCCACAAAAAAAACAATACCTAATTATTAATGGCATCAATTTTTAATGCACTTCAGTTGCTTCTGAAACAACCTACTCTTAAAGTATCTGTTTTTGGCAAATTTCTAATCGAATGCATGTCATCAACAGCATGTTAGGGTACAACCATCATTTAGATGTACCTAAATAATAAAATATTGGGGAAGGCTTATGTCCAGCAGTGACTCATTCAGCTGAAATTACTAAAATATCAGAGAAAATTCGTCTGTTTTATTGTTGTTTATTAACTAGAGACAAAGTTTATTTTATACCTAGGTGCTGTCACTTTAAAAACTGACCAAAACTTTACAAAAACCATCGAAACCGAAATAATTTTTTATACAATCTCAAACAACGATCTGACTAAAGAAGTTCTCAGGTGTTAAGTATCGCATTAAAAGTAACAAAATGCCGAGAACCCACTACACTATCGTAAGGACAATTCACATTTAGCATTATCCCGGATTGCCGGCTTTAACACCACTTAATGCTTAAGATTAAGACGTATTTACAATTGGCTAAGTGTAACTTGGATATGTGTGAGGATAAAGAGAGACGTTGAATTTGCAAGGAAATATTCACTAAGAAACGTGTCATGTGAATCTTTCTTAAGTAGATAATTTCGTACGGCAATGTTCATACGCATCAAACGTTTTGGGAATACTTTGATTATGCGTACAGCTAAGGAGTGGAATTCCCTGCCGGATTCTATATTTCTTGATAGCTACAACCTGGAAGGTTTTAAGTCAGATGTGCTGCCTACTCTACCTATATACGCATGCATCGTTTTTGCATTATTTCAATGTCACATCTACCTCTCGATTCAATAATATTGACAGTTTGGGCTTCTGACTACCCATTACGACTGAAGATCTACCAATGACTGCGAGTTAACATGCATTCCGAGCTACGAAGGAGCATTGGTATGTAATGCATCGTCACTCATCCACAGACCGACCTCGGCAAGTGATGTATAAAAAATGAATTAAAATTTACTTTTCCTAAACTCTTAAGGCAAAGTTAGTCAGTTATTTAATGAAGTATTTTTTTTTTCATATCATTTGGCTAACTACTCGCTTATAAAATCCAAATTTACGAAAACTTTGTTAACATCAATAACTATAACAAAATAATAGTTTTTCAATAATCCTTGGAGAGATTGACAAATAAGCAATATTTCTGACTATAGGATGGAGATCCATCCTAAATCTATCTAAATAAAATCTTATAAACTATTGATAGTCAAGTAGAAGTCTAAGTAGGAATGAATATTGATATATTCATTCCTTCACGTAAAACAATATGTCCCAGTTTTCATCAGTCGATACAGTTTCTCAAAAACCTGGAAATCTGACCGTTTATCTTTCCATGAACTATGACTATTAACCAAGTAATTGTGTAGAGAAGATCAAATAGAACTCGCTCCGTATAAAATTTTGATATTCAGCCTCATTTGATAATTCTCGAAGTCGGCCTCAACCTAGTTCGGAAAAGGCAGTAGAAGCTAGGAGGATTATTTACCGATCATTCTCGGGATCAATCTAATGACGAAATTAGTTTCACTAATTAATCTCTGCTTAAACAAGATAATATAAATAGAAATTTTAATTAAAACTTATATTAATAATATATATTTATATTTTTATTATTATAAAGTGGTGAAATTGTATATAGCAATATTTGTAAGTACTGATCTAATTAATAAAATAAATAAATGTACAATAAATAAACTAAAATAAAATCTTTTACTTATAGAAAACTTAGACTATAGCTATTCGTATTATCGCCGCGTGCTTGTTTTATCGAAATGAAACTACTGTTACGAGCTGGGGATCAGGGATAAATTATTTAAACAGCAGACTCCAATTAATCACTGTTTATTACAAAAACACTTCTTAAACAATTCTATTACTTCGCACTATTTTCCGCTTTGATCGCTCTGTATCGCTTCTCAATCGAAACTGGCTCACGACGAATCCGACCGCTCTTTATATAGCACGGAAGAAGTTTCTGGAACGTTCCATACTGTTCTAGATAATTCGAGAAACTTCCAGAACAATTGACTTTCGAACTCATTGTTCCCGAAGCGACTAGAAACATCCAGAATGTTCGGTTCGAACCTTCTGGAAAATTCCATTCGACTAGAGCTTTCGAGAACATTAGTTCCGCTATTCAATACTAGATGGCGCCACTAGTTACTACCTAGTTCTTCCTCTCGTTACTAGATGGCGTTGGCCTATCTTGTAACATTGCCTCCCTCTTAGACATGCTCGTCCTGAGCATTGTTAGACCCATGATAACGGGCCAACCGAACCACATGAACGACCTTTGATGCACCTCGGGGTCCCTTTTGAATTCGGTAGGTTAGGTCATTGATCTTGGTAACTACGCGATAAGGTCCATCCCATTTTGTTTGTAATTTAGGCGATTTTCATTCGCTCCGTGCCGGGTTATGTAACCATACAAGAGATTCTTCATCGAAGCCCTTATTGTTCGCTTTCCGATCGTATCGGGTCTTCATCCTCTCAGAAATCTGTTGACCGGTCTCTCTGATGTGCTCATACATCTTTGATGCACCTCTACTACGAATGTGTGGTCCTTTCACCGCCGCACCCACACAACTTGTGCATTTGCGGCACCATTCCTTAACGTCTTCTCGACAATGGATCCAGTAAAATCGTTCTCGGATCTTGATCAGAGTCCTCTTAACTCCCATGTGACCCCCTGCACTTCCAGTGTGATAGAGCTGTAGGACCTCAGGCACCTTAACTTTAGGTACGACCATTTGTAGATGACACTGGTCACCGCGAGCATTCCCCCACTTCCGGCACAGAATTCCATCCTGGATAATCAAGCTTTCCCACTGTGCCCAATAACTCTTAGTGATAGAACTCAGTGCTGCAACATCACTCCACTGAGGCCTCGGAGCTCCTGATTTCTTCCATTCGAGGATCGGGTTTATGTCTCCGTCATCTTGCTGAGCACTCTGCAAGATTCCCTTCCAATCTTCGCTAAGATCCGTCCTCAACATTCTCACAAATGTCGTCTGCTTAGCCTTTTGCCTGGCACAGGGCTTACATTGATCGGAACACGACCTACGCGAGAGAGCATCTGCATTACTGTGTAGTGTTCTGTTCCCGTCCCATGATTGTGACTCACACACAATTTGTGAAATCGAGTTCCTTGGGGCTCTTTCATCACCAGCCACTAACTGCCACTTACTCCTTGTGTCTACTGGTTTTCCTGCTGCTGGTGACTGACTTCCGCAATGGGGACTCCTTTGCTTTGGGCAGCTCAACCAGATGTGGCCTCTCTCTCCACAGCTATAGCACCGGGGTGAAGTCGCAACCTGCCTCATGCGGTGAGCTCGGTCGTCCCGTCGTACAGCTTCCACCTCCAAAGCGTAGGCTAGGGCGTTCTTAAGGTTCTTAAAATGGCCTAGCCTTACGGCAGCCCTAACCTCCAGGTCACGGATCCCATCCGTGAAAACCTGTACGAGATTCCCGTCGATCAGCACAGGTGAAGACTTGTAAGCCTTCCGGACCAGCTTTTCTACCTCCAGAGCCCATTGCTGTAAGGTTTCACCAACACGTTGCGATCGGTCCTTTAGCTGGGCGCGAAACACATGTTCCAGATGCGCGTCGCCGTATCTAGCTTCCAATGCTTCCAGAAGCTTTTCGAAAGTAACGTCCTGTCCAAGTGCCTCTAACACAATCAAGGCCTGGTCGCGAAGACCCAAGGTTAGAGCAGTCAAGGCCTGTTCTTTGGTCCACCTATTCGATTTCATGACGGCCTCGAACTGTATCTTGTAGGCAGACCATGACGAAGATCCGTCGAATGGTGGCACTTTAAAACCACCTGGCGAGGGCACAACTACAGCAGGTGCCACGGCCTCTCCTCCAGATTTGAGCCCACGAACAATCCTTTCCAATTCGGCGATGCGGATCTCCTGCTGCTGGATCTGATCCTTTATCTCCTTCATCTCCTTCCCGATGGCTGCGCGGAGGTCCTTAATCACCAAGAGCTGCTCCTCCTGACGGCGAGCTTGCTCTTCGTTGTCACGCTGTAGCTGCTCCTCTAAGCGGCGCGCCTGCTCCTCCTGACGGCGAGCCTGCTCCTCTTGACGGCGAGTCTGCTCCTCCTTGTCGCGCTGCATCTGCTCCTCCATGCGGCGAGCTTGCTGCTCCTGACGGCGAGCCTGCTCTTGCATGAACGCCATAAGGGCGGCTAGGTCAGGCGACGCCGACGATTGAGCTGGTTCCGCTGCAGCCGCGGAGACTCGATGTCCACTTGATGACGGTGAGGGAGCGTCTCCAAAGCGCCTCTGGTCTACGTCTTGCTGGCGCATCCCTTCCGTTTATTCCTTCGGTAGAACCGGCATAATTTATCCCGCACTTCTGACACCAATTTGTTACGAGCTGGGGTTCAGGGATAAATTATTTAAACAGCAGACTCCAATTAATCACTGTTTATTACAAAAACACTTCTTAAACAATTCTATTACTTCGCACTATTTTCCGCTTTGATCGCTCTGTATCGCTTCTCAATCGAAACTGGCTCACGACGAATCCGTCCGCTCCTTATATAGCACGGAAGAAGTTTCTGGAACGTTCCATACTGTTCGAGAAACTTCCAGAACAATCGACTTTCGAACTCATTGTTCCCGAAGCGACTAGAAACATCCAGAATGTTCGGTTCGAACCTTCTGGAAAATTCCATTCGACTCGAGCTTTCGAGAACATTAGTTCCGCTATTCACTACTAGTTACTACCTAGTTCTTCCTCTCGTTACTAGATGGCGTTGGCCTATCTTGTAACACTACTATTACCGCGTTGAGCAATTTTTTGTAGGGGCAAAACTTATGAAGTTTTCAGGTTTTGACTTCTATCGGCAGTCCCCATCACTGCTTATATTTATACCGGAAAAAGCAAGAATTCCTTTGGGATATACCACGGGACCGAAGCCGCGGGTAAAAGCTAATGAACAAATACATTTAATTATTTAAAATATACATTCGTGTGCAGTTTGAATTGTGCTGCGCGGATTAGCTCACCTATTTGTTAATTGGGAGCCGAATCTGCGGTAATCCAGTATAGCCTTTAAAACCATTGTTGTACATTTTGTGCACAGTTTTACTGCGATTAAACAAGTTATTTTAGGTATTTTATTACGTGAAAATGGCTCTGGATACATTAGTTTGTTTTAAAAATTGCCTATGTTCACATTTTGGCTGATATTAAGTATATTTTTTATTTGGTATCATATAAGTGTCGTATGACACAAGGTTAACGATGTTACATGACGTCTTTTGAAACTTTGGATTACCTGAAAAATATAGGGCAGAAAATTTAGGTTCTGTAAGATATTCAGTTTGACCTTTACATGTTTATTTTCAACACGACATCACATGAGCGGCATTAGGCCTTTTATAACGAAATGAAAAGAAAAGATTGTTGAAATTTTGTCTTAACCTTATGAGTTTATTGTGTTTCGCCCACTTTGGCTCGCTCTTATGTATAAAAAGCATTGTTTTACTTGCTTCCTTTCAAAGTATCTAAAGGCTATTTTCTTCCTTCCTGTAAAAGCTTTGGAAGCTCTCATCTCTTATGTCAAGTAATGAACATTTTACTTTGATATTATCAAGTAGGTTAGTATACTGTCTCGTTGGGCTAATAGTGCAAGTTCATGCGAGTTCGCTTTAAGATCTCGTCAGAGACAACACGTACTCGTAACCAAAGTCATAACCATTTTCACCATACTTTTTACCATTAATTTAGATACATGGATTACCATAGTTTGCCATTTCCTTTATTTAAGTGTTATATAGTGATTCAATATAGTTGTTTCCCTTATATCTCAAGACTTTATCTTTTACCATATCCTATCATTACGAGGAAGGTGTGTTAGGTCACCATAGCACCGAGCACTACTTTCTTCTTTATTTTTTCTTTCTTTCTTATCTTGGCTTCGATTCCCAGATCAGGCAACGAGGTTTTGGGATTTATCCATCTGAAATTTCTTAGTGACGAGCCGGAATCTGGGTTTGAGCCCGTTTGACGACAATAAGCTTGCCTCCACATTCGGTTTAAACATAACTAGCGAAATGTGGGTGTTAGGTACACTTCTGCCCTACCCTTTGGGGAATACAGGCGTGATGTTATATGTAAAGATACGAAAGCTTCAATTTCATTTTTAACCAAAGACTATTTATAAAACTTGGCATGACAAGTGAAAATGTTACGAATTCAGAAGAAGAAAACAAGCAGAAAATTAATGTATTTGACCCAGATTAAGACACGCAATGAACACACATAAAATAACAGAAAAATAAGCTCAGTTTATCTAAGAATAGACTATAAAAATGATGCCTATAAAATTGTCTTTACTTACAGAAATAAATTTTCCTTTCTATTGATAGGCTCGCGCTTGACCACTATCTCGCCTGATGGTAAGCGATGATGTGGTCGACGATGCAGCACGCTTGCCTAGAAGAAACCTATTCACTCTTGACTTTAAGTATCCCAGGTTGCAGCTATCAAGAAATACAGACACCGGCAGGGAATTCCACTCTTTAGCTGTACGCATAATAAAAGTATTCCCAAAACGTTCTATGCGTATGGGTGAGATGTCCACCATGTACCGATGACACATCGCCGTACGAAACTTTCTACTTAAGAATCATTCATATTATACATTTCTTCGTGAATATTTCTTTGCACATTCAACGTCTTCCCTTATCCTCAAACACATCCAAGTTACACTTAACCATTGTAAAGACGTCTTCAGCATTAGGTGGTCTTAAAGCTGGCAATCCGGGATGATGCTAAATGTGAATTGTCCTTACGATAGTGTAGTGGGTTCTCGGCATTTTGTTACTTTTTATTCGATACTTAACACCTGAGAGCTTCTTCAGTCAGCTCGTTGTTTAAGATTGTATAAAAAAATATTTCGGCTTCGATACTTTTGTAAAGTTTTGGTCAGTGTTTAAAGTGACAGTCCCTAGGTAAAAAAGAAACATATTCTCTTGTTAATAAACATCAATAAAGCAGACGAATTTGCTCTGATATTTTAGTATTTTCAGCTGAATGAGTCATTGCTGGACCCAATATTTTATTATTTAGGTATCTATATCTAAATGATGGTTGTACCCTAACATGCTGTTGATAAAATGCATTCGATTAGTAACATCGTCAATTTGCCTTCGGCATTTCACATGACAGGCAGGGTTTGCAATCGGACGGTGCCGTAAAAAATATGTCAACAACAGAAACTTTACGAGTAGATTGTTTCAGAAACAACTAAAGTGCATTAAAAAATTATGCCATTAATATTTTTATTTTTTTTGTGGCATTCACTTTATTGTTTTTGCTGTCTCAAGTTAGCCATGGATTTGATCCCCTATTTGAGGATTAAGTATTGAGTTTGTCAATTCAGAAAATGGCATGGTACCTACACCAGCATGACTTTATGTTTATTTAAGATTTAATTCTTCAAAACAAAAACTCTTTCCTAACATGTCAAGGTTTTCAATTATGATATTTACACAGCCATACTTTGTACAGAAACACAAAATGCGCAATCCCTTGCTTAGTAGTACTTTATGATCCCCATAGGAAGAAAGGGGTAGTTTATTTGTAGTTGAGACAATGTGCCAAAATACATTCACTTATTTTATGTGTATTATATCGTAGAGATTTTGCAAGTTCTTCTCCATAGAGATCTACCTACGTTTTTGAATGTGCAATTTAATCTCTTTGATTGACCTACCTTGACAATTAAATGGTACCGGTTTATTTGTAATAAATACTTTCTTGAGTTTATGTTTAGTTAGCGAATATGTATTTACTTTTCTGGAATCATCAGTTGGTAGCCATTTATTAAAAACGTAATGTGAATAAGTTTTTTCAATAAATGAAAAACAGTACTTGAATTTCTAAATAAGAAAGAATTTTCAATGCGGTGATCTAGATACTCGTATAAGTATTTAATGTTTGTAATTTTCTCAACAAAAAATGTGTTTGTTAAGCTTTACAGTTAAATTATGTAAATTTTGCTTGGCTACTGGTGAAATACGGCTCAATTTTTTTACGGATTCTCACTTTGTCACCGTTTACAATCACCAGCATGAATACCTTGCACTAACGCTAAATTTAAAGCAATTTTCTCGTGAAGTAAAGATCATGACTTTGAGAAATGACTATGTGATAAATAAATAAATAATAGTTTGGTTTCAATATATATTATATACATATATATATATTATATTCGTAATATTATAAAATTTCTATCAATATTTTAGGAGAGTATCGCTTTCGAATTATTTTGCATAGTGGACATATTTATGCACGGGAATGTATTGTACCTGTTTTTGCTAAACAAAAAACTTACTTACTTAAAACTTCTTGCAACTTTCATAATACTGACTTGAATATTTTTAATGCCAAATAGGATTGATTTATTTGTTTGTCGTAAGTGGTGAAATAGCGATAGTGAGGCTATAGTGGGCACTATGGCTATTGTGGGCAGGGCTAATCAGAGCAGGCTCCACAGAGTCGTAACTACCGCGTCGCCGTAATTACCACCGCTAACTATTTCCTCACATCTATCTAAGGAAAAGTATGTTTATTTTCTCCTTTTATCATTATTTGGTCCAATGTTCTCTCAAATATTGGACAAGGACTGTGTGGGATTGACTAAAATGAATATAAGGTATGAAAGAGAGTGTGAAGGAAGCTTCGGTGCGCGGTGTCAGGTTAAGACGGATGAACTTTGTGAAAGATGACATTAAAGGGCACAGTGAAATTCAAACAGTAACAAAAACAATCGGTACCGGCCCTTGAAACTTACATCATAACTGGTTATGATGGTACATTACTTATAATTATTGTGGTTTAGCGCTAAAACAGGCAGAACAACATTACCTTGGCTCTTGTATGCCCTGAGAGTATGTCAAAACCTGGACATGAACAACTTAACTGGGGCTGAGACAAAGCCTAAGAATAGCCAGACGTATCTGACGTAGTTTGTGGAATAACATATCAACTGTGATCGATAGGGCTCAAGAATATACTGTCTGTTGTACCTGTGTCCATAATGTAGGTACCTATATAAAGGTGACAGACTCCTTGACTTGTCGTTCAAAATGTTTTTCTAGGTAATTTTTGTGGGTTTATGAAATGAATATTCTAAGCTGCTTATTTAGGGTATAGCTAGAGACTCTAAACTGATCGTGAAATGTGAGTTCGGTACTAACGCTCTAAACCATAAATTTGCCCACGCTACAAGAATTACCTCTATTTTACACTCTGCAACAGACCAAGTCTTAATAGATCCTATACTAGCAAACCTACTCGAAGAAGTAACAATACATTTCCACCAGTGAATACTAGCCAGCTCCATTCTATTCAAAATAATCTCGTTCCACACAGCCTGCATGCAACACAGTGTACGATGTACACTTGAGGCGCAAGCTACCACCGCCTTATTTATTTATTATATACTTTATTGTACACCACTGAAATAATTGCAGGACAAAACATTTATAAAGATAAGTGTACAATGCTATTATGTTATTAAATGAATGAATGAATGTCAATGTTATTTATTATTAATGTATTAATTGCTTTCTATTAACAAACCCATCAGGTTGATATTCCGAGGAATGGTTAAGTATGTAACGTTTTCTGGGATTAATTATTTGTTCGTGTATATAGGTATCGAGATCCTAGAATTTGGAGAGAGCATAACATTTAATCTTTATGTTTTCGTATTTCAGGCCAGAAGTTTGCCAACAATCTAGCACGAATCTCACAATTTTAATTTTCGTATTGTTTCAGGCAATATCTCTAACAGCACCAAGAAGAGACTCGTGAGAAGTCTGGTATTTTCAATATTTCTGTATGGCTCTGAATCCTGGGCAATTCGCACTGTAGATCGAAGAAGTATTGAGGCCTTTGAGATGTGGTGTTGGAGAAGAATGTTGCGCATACCATGGACAGCAAAGAGCACGAATAAGTCCATTCTCGACCAGCTTAACTTCGGATCCAGACTCTCCACGGTCTGCCACTAACGAGTTCTGAGCTACTTTCGTCATATCACTCGGAGATAGCCGGGCAGCCTGGTGAAACTGATTGTGGTGGCGATGGTGACTGGAAATAAACCGTGCGGTCGTTTACCTACTCGCTGATCAGACTAGATAAGGGCGATTACAGACTGACGGTGACCACTGCCCTGAGAAGAGCTGAAGAAAGAGTGGCGTGGACAGTTTCGTCAGAACCTCCGTCAAAGCGTTCCAAGACGGGCACAACCTCTAAAAATGAAGAAAGCGAATAAGAAGAAGAGATTGTTTCCTGAATTTATTGACCGAAATTTTAACCCGGGCATCCGATTAAGCTGTAATTATGTACGTTTGGAAACATTGAAATAATATGGTATTAGGGAGCTGATCTAATTATGGAGCCGGAAGGTAGCTCATTGGATATGTATTAACTAGCGATATTACATTTCGTACTTTTTAGTCAAATAAAAGCTTGTTTTAAAAGGATTTTTACTTTTAACAGATGCACGCTTAAGAAGTTTCATAATTATTAACAGGCAACCATAGACAATAAAATCCAATACTTCATGGGCGCTTTCAGTAGTGAAGCGACGCGCTTATTCGCTCCGCATAAATTAAAATTCATAGTTAAATCGAATTTACAGAGGGGGGGGAGGGTTTAGGGGTCTTTAAGTCAAGAGTGAATAGGTTTTTCTAGGCAAGCGAGATTCACCGTCGACCACATCATCACTTACCATCAGGTGAGATAGTGGTCAAGCGCGAGTCTACAAAGTATAAAAAAAATATACCGTAGAAATAAATACCGCAGTGTAAAATACTGTGATATTGGATTTATAACTATAAAAAAAAGCAAATAGAATTACTAAAATACTTACGATTTTATCATAATGAATAGTTGGATTGTTCTCCTTATAAACTGGAATCACCACTTGAATCCTTCATAACATTAATTATCAATTCTCGATTGCACAAATTATGCATAACAATGTGTAAATTCGATTAAAATTTCTTAATTGATAAAGTTGATTGTTATAATCATTCGAATCGGTACCGCATTAGTTCATCACTAAATTATTAGTTTTTGAGCTGTCAAACATAAAATTACAGGCTGGACGGAGTGTAATTATTCCAACAAAACAATATGAACAGCATACTTGCGTTAGCTTAAGTCAAGTTTCAGGGAGTATCTAGAGACTAGCTTTAATTAAATTTAAATGTTTATTTCAATTACAAAGGGCATTTCGATACATGTTGTTGGAGGTCACCTTTTAAGCAAGGAATGGCTTGTATTAGGAGACTTCGCACTTCCACTTATCATTAGTTTTAGCTAAGACTAAGGCAAATCTGGAATGATCTAAATCTGGATTCTGGAAATTAATGTGACTAATTGCCAAACGCGGGTTTGACAATTGGTTTAATGAATTTTGAACTGACAAACGCATCACTTGGCTTGCATTTAACTTTTGATGTGTTGATAATTCTTTTCCGGCAACCAGGGTAGGCCATCGGGGATAGGATAAGGGTAGCCACGTTCATCTATCTGTAGTATTCTAATGCATCTGCAAAGATTGTACCGCAGCATATAACTAAACTATTCTCTTTGCCTTCCTATTAGTATGGTAAATAGTTTAACCAGACACAACTCCGTCCGTTTTCGCAAAAATACAGCTAGTTCCATCCCCTTTATTTGGTTCAGCGCTCTGAGCACTCTTACGTCCCCTACGGCTCGACAACGTAGTAGTTATATTGATTACCTAAATTAATTTCAGTAATAACTCCCCAACAATCAAGCAGGTACACATATCAATATTAAACCTTCATCTACGAACATTATAATTACAGAAGACGTAACAATCACACAAACATAATACAGAAGTCATTACTCTACCCTGTACTGCTAACTAGTTCCAATTTAACAACCTTATCGTCAGTACGGGGCCTAAAGTACCTACTCAAACCAAGACATCTAGGCGCCTTAATTACACACATTACGTCCAAGCCAGCGTAGGGTTAATGAAAGGAAGTTCGTACGAGTTCGCGAGTCCGTGCGACTTGGAGTTCGTTAAAATGACTATCAGTCTTATTACAAAAAACGAAACAAACCTTGGTTTAAACCTGTACTATCAAGTTCCTGCTTATCTGCAAAACCATGGTCTAAATTTGTCCGTATTACAAAACTTAAAAAACCGTGGTTTTCGTAGTCCCGTCATTTGAACCATTGTCAATATATCAACCACAGATTAATACAATAAATATCATTCGTTCACCATAATATCATTCAATTGCAACGTTCCGTATGCCCAGAAATAAAAACTTTTTGATAATACGATAAGGATTAAATTACGTTTAAGAGTGTGGAGTTCGTTATAATAACTATGTGTTTACGGCAGGAGTTTACAATGGAAATTATGGACTGCACGCAACGTGAATATGCCTTTTCTTGGCACTCGCTTTTGGAGGGTTAAGTTCTTATGGCGTATAGATAGGTGTGTAGAGTAGACCACGTAAAATATTTTATGAGTGACGTCTAATTTGTGTACGTGGTTTTAGAGATGTTGTCGTAAAAATATTGTCGTTATTCTATAACGTGTCGAACTGGTAATAATGTTTTCATTACCCGTTATGTTGCCAGACGCCTTAACATTAACTTGCAAATTCTGAGCAAGTTTACTTAACTAAGTGAGCTAAGCTGTTCCTACCTCTTCTATATACTTGGGCAGGCAGTGAATTACTACTAATTACAATAATAAACGTTCTATATCGATACATAAATTATGTTCCAAAGAAGCTAATACCCTAACTATTATAACTGCCACGTTCAATTTTATGTACGCACCTTTACACTTTAAATAATGATAAATTAATTAACCAAAACAAATGCAAACACATACGATTACATACACACACTGATAAATAGGCATGGATGATGTAAATAGTAAATCCATAACAAGCTGGAGCATGATTGTATGCACAAGTTAATTAACGAGTGATCCAATAATCGAATCTCACACAGACAGTCGGTCCGAACCAGACAGCCGGACACACGGACACGAGGCCCGAGGACCGCTGCCGGACCGATATAATTATATTTATTTTATTAACATCGTAACAATCGTGTTACGACGACAATATTATTATTATTTTATGTTTGCCCGTTCATAATTTTTGTATTGGATTCAATGATAATGAAGATAACTTACCCTGAGTGACGTGAAATCCGTCTGGCTGTGGTTTGGGATGTCATAATAAATCAGAGAACTGGGTCACAACACAAACCCCCCCTATAAATAATATAGTAATTATGGCATTTACATTAAGATTTAGGTAGGTAGTAAAGATGTCCACGTGGAATTCAAATTTTTTACTAAACTATATTAGGTACCTGTATATATTTGAAACATAGTACCTCTCAATTGTTTACTGAATGAAATTTCCATCCACTTCAATGTATACTTTAACTATTTTTTGATCTTCTCCTATTAACAATACTAAAACTTCTACACGGCTTGTATATCCTATTCTAAAATCGGAACAAAACTTCCCCCTTGCAGACTCACAAAGTAATCTTTTGTTCGAACGTTCATTGTTAATTTAAGCCAAAGTTGCTAAACTGACGACTCTCAATAACTATTCCATTCCCCAGACAGTCAGCGAGCAGTTTAACGCTTAGCTTCTTATTTTTATATCGTAATAAAACAAACAAGATTTTTGTTCCAGCCAATATACATTTATGTTAACAAAGTTAAGGATTTAGAACATCTCAGTCCTCCAGGGACAGTCCTCTTCATTAACAATTCAAAAAATGTATTACAAACTCTTTCTGCTTAGCATCTTTCCCCTCTTTCGCATTTCATAGAAAGTTTGCCAGCGGACTGGGTATGGTGACCCACCGTATACATAAATTACAAAAATAATTCCGTGTTTCCGCTCTTCATGTTAGGGTTGCTAGATTATGTTAGACATATCTTAGGTTCAGGATCAAACTAGCTTCGTAAGCCTGGATTAGCAACTTAAAACAATTTCTGAGAAACTAGTGAACGTACTATCCTATGTAAATACAGGGCGACCCAAATTAGACGCGCTCGTTACAGCCAGGCACACGTACGTGCACGAGTTACGACGAAAAAATATATAACGATAAGTTAGACAGCACACTTCACTGTTACTAGCTTAATAAGGACACGCCGTAAGTCGACAAATCCCTAGAGATTGATGTCCACCGACCAACATATTTCCTAAGTCGCCGAATACATTGTTGCTAAACATTAACGTTTATTGGACGTATAAACAGGCCCACACGAATTGGGGAGGTGGGACTAATTTAAAACGTTACACAACGCCATGATAAAATGATGCCATTATCAACTCAAAGGGTTGCACGAAAAAGATATTACACCACCGAGACATTCTGGTGTCGTTATAAATATAATAATTATGTACTTTGCGGTAACGGGATGCGATGATTTGGAGACCGACACTCGAGCAAACATTTTTAAGAAAAAATGTTTGTTATCGAAATACTGTTCTCTACACATTTTTTTTATGAAAAGGAATTCTTGTTATGGAACAGAGGCGGCTCGTGACATTTATTTATGGGAGTTCACAAAAAAAAAAACGTAAAACTAGAGCTTACCATTTTTTTTTTGTACAGAAAATTCATTCTGATCTGTTCTGTTCTGTATTTCTGTTCTGGAAACTTCATAAATAGCATCTAAAATGTCATTCTGAATGGTTTTAGACGTACTTTTAAAAACGGACCTGCTGGATAAATGCTGTTTCATAGCCAAATCGATCTCTGACACGAAATCTTCCAAACCTCTATAGATTCCGGAATGCCGTAGATTCATCCTTACCTCGTAAAGCAACTTGAAATGCACCACAAAATACCACACAATCTATTTAAACGCCGTAAAATATATCGATTTTTATCAACGCGTTCATTGAACTCTCTAATAGATTTTCGATACGCAGATCGAGCGCTTTACGAAATTTTGAGTAAGAGCAATTTTAGGACCCTAGCAACCAGGCCACAAAAATTCATAAAAAAAATTCAGGACGTGGTGGCCCCCTTAGCTTTAAGTTCGAGACGCATTTCAAGAGTCTTTTCATATTTTTTTATAAAAGGCACACTGTATTGTTCCATTTTTAACACATATATCAAAACTATATTTAATACATAATTAAAAGAAAAACTGCGAAGAATCTACATTCTACCGTAAAGTAACTGATTTAGAGTGTCTGTTATTTGTTTTATTGTTTACATAAGTTTGACAACGGCGCACAGGCATAAGTCTTCCGCGCCGCCTTGCGCGATTTGGCAACGTCGCGCGTGAGCGGAGCTCCAGATTAGGCTAATTTCCCATACAAAATCTTCTGTTTCACGCGTCGGACCGTATCGATGTTTCTCTTTCGCACTCATTGAATACAGTGCTAGAAATTGTACTGAATTTTGTTTCATAGGAGCGCAATCGCTGGCGTTCCACTCCACACGTTAGGCACATACAACTTGACGCCAAATGTGCGCGTAGGTAATAGTTAGTTTCTACTACGTTTCTAGTAAACTGCTAGTAACTAAGTGTATTGTATAGGCATTGTAGAAATAATGTATGTATAGGATTTTATGGAAATATAGATTATTCAATTTCTGTGGGAGTGCACTGCACCAGCGCTCTTTAGGACGAGCCGCTTCTGTTATGGATGTACATTTTCATTAAAAAACAAAGCCCTATAAAGTTCATACATGCAAAATCGTATGCAAATTAGGTATAAAAACAGTTTTTACAAAAAAATACCAGCGACTGCCAAAAATACACTAAAAAGTAAAAATAATTTCAATTACGGACGCCGATGTTCCTGTGTTTGTTGAACACCGATTTCCGTAATTGAAGTTATTTTTCACCTTATAGTGTTTTTTTGGAAGTCGGTGGTATTTTTTTGTAAAAAGTTTTTATTTTTCTGTTTTTAGTTGTGGTACATAATGAGCAAATTATATAGTATGGTGCATTATAGATGCACAAAGTTAAACCAGAATAAATAACATAAAACTTGAATATATAACCGGTGAGGCACATCTGCATACCCCTTTAAAGCGTACCGGCGTGATGTTATGTTATGAGATGGCGTAAACACTAAACAGACATGCGATTGCAGTAACCCCGAGAGATTTGCTGTTGTTTATTGAAGAGTTCTGTTGTATATCTCCGAAGTTCTTCATCAGATCTTCACTAAATTTAAATGAGACCACATGAGAAGCACCAGCTTTCAAATAAAAAACCGGCCAAGTGCGAATCGGACTCACACACGAAGGGTTCCGTACCATTATAGCAAAAAACGGCATGTAAATCCCGTTTTTTGTATGGGAGCCCCCCTTAAATATTTATTTTATTCTGTTTTTAGTATTTGTTGTTATAGCGGCAACAGAAATACATCATCTGTGAAAATTTCAACTCTCTAGCTATCACGGTTCTTGAGATACAGCCTGGTGACAGACAGACAGACGGACCGCGGAGTCTTAGTAATAGGGTCCCGTTTTTACCCTTTGGGTACGGAACCCTAAAAAGAATCATAAAACCAAGTAAAGAGTTCTGAGGTAACACATAAAAATAATATAGTCGAATTGAGAACCTCTTCCTTTTGAAGTCGGTTAAAAAGTATACACGCGGTTTCCAGAGTTTCAGAAGCCACTAGCCAACTGTGATTTGAAGGACCATTACCTGGTTTTCCCAAAACAAAGACTTGGCTACGATGTCACTATACCACGCAAGTTATTACACACTTTCAAAATGTTCCCAGCTCGTATCTTTCAGCAAAGTTAAGTATCCGCCTTCATAATGTAAAGAGATGGAACCTGGTGATCTGTTACAGTCTCTCTTGCTTTGGGATCTTCTATTCACTATATTAAATGGAGATAACTTGGTGAAAGAGCGGGCATACCCTTTGTACCTCAACACAGGGATTATTTATTTATTTATTATATACTTTATTGTACACCAAGATAAAAATAATTCAAAAAGACATCTTATAACAAAACAAACATACAACAGGCGGCCTTATCGCAAACCGCGATCTCTTCCAGGTAACCTAGAATGGAAAGAGACAGCCTGGACACAATATGGGGTTGCTCTTGGATTGTTTTAGACTTACTTTTTTATGGATTTATATTTGCCCGATAACTCAGATACAAAAAATAAAGACCCTGCAGGAACTATGGATATTTTTTCCATGATGTCCCTATATTGATAGGTTGTATGCATGCATATAACGTAAGTTTATTTATTTATGGATCACCAACGAGTGCCACAATACAATATCATCTTACACAAATCATAAAAAAATACAAACAAAATATAATTTTCCTGCAATGCACACCCAATTATAGGCAACCACAGCTTGCACATTGCTGAGTACACAGTTCTAGATAACATATTTAGAATATAAAGATAAATAATGAGAAATAATTGCCATGCGATATACGATATATATAAAAAAAAATCTAAAATCAGACCAATTAAATATGTCAACACTTAATACTCAAATTAAACATTTCAACATTTAAAACTACTGAAATTAAATTATTATTTATATATTTAGAATTAGTCAAATTGAACCTGTCAAAATTATTTAACCAGTGAAATTGAACATGTCAACACTTATAACTATTCGAATTAAATATGTCAACACTTAAAACTAGCCAAATTAAATTAAATTAAACATGTCAACATCCAAAACCAATCGCATTATACAATCATGACAACATTAAAAAAAAACAAAAATATAATAGGGTTGAGCTAAAATTAAAATAGAAATGATACATAAAATAAAATGTCCCTGATTCAATCATAAGAAATTAGAGTCACTTTTAAAATGAAATATAAAATAAAATACAAGAAGTGAATGTTACAAGAAGTTATACATTAATTATGATCTAGAATGACAAATCAAAGGTCCGCTTGAAAGTGCTTATACATTTTCCTTTTAAAAGAGACTTTAAGAGTGTCGTGATTTATATCGACGTCAGCTTTGCGGCATATAGCATTGCACAATTTGGTAGCCCTTGCAAGAGGAGAGTTGTCACCTAAGTTCGTTTTGCGCGAAGGTTGTCCGAATAATTTGTAGGTATGGGACCGAGGTATTCTGCTAGGGACATTAAGGGAGATTCTCGACAGAAGGTCAGTATTTAGATTGGATGTCATTACTTTATGAAGAAAACAAAGATCCAGTACTTTTCTACGATTTGTAAGGCTATGAAATTTATAGTGATTGGCACGGTCGTTGTAAGATCTGAGTCGATTTGCGGTGTTATCTTTAAGGGATAAATGATATAAAAATCGTCTTTGGACTCGCTCAATTCGTTGTTTATGAACATTGTAATGGGGTGCCCATACCTGTGAGCTGTACTTTAGATTGCTACGAACCATCATCTCTTAGAGATTATTTTGGTCTTTGGATTTTTAAATGGCTTTGAGGTCCTTAGTACAAAGCTTAGCATTTTGTTCGTGTTTTCTATTATCTTGTCTATATGATCATTGTATGTCAGTTTACTATCCATTAAGACTCCCAGATCCCGAATAGTACCCACTTCGTTAAGTATTTTGCCTGAAATCGTGTATTTTGTGTTATGGAGTTTTTTGTTGCGACTAAATTTGATGTGAATACATTTATCCAAATTGAGGGTCATTCTATTATCATTGCACCACTCAACTAATCTATTCAAGTCGGCCTGTAGCAAATACGAGTCTTTTAAAGATTTTATAGGCAAGATCAACTTGAGATCATCCGCAAATAAAAAGGATTGTGACGAAAACAATATGTGATGCTATTGATGAAGATATTGAATAACAAAGGTCCTAGATGAGAACCTTGTGGTATCCCAGAGGTCATATGGAAGTCATTAGATCTGGTCCCATTTAAAACTACGAACGATACGCGATCCCTAAGGTACGACCGAAACCATTGCAATAATGGGCCACAGATTCCGTGGTTCTCAAGTTTCCGCAATAAAAGTTGGTGGTCCACTTTGTCGAAAGATTTACTGAAGTCAGTATATACTGCATCAACCTGAGTCCCTAGGTCCACAAACTCGATGATATTTTCTGAATATGCTACCAAATTGGAGTGTGTTGATTTACCCGACATGAATTCATGTTGATTACCTACTATTTGATTTTTCAAGTGACTATACAGATAGGGATACACTAATAACTCGAAAACTTTAGGGATGATCGATATTGCTCTGTAGTTTTTTATATTGTTCTTGCTACTTATAGCCCTTTGCTAAGAATAGTTACAGCACTGATAACAACATTTGTGCCACATGTTAAATTTAGTCTTGTTATACTTATATTTTTTTTTTTCCTTTGTATAGATACTTTTACCGATTGTTTTGTGAATTTGTGAACATTGTAGGCCTTCTAGATGCTAGTTAACATTTGTTAACTTTTTTTATATAATATATAATCTTGTTTTTTTATTTTTTTTAGTTTTTTTACGATTACCCATATCTAAGTAGTAATGCTGTAACATGGAAATATTGTAAAACCAAACCATTTTTAAAAGAGTAACCATGGAGTTTCTTGCCGGTTCTTCTCCATAGGAAACGACCAACCCGAACCGTGCACCTTTTGTCGACGTTTTATAAGTGCCCATGTAGGCCGATGTGAAATAAAAAAAATGATTTTGATTTTACCGTTTTTAAAAATAGGGACCATTTTAGATTTCTTCCACACGGATGGGAAGTAACCTGATTTAAGGGAGCGGTTAAATAGAAGACTCAAAGGCTTGGAGAAGGACTTAGAACACCTAGCAAGTAAAATAGGAGGAAGCTCGTCAGGTTGCGTACGTCCAGACACTTCAATTTGCTAGCAACATATTCTACTGTAAGCGATATACAACCCAAAACATTCATACCTTCAGAACTCAATAAGCTGTCCAAATTATTGGTTGGGGGTGTGGGGGGAATCTGCTGATTAAACACTGATGAATTTTTTTTAGCGTAAAGTTGACAGATATCTGTACTATTGTCGGCTAGTTCATCATTCAGGTTCATTCGTACCGGCACTGTGCTTTTATTTTTACGCTTATGTTTAATATAAGTCCAAAAGTATTTGGAATTGGATTTTATTCTGACTTCTATTGTCTTGATATAGGCAGTGTAGGATGACTTATTTAATAATCGGCATCTATCCTTCAGCACGGATAAACTGATTTTATCCATAGCATTATTATATTTTTCACTCGTATTCTAAGGTTGTATGTTTGCTTAAGTAATTTAGTGAGCTCTTTTGTAAACCACGGTGGTTGTTTGTTGTAATTTACGTTGTATGAAAAAGGAACGTGGTTGCTTATAGCACTCGCGACCCTTTTGTAAAATATTTCAACCATTTCGTCCATGGTTTCACAGTTTTCAAACGTTGTAGTCCAGTCGATAGAGTCAAGATATAGTGTTATAGCCTCAAAATCAGCTTTGTGATAGTTACGGGTGGGCATAACACTGCTGTTATGGCATAACAGCGTTCAGTATTTATGTATCTCATAAAAACTGGACGAAGTACCCTGTTTTGATAGAATAGCCAACATTTGGACACCCACACACTTTCACAGTACTTTTATGGGAACACATCCTATTTTGGGAATTTCTGTGTAAAAATAGACTGGATTTTGTTTTGCATCCCAGTGTTTTGCGATTTGTGACTGCTAACGAGTGATGTATAAGAATCTGTAGTGCCAAATATCTAATTGTAATCACGTTTCATAGTCACGCACAGGCTGTGGAACTGTGGCAATCGCAGTTCGTATTGCCATCTATCTGTCAGGATTTTACTACTTTCACTCACACTTTTAATTTTGCTTAACTCTTCAAAGATGACTTTTGTTTGTATTTACAAGCACCTAAATAATTTTTTGATGGCGATAAGGGTATTTTTGCCAGAGATGTGCGAGGTAGCTTGGTGATGCTATAAAAGAAGGTAAGAAAATCCGTGTTTGTTTACTCCAAAGCACTGCAAGGAGCTTTCGAAGTTCGAAGATGCGTAGCGAAACTGTGAATCGGTGTTTAACTGTAAGGTGCGCGTTTACGTTTGGCGAGTGGCGTCGTGGTCCCAAATACACATTCCTTGCTCGCGTCTCGCTTATTTTGATGTAGCCCTTTACCATCAGAGCCGCGCTAAACCTAACTAGATAATGCACCGCCTAGCTATAGCTAGTAGTTACCTCGCACATCTCTTTTGAAAAGGCACCCAAACGCATAACTTTCACTATAAACACAAACACGAATGAATTTCGTTCGCAGTTTTCACATCATCGTGTTTCAGTTTATTCAGCGTGATTTGCATGCGGCTTTCAATATGTGACAAACATTAAGGGAACGTGTGATGATTGGTGTGAACCATAAATTATTAATTAACCATTTTAGTGTTAGATTTGGTGATTTTATTTTGAATCTAATTAAAATGGTGGGGAATGATTTAATGAGTTTGTTTGAGTATCGTGAACAAACCGCATCAAATAATGTGAAGAGTTTCAGTAACTACTCTTCAAACGTTAAGAGGAGTTTAACTTGTGTCCATAATTCAGCATGAACCCTTTAAAAATGTAGCCATATAAAATAAAAAAAATAGTACACCCCTTTCACACACTAAGTGTACAAGTTTACATTAGACAACATCAGCTGAATAAATAACAAGTCTCTTTAACATCAATTAGAGCAGGTAATAAAGTAGCCAAGGAAATAGCCGAATGGCCTGGAGAGGATGAGGGTGAGGACAGCCGGCTATTTGTCGCAGAAACTGCATATAGCTGCCTATAGCGACTTATCGAAAGAAATATGCGGAGTTAACTGGCTCCGCATATTTCTTTTGATAAGTTGCTATGTTATTTGAGACTTCGCTTATCACTAGCGCAATGCATACAAACAGCGCTTTAACATAACCTTTGCAGCAGCTGCATAATTCTTATGCATTCACACGTCGGTCTGCAAGTGGTAATGTCGTCCCATATGTCTGATAATTTAAATCTCGCCGCTGTACACTCACTGTAGGTAATCTAATTGCAAATATTCACGGTAGCCGCAGAGTGTTGGCTTGCGCAGGGTGAATCGCAAATAAGCGCTGTACCTACGGCATCGGACACTTTCGTGTTGTTGGAGGGTGAACTTTTTTTTAAGGAAAAAGAAATATCTTCATTGGTCACAAAAGTACTCGAATAGTCGTTATCTGGTTCAAATACCAAGCTTGGCAAAAAATTTGGTAATCCCAGGTGAAAAAGCCTCGAAAATGATTTAGGGAGGCAATATTTATTTATTTAGTTAAACTTCATGTACAATAGTGGTACATATGCGGACTTAATGCCACAAGGCATTCTATGCCAGTCAACCTTTGGGTTAAAATATTTAGTTGCTAGTTTTAGGGGCATCACATATCTATTAACTTTGGTTTACTAAAGACACGAAGTACTTTATGTACCAGGCTGTACTCAGTTGAATAGAGCTTTTACAGAATAGTTTAGGTTCAGTAAACGTGCGATCCATTTCCAATAGAGGATGAAAACGACCCATTTGACAAATGGGATTCTTTTGTTCATTCTTTCCCACTTTGTTTATATCTTTTTGGAGAAGTTAGTCGATTTGTCACCATTATTTAAAACTAAACTTTATACCGTTTGGTCTCTGTTCGTGATGTTTATTCGCGACACAGTCGCATCCATTATTCCATTCTAGTCGTTTTATTCAGAGTCTGAATAACAACATGAGTACCAGTTTCATTCAGCACGTCTGTCCAACTTTCGATGCTAAAAATACGAGAGCACTCCAAACCCTATATTTTTGAATCCATTTAAAATACTAAACAAACGAAAAAGTTAAATGTTCACGACTGTTGTTGCCTTATCCCGGGAGAATATAAATTGGATATATTTTCCATATTTTTGACAATGTTATGTTTGCCTGGTCTATATTTATTGAGTCGATAATAAAATTTGAGTCGTTTTTGTGTAACGAGTAATATTAAACAAATAAATATTCGTTAACGTGATATACGAGGAAAATGCATTCGTTGATACGTGGATATCGATATTTTATGTTCGCGATAACAAAGTTAAATTCGACAATGCGGGTTAAAAGCGAAAAGCTGGCACATCATAAATACATTTTGCTGTGTAGCTCCTATAATATTACTCGTTAAAAAGGTATGCAAATATAAATGCGTAACATTATTTTCAGTCTTCATATCTTAACTGCATTTAAATTCCAAGTATATATAAATTAAGTTATTATTTGAGATAAGCGCACCCGCAGCCATTACGAACACTAATAATGTTGATGGCTTCAAGAGATTTATGAAGTTATTTAACGTGCATTTAATTCACAAAATGTGTGAAAGAACAACTAATGTAACGAAATATTTCAAAGACTGGGCATAATTTGAGTGTTAATTATGTCAATAATAAGTATTCGATAACGTTCTAGGTTCATACTCTTTACAGCTTTAGGCGTGAACAGAAATGTCTGTTTCTGTCCTACAGATAAGCCCTAGCCGGATTCATCGAAGCATTCCACTATACAAAGAGAAGCTTACGACAAGCTTCTCTGATACAATTTGGTTATGATAATCCCTCAAACATAGGCCATTGGTGGGGCCGATGTGTCTGTTTATCCAACAGACATAATATGGCTATGAATATGTAGGCACAACAAACTTGGCCACCTATGGCCGTATATTTTAATCAACACATGTGCTCCAGAAAGCGTGACAATTTAAAATGTACTTTTTCAGTCTCCCCAGGGATGTGCTCTAACAGGCGTTCCTCAGGGATGTCTCTGAGGTGGTCTTTTGAGAGGTTACGAGACTTCTTCTACGTGCTGATGGTGATCACCGGGGTGATTTTAGTGAGGTGAAAATCCCACACTCCCTGGTCTTTTCCCCTAAAGTCCAGGCGTCTTTTGAAGGTTTAAACCCATAAACAAAAAAAAAAACTGATGGAGATACTGGGATATTTTCTCTCATCTGTTGCCAGATTTTTAGCTCTCCCTTCAAAACTAACAAACAAGGAAGGTCCTCTTTATATACTTCAGCGCCTTGCAAAACATCCTCTACATCTTTGTCGCTGAAGTTATGAGACAGCAACTTTTGCAACTGCTCGAATCTTTGCATGTGCGTGAAAGGGATGCAACGAACAAAATTCGCAATTCCAGCCAGAAATAGACAAGAGTTTCACTTATGTTCTTTCTGTTATTTTATTCATATATTTTAACAACTCTGATAATTTGATTTGCTTCTAAGTATGTACTGTGATGGAATCTCCACAGTACACAAAAACACCGTCTGGGGGGGGGCGCGTGCCCCCGTGTCCCTTAAATCCGCCCTTGTGTACCGACGTTGCACTTCGTTCGTTATTTACCATTCGAGGGGTGAATGAGTAACAAAGGAAGGAATAATTCCTGACTCCGTCTCCCTCGAGAGGTCTAGGTAATTTTCTTAGCCTAGTTATTTTCCGAGTGGGTACTTGAACTCGCTAGAAGTGCAGTGCAAGCGTGTAGGTGCCGGTTTTCGTAAAGTTGTCCAAAGTTTCATCGACACACGTTGTGTTGAATACAGGCCTGCGGATCAGAAAGCCAAACACTGGGGCCCATAGCAATATTGCGACTCTTGGATCCTATCAGGTCTATACCCGTGACACTGCGATTTGCAGCAGTGGAAAGCTAGTGGTTTGTTCCTTAGAGATATTGGTTCCTGTCAGACAGGTGGAAAGAGGTACAATGTGCAAAACTTACCTTGTTCCTCGTGGTGGTCTTCTGTGCTCGCTCAATCCTGTGCCTGGTCGAGAGTTTTAGGGATAAAATAATCAAACGAGACCCTCGGAATCACGTAGCACGCGCTCGGTCACGTTTTTACGAGTCTAGTGTCAGCTGTCAACTCAATCACAAGCCGTCAAATCGACGACAACGAGCTAACGTAGTGTTGCAACAAATAACAAAAAGGGAACGAAACGTTTCGTTTCGAACATCCCCCCGTCTTTATGCATGTATGACAAAAGGAGTTATGTCCGCTAATAAATGAGAAAGCGTGCTAAACTTGCCACTGCTCGCTTCAAAACCGAATCTCCGACCTTGACCTCCGCAACTCTGGGAGCTCCGTCAGACCCATAATATAAATCTACAATTCGTCCACGACGCGAATACAAAAGCAACAAATTAGATTCTTTAACAAGTACAAGATCTCCGACTTTGGGAGGGTCAGTTTTGTCAGTCCACTTAACGCGCTGCTGCAAAATATGCAAATATTCCAAAAACCAACGATGCCAGAAACTTTGGGTCATCTGTTGGAGCAATTCAAAACGCGTCAATCGCGAAGATTTAATTCCCTAATGGGCTATTCCGGCAGGGCGTTGAGGAGCTGACCAAACAAAAAGAAAGAAAGAAAAATATTTATTTGTGACCCGCACAGGAGACAGGAGATAAGCAAAACAAACAATAATAAAAAATTAAAATAAATAACCCCGTGCGAGACCAAAAAGGCTCCTATCTCAGCATGTGCAACGATATTAAAAAGAAAATAACGCTGCGCTGATATTCTGATAGGGCAAAAAATTACCAGGGGTCTAGACTTCCAGGTCATTTGGGTCTGAGGAGATCGGACAGAGAGTTCGCGAATTGAGGACGGCCTTAACTTTACAAAATACCGTAACAAGTTCCTCAAACGTGAAAATAGTTTCACCAATAACACGGCGGAGATGCGGTTTTGCTACTTTTACTACGGTTTCAAAAATACCTGGGGTGGTATTTTATATGTGGGCAGACTGGGGGGTCCAATTGCCAATTACAATTTTACAAATTTCACTTAAGTCTTTATCAGCCCCTTATAGTTAGTACCGTTATCAGAACGGATCAAAGATGGTAGTCCTCGGCGGGAAACAAAACTACCTAGCGCTGCAACGAACGCATCTGTGCTGAGGGCAGCTACAAGTTCCAAGTGAACCGCCTTGGAGGCCAGACAAACGAACACACGCAAACAGGCCTTAACAAACTTAGCATCACAAAGTTGAGAAGTCTTCACCAAGAAGGGATTCAAAATGGCTACAAGGGTGTTGCAACCGGTGTGTGCATTATCAATGTGTCGATCAGACATCAACAATTTCACCAACGCTCCTCCTTTAGGGAGCAACAAAGGATGGCGAGCACCAAAAGACAAATTCGAACTCCGGATTCGTCCTCCGACTCGGAGCAAACCAGATTGGTCCAAGAATGGATTAAGACGAGCGATTGGGCCTCTCAAATATGAGCATCTCTCAGGGCTTCAATAGTCTGGTCAAAGTGCTCGGCTTGTACAGCACGAACCAACAACATCAGTAGCTCTTGTCGTTCATGAGGCAACAAAACTGAGGATAACAATTTATGATTCGGGTGCCGTCCGTTACGTATGAAATCGGATCCAAGCGGTAACCACTAACAATTTCGACAAAGAACTGTATTTTTTCAAAAGATCATGCAAATTGTAAGCGGGGTTAAATTTTCCTGAGAAATGATCAGTCCAGTCTCAGAGTTCAGAATCTGTGAGTATCCATTCGCCACAAAAACCTCCAAAGCATGAGCTGAGGTGCGAAGCCAACAAAGGCCTATCTCACGATCAGTCCTTGGTCCTCAATCCGCGGGGCGGAGCCCTTCAACACGGGACCCGTAAAACCAAAACCAAAAACCGTCGGTACAACCTCTAACCCATTCATCTGCAGAACCCGCTTGGTCATGAACAAAATCCAACCCAAAACATCCGCACCCATATACGGGTCCGGGTACAAACCACTTCCGGTCGGCAGGAGTTAGGTCCGATGTTAATTTCACCACTGCAGGGCTAATGGTTACCTGCGGGTGTCTGCCCATAATATAATTAAAAACAACGGCCTTGGCCAAGATTCTTGGCCCACAATAAACAGGCGAAACACAAATTTCAATTTCTCCCCGTTGACCAACCGCTTCAATACCACCCATATGGTAGAACGGTGGAATCTACGTGAGAGACCAAATCTTTCCACTAAACAAAAGGATACAAGACAGCCTTGAGAAGCCGAATCCAAAAGAGCGCGAATAAAAAAAGATTTACCCTTCGGGCCCCAGATCCTTACAGAGACAGTTGGCAGAAGGACTGTTTCTGGCTGGGCGGCTGTAGTGGAGGAGAGGAAGGCGACTAACTATTGTTGATAACCCCCCTGTGGTTGGTAGTCGTCCTGAAAAGCGGACGCTTCCTCTAATTGAGGAGGGGGTGGAGGGGTGCCCCCGCCTTTGCTAGGCGAACCCCGTCGAGGATCCACGTGGGGTTGGTGGGGATGCGGACCCCCGCCTATGTGGGTTGTCTGGCAACATCAGGCCCGCCAACACCATTTTAGTTCAAGCACAACACGCGGTGGTGCTTACCTTGACAGTGCGGGCAAGGATCCGACCTCTGGCAATCCCGCTGCAAATGCTGTTCCAGACAATTGTAGCACCACTTGCGGTTGTTGGCGATTCCACGCCGGTCCTTTATATTCTTTTCCAGGAACTTCGGACAGGAGGTGACCATGTGGCCATCCGTGTTACAACATACACAGCGCATACTGCGAACCTGAGTCGCTACATATTGATGAGGATGGCGTCGTGGACCAGAATTGTCCAAAAGGCGACATTACTCATCCAAAAACTTCAACAAATCATCAAAAGGGGGGAGGTATGTGGCATCATCCCCACCATACTTCTGCTCAAACCGAACCTTCAAATCGGTGTGAAGCAAAACAACAGACCATTGCTCTTCTGGGAAACACAGGTGCTGTTACCTAGCTCAGTGGTCAGGGTTTCACTCTTTTTTGAAAATGTTTATACTAATAAACAAAACCTTCAAAACACCATGTGCAGGACACCTCAATTTACCGGTTGCCTCAACAATGTCATCCGAGAAACTATAAAACTGTGTGACGTCTGCCTCAACTGCAGCGGCTAACTCAGTGTCCTAGGTGGACAAAAGCGCTAAACATTGCGCATAATATTTATCTACCTTGGCTTGACGAGCCGGGAGGTCACTATATCGGGCCGACAAAGCCTCTGATATATCAGATCTACTTATCAAAGAGGCCGCCGAGGTGACCCATCTCAATTCCGCTCTAATCTTACATGCGAGTGTATGGCATTCATAATTTCAAAATGCAAGCAAAGGTTATTAAGTATTAATTAATACACAAAATGTTCTACAAAATCAATTAATACTATCTGTATTTAAGCAAAACAATAGCTTGACAGTAATTCTCTTACACAATTAAATATCAAATTATAAAGTCTGCAAGAGAATCAACAAGTTAATTTAAGAAATAGTACTGAAACCTGTTACATTTATTTAATGATTTTTTCAATACAAATGTATTATGGAACCCCAAATATCAATTTATAAAATTATCAAGACACAAGTGGGTAGGTTGATTTCCCAATAGAAATTCAATATTCAGTTTACTTTAATGGTTAGAAACAATGACTTTAACTTGAATCAATTAGAATATTACTGTCAATATCAAACAAACTAACAAATTTTCTAATACAATTGGTAACAATGCAGCCCAACAACAATTCCTCAGACAGGCGGGCACTGAGCCCGGTTGCAATAAAAAACAATCTTACAAAATTAAGATAGAAGGGCAACAATAACTATACTAATTCAATTAAATACAATTAGGGGAGACTATTTAGACTTCACCAAACCTATATTGTGTACAACAAACAGGAAAATTCAATAACAATTCTATAACCTTCTATCCCGGAGTGACAAATATTAGGTTGCAACTTGTGTAGGTATCTTATTTTAACAGGTTGGAATATAGCTGTACTTACCTCTGAGTGACTCAAAATGTAGCACTTTCCAACCAAAATATACTCAACAATAAAAAACAAACAATACAGCGTTCAGTGTGAACGGGGTTCCTAGTGTATACTATGATGGTGGAATCTAACCACGCTCATGCTATCAAAGGTTGAATACAGGCCTGCGGATCACAAAGCCAAAAGCCGAACACTGGGGCCCATAGCAATATTGCGACTCTTGGATCCTAATAGTTCTATACCCACGCCTTAGCTGTATACCGCCACTTACGTCCTTTGTGACAATATGCACGGTTCCTATGTCTCTTAGACGGCTCATACGACACCCACAGGATAAAATGGGGTGGCCACATTCTTAGTCCAGAGCCACACGGAGTAAAATATTACAAAATATTGTGTCATATCTAGCGATTACATTTCGGCGTGTTGATATTGCACAGTTTAATCCTGCAAAGCCCGTTCCATCATCGGACAGCGACGATGCGCAACCCATATTTGTGGAAATGTTTTGGCAATACATTAATTGTGCATTCCTTGCCCAAGTCTGCTTCCAGATAATTATAACCCGCCTAGGTAAAAAACCAACATACACTTATTGAATGATTCCATCCCACTTTATAACCGTCACCATGGCAGACTTAGGCGCAAACAAGTCGTGTCCTTCAACTCGATTTCACCTCGAATCACCAAATTGGCAGATAAAGCTTGTATTTTATTGACATCAACCGAGATTTTTTCGTTCTTATGACGACGGAGTCAATCGGGAGGTCTTCAAATGGACTATCGATCTCAGGGCCATAAATAAATAATAACCAATAAGTAAATTTACGTGTAAGGTGATATGAAAGAAAAGGGAGTCAGTGATGGCGTGACGGGGGACAGGACGGTATGGAAGAAGAAAACGTAACGTAAAAAGTAACATGCGACAAGGCCAGGAAGATGATGATAATGATGAAATAAATTATAGCAATATAGGAGTCAATTTGACGACACGGTTGGCGTAGTGGTTGAGCGATCGGCTGCTGCGCTGCGTGTCGCGGGTTCGATTCCCGCACGGAACAAATATATTTGTATGGCCTACAAATAATCGTTCTGGATCTGGGTGACTTGTGTTTGTGAGTTTAATTTGTTGTAATCGCACCCACGATACAGGGAGAAATTGCTAGTGTGGGGCAAAGATTTATTAAAAAGAAAAAACGTTATTACAAAAAAACAAAACCGACTTCCAAGTAGAAACACTACAAAGAAAAAAATAACTTCAATTTCGGAAGCCGATGTCAAAAAACGAAGAAACGTAAAAAGGAATACCGACTTTGTAGTGTTTCTACTTGGAAGTCGGTTTTGTTTTTTTGTAATAACGTTTTTTCTTTTTCACTTTTTAGTTGTGATAGGTACGACGGACCCAGGGTGCAAGTTGAAAGCCTCCACGCGGCGCACCCTGGGCAACGTCGGCTCCAACTGCCCACCCGCGTTGAGTGGACAGTTGGGGCGGGCGGCTAATTTCAACACACGAGGAAAGGTCACGGTTCCAAACACAGATCATCATCCATGATGGTCTGTGAAGGGAACCGGGCTAGAGGACGGCGGGACGGCTAGTCCGTCGCTACGGAGGCCATCTAACGCCTACTCCCCCCACTGCTTACAGAGGGACGGTCGAGTGGGCGTGCAGTGGAGATGGAACCCAATCCCAAGGTCTTGCGTGCCGAGGGGATGAATGGCCGGAGGGATAGTATCCGGTCCCTAGCGCTGGGAGAGGGACCGCACCCTTAAAAAGGAACAAAATGGATCACAGAGTAAAGGAAAACAATCCTCAGGCGAGTACCCTTGCGCAACGCAAGGGAGAGTCCCGCCCCTCTAGGCATCTCCTAGAGGGCAGCCCCATCGTATCTGAGGGGGGCACCAATAGTCTCGCTGGCCGGCAGACCAACGCCGACCTGCGCCACGAGCGAGAAAAGGAGCTCCAGGTTCACCTGGAGCAACTGCGCGGCGTGGATGCACCGCTTGCCGTCGCCGACGGCAACAAGAGCCGAGGAGGCTCAGATCCTGGAGGCAACCTGTCTGACCAGTACTCGCGTGGCACCTCCAAAGTTTGGAGGAAGCGTCCGCGCAGTAAGGACTCGGGGTCGCTGGGTCTCTCCTCAAGTGAGGAGAACCTGTCGGCCCCGAAGGTTTCAACGGGACGGAGAGGGCGGGGTTGCA
This sequence comes from Orthosia cruda, assembly GCA_964057195.1. Taxonomy (NCBI): domain Eukaryota; kingdom Metazoa; phylum Arthropoda; class Insecta; order Lepidoptera; family Noctuidae; genus Orthosia; species Orthosia cruda. The sequence continues at coordinate 18,439,675 of OZ059837.1, forward strand.
TGGTGGGGGCCACCGCTCGGGTGCCTGAGCGCGACGTGCGGGGTCGCTTCTTGCCTCGGCCCGATACGCCTGCCCCTACAGAGTGCGTGCAGAGCGACCCTGGGCACGTGAGTGCGGACCAGAGCGGTGGCTCCACTACATCCCTGCTAGAGCCAAACAAGGCGGAGACGAATGCCGCAAAGCGGGCGCAACGACGGGCTGTCGCGGAAAACGAGGTCAGTGAGTTGGCCCGACAGGCCCGAGAGCGGCGCTCGGCTCGGACGGCGGATGAATCGGCGGTGGCGCTCAGTCGCCAAGTGAGAGACGGCCTGGATGTCGTCTTGAAAGTTGCCACCAAATCGGGCAACCTGAAGGGCACGTTCACGCGTGCCTTGAAGGACGCGGTGGACAGCATCCAGGAGGCGGTTAAGGTCCTCACTAGCCGCACAACCACGGAGGAGACGGCGAAGTTATGGGAGGAGAACAGCCGTCTCCGATCCGAGTTGGAGAACCTAAAGCGGCAGTTTGCTACCCACAAGGCAGCTGCCAGTCGGGGCCAGCCCCGTCGTCGGTTCAATCGTCGGCCCCATCGTCGGCCTCTGCACTTGCGGATACAGAGGTCGAAAAGATCGCACGCATCTGCATGATGCAATGCGGTCAAATGGTGGGTGCCCGGTTAGAGGCTAAAGAGGCGAGACTGCCGGCAGAAACCCTCCGCCCACCACTTGCTGCGGATAAAAAAAGGAGGCGCCCGCAAAACCGGGCCCAGCAGCCGCAGCGGGTAACCAAAAAGACCCGGGCAGAAAGCCGTCAAGCCCGGTGAGGGTAGGTCCGCGCCCATTTCGCAGTCGACGGCTGCGACCCCGTCGACACCACCTGGCTCCCTCACCGAGGCCTGGACGACGGTGGTCAAGAGGGGCCGCCGTCGAAAGAAGAAGACGGCGCCGCCGGCGACCTCTGGAGCACCCGCACCATTATCAAATAAGGCCGCGGGACCGCCTAAGGTCAGAGCCCCACGCTCCGCGGCTGTAGTGATCACGCTGCAGCCCGGAGCCGTCGAAAGGGACTTCACTTACAAGGCGGTCCTGACAGAGGCGAGGGCCAAAGTCGCGTTCCCCGACCTTGGAACAGGACGGTGTTCAAAATGAGGCCGGCGATTACGGGGGCGCGGCTGCTCGAGAAAAGGCGGACATTTTGGCCGCCAAGCTGCGGGACGTCCTCAATCCTGAGGACGTCCGGGTGTCCAGGCCGATGAAGACGGCTGAGCCCGCAGCTCGACGGTCTGGACGACTCAACGACCCCAGCTGAGGTCGTGGCGGCCATCGCCCGAGCCGGCGGATGTCCGTCCGAGGACGTGCGAACGGGCGATATCCGCGCCGACGCTACCAGGCTCGGCATGATTTGGGTGCGGTGCCCGGTGGCGGCGGCGCAAAAAGTCGCTAACGGCGGACGACTGCTGGTGGGGTGGGTTGCAGCGAGGGTCCAGCTGCTGCAACCCAGGGCATTGCGGTGCTATCGTTGCTTGGACATTGGGCATGTCAGGGCACGATGCACCGCCGAAACAGATCGCAGCGAGCAGTGCTATCGCTGCGGTCAGCCCGGCCACAAGGCGGCCCAGTGCTCCGCGGCGCCAAACTGCAGCGTCTGTACAGCTGCAGGGAGGCCCGCTGGGCATAGAGCGGGCGGAAAGGCCTGTGGCGCACCTGCGCAGCAGCAGAAGAGGAGAAGGAGGGCCAAGGTTGCCGGGGGATCTTTACCCCCTCGTCAGCCTGGCTGCTCTTCGGCCGACTCCCGGCCTAGGAATGGAGCGGAGGGTATGGATTGCGCATAATGGCGCTCTACCATTTCCTCCAGGGCAATATCAACCACTCTGCCACAGCTCAGGATCTCTTGCTCCAAAGCATGGCAGAGTGGTCGTTCACGTGGCTGTGGTCACCGAGCCGTATTTCGTCCCACCCAGGGATAACTGGGTTGGAGACCTCGACGGTTTGGTGGCCATTATTGGCGGGGCTCTTGTCCCGAGGTCATGGCTGGGTGGCCGCCCTCGCGGACGGCGTTGGCATAGTTGGTCGACTTCGAGAGTTTCCTTGTCGAGTTGGGTGCCGTCGTAGGCCGACTCCACCCTCACCCTGTGCTGTTGCTAGGGGATCTCAACGCCAAGTCTTCGGCGTGGGGATCCCCGGTAACCGATGCTAGGGGTGAGGCGCTGGAGGAGTGGGCAGTAACCACCGGCCTGGTCATCTTAAACCGGGGCTCGGTTTACACGTGCGTGCGACAGCGGGGCGGGTCAGTAGTGGACGTCTCGTTCGCTAGTCCTGCTGTCGCGAGCCGTGTCCGCGACTGGCATGTCGCCGTGGAGGTGGAGACGTTGTTGGATCACCGATATATCCGTTTCGACGTCTCCACCCAGACCGCCGGCGGCCGCGGTACGCCAGCCCTGCGAATGGACGGTCCACGCTGGGCGCGCAAGCGCATCGACAGGGAACTTCTCGAGGAGGCCACCATTGTCCAGGCCTGGATCCGGGAGTCGGCAACAACCGGACCCGTCGACGTCGAACAGGAGGCGCTGTGGTTCCTCGGGGCGATGACGCAAATCAGCGACGCGTCCATGCCCCGGGTCCACGCACAGTCAGCAAGGCGCCAGGTGTACTGGTGGTCCGCCGAGATCGCACAACTGCGTGTCGCGTGCGTAGCGGCCAGACGCCAGTACACCCGATACCGAAGGAGACGTCGTCGGGTCCCTGATGAAGAAGCCGCGCTGTATGAGGTGTACCGCGCGGCGACGAAGACTCTGCGGCTGGCCATCGGCGAGGCGAAGAAGCGAGCCAGGGAGGAGATGTTGGAGACTCTAGACAGGGATCCTTGGGGGCGCCCTTATCGAGCGGTTCGAGGGAAACTCCGAGCCGCCGCGCCTCCACTTACGGAGAGTCTCCAACCCGAGCTGCTGGAGGAGGTAGTAGCAGCCCTCTTCCCGGCGAGAGCGGAGCATATCCCGCCGCCGATGGCATTGCCCACGGCCGCAGAGTCTACAGAGGAGGACGCCATCAGCGTCCCGGAGGTGACACAGGCAGAGATGGGGGCGGCTGTGATGCGGCTCCGGGCCAGGAACGTGGCTCCGGGGCCCGACGGAATCCACGGCCACGTGTTGGCCCTCGCTCTGAAGGAGCTAGAGCCCTGGCTGAGAGGACTCTTCACAGCGTGCCTTGAGCGGGCCCAGTTTCCCACTCTGTGGAAATCTGGTCGTCTGGTCCTGCTCAGGAAGGCGGGGCGCCCTGCGGACTCGCCGTCCGCGTACCGGCCCATAGTGCTGCTAGACGAAGTGGGTAAGCTGTTCGAGCGGATAATCGCTGCCCGCGTCGTCAGCCACTTATACAGAGAGGGGCCGGACCTGGACGAAAGCCAGTTCGGCTTTCGGTATGGGTGCTCCACCATTCACGCGATATCGCAGGTGAGAGTCCTGGCGGAGGAAGCGGTGTCCCGGGGTGGGGTGATGTTGGTGGTGTCCTTGGACATTTCCAACGCCTTCAACACCCTGCCCTGGAGTTGTGTTCGGGAGGCACTGCGGTATCATCGAGTGCCTCCCTACCTCCGCCGCATCGGTGAGGTGTATCACCTACGAGGGACGTGATGGCGTCGAAAACCAGCACCGCATGTCGTGCGGTGTTCCGCAGGGCTCGGTCTTGGGCCCGCCCCTGTGGAACATCGGGTAGGACTGGGTGCTGAGGGGCGAACTCCAACCGGGCTTAGACCTGACGTGTTACGCGGACGATACGCTGGTCACTGCCTGGGGGAGTTCGTACAGGGAGGCAGCGTTGCTGGTGACGGCTGCGGTCTCACAGGTGGTGAGCCGCATACGGCGCCTTGGCTTGGAGGTGGCCCTCAACAAGTCGGAGGCCATGGTCTTTCATGGCCCCCGGCGGGCGCCACCGCCCGATGTCGATATTGTCGTCGGGGGGGCTCGAATCGCTGTCGAGTCAACCATGAAGTACCTGGGATTGGTGCTCGACAGCCGGTGGGATTTCGGCCCCAATATCCGGCGGCTGGCGCCCAAGTTGTTGGGCGCGGCTGGGGCGCTGTCAACGCTGCTTCCCAATCTGGGGGGGCCGAGCGCTGCCTGTAGGCGGCTCTACGTGGGGATCGTGCGATCGATGGCCCTGTATGGGGCCCCGATCTGGGCGGCTGACCTGACGGCCGGCAGCATCATTGTTTTGCGGAAGCCGCAGAGAGCGATGGCCGTCAGAGTCATCAGGGGGTATCGCACGATCTCCTACGATGCGGCTTGTGCACTGGCCGGATCCCCGCTCTCGGGGCATGGTTGCTTCGGGAAGTACCTGTGTCGCATAAACAGGGAGCCGGACGCCCGTTGCCACCACCGCGTCGACTGCCGGGAGGACACGGCGCGGCATACGCTGGCAGAGTGTGCCGCTTGGGAAGAGCCACGCCGTGCCCTCATCTCTGAAGTAGGCAGTGACCTGTCGCTGCCGGCTGTAGTCGAGTCTATGGTCGGCAGCGAGGAGTCCTGGGACGCGGTGGTATCCTTCTGCGAAACAGTCGTCTCGCAGAAGGAAGCTGCGGAGAGGGAGAGGGAGATTTCATCCACTAACCCGATCCGCAGGAGACGCGCCGGGCGTCGGCGGAGGGCGGACAACGCCCTCTTCCAGCCCCCCTAAATGGGTCCAGATATCAGGACCCGAGGTGATGGCGCGTAGTGTTCCACGCGCGCCCCTCTTAGACGTCGCGGGGGGAGTCCAACACCTCACTCCCCCCCAACCCGAGATCGTGGCCCGCGGAGGCGGGCCGGCACTAGCCGGGGGTTGCGGAAGTATCGTTGTTCCCGCGACCTCCGGTGTAGGTGTGAGACGAAACACCGGGGTGGTTTTTAGTCAGTACGAGTCTGACAGACCCCTCGTGACATCCAATGAGGATTTTCCAACCCGGAACAAAAAAAAAAAGTTACGACGGTGGGTGGACCAACCAGTTTTATAGGCTAGGTGATGCCGGTATAGATTAACCCAATAACATGAAACTTAAACAAAACTGCTGGAATGACAGTATACTCCTTTAGATCGTACCAGTGTGATGTTATGTTATGAAATCGTGTAAACAATAAACAGACTAGCAGCTATCCCGAGTGATTTGCCGTCATTTATTAAAGAGTTCTGATTTATATCTCCGAAGTTCTTCATCAAATCTTGATGAAATTTATTCATTAAAATGGGACCACGTGACAAGCACCAACTTCCAAATAAAAAAAAGAATTTATATTAAGATCAAACATACATTTACTACTGCACCACCACTTCCCACATAATTAACATTGGAGTGATAATTAGTTTGTATCCACAACTCTGTAGACATCAAAGAGCTTTATTTAAATTGTGACTTACCACGATAGCTATATCATTTTAACAACTGTTGTTAGGCCTATATAAAATGAACCCTAAATATTACTTGAATGACCGTCCCATTTAACAGATAGTCAATTTTATATTCGCGTGTTCTAAATAGCGGTGTTTATTCATTTTGAGTAAAGCCTTTGTTATGAAGCGTGTTGGATTATGCCCTTTTTTATTACAATATTTATTAAAATCTTTTTACTATTATACCTTTATTTCGTAGTAGGTATGTCTGGCAACTAGTAAACCATTTTTAAGCAATTCCTAGCTTCCGAATAAGCTGAAACTTGACGTACTTATGTAACTTTCGTAACATTGATAATATGATACTATTGAGCTGGTCTCATGATGAAGCCAGAAGGTTGCCATAACAACTCCTCAACCAGACAACATCGTATTTGGTCTCATTGAATGTGTATTGACAAGTGATATTACATTTCATACCATTCAGTTTAAAAACTTAATATTTATTTTCACAAAGATTTCCACTTGATAAATTTTTTGAGTATCGTGGGGCTGTCACGAACTTCTCTGAAAAATATAATTATATTTTATAAATCATCATTACTAAAAAACAAATCCAGTGCGAAATTTTCCTGTGACTTGACGTTAGTACTCTTTTGATCTTTCTAAGCTCAAGCAAGCCCTTCACATCTGTGGTATACATGCCATCAACATCATCATCTAACTTCACACACTGCGTGGCTTTTCTTGTGGCCACCTGAAAAAGACAATATTGCAATTTTACCCGCAATTGCAATATTGTCTTTTAAAAGTCAACACTATTAAACCATCAAACTATGCACACCTGACTTGAAAAGAAAAAAAGGATTTATTCCTTTCTGATCCACTATAAACTTTAACTTTCCGGTCTGATCTCCTTACTCTTTTAGACAGGTAAGTACAGTCAAGAGAAAACAGTTGTTTATGTAAAAATATTTGTTTTTATTTTTAAGTGTTTATCATCACAGGCAATCAGACATTTGGTCTTTCGATTTGGACAGATAACAAAAACATAAAGAGAAGTTCCAGAGCCAATTAAAATTTAGAGTTAAATGAATGACATGACAAATTAAAAACCATCATCATTATATCAGCCGAAAGACATCCACTGCTGGACATAGGCCTCCCCCAAGCGCCACATTGATCGGTGCGTTTTGCATCCACCGGACGCCTTTGACTAGGTCATCACGCTGCCTAGAGGGAGGCCTTCCAACGCTGCGACTTCCGGTACGCGGTCGCCATTCTAGAACTTTACGGTCCCAACGGCCATCTGTTCTGCGAGCAATGTACCCTGCCCAATGCCACTTAAGTTTGGAAATTCTTCGGGCTATATAGGTAACCTTGGTTCTCTTGCGGATGTCTTCATTTCTGATTCGATCACGCAAGAAAACTCCGAGCATAGCCCTCTCCATTGCCCTTTGGGTGACTTTAAGCTTTCTGATGAGGCTCATTGTGAGCGACCACGTCTCTGTTCTGTAAGTAATCACGGGCAACACACACTGGTCATAGACTTTCGTCTTGAGACACTGTGGACACACAATAAGAATTACAAACATAATAATAATATGTATTTCAATAAATCCTGTATGTATATTTTGTTGCCGACTATCCCAAAAATCTGTTAATTGATAACTAGGGTATCCGTAGGGTATTCCGGAATAAAATATTGAAATTAATTTGTGATACTCTGCACGGTGGATCAGACCGAAACGAAAAATATTTTAAAATTAATCTGATCCCCCTTGGTATCAAATACACCGAAAAGAATTAAAAAAAACCTACCCTCAAGAGTAAATTATAACACTCTATATATTACATAGGACGTACATACATTCAAGCGTACAAAACGTAGGTATAAATAGTAACGATTCAAGTTCTATGCAAATTTTATTTCATAAAGGCGGTGAGGAGAATTACGTAGATTGAACACTTCCGCTGAAGTTTGAGCTGAGCAGTAAATCGGGAGACTGTCTGTGTAACGACCTAATGGCGGTTCCAGACCAACATAACTAGCGTCAAGGCCAATAAATGAGATTAGGCAAGAGTCAAAGAATGTTGGGCTTGGTATTTGATAATACGGTATCAGCAGAAGCGGCTCTTTGTGCATATCATGGTTACGTGTCGTCCGTACTAGCATATGGTCTCTTGTTGTGGGGTAATTCGGTGGATGTTATAAAAGTGTTTAGAGTACAAAAAAAATGTGTGCGTGCAATATGTGGGGCCTGGTATACGGACAGCTGTAAACCCTTGTTTAAAATGTATAATATTCTACCATTACCGTGTATGTATATCAGAGAATTATGCCTATTTGTTCAACAACATCCGAAATATTTTATAAAACACAAAGATGTAATCAAGCGCAATGTAGCTCCTAGAAATAAAAATAAATTTAAACATGAGCTCTGTTTACCGCAATGCAAGCTCGAATTGCATAAAAGGAACTCGTACATAAATGCTGTAAAGGTATATAACAAATTACCGGATGCCTTTAAAGATTTACCTTTTCGAATGTTTAAAAAAAAGGTAACGCAATGGTTAAAAGAAAAATGCTTTTACGATCTCAATGAATACATGTCAGATCCCCGTGAAAGAAACTAAAATATATAATATTGGTATATACCTTATAATAATTAATTGATGTTCAAAATGTACGGAAAATAAAATAGTTGTGATGTTACCAATTTACTTTATTATTTAAAATTGTTTATGACATTATCAGTTAAATTTACAATATTTTTTATATCAGTTTATGACATTAACAATTAAATTTAAAATATTCTTATAATAGTTATGATATTATCAATTAAATTTACAATAATTTATAATTGTATTCTTAATTTGACATTGTTTGAAATGACATTGGTATAATAATGTAACTCTGACATCAATTAATTTATTTGTTCTATAAAAATCCTAATGCATGAGATCTTTGTTATTACTGTCTATTCACTTAATTTATTAAAGATACGTTTAGATGATAGTACAAGCTAAAAGTAAATATTTGCACACCATATTTAATGGTAGAATGTAAAGGGACCTTCATAGATTTAAGATCATACTTTGTAAACCTACATTCTGGCAAATAAATGAATTTGAATTTGAATTTGAATACAGCACTTGCTTATGTATGAATTAATTAATGATCTTTTTTTTTTCATTAATTTAATTCATTCATTTGAATTAATCTTTTGATTCCGAACCGTTCACACCTAACAAACGCCAACTGAGTCTCTTTGCGCTGTGGTTCGATGCGAAATAACCTTAATGCAAATTCAAAGTGTCTTACTTTAAATGCAGGTTAATCATTCTGTTTATTGCTCGTTTTAGGACTAGTAACGATCCCCAGTCGAGTGACGGCACTGTTCACGTTAATTGGTTATATATATCTGGCAGATTAGCAGTAGTTATCCTTATCTATCTAATCGTACAGTGAGGACTGTGTTTTCTGGATGTTTTTGTGATATTTTTGTCTTATATGATTGTCTAAATAAATAAGCCGTTAGAGAAGGTGTGTTAATGTAGAGAGGTACATACGAGTAAGTAAAGACAGATAATGCTACAAGGAAACACGCTGTACCTAATAAGGTAGTATATAACTTTTGAGCCTTGCAAGAAACGTCCCGGAAAATTATATAGTTGTTTGCAAAATTTTAGACAGACATTGTAATTCGCGAAACTGCCATCCGCGAGCTTTCCTGAAATTTTACTCATTATCATCATCATCATCAGCCTTATAATGTTCCCACTGCTGGGACACAGGCATCCTCTCTGTGAGAGAGGTAATAGGCCTTAATCCGCCACGCGGGCCCGGTGCGGGTTGGTGAATGTCACACGTCGTCCAGTTTTTGGTTCTAGGACATGCCGGTTTCCTCACGATGTTTTCCTTCACCGTTTTAAGATCAGTGGTGATCAAATAATTTTTACAAAGTGCCTACCTGGGTCTCACGGCCTACGAAATGTAAGTCGGGGCCGTTACCACTGAAAATTTTACTAACCACCCATTTTGCGTGAAATTAATTTGTTCTTCATTTTCTTACCAATTACAATTTACAAAGAACTACCAGTTTCAGTTCGCTGGGAAGTTTCCGTGCAATGGTTATTTGAGGTCGATGACCTACGTTCATTATAGGCTTTTTTGATGGTTATTATTAAGTTATGAAAATTGCCTACGAGCGTGTAACGAGCGATATCAAACGAGCCCGAGCTTTTGCAGTATGGTTTCGAATAGCTTTATTTATTTACATACAACACTTAATTAACAGCGGGGTTTTTATTAATCCAAGTTTATTGAGAAATAGCTTCGAAAAAGTACGAAGAAAATAGTTATTTGTTATACAAGAGTGCAAAGTTGCTTTTTAACCGCATGCTCAATTTTGATGACCGAGCAAGCGAAGGATTCAAAAATTAGAATCCTGAGCATTAGCGAGGGAATGAAAAGAGCACGAGGTGAAAAATCTTTGCACTCCAGTGCAACCCATAACTTTTCATCCCACCTCAACGAGGAAATGACTATATGCAAAAAAAATACATTTACATTCACAATATACTTTTATTTCAGTTTAGGTATTAACTACTACATTATGAAAAGTAAGTATTACAGAATAATCTTTAAATTATGAAAAATAATACTTAGGTATAATAAAGAAAAATTGAAAGTAACGTTGCTGCAGTTACTTAAGTTGACTGTTATATTTTTATTAGGTACTGTAATGTTGTGACTTGTGTACTGTTTTTTGGTAAACTATCTGTCATACTTAATAGTTGTACCGATTCATCGGATTCCCTTGGCGTACATTTTGGCGAGAGAGGGCGATGGTTAGGTGTTTCTTAACGGCTCATTTTTTATGGAGAAGGGCAAGTCCAGGGATCTGACTGAGGCTCTTTCAGTGTAATAGCTCCTACGATGCCTTTACATATTTTAGCCTTATTTTGGATGGAATCCTCTTTGTACCCCTCTACAAACGCATTGGACTTCCAGCCTCCATGGCGCTTAAGGGAAAGGAGATCAGCTTCTGAATCGGCCAAAAGTGAGGCTGAACTACGTCGGAAATAATGACCCGTGTACAACAGGGGTTATGGAAGTTTGTGGTATTCTGCTAAACAGAGCCACATATTTTTAAGTCTATTTACAATTCATAACACTATACAAACCATACCTTCATATCTTTTGATATTGTATCAACTTTTGTAATTCATTTTTATATTTCCTTTCTATTGTTATCATCTGAAAAGCATACTTTTAGTTATCTCTGATTGTTTTAATATCTACAACTTAAATTATATTGCTAATTTGTGAAATTTTGGAATATTTTCTACTGTGACATTTTTATCTGACATGACATCTGTCTGTCTATTTTATTTTCTTAAACCATAAACCGTAACATACGAGTAGGTACCATGGACTAGACCTGCTTTAAGCTAGGTGTACATTATTATAAGGGTAGCGTAGACTGACCCCTTTGTGAACCGTTTTATTCGTTCTGGTCTTTATTTCTTAATTGAAATTTGAATTTAAAATGTAGACGATATGACACAGAACGATGAAAAACTGGCGTCAGTTTTGAGTTTGAGATTTGGACGGAACGCCGAAAGTCGGTGGATTTCTTGAGACTACCAAGTTTACTATCGTATCTAAATATTTTAAACTGTGATATATACGGCTTGTGTATGATAACAAATCTTTAAGTTCAATAAATATAGTTTATTGAGTGTGATGCTTATGTGTGTGCATTTTACTGGTACATAATCCTCTTCGGCCATCGCAACTTATCAAGGGGCTTACTGTTTGGCGTATTTAATCATAGCCTGGCCACCACAACTGTTGCTGTCTACTTACTTGCCCGATTGCCTGATCTATCCGTCCTTCTTCCGTTCTGCTGCCTACTCCACTTCCTGCCTGCCTTGACCATCAACGCTTGCTGCCAGTTGCACTGCCTACCTGCCCGATTACCCGCTTATCTGGCCACCACCCTTCTGCTTGTCCGTGGTGCCCGCTCACCTGCCTACCTCGGCCATTCCACGACTTCCTGCCCGAGCTGCTGCTTGGTTAGCTGCCCACGTCGCGTCGTATGAAGCCGGCCCATAGTTTTCATATTATTTATATCCTTTTTCTTAATTTTTTAGTTCATAATTACTTATTTATATTAACGTAGCTAACGTGAACTCGACTGCGGCTGCACCCTTGTGGTTTTAGTACCTGATATCTTTATGAATTATAAACCTATATGATTCTGATGTATAAGCTATATTCCTGTAAGATTTTAACAAAATCCGTTCTTCTCCTCATAAACTCAAAAGCACTTAGCACATTACGCAATAAGGCTGCCGGTTTCCGAAAAGAAATTATCGATGTGTCACTAATTAAACTCGAGTTTAGTCATGTAATTGGTATTCATTCAACCAATCACATCAGTTCTCCCCCTTTTTTCAATATTTCACATTAATTTTGCGATCATTTTCGTCCCAGAAACTGAGCCATAAACTTTTATCGTTATGATTGAGGAAGTAGCTAACTATGTTTGGATATGCCACACGATTAAATAAAATAAACATAACCTTCCTAAATCGACTTCTACCACAAACATCACTTATTTTCTCCACACTATATCGTTAACGAATCACTTGGCGACAGCCAAATTACCGCAAGTCGTGTGACACGAGGTCGACCCGCGTCCTTGTGTGGTTCAACAACCGTCATTTAAAATTAAAACAATTAGCATGGTACGCAGGGAAATTGTTAGTGTCAACAGGATGACTGTGCGTTGTCGGGCTTAGCAACGAGCGGTCAGCGAGCGATGGATGGCTCGAGTTGAACGATGTTATTTGACCACAGCAACAATAAATGCCAGCCATGCAAAATATAAAAAGTTTTTGTGAAACTATGTGTGTCACGAATGTAAGTAAAATGTCAACAAAAGTAAAAAGATCTTATGAAAGGGTTTTCTATGTAATTTAAAGATTGCCGCTTGGATAAACCGCCAATGTACGCTTAAACTTTACCGTATCCACGTTTACCAAAAATCACTTTATATCGAGTTCTTATCGTAACACCCTATCCAATAAAATTCAAAATTACAGTGAGCTACTAGCTAATATAAGACAAAGTTAGGGCTCTATCAGTTGTCTAAACTTTCCTCGGACGGCTATTCTATTCTATAGTATGTAAAATCTCACTTCTCTCGGAACAACCAGGGTAAATGAACCGTGGAGAGTGTCGGTCTAGTATGAGATTTTATGAGGATGTTAAGTTCTTGGTTTATTGGTCGTTACAGGCTGACATACCTAGCATGTTTTTAAACCTGTTTCCTAAAATTGGAGCATGGCCGGAAGGCCTCAATTATTTACCTCCGCTACTAGACATCGCATCGCTATATTGACGGAATTAGGTATCCGCAGGACACGTATGTTGTTTAGATTTGAATTTGCTTCATTACAGCGGTGTAAACGGAAATGTTTTGTGGAAATATGTAATGTTAATTTCGTGCTGTACAGTTCTGTAAGTCAGAGGTGAGCGTTAGATAGTTTGAGAAATAGATAATTTATTTATATATACTTTATTGTACACCAAGATAAGACAATACAAAAGAAACATTAAAAATTAAAACAAACATACAATAGGCGGCCTTATCGCGCTCTGCGATCTCTTCCAGGCAACCTTGAATGGATAGAGATAGCCTGGACACGACATGGGGTTGCACTTGGTGCCAATTTCAAATCATACAGGTAAAACAAACTACTAAAATAGATACATAAATACATACATACATCTAAATAAACAAACAAGAAAACAATACAGCTTAAACAAGGACATAATCACAGAGAGAGGTAATGTTCCTTTATAAGTTTTTTAAAGACAGGCAACGACTGAGCACGTTTTATTGGGTCAGGCAATGCATTCCACAAACGAGCAGCCTGGACAGTGAATGATTTATCCAAAAATGTAGTGGAATGCATAGGCATTTTAAGTCGCAAGTTTTCTGATGACCTAAGAGATTTCGTATGGGAATCGCAGATAAACTTAAAACGATCCTTGAGGTAAAGAGGGGTGGAAGGAGTAAAGAGGACATTGTACAAAAGAGAAAGAATATGAGTATTCCGGCGAAGGCGAATTGGCAACCACTTGAGCTTTACACGGAATTCGGAAACGTGGTCATATTTGCGCAAACCAAATATGAACCTTATACAAACATTTTGAAGTCGCTCAAGTTTATCGAGTTGTTCTTGAGTAAGGTCAAGATAGCTGGCATCAGCATAATCAAGGATGGGAAGAAGAAGAGATTGTGCAAGCGCAATCTTGGTGGCAGTCGGAAGAAAATGCCGCAGTCTCCTCAAAGTTGCAGCAGATGCAAACAACTTGCGGCTAACTTCCTGCAATTGGGCAGTCCATGAAAAGTTTTTGTCGATGAATATCCCCAAGTTTTTAACTTTCTCACTGAATGGAATAACAGAATTGCCAAAAACTACTTGGGGAAGAGACGTCCAGTCGATCTTTGAAACCATTCTAGAACTGCCCACTACAATAACCTGCGTCTTAATAGGGTTGACCATAAGCCCATACCTCCTGCTCCAATCACAAATGCGAGCCAGATCAAGGTTTATGGTTGCTATAGCCTCGGACAGCTTTCCGAGGGGTGCCCGCGAGTACAACTGTAGATCGTCTGCATAAAGATGGTAGGAAGAAATAAGTTCATTGGAGATTGAGTTTATAAAAACTGCGAAAAGTAAAGGGGATAAAACGCCACCCTGTGGTACCCCAGCAGAAGTACTGCACCAGGAAGACAAGTTCTCCCCGATACATATACGTTGCCGGCGCCCGAACAGGTAACTACGAAACCAGTCAACCACCGATGGAGATATATTAAGAGAGCATAGAATACCAAGCAAAACGTCGAAGTCAATAGTATTAAAAGCATTACTGAAATCTAGTAATGCCAAAATCGTCAGATTACTGCTTTCCATGGCTGACCGTATATCGTCCGTAATGTTGAGAAGAGCTGTCGTGGTGCTGTGACCAGGACGGAAACCGGACTGGAAGGGATTGAGGAGATTGTTTTTGGATAGGAACTTGCTAATTTGATTATGGACTAACCGTTCTAGGACTTTAGATAGGAATAGTAAGACGGATATTGGACGGTATTCAGAAAAGGAGGAGGGATTGGACTTTTTAGGTAAAGGAATTATTTGCGCATCTTTCCATGAGCACGGAAAGACACCGCTGGACACAGAAAAGTTAAGGATGTGGCAAATGACAGGAAGGATAATGTCCAGCACCGGGAGTAACATTTTACGGCTGATACAATCACATCCTACAGCATTGGAAGTAATTGAAAGTATGCTCTTCTTAACATCACATGCAGAGAATTGACTAAAAGCAAATGGAGAATAACTGGGAGTCGGAAGAGATGAAATATAATTCAGTGTATTCAATTTAATTGTCCTATCAAAATCGGACGAAGCTGTAAAATGAATGTTCAATGCATTGATGTCTAAATCTTTAGGGATTGACTCTTGTCGGGTTTTACCGACTCCCAATGATCTTAGAAAATTCCAAACTTCGGATGTGTCTTTGTTTTGGACTGACTTATGAATATGTTGGCGATTAGCATTCCTACACACCTTATTGCATAGGTTGCGGATAGCGGCATATTTGTCTCTATTAGCATCGGTAGGCCGTCGCTTAAATTTGGACTTTGCTGCAACTTTTTTTTTAATTAATCTCTTTATCTTATCCGTCAGCCACGGTGCCGGCAAATGTCTAACTTTAACTGCTCGAACAGGTGCATGGACATCATATAGATATTTTTAACAAGTACATGGCACCTAACAACATGGGCGTATCTCAATTAATCTTCAAGCGGTCGCGCGGCGTCAAAAAGACCCCGCTCGATACATTTTCGTTCATAATATCGAGATTTCTTTCTAATCACAAATATTTCTCATTGTAATTGTAATTCATCACTGTAATTCGTTCACTACGCACGAAAACCACTCCATTCTATTCTTCTTCGCGCCTCCCGAGGGGCACAAAAGTATTTTTTTCAGTCTCGGTGCAGGCGTCGAAAAGCCTACGTGCGCCAGCCCTTTAAGAGAAGACCGATTTTAAATAAAACTAGACCTGAGTGCATTATACACACTTTGATGCCTTTTATTTGATTTCAACAACTAATTCGTAAAAAAATCTAAATAATAATAAAAAAAAGAAGCAAATCTAAAATAATTTTTTTCGAGTGCAAAATTTGTTCCTGATCCAGAGAAAGTTGTTTAATTCTACGATTTTGTTTTTTATTTAAACAAACTATTTTAGCACAAAAATAGATAATGTGTGAATATAAATAGTGAATAATTGTTGCTTTATCGATGCTCTTAATTCCTGAAAACTTCCAAAGGACATTTAGGTTACGCGCGACAGCTGTCGTTTCAAATAAGCGCGCGCCGGCTTGCAATTTACTGGGAATGATTTGAGGGTATCGAGAAACACGCGAAATTATTATAAAAAAGTTATAATGTGGCAGGGCGCGCCAAGAATGCACTTCGATAAAAGTTGTGTCGCGTTATAAATGGATGGCAGTGTGAAACGCCGAGCTTCATTGCAGCAGTATTAAAATAAAAGGTATACCTATACATTGGTTAGACACGACAATTTGGGAGCATCCCTTTGTGTCGGAACGGGCAAAACAACTGTATAGAATTTGTCGCAGCTGTTGGTATCGGTGCAATCCGATGTAGGTTTAAAATTTAAGCAAAACCCGCATACATGAAAATGAACGGCTAGACACAATTCCACTGACGTTATCGTATTTTGCAGTAACACCCTCCCCCACCTCTTCCTCCCTGCGGCAAAGAGAATGCTTGTTTTATTCTCATGGTCTATTCGTGATTGGCGGACATCGATTTTTTATTGCGAGCTAGGTTTTCCAGCATGACATACTCAAAGTATAGGAATATATGAAATGCTTGTGTGTGAAAAGTATAGTGGCGTGTATCGAGAGGATATTTGATCGTTTTGTGAATGTATTCAACTGAAACGACGAATCCTCTTTTATTCATTTTTATGCTTTTAGCTGCCGGATCGTTCCTTAGCACGTATTTAGATGCCACTTCAGCGCCGACTTGGCTCTCAAACTTGACGGAATTGATAACGGGTAATAAATAGAATCTGAAGTAGTCGAATTTAAAGACATTTATTTTCTAAGTGAAATTAGGATTGAAGCATACGCCTTTCTTTGGTGATTCCGTTTTTTTTATTAAGTATTGATTGGCTCACGTTTGACAACTATCTCATCATGGTTAGAGATGATGTGGTCGACGATGAGGCACGCTGTTTTGCAATTTCTATTTGATTAAAAAAAAAAAAACTTGGTATGAGCAAGTGAAATATTTACGCATTATTGAAATAATAGGTAATTTACCTATGTAATTTTCTGCAGTACTGGCCATTTCAAATCAAAATATTTTTTGTTCGGCTAAGAATTATGTTTTCAAATTAATTATATTTAAAACATGGCATTCTTTTTTCAAAATTGGTTATTTGTTTATTGATTAGCGTTATATTTTCATCGCAATCTTTTTCGTCATCATGGGTCCGTTAATATTCAAGTAATTATGAAATATGAGTACCGTCGTGGCAGCAACGCGACACAAGCGACACGCAACATCAACAACGTTTACGGAACGTCTGTAATTACCGTTGCCCATTAACTTATTTAACTTATTTAATATAACGAAAAGGCAATTTCATAAGTAAATACCTAATATGAAAATAGAGGTTTAGTCCTATACCGAATGCCATTTCTAGTCGAATAATGAATTTGAATATGATATTCATCGTGTTGGTATTCTAAAATTTTTAACGAGTTACCCACTCACTGAATTCCTATTTTTCGAAGGCAAAATCCACACGAACGCGTGCAAAATATTACTTCCATTTGGTATTTGTTTAATTTTCAATTCAGAATCCATTTTGAATTGTTTCGTGTACAAAAATTTAATTGTGTTCATCAAGCTAGGATTACAGAATAATAGGTAGCTTAATTGAACATTGAAATGAAATGAAAAATACATTCACGATATTTATGAAGTAGATACTTTATCTATCAAGTGATACTTGTAAAAAAAAAGCTATAAAACTTTGTTTAACATTGAGCCACTTTAAAGGATCCGAGAGGGCCGGGTGACAACGTTAAGTGGAGGCAAACTAAAAGGAAATAAAAATACGAGCGAAGCGTAACAACGCTTAGATAACCGCAGTGCCACCTCAATTCTCACCGGTGCTTAAGTTACATCACCATAAATACAAATTACACCATGCTCGGGTTACGTAACCACGTAACAGTGAAATATTCAAGTAGAGGATTCTCTGAAATATGAGTATAATTATTGTTACTCGGCCCACGACATTTGTATTGGGACCGTGTCGATTTGAATTCACGTCTCGCGGCGCCCGTTCTCTATCTAAATCACACTGTCAGTTATGAACTCGTAGCTCGCCTCTTAGATACATCTAATTTCTCAAGTTTTTTGCTGAAGTCCGCAGCTATCATCATCAATATCAATATTTAAAATGAATCTGCAGAAAAGTGGTTTTTGTACATCGAAAATATTTTCAAAAAAAATACCACGGTGTTAAAGGATAACCAACAGAACCCATTGCCAGCCTTTTTGGTTTTTTGTCTGTTTATCTGTTTATTTGTGCACGCATCACGTAAAATGTACGAAACTAATGAAGATAACTTTTATACATAAAAAATGTGCGTAACTTGAAGTATTACTAAGTGTTTGTTTCATGGCAGTCGTGAACCGATTGCCATCTATCTCTATCAAAAATTATATGATTTAAAGTGTTCAAGAAGTAAAATATCACAACAGGCTATTTAGATACTCGGACAGTCGAACTCCATGTTTCATAGATGGCGTTGTGTATTTGACGTTATTTTCTGAATGATGGTGTTAAGATTCGCCGCGAAAGAATAAACCTAGAACAAAAATTTGTAGGAAGGTAGGAATGTATGTAGGGTAGGCAGTTGACGGGATCGAAACCGCGGGCACAGCTAGTAAGGAATATATAGGGACTCTAAAGTAAAGTACCTATGTTAATGTAGTGTATATCCAAAAACAAATGAGTTTATTTACGTTTCACCAACGATATACCCACACTACTAAAATTGCAAACAACAAGTTGAATGTTATTCATCGACTTTATACACGGGCTTAACAGCGCAATAAATTAGCAGAACAAAAACAATAGTCTGTACGTTTGAAGTTTAGAGCCCGAGGTGGGACGCGGAGGGTTATCAATTAAATTGCGCACGTCGCAGCTGCACCACCGCCCCGTGATGGATGCCCTCTGCGTCCTCAACAATATCCATCCCTCTCGTTTATTACCTTATTTGTACCGACATGCACTGTACTGCCATTTATCTAATAGAAATAGGTGACCATTTTCCAAGTGGACGTTGTTTGCAAGGTTTTACAAAGTTCATTCAACCACCCCTTCTCGTTACGTTCATTCTGTTAGCGGAATGGTTAAAGTTAACTCGATTGTCTTTAAACTCTGACGATAACTGAAATACTTATACGTAGCCACAGTGTGATTATCTTACTTTCCGTTATTGCGGTTGGAAATGATATTCCCGATTCGTTTGTGATAACAATTACCCTCCCGGTAAATAAAATTCCCAATTTCAACCTCAAATAGTAGATATGTACGTATATAGCTATGTATACAGGAAGGAATTGATGGTAACTGAAATCGGTAGTAATTTGTGGCACTGTTTGAACGTCACTGAAATAGATGACTTTACCTCTCCCGGCGCGAATTTGTGTCCCCATACATGATGTCATGCTCGAAGCTATCAAGTCATGTTGTTGTATATCTGAATGTGAAGTGAAACTCGACGCAAACAGTGGCGGATGGACAAACCACTCATAACTGAATGGCAACACTCCACCTGTTATATTTTTAACGTAAATCAGGTCTCTATTATGTTCTGGAGTTAGTCAGAAAGCTTTCGGGTTTTATGTAGCTTGTCTACTTAGCAAAGTAGAATATTTGTAGCTCTGTGATTATTGGGGACCCATTTATTTAAATGAAATAAATAACTAGTAGGTACCTACACAACATATTTGAAGGCTTCGCAAATCAGTGATTTTGTAAATAACGGGACTGTCTTAAAACAAGGCAATTACACTATTTAGCTAAATTAAATTGCATATAGCCCATACAAGTGGGCACTTAGGAAAGCCCTAACATTTACTGTACCTATCGCATTATATTTGAATAATCCTCATAAAAAAAACGAATATAAACCCTTTATATCATTAGGCACTGTATTAACATTAAACTTGCCGTAAAATATTTGACGGCCTCATAAAAATATCGATAAAAATCAATGCGTGTATTATGTAAATCGTTTGCGTATAAAGGTAATGGGCAGACATACTTGATATAATTTCGCGTAATACTTAGCTATTTCGCTAGACATGTCTAAGTCCCAAGAGGATTTTTACGGTACTGCAAACGATGCGGCTATTTCTGTATGACGATAACGTTTCTATATAGTATTTAATACTGGTATTTAGTTGGGTGAAAATTTGTGAATTGTAATACTATAGTTGTAAAAAATAAAAGGCCCGTTTTGACAGCTATAAAAATACTTATTATTAATGAAACTTGATGCTTGCGAATGATACTCGTTATTATAGAGTATGGGTTACATAGTAATACATTAGGATAAGAATTTTATTTTTTAATTTGTTACGTAAAAATAAATATATCGCGGCATGTAAAATGAGAAACGTCAACGAACTTCTTAGATTGTGACGACTATACCAAGTATTATAAATGTGAAAGTTTGTGAGGGTGTTTTTTACACAAGAACAGATTTGATGAAACTTTTCATGTGAAAAGAATAACAGAAAAGTTATAATTTATAAGGTATTAAGTACATCGCGGGCGGAGCCGCGGGCGGCATCTAGTGCAATAACTTGTGTTCTTAGGTTGATGCAGGTTTTGCTATTTAACAACCTTAATACTGTTCATTGCAGCAATTTACGTAGAACCGTGTTAAATAAAAAGACAAACAACCTTACCAGTAGTGGTGGGCGTTGCGACGACGAACCGTTTCTAAAGACCGTTTTTTGTTCTGTGACGGTGCAACCGTTTTATGTCCTGGGATAAAGCAGTCTTCGTTGCACAAAACTGTCTTCGAATAACTTCGTGCGATTTTTTATTTTACGCCTCAGAAAATACAGTCGAGATTCGAAAGCGAAATGATTCAACTACGACACACGTCGGTCGTCGCAGACGTCGCGTCGTCCTTTATCGTTCCACGTTCGTTCGTTCACAAAATAGTTCTTGCGACGGTGAAACAGTTTTTAAGTCCGTCTTCGTTGCACAAACCAGTCTTCGAATAAATTTGTGCGAGTTTGTATTTTACGGCTAAGAAAATAAAGTCGAAAGTGAATTGATTCAACAACACGCAAACGTCGTCGACTCGTCGCGAATGTCGCGTTTCGTTCCACGTTCGTTCCGTCCTCCAAGTTTCGTTCTCCAAGACGTCTTCAAACCAGTTGCGACGAAGACCGTTTTCTGCAACCGTTTTCGTCGTCGGGAAAACGGTTGCGTTTCGTCCGTCAAAAATACGACAACGACCCACCACTACTTACCAGCCAACGGAAATTTAATGTAATTAAAGTTTAAAAGTATAAAACCAAGGCCGAAACTACCAACAATAAAAAAAAAGAAAAGTTCAACACGAGAGTCTCTTAGTTACAAAAACCGCAATGTCCGTTGCAGGGACTGAATTACCCAAAAATTAAGGTACTGTGGGGACGTAGCCAGAAAGCGCTACTTAAATAAAACTCTGGATTCACTGTTCTAGTTATATTTCAGCAGCAAGGTGCCTACCCATAGGCACCTTCTATCAGACTATCACATCAAAGCTCAGAGGAGCCCTTATATACACGGGAAAAGTCTAGCGAAAACATCTTCATTTATTTTATATTCTAAATTCATATTACCTTTCAAGTAATACTTATTGCCAGTGTTAATATAGGCAAGTAGGTTGCCTTCTAGTTAAGCAGAGTCCTCACATGAGCTACGCCCCTACGAATAGACGCGCAGAATCATATGAAGTGCTTCTATTCTATGTCTTGAAAGGTTACATGAATCCTACCTTATCCTAACTCGAATATTTACCTAACAGAGGAATCACATTTACAATTGAGGTACGACCCTTAAAAGGGGAAGGCTTAATCATGACAAACAAGTTATCGGACGCTCCGATATGTGCTTTTAACTTCAGCTAACGTGCACACACACACACTAACAAATCTACGCCGTCATGCCTGAACCTCCTTGACCAAAACCTCTGAAAAAGGAACAAGGCGTCCTCCCAACTCTAACAAGAATGACGCGTCAACTCACATCGACCCGGATGGGGTTTAATCTCAAAAATTCAAATATGATACAATTTTTCGATCTCGTGCGTTTATCAGGCCAGAGAAGGAAAGGCTGGATCGCATCGAATTTCTAATCCTGTTCATAGAGCTTGCACCAGGGTTTATTATTATAAATGCATTTATTATTTTAAACATCAGACATAAACTGGACCAATGATGTCAACTCGACATCCTTTGCAAAGGCTATGCCCCGTTAGCAAAGTCGGTTTCAGTTATGACTATTACTTTAAGAAACCCCCTGGGTTATACTATTACCCTGGCTTGTGCCTATGCCTTAATCGCATAACCAAAAAAACATTTCTTCGATGCGTGGCCAACGTTGCCAGCCTCTTCTTCCCCCTGCGGCTCACAACTCATCAGCACATGCAACGGAAAGAATTAATTTAATTATATATATCGATACTATTTGAGAATATCGATAAGAAAACTATCGATACATTTTTTCCTACTTCCCATCCTTATTAACTTCAATATGTCAAATTTGATAGTTGTCATTCATATTTTTTCTATTTGACAATAGGCTTCTTCCTATATGGAAACCTTACTAACCTTAACCTATTCTTATTCTACTCTAACATTAAAAAGTTTTAATCTATTTACACTATGTCCCTAAATCGCCTAACTAATATTATTTTTTATAATTACATAATTTACATCAGATAATGTTCTAACTATTCGGTATGGGCCTTTATACAACCTACATAGTTTTATACTTCTATTTGT
Organism: Orthosia cruda; assembly: GCA_964057195.1. Classification (NCBI taxonomy): domain Eukaryota; kingdom Metazoa; phylum Arthropoda; class Insecta; order Lepidoptera; family Noctuidae; genus Orthosia; species Orthosia cruda. The sequence goes on from OZ059837.1 coordinate 18,462,234, forward strand.
GGTCCGGCCTAACTAATCTGTGGCGAATACGGCGCATAGGATATAATCAAATTTAATTATGGTGTGAACACTGTGCCTTATTATGTGGTTGGCACTATATGTCAAACCAATTCTTATAATGAAAACTATGCTTTACTTTTGACAAGGTTTTGATACTGTCCTTTTTTTGTATTATCTGTGGGACTAAGTGTCAAATCATTTCTTACCATGACATCTATGCTTTCAAAGCATTTATTCGCCTTATGGGCTTATAAGACTTTTCTATTAATTTTTGACTGTTTCTGACTTAGTCCTTATGGATTTGTATTTGGACTTCGTCAGCAATTTCAAAAGCGAATCCTATTTAGTAAATAAAGATAAGACAGAGTAGTATTTAATTTCATCAAAACATATACAGATAAATCATTCAAATAATTATTCGCATTTAGTTTCATTCGATGCCTAGCGCGCATCGCAAATTCCTTCTAAGTTGGACCGTATTCATTTGCACGACATGAAAAGAAAACATTGGTTAATAAAGCACAAAATATAAGACAACATTAAATAAATCAGTTTTACAAAACTTTATACCTAATCTTCTTTCTATAAAATTTCCATAATTTGCATTTTACGAGTTCGAATTGCTTTTTGTATTCGCAATGCAAAAATCTTTGTACAATGTTCCATCTAAGGAAAATATGATGTGAATTTTTCCTTGCAACAATCATAGTAATCTTACTTGAACCAAACCTTGCTCCCCAAGAAGTTTCATTAAAAAATCTTTTGTATTTAATTCGGAACATAACTTTTTTATTGATCGCCTTCTTTGAATTTATGTTGGCGCAATAAGAAATCTTACTAAAGACTCTTTTGAATTGCCTATGGATCTCTTTCGGTTTAATTCGAGAAAAACCTTTCTTACTGGCTGTCATCTTCTTTCTTTTCAAAATGACTTTTATAAAATTCTGTTTTATGTCAGATTGAAAATTTTCAATATTATTTTCAATTTTATGGTTGAAATCAATTGGATTAATGTGCATGTTAACATCCGATACATATTGGTGTCCCGATGGAACCACAACTAGTTGTTCCGACAAAATCTCATCACTGTTCTCTGCAAGACAAATGGAATTAGTGGAGTCAATTGGACTGGACCGATACATCACAATACCCGCGTCCGCGCTCTCGCTGTTGGATAGGGAGTCCAACTCCTCGTCAGCCGGGCCGCCCGCGCACTCGCCCTGGAACGACGACGAAGACTCCACCTCCAACTGGACATCGACGGGGCCGTCATCTCCGCTGGTCTGGTCACCTTCGTGCTCCAACATGCAGCGCCCTCCGTCGGTGTGATCGCCATCGCCATCAACTGCGTCGCCTTCTCCGTCAATGTGGTCAACGCTTTTCTCACTGCACTGATTATTGTTTTGTGTTTGTTCGTCCTTAATCACGATACTAGAAAATAAATGTGCATTAACATCCTCACACAATACATCAGGTTGTTTTTTATCTGCTTTTATTTTAGCAATTATTATGCGCTGTTCGCAATAATGGCATCTGCGGTGAAATATAGAGAATTCACTCCTCAAGCGATCGCATAACACTTCAAAGTCCATGTCATATTTAAAAATCATACGGTAAAAATAATATGCAGCCCCCTGCAGGAATCCTCCCAAGATGAGGCTGTAGTCGCTCTCTCTCCATTCATTTATTTCGGCCACCGACTTGAATTCGGTTAAAAATTCCTCTAGACAATAACCGTTCGTTCCCGTGTAATAATCATTCATCATGCTAGCCTTGCTCAATTACACTAAATAATAAAACCACTTAGCTTTACTCCGACTCTTCTTTATATTTCCATCCGCTTAAGGGAGGGAATGAGAGGTAACAACCCTCTCTGTTAAAACTTATCTCGCTTTATGTACGCCGATAGGGCTTCGTGCACTGTATATCGCCATGCACACGCGAACTTCTGTCTTTAAACACTTTCAACGTTTTTCACTCACTTACTACGTATACTGTACGCCGTATACACGCGTAATTATTTTTATATTTTTATCTTCTGGGATTCTGTACCCGGAGCATCCACCAATTGTGGGGACGTAGCCAGAAAGCGCTACTTAAATAAAACTCTGGATTCACTGTTCTAGTTATATTTCAGCAGCAAGGTGCCTACCCATAGGCACCTTCTATCAGACTATCACATCAAAGCTCAGAGGAGCCCTTATATACACGGGAAAAGTCTAGCGAAAACATCTTCATTTATTTTATATTCTAAATTCATATTACCTTTCAAGTAATACTTATTGCCAGTGTTAATATAGGCAAGTAGGTTGCCTTCTAGTTAAGCAGAGTCCTCACAGTACCTTAAAATTTCGGTATGACGTCATACCGTTAAATAAGGGTTACCGAAATATTTTGATATCGCAATTTTTTTCAGTAGCGGAATTTTGAGGTTTGAAATGCATACCGGTATATTTCGGTAGAAGTACTATATCCTTTTATAAATATTTTGATAGCGGTACCTTACCTTAATAAATAGGGGTTTTCTTTGACGCACCGCCTCGCCACTCTGTCTGTCGACCTGTCGTGTTATTATAACTCAGTCGGTATTGGTTTTTATTTCCGATCGGAAGGACACGACTGTGGCAGGACTAAGCCAAGTGCCTACCTAAGGTTTTCTTACGTTTCTCTGCTTTCTTTCGATTTGTTTCTATGCTATTTTCTAAAATGCATATTAGTTAGGTACCTACACTACCTACTTCCCTCTAATAGGTTAATTTAGCAACATTACAATATTGGAATACATGACAGTTACATGCCTGTAACTTGTATAAAAGTGTGCTAGTAGAATGCATGCCAATGTGCCATAATAACTTCTGATTGGTTAATGTCATATTGGCATATATGCAAGCTACTTGCACATATTTATGCCTGTATCTGGCATGTGTATTTTTATCCATACTCTATTAACCACGTCGGTAGGTAGTTGATTTCGACTAGGTACTGTAGAAAGGCGTAGTCAGAGGTGTATAAATTAAATACTTGTAACTTTTATAGTTTATATATTTAGTAATAATTTTACAATATGCCTGCCTTCTGGGCGGCTCCACTAGAATTGACAATCAAAACATATTCACTTATTTTCTATTCTAAATTCATTTACCTTTCAAGTAATACCAATTGCCAGTATTTTCACAGGCAAGTAGGTTGCCTTCTAGTTAAGCAGAGTCCTCACATGAGCTACGCCCCTGCGAATAGACGCGCAGAATCATATGAAGTGCTTCTATTCTATGTCTTGAAAGGTTACATGAATCCTACCTTACCCTAACCCGAGCATTTACCTAATAGGGAAATCACATTTACAATTGAGGTACGACCCTTAAAAGGGGAAGGCTTAATCATGACAAACGAGTTATCGGACGCTCCGATATGTGCTTTTAACTTCAGTTGACGTGCACATACGCACTAACAAATCAACGCCGTCATGCTTGAACCTCCTTGACCAAAACCCTAAAAAAGGAACAAGGCGTCCTCCCAACACAAGAAATGATGCGTCAACTCACATCGACCCGGATGGGGTTTAATCTCAAAAATTCAAATATGATACAATGTTTCGATCTCGTGCGTTTATCAGGCCAGAGAAGGAAAGGCTGGATCGCATCGAATTTCTAATCCTATTCATAGAGCTTGCACCAGGGTTTATTATTATAAATGCATTTATTATTTTAAACATCAGACATAAACTGGACCAATGATGTCAACTCGACATCCTTTGCAAAGGCTATGCCCCGTTAGCAAAGTCGGTTTCAGTTATGACTATTACTTTAAGAAACCTATACTAATACCCTGGCTTGTGCCTATGCCTTAATCGCATATCCAATAATCATTTCTTCGATGCGTGGCCAACGTTGCCAGCCTCTTCTTCCCCCTGCGGCTCACAACTCAACAGCACATCATCAGCACATGCAACGGAAAGAACTTATTTAATTATTTATATCGATACTATTTAAAAATATCGATAAGAAAACTATCGATACATTTTTTCCTACTTTCCCATCCCTATTAATTTCAATATGTCAAATTTAATAGTTGTCATTCATATTTTTTTCTTTTATTTGACAACCGGCCTCTTCCTTTATGGAAACCTTACTAACCTTAACCTATTCTTACCTATTTAAACCTATCTCTTGTCCTATTCTAACATTAAAAGGTTTTAATCTATTTACATGTACTATGTCCCTAAATCGCCTACTATTATTTTTTATAATTACATAATTTACATCAGATAATCTTCTAACTATTCGGTATGGGCCTTTATACAACCTACATAGTTTTATACTTCTATTTGTGGTCCGTCTAGGTGTATAGAGCATAACTAATTGATTAGGCGTAAATATTCTCAATTTAGCTTTTCTATCATATCGCATTTTCTGTTTAACCTGTGCCTTTTTTATATTATCTATGGCACGACGTGACAAACTGTTCCCTAGCTCATGACGTCCTACATACTCAACCATGTCAACATTGCTGCTATTTACTAGCATGTCGGTTTGAAATAATGGTTCCCTAGCGTATAGCAACATGTGAGGTGAAAATCTAGTGCTTGACTGTTTGCTGGAATTATAAGCAAAACATACTAGTGGAACATAACTACACCAATTTCGCTGATCGTTGGTGACATACATGGAAAGCATCTGACACACTGTTCGATTAAATCGCTCAACTAAACCATTCGTTGCAGGGTGGAACGCAGTGGTGAAGCGTGACTTGGCTCCGAAATAACTTACAGTTTCTTTTACCAAGCGAGATGTAAAAACTGACCCCCTATCCGACACAATTTCCTTAACTCCTCCATAACGACAGAAAATCTCCTCTATTAGAAACTCGCTGATCCTTTGCGCTGTCACCATAGGAACTGCTCTACAAACTGCATACTTCGTTGCATATTCCAAACTTACAATGATATACCTATTACCTCTCAGCGACTTCCTAAAAGGACCTAACACATCTATCCCAACTTTTTCCATCAATCGGTTCACAACAACAGGTTGTAACTGGGCCACCTGGTCGTCCTTCTTCCGCTCTTGGCACAATACGCAGCTTCTTACATATTTATCTACCACTCTTTCTGCATCCTTAATAAAGTACCTCGCTCTAAACTTAGCCAAAGTTTTCGCCAAACCTAAATGCCCTCCGGACCATGGATCATCATGAAGCTCTTTCAACACCTCCTCTAACAAGTTTTTAGGAACGACTACTAACATCCGATTATCATTCAGAATCCTGGTTCTCTTACACAAAATGCCATCTATTACACTAAATCCCTTCACCACATTACTCCCGCTAGCTGCTATCTTATCCAACCAATACCTACAAAAATCATCTCTAAGCTGGTCATCTCTTATCCTGACCACCTCAATCCTATATAACTGCATGCCGTCGTCAGGGCCCTCCTCTGTCCTCTTCGAGTCTTCTTCGTCTTGCACTAATGGATTCCTACTCAAAAAATCAGCAATAACGTTATCTCTGCCAGAACAATGTACAATATCGAAGTCATACGCCTGGATACACAGCGACCACCTAGCTAATCTTCCATTCATGTCCTTTCTACCTCGTAGCCAGCACAATGCCTTATGATCCGTGACCACCTGGAACTTCAAACCCCAAAGAAAATGTTTAAAATAATTTAACGCCCAGACTAAAGCAAGACACTCTTTCTCCGTTGTAGAATATTTCTTCTCTCCTTCACTCAGTTTCCTGGACGCGTATGGTATAGGGAACAACACATCATCACCTTGTTTGAGACAGCAGCCAAGGGCCTCCCCACTAGCGTCCACATGCAACCTAGTAGTTAATTGCTTATTACTAGAATAAAAATGCAATATCGGGGGTGATTCCATAATATTTATTATCTTCTGGAAGGCTTCTTCTTCTTTTCTGCCCCATATAAACTTGGCGTTTTTTTTTAATAATCTTGTAAGAGGCAACACTATTTTGGCAAAACTACTAATGAACTTTCTATAGTAAGAAAACAAACCCAATACTGACTTAACCTGTTTTGTATTTGTTGGGGTCTTGAGTGTTTTTAACGATTGCAATTTTTTTTTATCAGGCTTAACTCCTTCACCGGAGATCTCATGCCCCAACACGGAAATTTTCTTATAACCGAAACTGCACTTATTCGGTTTTAGCGTAAGGTTTGCTTTCTTTAATCTACACATGACTTCTTCTAACGATTCCATAAACTCCGCGAAGTTATTACCCCACACTAAGATATTATCTACGTAACAAATGGCCTTTTTATATTTGATACCAGCTAAGACCTTGTCCATTATCCTTTGGAAAACAGCTTGACTCGTTTTGAGCCCAAAAGGTAAAACATTAAACTCATATAGACCGGAAGCAGTAATAAACGCAGTTTTATGCTTATCCTTTTCACTTAAACGATGTTGCCAGTAGCCTGAATTTAAATCTAAATCCGCAAAGTATCGCGCCCCTGACAAATAAATCATTAAATCTTCTATGATCGGTAATGGATAACTATCGGTAATGACTTTTTTATTTAACTTCCGATAATCAACGCAGAATCTCCAGGACTGATCTGGCTTCTGTACTAATACAACGGGCGAAGCGTACGCACTCCTTGATTCACGGATAACACCATTCTTCAGCATCTCTTCTATTTGTGTATTTATTATGTCAAGCTGTTTAGGAGATACTCTATAAGGAGGATGATGGACAGGTATATCATCTACAGTTCTAATAGTAATTTCTTCTACACTACAGCTGCCTAGCTCCGAAGCCGAAAATGCAAAATTCTCTCTATATGATGAAAGAAGCTTCTTAAGTGATTCCAATTTACAGAGACTCAAGTTTGGGTTTATATCAAGTTCCCTCTTTACATTACATTCTTTGGGTACAGTTGATATATAACTCTCATCATTACTATTTATTAATCTCGAAAAATACAAGTGGTCATTCTTAGACACCGTAATTACACTTCTTTCTTCCATAGATTCACCATGGCCGTTCAAGACGTTATTAACTTTATTTGTTTCGTCTTGATAGCTCTTCCACAGCACTGGTCGTGAAATCGACGTAACGTTTTGTTCAGAATATTTACAAAATTTAGCACAAAACTTGCCTTTAAAAAATACACATTTCTTACTAAAGTCAATTATAGCCTCATTATTATATAGAAAATCTTGGCCAAGTATTAGACTTTGGTTAATGTCTTTTATCACAACAAAGTCACTTGTTAAGACACACGAATCCACAATGAAGTTGATCCTTGTTTTTCCTATAACTTTTAGGTGTGCACCCGAAATAGATTTCACAAAATGTTTCGTCTCATCACTGGTATGTTTCAGACCTAGCAGCCGAACTAATTCTTCTGTAATACAAGAGATAGAAGCACCCGTGTCAACTAATGCGTTATAAAATTGATTAGCTATACAAATGTTAATAAATGGAGTAAGATCACCGTGTTTGTTGTCTTCGGTTGGGAGCTGCTCTTTCATGGACACAGTACGAAACTCCTCGTCTATCTTTATTGTCTGTGTCCTGGTTCGTTTGGGTGATCGGTTGGTAGAGGGCTTCTAAATCTAGGGGCAACATGAGAGCGGTTATTTCTGTCCTCGAAGCGCTGCCTTGGGCGTAAATTGTATCTCGGTGTGTGAAAGATTTCGCCGTCGCCCGCCCGATGCGGAGTCACACTAGACGTGGCCACACCTGGGCTTGGTGATCTCCGTGAGGCAGGGAACCCTTGATTAGACGGCGTTTCGAAACGCACGCGCGGAGGTTGTACCGGCAAATTTATGCGCTCATTTTGCATACCTTCTAATATTTCCCTCATTTGTATTATTGTGGCAAGAAGCTCTGCTCTGGAGCCGTATAATTTCGTGCCTAATTTAAATTTATAATAATTTGTTACCCCTTTTAGGAAAATTCTAATGAAAACTTGGTCATCGGCTATGCCTGCTTGCTCAGCATATTCCGCCAGTCTATAGAAAAAGGCATTTACATCCTCTTGTCTATCTTGCCGTGCGTTGTAAAATTTCTCAATAAAATCTAACCTCGCTGGGAATTCTTTTTTTAAGTTATTGCAAATGTCTTTGAAAGAAAGATCGTCCTTGTAAATGAACTTATAATAGGCAAGTGCCGGGCCGTCCAAGTATGCGCCCAAAATCAGCCCCAAGTCTTGTTCCTGCCATTTATTTATAGCAGCAATTCGACGGAATTGCATGAGGAAATCCTCAAAACTGGACTTTGTTCCGGTCCCCGTGAATACTGGCTGTGCCATCTTTACCCAGTTAGAAAATACCACTTATCTTTGATAATCCACGTGCTAGTGTTCGTCGGCTAGGGTTCTCGCCAACGATATCTTCGTTCTCCGTAACCTCCCACTCACAGATGGGGCTTCGTGCACTGTTTTCGCCGTGCACACGCGAAATATTTATTGTATCTTCTTTACAGGGATATTTTCTGTACCCGGCGCCTCCACCAAATGTAGAAAGGCGTAGTCAGAGGTGTATAAATTAAATACTTGTAACTTTTATAGTTTATATATTTAGTAATAATTTTACAATATGCCTGCCTTCTGGGCGGCTCCACTAGAATTGACAATCAAAACATATTCACTTATTTTCTATTCTAAATTCATTTTTACCTTTCAAGTAATACCAATTGCCAGTATTTTCACAGGCAAGTAGGTTGCCTTCTAGTTAAGCAGAGTCCTCACAGTACCTAAGAGGACCCATAAGCAAGCTTACCTACTGGCAATTTGCGAACGTTGTGGCATGTGGTTTAGTAGGTAGGTATATAATGTAGGTAGGTACATTTATCTTACAAAGGTCACAACATGCATGACAGGCCCGCGGAGCGCCCCGGAGCCGGACTCCAGCTTCATTTCCCTTAATTTTTACATCTTTAAATATTTTGGGCCCAGTAGGTGGACACGCCAAGCTAGGCCTAGCTAGGTGCGAAACCGGTTGAGTGCTGCTCTATGGGTGCGAATCGTGGAAGGTCACAAAGGATACAAAACAAAACATCTAACGCCAATTCAAAGTTTTGGTTTTTCAACCACTGTCTTCGTCGCATGGTCGCATTCTCGGTATTTACTGGCCCGCGACTATCTCCAACGTAGAGATTTTGGAGAAATGCCACGAGAGCCCGATCAACCAATAGATCAAGCGTCGCAAGTGGAGATAGATTGGCCGCAAGCTCCAAAGGGGTTTCGATCACATACCCAAACAAACTTTGGACTGGAATCTCCAAGGGAAAAGAAAGCTTGGCCGTCCCCATCAAACCTGGCGTCGCACCAGGTTGGTAAAAACGACGAGCATCGGAATGACGTGGAGCGAGGTGAAGCGCGGGGAGAAGCAGTCTTTGTACATGTACTTTATTATCACATGTATGTAATGTTGTTTTTAGTATACAATAAATAATAAAGAATCTTGAATCTCAAGACCAATCGCGATGGTGGATATTTGTGGACGCCCTCTGCCCTTTTTTGTTAACCTTCAAAAGGCGCCAGGACTTTTGAGGAAAAGACTAGGGAGTGTGGTCTTTTTAACTCACTAAAACCACCCCAGCACACATCCGTGGGGAGAATAAAAGAGCGTCTCTCCTGAGCCTCGCTGTGCACGGCAGCACGTGATCACTGTGCCACCGTCTTTCCTGGATTCACTTGGTGGGTGGACAGAGTCTCCAGTCTGAGCGCCCATGACCCCGGAATCCCGCCTGCTTATAATGCAGGGAGGGTTTCGACGTTTTAGGCATCGGGGCGATTGGCTTTCCGGCTCCTTCTTTTCCGAGTGGGATCGGCCCTATCACGACCCCGCTCGGCGGTTTTCTTCTGGACCATCACGGTCTCATCGAAGGAGGCCATTTTCCTTCAGTTTTCTATCTCTGCCAGCATGACCCACACTACTGCTAGAAAAGACAGGTCTCGCCCGATCCTGGCGACTAAGAACAGCCGCTCAGAGGCCCACTGGGCACTCCTCGAGCATGTGCTGTGCAGAGTCAAGGTCGCCTCCACAGTGGTGGCAATTTGCCGTGGTGTCTCGCCCAATCCTATTCAGATATTCACCGAAGCAACCGTGCCCGGGCAGTACCTGGCTGAACCTGTAGGAGATGCGTCCCTCTCTTTTCAGCAATGCTTCAAAGTGCGGCAGGACGGCAACGTGCTTGTGTAAAAATTGCAGCTGCTGTAGCCGCTCGTGCCACCGCTCGAGTAGCGCGTGTCACCGTTCCTGCCGTCTCTGCCTAAATACAGCGATTTCTGGCGCGCTATCACCATTCTGGCGGATGCCGCAAATTCGGTTGTAAACCCTCGCTTCCTTATCCGCCAGAATATCTAGCAGAGGAAAGCGTGCCAGGAGTGTTGCTGCCTCAAAGGATATCGTTCCGTAACCTCATGCGATACAAATGACCATTTTCCGCTACAGACTATTTAGTCCAGCAGCGTCGGACACCTGATAGTCTGCTTGACCAAACAGGCGTCCCATTAAGGGCCATCGATCGCATGACACTGCGTAGAGGCGGCGAAATTCTTCTCATGGTCCCGCGAAGTTGAGTAGTAGTGTCGCGTATGCAAAGCACCCACTGCCTTTTCAACGCGAGGGACTTGCAGGCGCTGGAAATGCTCTTCGAAGCCCCACCAACCATCCAGAGTTAGGCCAAGACAGTTAATGTATCAACCCACCTGGGCTTGCGCATCTCCAACTGTCACTGACAAGCTGGGCAGCTATCTGCCCCTCTCCAGTTTATGGAAACATAGCCTCAGTTTTATGAGGCGCTATCTACAAACCCAGCTCGCAGATCGACACCACGACTGTTGCCACCCCAACCTGGAAAACTGGATGGTCTCGTCGAAGATGTCCCCGCCGGCTAACACCAGGGTGTTGTCTGCGTAAATAACGATATTAACGCCGGCCGCCGGGTCTGTCCACACTAAGTATCAAATCGTATGCAAGATAGTCATCGTCATCATCATCATTTCAGTCGCAAGACGTCCACTGCCGGACATAGGGTTATGGATGTCAGATAGGCAGTCCTTTCATGTAAAATACTAGTACTCAGCTGTATCCAGTTACACTGAAAGAAGAGCCCAACCTCTTCTTTCTTTCTATTTAGTTGGGAACAAGGCTTTTTTCATCTCGCCTGATGGCAAGTTATGATGTGGTCGACGGTGAAAAACGCTTGCCTAAAATTAACTTAAAGACCACAAGGTTGCAGCTGTCAGGAAACCAAGACTCCGGCAGGGAATTCCACTTCTTAGCTATGCGCATAATGAAAGTATTCGCAAAACGCTTTGTACGTATGGGTGGGAATGGTGGGATGTCCACCATGTATCGGTTGCGCATTGCCGTACGTCTTGTTGTCCGATGATGTAAAGGGCCAGGCGGAATCAAATTGTACAGTTCCATCGCACACTCCCCGAAATGTAACCGCTATAAAACCGACAGACTGGCCACTCGGCGTCGATGTTCAATCCTCTGGAGCTTTGAGGCGACCAGTGCATCGTTGCCGATAAGCCTCTTGGCCCGTTTCTCAATCGACTCAAGTGCATCAAGTTGATATTTGGCAGATCCGTCCCAGAGGTGAGAGCAGTACTCCATGCATGACCGAACTTGCGCTTTATAAAAGTTGAGCACCTGCTCAGGCGTGAAGTACCGTCTCACCTATACAAGGATCCCCGACTTTTTAGGAGCCAACTGAGCCTTTGCCTCAATGAATGGACCAAAATTGAGGGTTGATGTTAACGTAACACCAAGAAAGTCGAGATGGTCCGTTATCGGCATGGTTACACCACGGAAAGATGGATTCGGGTGGAATAGGCTCTTTTTTGCGGCAAAAAGACACGCCTGAGTCCAATCAGCATTGAAACTGTCTGGTTTGGCATCGCCCCATTCGGAGACTGCCTCCAAAGACAGGTTCAAACGCTCAACCAAGGCCTCCCCAGTAGCCCGTGCGCCGGACACGTATCTCTCAGCAACTCCTGAGTGACTCCTGCGTTAATACCTAACTGACCGGACGAGTAGCCATCGATAACCACTCGGATGGACCGATTCCTCAGGAAGTCAGCAATCCAGTCACACAGACCACTAGGCAGACCGAAGGAAGGAAGTTTACCAATAAGGCTCTCATTTCAGACCCTATCGAAAGCTTTCGAGATGTCAAGGAAGACAGCAAGCGCATCCCCGTGCCTCTCGATGACCTCACTCCAGCCGTGAATGGCATACGCTAGAAGACCCCCAGTTTACCGATTTCGGCGGAAGCCGTATTGGTTGTCACTTAGGATGTCGTTGTCTTCTAGGTATGGAAGGAGCTTATTGTTCAGCACATGTTTCATACTCTAGGCTACACAGATTGATTGATTTCATGTCAGTAAACATAATTAAATAATAATTTAATTTAACTCAAACATAGCCTCCGATAATTATTAATCCTATTTTTTGCCTTTGCCTAGTGTGGCAGACCACACTCGCAGAGAGCGCAGTTTAAAAAAAGTCCCGGTAGTTTTTTGGGTCCCAGTCCAACGCTGATTTAAGTTGATGAACTATCAGAGTATCAGCGATCTGTTACACGGCCGACCCCGTAGAACTTAAAAAAAAAAACTATTCTACCAAACCACTTATTTATTCACAAAAACCCACAATTACACTTTTGATTAAAGTTCTATTTAATAATACACGAAAATACACCAACCGAAATAACGACTTTCTATAATCTCTTGTATCTCTCGAGATAAGTCTAACGAATTTGGGTTTACGCGACGGCTTCCAGAATCTAACTAACGAAATTAATATTAAAATTCCGCTAATGTGCGATAACTGCAATTCAGCATTGGCTTTGCAATGAAAACTGAGACTTTAACTAGAGAATGCAAAAGTCGGCTTTATTGCCTTGTAATAAGGGTTGTAACAGATCGACAAAATAAAAACGTATTGCGCGGCACACAGTCGGCAACGAACATAGAGTTGAGTAAAAGAGTAGATTCAGCAAACAAATTTTACACAGTTCTAACGTGTTCGACATCCCCGCGCACCCGCGCCGCGCCCCTCGCATATTTTTCGGTACCGAAATCATTTTAAGGTTAAACCGTTATTTAGCTCAACCTTTATTTATAAATGTATCGGTATAGCTCTACCTTTATTTTAAAGCGGTACCGATATTTTTTGAGGTATCTTAACCTTTAACCGTAACCGCTTTCAGTCCCTGGTCCGTTGTATGACATCGCGCGTAATTTATGATTTTCGTATTTCGCATTATTGGCCCTGTGGGCTTTAGTGCAACTATAGTAGTTTGATTTAAAATAATATAGTTAATCAAATACTAAACTTAATCATGTAAAATCTTTATGAACTAGAACAATAACCAGAAAAACATTATGGACTTTGCTGACTTTGTAACACTCGGATGGACTTTGCGGTTTTTGTTGCAAAAACAACATGGACTTTGTTGGCTTTGAAACATACCTATCCTGGCCTAGAATGATTGAACCATATTGATACTTTGTACTTGAAATAAAACTATGATTGTTTTATGAGAAGTTTATTATGTAGGATGAAAACAGAAATAAAGTGATATGTTAAGGAATATTATGATTTAAGTGAGATTGAGATTACTCAATCTCACTTAAATCATAATATTCCTTAACTTAACTTTTTATTAAAAATTCATAAAAGGCTTTTATGAATTTGTTTAATTTTTAATAAAAAGTTGAATAAAAAGATTTCAATCATCATCTCGTACATACATAACTTTTTTGGGCATTAAGGATACAATATTTATGTTTGTAAGACTTTACCCTATAGGTACTTGTAGTATCCGGGCGACATATTATATACAAAATTTCATCACAATCGTTAGAACCGTTTCCGAAATAAATATACAAATAAGATTACTATAATGTTCCAAAAATCCAAAAATATAATAATATGAGGTGGCCCCAAACGCTTACATTCTTCCTAAAAAAGTGAACAGGTAAAAAGTATCAAGACATAATCATCATAGTATACTCACCGTTGTTCTTTAGCACGATTCTTTGTCCAATTTGCAGCATTTACTCGTCGTTTTCGCGCCTGTTTATTGTCAACAACTTCAGGGTAACACTCCATGTCTCATATTTTAATAAACTTATTCCGAATTAATAACTTTTAGCACGAGAAAACTAAAATAAACCGAGCGCAAACTCACGACTGCACACAATAAACCGCCATATTGAAAAGCGTGACGTGATTGGTGGATAGGGACTATGCGTAATTTGATACAAACAGGAATGGACAATGCTGTTTTTGTAGCAAACTAAAAAGTTTCACAGCCGTTTTCTATTGGACTAAGTGGGTTTAGGTTCATACGACTAATATAAAAATGATTTATTTTGTCTATGGATTTTTGTACAATAGCTAAGTCATTTTTACTTTTTTATGGACATTGCGGTTTTTGTAACTAATAGACTCGATTCTTCGAAGTTCGAATTACGAAGTAAACTTGATTGTCTAGTAGCCGGCAGTAGTGGCTATCACAGTTATCGCGGTTAGCGGTTATCGCAACGACATCGCACTCGTTAACTGTAGCTAAGTGTAGCCGGCGGGCCCCGTTACCGCTGTAGCCATGTAGGATTCTAGTAATGCGATTTTCGTTGGAATACTAAATAATCAGGGACGGTTACCGTTACCAAAAAAATACCGGTAAAAGTACCAAAACATTTCGTTCCGTTATGTTAAATATTTAACGTTATAAATAACGTTATATCGTAGGTTTTACCGGTATTTAAATAGCGATACTAATAGCGGTATTTCGCTAAAACTTAGCAACGTCTGGTGCGACGTTGCCAAACCGAAACCTGAGCCGCGCGCCGCGCCTGGTTTTCTAAGCAGAGCGGCAACATAAATATGAATACGAGACGGCTCGCGGTCACGCGTTTTATTTTAATAATCTTATCGCGTACGTCGGACATACTTTTTAACTGACTTCCCAAAAAGGAGGAGGTTTTCAATTCGACTGTATTTTTTTTTGTATGTGTGTTGCCTCAGAACTTGTTACTGGATGAACCGATTCTCATGTTTTTTTTGCTTTAAGCTGGTGCTTGTCATGTGGTCCAGTTAAATTTTCATCAAGATCTGATAAAGAACTTCGGAGATATACATCAGAACTCTTCAATAAATAACTGCAAATCACTCGAGATAGCGGCAATCGCATTTCTGTTTATTGTTTACACCATTTCAAAACATAACATCACGATCACACTAGCACGCTCTAAAGGGGTACGCAGGTGAAAACAGTTCACCTTGGTATACTCTTATTCCACCGGTTTTGTTTAAGTTTCGTGTTATTGGGTTAATCTATTCTGGCTTCACTTTGGGCATTATTGGTACCTAGCCTATATAACTGGTCCTCTATGTACCACTACTAAAAAGTGATAAATAAAAAACTTTTACAAAAAAAACAACCGACTTCCAAATAAAACTTTTCACTTTGTAGTGTTTTATTTGGAAGTCGGTTGTTTCTTTTGTAAAAAGTTTTTTTTACTGTCTTTATTTATTAACAAAGTGACAAATATTATTATGGGCAGAAAGAAGTGCAACAAAGTGTACCGATATTTCAAAGACGTATCGCTGGCTGCAGAGTTTCATTAAGCACTAGTCTTTTTGATATATTAAATCAGATGCCTTATTAAAAAACTTACCACCATTTTGGGGGCTGAGTTACCCGCGTCCGTAGGTGAGTACCCCTTTTGTTACTCTACCGTGGTACCCGGGTGGTGCTAATCAGGTGACACTAACCGGTGGTAGGTTTCGGCCGAAGGCTTACGACCACCCAAGTCCTGACTTGGCAGCCCTGTTGAAGGCTCTCTTCTTCTGAGTTACGTCATTCGTCGATCCATACCAGGTAAGCCTTGTGTTTAACCGCATTTCCACGGTTGCACTCGGCACCGAACCATGGTCAGTCAACTCCGGACAGCGCTACGTCAGAGAATGTAATGTAGTACTCCATTCTCTGGTGCAACATATCAGTCACGGCGTCAGCGCATGACGATGGATCTTCCGAAGAGAAGAAAGTGGGATGCCAAGTATAGCATGCGAAGAAGGATCGCATCCCATCCCAATCTGCTGACCTGTACCGCCAAACCCGCCGGGTGCCCCTCGGGCTGGAATCGGGCGGGGAGTAGACTTATACAGACTTCACCGGACAGTGGTCGGAACTACCCAAAGGTGATGATATCGACACTGAGTATCGGTCTGGATCTGTTGTCAGCAGAAGGTCCAGGCAATTGGCCGTAAGTAAATCAATATCCAGCACCCTCGTAGCCAGGGGGCTCCAGCTGGGTGAGATTTAGCGCTAGCGAAAGAGTTCGCATCTCTCGTCGAGCATGGTTAGTGCACTGGTACTTCCCATACCAGTGCACTAACCATGATCGACGAGAGATGCGAAATCTTTCGCCACTCCTGATGGTGGGCATTAAAGTCCCCCAGTAAAACTAATTGGGCGGAAGGGCACCGTTGCTGGGCCAGATCTGCTTAGCTGGTTACACACAGATATAGATCATCTTATCCAGACCTGTGTCCACCAGGGCCTATAGCACTGAGTAGTTTGAGTCTTCAAGGTCACGGAGACGCCGATAGCAGATGTCGTCACTGGCGTACATGCATACACCCGCGCGTGGCTTGAATTTGTGCTCCAGGGTAAATTCTGGGTAAGATAGGTACGCCACGTTCGACGCACATC
Source organism: Orthosia cruda (assembly GCA_964057195.1). Taxonomy (NCBI): domain Eukaryota; kingdom Metazoa; phylum Arthropoda; class Insecta; order Lepidoptera; family Noctuidae; genus Orthosia; species Orthosia cruda. The sequence continues at coordinate 18,478,947 of OZ059837.1, forward strand.
CGATCTGCGTCTCCGTAAGGAACAAAAATGCTGGTTTCTCCGCCTCACTCAAAATGGTGATGGACTGCGACAAGGTTCGAGTGCAGACCTCGGATGTTGCTGATGTGCACCTTATGTGAGAGTGAGTGCTGCCGCTGTTCAGCTTTTCTCTTTTTGTTCCTTGGCATTACTGCTGTGAGTGAAGGAAGGTGAGGAGAAGGAAGTGAGATGAGGTTAATTAGGTTCGGACTGTTGTGCACCTTGGCTTGCCAGTACCTGGTCTTCTCAGGTTTAATCCAGTCTCCCTAAACCTTTGGATCACTCGTCGGACAATAGTATGTGTCACGCCCATTATTCTGGCCGTATATCTTTGGCTGGTCCCCAATTGCACCATAGTGATGATTCTCGTATAATCCTCGGGTGATAGAGGCATGATTTATGGGTACGAGAACCGTAAGACTTTACAATTTAAGAATTATTTCACAACGGCGAAAACAAGGATGAAATCAAAAGCAAAACAAAAAACGAACAAATGTATTACGAAATTTTCAAACACCAAAGTTTTATTTTTCTACTTTTTTTATCCATGGCTTCAAAAAGACCAGTATTTAAAAGAGTTTAAGTTTGCATAATAAAATAGATTTCATTATACTTTTTAATTTATGAAGCTAGGTTCTATGTCTTAGGAGATATTAAGATGTTTACGTAACATTATTGAAACTAGAAATAAATATTTACAGGTTAAATATCAGTTTTATTTGCAGTAAATACTTATTTTCGCTTAAATACAACAATAAGTTAAAAAATCAATAAATGACATTAAAAGACATAATTATCTTTTTGCAAAATTTCTTCAGTTAGTACGAAATGCCGAACGTCTTTGAGGTCGAAATCAAATTCGGAACTTCGAAAGGGCTGGTCTTTGTCTCTCTCTCTTTCTAATGGCGGGAAAGAGATAGAGTGTGAATGTTTCAAATTGTATGATTAACCCAAGGCTTAATAAAATATTCGCGGATTTCTGAAAAAAACGTAATTAAAAGTTACTTCGTCTCGAAGTTACTTCGATTTCAGGCAGCAAAACCTACATGTTTGAGCTACTGAAGTGAAAAATAGTACATTATGGTACAAGTGTGTAATGTTGGTGGTTACCGCCGAGGCGCCATTGAGACCCGAGCCGCTAGGTGAGGGTCTTAAGAGAGCCGAGGACGGTAATCATCAATACACACGTGTATCATACGACGTTTTTCAACACACATGTTAATAAAATAATCCAAAAAAATTATTATCAACAGTGAAAACGAGTTGTGAAAAACAAAATTTTAAAACTCTGTAACTCACTTGTGAATTAATGTAATGAAAAAGTCACATTTGATTACAGGTGGCATTATGTGCCTAATTGCGGTGAAATTAGAGCCACTTTATAAGCAAGTATGTTGAAAAGACTTTTGTGCCCCTTGGGAGGCGCGCAGAAGAATAGAATGGAGTGGTTTTCGAGCGAAGTCAACGAATTACAGGCTACTAGAAATGATAAATATTTGTGATTAGAAAGAAATCTCGATATTATGAACGAAAATGTATCGAGCGCGGTCGGTTAATTGTGATACGCACATGTTGTTAAGTGTCATATGCTTGTTAAAAATATCTCAACGTGGTGAGCGTTTGACTTACAGAACTGTACAGCATGAAATTAACATTAGATATTGCCACAAAACATTGCTGTTTACGCCAAAGTAATGAAGCAAATTAAAAACTAAATAACATAGCCGGCCTGCGGATACCTAATACCATCAATGTAGCGATCCGATGTCTAGCAGCGGAGGTACATAATTGAGGCCTTCCGGCCATGCTCCAGTTTTAGAAAACAGGTTTAAAAACCTGCTAGGTATGTCAGCCTGTTACTACCAATAAACCAAGAACTTTACATCCTCATAAAATCTCATACTAGACCGACACTCTCCACGGTTCATCTGCCCTGGTCGTTCCGAGAGAAGTGATATTTTACATACTTTAAATAGAATAGAATAGCCGACCGAGGAAAGTTTAGTATCCCACTGTAATGGTAAATTTATATTGGATAGGGTGTTACGATAAGAACTCGATATAAAGTGATTTTTGGTGAACGTGGGTACGGTAAAGTTTAAGCGTACATTGGCGGTTTATCCAAGCGGCAATCTTTCAATTATGTAGAAAAACAATTTCATAAGATCTTTTTACTTTTGTGATATTTATGAAACACAAAAAAAAAATATTTTGCATTGATCGTTGCTGTGGTCAACTAACATCGCTCAACTCGAGCCATCCATCGCTCTCTGACCGCTCGTCGTTAAGCCCGACAACGCAGAATCATCCTGTTGACACTAGTAATTTCCCTGCGATGCTAATTGTTTTCATTTTAAGTGACGGTGGTTGGACCAAACAAGGACGCGGGTCGACCTCGTGTCACACGACTCGCGGTAATGTGGCGGTCGCCAAGCGATTCGTTAACGATAAAATGTGGGGAATATAAGTGATATTTGTATAAGAAGTCGATTTAGGAAAGTCAATGTTTATTTTATTTAATCGTGTGGCATATCCAAACATAGTTAGGTACTTCCTCAATTATAAAGATAAAAGTTAATGGCCCAGTTTCTGAGACGAAAATGATCGCAAAATTAATGTGACAAATTGAAAAAAGGGGGGAACTGATGTGATTGGTTGAATAAATACCAATTACATTACTAAACTCGAGTTTATTTTGTGACACATCGATAATTTCTTTTCGGAAACCGGCAGCCTTATTGCGTTAGTAAATACGGCAACACAAAGGGTTTGACCGCTATTAATCAACCAATCACACAGTCGGAAATCCAAATTGCATCAATAATCTCGCATGTGATTGGTAGATTTGATAGCGGTCAAACCCTTCACCTTGCCGAATTCACTTGCGCAATTCGGCTGCGGATGCTAGAATATCCTACTAATATTATAAATGTGAGTTTATGAGGAGAAGAACGGATTTTGAAAAAATCTTACAGGCATATAGCTTGTGCATCAGAATAACACATAGGGTATTTATAAAGATTGGAGCCGCGGGCGGCAGCTAGTCATATATAAACCTCGTGATTATATATGTAATACTTTGAACTGAATTAGTTCACAATTCACATCCTCCACAAAGCCTTTGTCCACTAGTGAACTTATAATTCGCGTAATGTCATTGCCACTAACTATTCGCCACTTTAATCCTGATTTCCCGATTGTAGTTGGTCGTGCCTTCATCCAAACAAATTCTCCCGCGCCACAGAGATCCATGCAATTTAACTTTTTACTGAGCGAACAGGCGACAACTTTGTCTGTGTCTCCGCTTATTCGATTAACTGTGGCAATCGTAGTATTTTTTTTTAAGGGAATAGTGATTTTTCTTTCTGCTTTTTGGTAAACCTGAAAGGTTTTACGAGTATGTCGATTAATGCTTGATTCAATTTAACCTTCTACCTTTTACCTTAAATTTTTAAGAATGTCATGCGTGAAGTGTCTCATAATTAAGGCAACTCTCAACAGAAAAAGGCGGATACGAAAATAAGCTTTTTCGTCGTACTTTTTCGAAGCTCTTTTTGAATTAACTTGGATCAATGAAATTCGTCTGTTCATTAAGTGTTGTATGTAAATAAATAAAGCTATTGGAAATATACTGCAAGAGCTCGGGCTCGTTTGATATCGGAGCTCGTTACACGCTCATAGGCAATTTTCATAACTTAATAATGACCATCAAAAAAGCCTATAATGAACGCAGGTCATCGACCTCAAATAACCATTACACGAAAACTTTTCCAGCGAACTGAAACTGGTAGTTTTTGTAAATTATAATTGGTAAGAAAATGAAGAACAAATTAGTTTCACGCAAAATTGGTGGTTAGTAAAATTTCTGGAAATCTCGCGGATGGCAATTTCGCGAATTACAATGTCTGTCTAAAATTTTGCCATAAACTAAATATTTTCTGGGACGTTTCTTGGAAGGCTCAAAAGTTGTATCCTGCCTTAGAAGGTACAGCGTGTTTTCTTGTAGCATTATCAGTGTTTACTTAAGTACTTCTTTACATTACAGAACCTTCTCTAACGGCTTATTTATTTAGACAATCATATAAGACAAAGTTGTCACAAGAACTGCCAGAAAACACAGTCCTCACTGTACGATTAGATAGATAAGGATAACTACTGCTACTCTGCCAGATACATACAACCAATTAACTTGAACAGTGCCGTCAATCGACTGTGGATCGTTACAAGTACTGAAACGAGCACTAAACAAAATTACTAACCTGCATTTAAAGTTAGACATTTTGAATTTGCATTAAGGTTATTTCGCATCGAACCACAGCGTAAAGAGACGTTACGCTACGTTCAGACTTAACGAACAAAGACAGTTGGCGTTTGTTAGGTGTGAACGGTTCGGAATCAAATGATTAATTCAAATTAATTAATGAATCAAAATAATGAATGAATCAAATTAATCAATGATTAAAAAGTTGCATAAATACGTCAAGTTTCAGCTTATTGGGAAGATAGGAAGCGCTTATGGGACGGTAATTTGTAATATTTAGGGTTCATTTTATATAGGCCTAACATCTGTGTCGAAATGATATAGCTATCGTGGTAACTCACAATTTAAATAAAGCTCTTTAATGTCTACAGATTTGTGGATACAACCACAAAGTACGTAAGCGGCGGCGCGATTCTTTCTATTTTGCGTATTTTGCGATACAACTAAATAACACTCCAATGGTAATCCTTTAGGAATTGGTGGTCCAGTAGTAAATGTATGATTGACATTAATTTTCATTTTTATTTTTAATGAAACATTGCCTCAGACTAGGAATTTCTTCCTATGTTGTGGATGCGTTTACAAACATTAAAACTCACATACACAAGACAACCAGATCTGGAACAATTATCTGTAGGCCATACAAATATTTGTTTCGTACGGAAATCGAACCCGCGACACGCAGCGCAGCAGCCGATCGCTCAACAACTACAAAATGACCCCATATTGCTAAATTTTACTTCATCGTCATCATCATCTTCCTGCCCTTGTCTTGCCCTTGCCTTGTTGTCATATTGGTCGAGCCCAAGCCTAAAGACAAAAAAAAAAAATGTTACTTGGGGTCGGCGCAACACGCTTTCTTCTTCCATACCGTCCTGTCCCCCGTCACCCATCACTGACTCCCTTTTCTTTCATATCACTCCACACACGTAAATTTAAATAGTGGTTATTATTTATTTATGGCCCTGAGATCGATATTCCATTTTATATTTTATACCATTTTATTCAAGGTCTTTCCCACTGTGTTCAAGAGAGCTATTGTACACCCTAATTATAAAAGTGGGAACAAGGCCAGTGTCAATAACTATAGGCCTATCTCGGTGCTCACTATCCTTTCTAAGATTCTTGAAAAAATCTTAAATAATAGATTTCTCAGTTATTTAAACACTAACAAAATTATTGCCAAAAATCAATACGGATTTCGGTTTGGTAAAAGCACAGAAGATGCTGTACTTGATTTAACTGGAGCTATTGCAAATAATTTGAATCATAAGCTTAAAATAATAGCTGTTTTACTAGACCTCTCGAAGGCATTTGACAATGTCTCTGTCCCTCTTTTGCTCGCGGGATTATCTCAGATTGGGGTAAGGGGGTTGCCACTGGACATTTTCAAAAGCTACCTTAGTAACCGCTCTCAGGTTGTAAAAATTGGTAACCTCACAAGTGAGGAACAGTTTCTCACCTACGGAGATCCCCAGGGCAGTGTCCTGGGGCCTACCCTCTTCCTTATTTATATAAATAGACTCTGTAGACTGTCCCTAACAAATTGCAAAATCATAACATACGCGGCTGACACAGTTTTATTAGTTCAGAAGTGACTGGGCAGATGTGCGCTTTCATGCAGAATCTGCCTTACAGGATGTTATGAATTGGTTAAATAACAACTTGCTCACCCTGAATTTAGAAAAAACAAAATTCATAACGTTTGCACCACGGCTCTTATCGCAACCTGATTCCTCCTTCACACTTACTGCTCACAAGTGCCTCTGGAATAAAACTGCAACCTGAAATTGTGCTAGAATTACGCGAACTAATGAAATTAAATATTTGGGGGTCATTATAGATAGCACTATGACCTGGAGTGAGCAGATTGAGTTATTGGTGTCACGTGTCAGAAAATTAATATTTGTTTTTAAAAACCTTAGAACTTCGGCAGATTTCCACACGTTAAAAACTGTGTATTTTGCGCTAGCACATTCCGTGATAACTAACTGCATTACCGCATGGGGAAGCTCTGGTAAATGCCTTCTACTACGTCTGGAAAGAGCACAAAGAGCAGTTTTAAAAGTTATGGTACATAAACCTATTCGCTTCCCACGCACGACTTGTATGTTCTTTGCAAAGTGCCTACTGTAAGACAAGCATGTCTAATTAGTATATTATTGCGTAAGCATGTTGACATTAAATATGACCCTTATCTCAATACTCGAAAACGCAGAGTTAACAGAATATGTCAGACAGAGAGCGTAAATCTAGTTATAGCTAGAAGACACTATAACTTTTTGAGTCCGGTTATCTACAACAAAATCAATGAGAAATTAAATATCTATATATCAAACTGAAAATTGAAAAATGACTCCAAAACCTGACTTATGAGGAAACAGAGTGCCTCATACAAACTTAAATTGTATTCTTAGCACATCCTTCACATACACATACATGCACCCTTCCTACACGCACACACTCACAGTCACACGCACCTCCGCACCCTCCCTCACACACACACGCACACACATATACTCACACACACACCCACACACACACCCTCTTATACCGCTCCAATCTAAACACATCAACACGGTCTAGGGATATTTTAAAAAAAGCGAATTACTATCAATGTGTTAATTATTTATATGACATGTATGTATTTAAAAGATACGTTATTTAATATTCTACCATTTTTTAATAATGGTTAAGGTACTTCGATTAAAATTTCAGGATTTTATGGAAAAAAAAATGAAGCATAGACGGAAACCGTATATGAATTAACTTTTAATTTATGAGTAAAAACTGAAAAAAATAGAAAAATCATTTAATTTGTGTTTATAAACATGAAGTTAGTAGTCTGAGAAAGCGCCCATGATGTTCATAACACATCGGCAACGATTCGGCATGCTCAGAACAAGGTTGTCAATGTCTTGCTGCGGAATATTGTCCCATGTCCTTCTGAGGAGCGCAAAAAGTTGATCTTCTGAAGCCAGATTTTCAGGAACTTCCTTCAGAGCTCTTCTTTGCAACATATCCCACGCATGCTCAATGGGATTTAGATCTGGCGATTGAGCAGGCCAGTCTAAGGCCCTAACATTGTGTGTATGTAACCAAGCTGCTGCCGTTCTCGCCGTGTGTGCCCGGGCATTGTCGTGCATGAGCAGTAAATCTTGCCCCATTTGTGTTCTGTGGGGCAAGATTACGGGCCCCAGCACCTGTTGGACGTATCGTTCTGCCGTCATATTGCCCCGCACCCAAACGAGATCCGTCCGTCCTCCAAGACGAATTCCTGCCCAAACCATAATTGTTCCTCCTTGGTATGGGTGAACTTGCTGAGGGTTCTGAAGACGGCTCCAGTCCAGGAACTCACCAAACACGCGTCCTTCGTGAATCTGGATGGAAGCCGAACCTGGATTCATCCGTGAACAGCACATTGGACCATTGCTCACGGCCCCAGTCCACGTGGTTCCGAACCCATTCTAATCGTCGTCCACGATTGCCTCTCCGTAAAGGTGGGACCCGGAGTGGTCTACGAGAGCGTAGATAGCTTTCATGCAGTCGCCTTCTTACAGTTTGGTCACTCACAAGCACTTGGTTCCTCTCGCAGCCTTTGGACCAATTGAGTCGCCGTTGCATTTGGTTGAGCTCGCGCAGTAATTTGCAAAAATCGGTCTTGTCTGGGGGTAGTGATGCGACTTGGCCCCCGGTGCCTCTCCGCTACTTCACCTGTGGCACGATAGCGTGTCCACAATCTTGAAATTACATTTTGGTGGGTCCCTATGGCCTCAGCAACATTACGCTGAACAGACCCAGCTTCCAGCATTCCCACAGATCGTAACATCTCCGCCCTCGTCAAATGTTGGCGTTGCATGGCTACAATACCTCAATTTTAACTTTATCTTTCGTTTAAAAATGAAAAAAAAAACTGTAACTAAACGTAATTCGTATTGTTTTCTAAATTTGGTACAAATGAAAATTCCCTCTTCTACACATCAAGACATTTTTATGCCACCGAAACAAAAGAATTTTCTAAAATTTGAATTTGGAATTAGTCTGAGATAAATTAAAAACAAATCGGTGTATAAAAGATTCCAATGCGGCCAGTACTTTTCGAGTTATTTAATTGAGTATGAAATATCCCTAGACCGCGTTGATGTGTGTATTATTAATATATCTATGTCTAGTTTTAGTTTTATTGTTATTATAAATGTTTGTCTAGTTTCTACTTTTAGTATAACAAAAATTTTGTCTTGGAACTAAGTTGGATTTTCGCTCCTGGGGTGGGCGCTAATAACTGCGACACAGTTACTAACTAAACTAGCGCAGTATTAACGTACACAAAAACTGTATAATGATTTTGTTCCAATAAACATTTGTATATTTGAAAACCTTCCGTTCGACTCCGTCGCCATAACAACGCAAAAATCCGCTCGATTAATGTCAATAAAATACAAGCTTTATCTGTCAATTTGGTGATTCGAGGTGAAGTCGAGTTGAAGGACATGACTAGAAAACCGAAGTCTGCCATAGTGACGTGGAATGGAATAGTAAAATAAGTGTATGTAGTTTTTTGACCTGGGCGGGTTATAATTATGTGGAGCAGACTTGGGCAAGGAATGCACAATGAATGTATTCCCAAAACATATCCACCAAATAACGGTTGCGCATCGTCGAAAGTTGTGCTGTCCGATGATGGCTTTGCAGAATTAAACTGTGCAATATCAACACGCCGAAATGTAATCGATAGTTATGACACAATATTTCGTAATATTTTTCTCCGTGTATCTCCGGACTAAGAATGTGGCCATCCCATTTTATCCTGTGGGTGTCGTATGAGCCGTGTAACAGACATTTTGGGACCGTGCATATTGCCATAAAGTACGTAAGTGACGGTATACTGCCAAGCCATCTTGGATCACCTGATTGATAGCGGTAAACCACCAGCAACGGCACTCCCAACGAGTGTTGGAATCAGGCGGAGGGCCGAATGTAATGTAATTTTCCTTAATGCCCTTTGCAAATGGTAGATATGACACAATATCCCCTATGTTCACTACCACACATCAATCTCACTGTCTGATAACTATTAAGCTCAATCACAGATTCAATTATTAATATCGGAGCCTGTACTAGGTTGGTAAGGGGAAGAGCCCCGGTAATCAATTTAAGGGCCCCCTGAAACCGACCAAGTTTCACCCGTCACGAGCCCCAGTGATCGTCGCTAACTATGGCGCCAGATTGTCTTGCCGACTGCTGGCTCGTTAGTGTTTTAAGCCGCAACTACTAATTGAATACGTTCCGGTTAAGCACGAGTTGGCTAATGTTATTGTCTTGATTAATGGACATAACCCGTTCATCATAAATAAAATAAAAAAGGCTTATATTTATCTTATATTTTACATTGTTGATTAATTAGAGAGATAGATTTATTTAAGAAGTGAAGGTCCCTGAGATGAAGGTCTCCTGCAGAGGGTGCCAGAGTTTTCTGTCTTTCGCTGTTTCCGTCCATAGTAATCCAGCAATACGAACGATACTGTCCTCCCAAAGAAGGTGTGGTCTTCCTTGTTTACGTTTGCCACACACACATACACAAAAACATGATAATCCATTTCGGGTTACATATAGAAAAGATAGAACCCTACGTAAATCTCTTCTACAATCAAATATTATTCATGAAAATTAAGTTTAATCAAAAACAAAATTACATGCAGATTTTAGCACTGGGATCTTGGGCTATAACGTATGCTGTCATGTCATTCTGTAGCAAATTTGGTTATAAGCACAGCATAGAATGGAGAGTGTTTTTTTGTCAAGATTTTTGTCCTCGGCTTGATCTGCATGCTACATGCGATAAGTGCCATAACATCATTAATGAAACGAAGGCTGAAAGTTAATGCTGACCTCAGAAAGTGCAAAGTTATAAAGACTAGCCTGATCTTAAAGTTTCTCACTGTTACTCCGTGATACGTTTTAACTAGCGTTCGTTAGAAAGTCAGGCAGCTTGTTTACTACTCAATTACTTCTCAAAGCAACGTGTGTCGATGAAACTTTGCACAACTTTACGAAAAACGGCATCTGCACGCCTGCACTGCTAGCGAGTACAACTACCCACTCGGAAAATACCTAGGCCAAGAAAATTACCTAGAACCCTCGAGTGATACGGAGGCAGGAATTATTTCTTTCTTTGTTACTCATTCACTCCTCGAATGGTAAATAACGAACGAAGTGCAAAGTCGGTACAAGCTTAGCTTAAATTGTGTTTTTGAACGAGTTGAAAAACACTGGGAAACTTTTTAATGAGAAACAAACAACAGCAATGTTTGACGATATTTCCCTGTTTTAAAGATGTACTGGGTAAACAGATTTAATTAGCTGTATATTGGCTACTAGCTTCTGCCAGCGGCTTCGCCAACATGAAAGTCGAAAATTAGCCCGACGGAACATATGCTCTGGATAAAAAGTATCTAATGTGCTATTCCTACTATAATCTATTTATATGCAAAAATTCATAAGTTCAGCCGTTCTGGTGTGATTGAGTAACAAACATACACACATACAAACTTTCGCATTTATAATATTACTAGCTTCTGCAAGCGGCTTTGCCTGCGTGAAAATGGAAAATTATCGCGAGAGAAAATATTCAAGGGGTAAAAAGTATCATATGTGCTAGTCCTGACTATAATACTAAAAACGAAGAAACGGAAAAACTGCTTACAATCTTATCCCAGTTCAGCGTTTTTCATAAACACATACCGTCACCCTTTTACGCACACATTCATACACACATCCATCTTTATACGTACTCACACAAAACACCATCCTACTCTCTCTTTGTCACACACACACATAACACCACACCACACACAAGACACCTTCCACTTCACACTGACACACTCACACTTCGCATACTAACAAGCATACACAAGCGTTTTTAATTTTGATTGTATTTTTTTTTTTTATTGTTTAAAAAAATTTGTTACCCTTTTTTTTTGTCATTATTTCTCACAATAGTCCTACATGCCTAAGTTCTACATTAATTTGTGTAAATCCCAATCTCGGCGAGGGGGGCCAGGAGTCCATAGCACAGGGTATCCTTGTTTGGATGCCTGACTCCCACAAACCATTATACCTCCAATATTTGTAACATAATATAGAAACAAAATTGTACTTTGTGGTAGATAAATAAATATTACTATTACTAAATATTACTATAATCTATCTCTGTGCCAGATTTTAACCAGATCCGTTCAACCGTTCTGGCGTGAAGAAGTAACAATTAAACGTACAAACACACACACTCATAAACTTTCGCCTTTATAATATAAGTGTGATAACTAGCTTCTGCCAGCGGCTTCGCCCGCGTGAAAAGTGTTTTCTTATCCCAAGGGAACAGATTTGTATGAAATTTGATACAGAGATAGATTATAGTCTGGGATAGCATATGTGCATTTCCAGACTATAATCCCTCTCAGTATCAAATTTCATACAAATCTGTTCTACCGTTCTGGCGTGATTGAGTAACAAACAAACATCCATACATCCATCCAAACTTTTGCATTTAAAATATTATTATTAAGTAAGATTATTCTTACCTGGTGGTGTCTTAAATGCTGTTAATATCTATATTAGCCTTATAACCTGACTATAGACAGTAGACCTTTTGTTGTAATTAATAATGAGTACTTTAATCATGTAGTACATCATTTTTATGTATCATCAATAGTTTTCACAGTGCAAGCCAAATAATGAATTTTGCTACTTTGGGTTACATTATTGCAATTATCATAAGGATCTCTATTTTAAATAATGTATAGCCTATGTTGCTCGGGTATAATGTAGCGTTCCTAGGTGAAAGATTTTATTAAATCGGTCCAGTAATTTCGGAGCCTATTCGGTACAAACAAACAAAAAAAACAGGTATTTAAATCCTGGTTCACACAAATCTTCAATCTACCGAAAGTTTATTAAATTATATTAATAAATTTTGCCACAGATAACCTATTTATTTTCGGATTGCAGTCTAAAATTTTTCATCTTGTTCGCGCTCCAAAATTTGTTTACCAGCTACAAAAACGCCATCCATTTTTTTCACGCGGACGTTTTAAATTGTCACGCTTTCTGGAGCACGTGTTGAATAAAATATACGGCCATAGGTGGCCAAGTTTATTGTGCCTACATATTCATAGGCATATCTCTGTTGGACAAACAGACTGTTGGATTATCATAACCAAATGTATCAGAGAAGCTTGTCGTAAGCTTCTCTTTGTAGACTGGAATGCTTCGGTGAATCTGGCTAGGGCTTAACTGTAGGACAGAAACAGACATTTCTGTTCACGCCTAAAGCCTTAACATAGGTGCTAAACAGTATGAACCTTTATGAACGTTATCTAATACTTATTATTGACATAATAAGCACTCAAATTAAGCCCAGTGTTTGAAATATTTCGCAACATTAGTTGTTATTTCACACGTTTTGTGAATTAAATGCATATTAAATAACTTCATAAATCTCTTGAAGCTATCAAAATTAATAGTATTCGTAATGGCTGTGGGTGCGCTTATCTCAAATAATAACTTAATTTATATATGCTTGGAAATTAAATGCAAGATATGAAGACTGAAAATAATGTTACACATTTATATTTGCATACAATTTTTGACGAATAATATTATAGAAAATTTATTTATGATGTGCTAGCTTTTCGCTTTTAACCAACATTGTCGAATTTAACTTTGTTATCGCGAACATAAAATATCGATATGCGCGTATCAACGAGTGCATTTTCCTCATATATCAATTTAACGAATATTTACTTGTTTAATATTTCCCTTACATGCCTATACGACTCAAATTTTATTATCGACTCAATAAATATAGACCAGACAAACATAACATTGTCAAAAACTTTGAAAATATATCCAATTTATATTCTCACGGGATAAGGAAACAACAGTTGTGAAAATTTAAGTTTATCATCATCATCATCATTTCAGCCGAAAGACGTCCACTGCTGGACATAGGCCTCCCCCAGGCGTCGCCACATTGACCGATCCCGTGCGTCTCGCATCCAGCGCCTTCCCGCAACCTTAACCAGGTCATCAGTCCAGCTAGTGGGAGGCCTTCCAACGTATCGTCTTCCGGTTCGCGGTCGCCATTCCAGAACCTTTCGGCCCCATCGGCCATCCGTTCTGCGAGCAATGTGCCCTGCCCACTGCCACTTAAGTTTGGCAATTCTTCGGGCTATGTCGGTAACTTTGGTTCTCCTGCGGATATCATCATTCCTGACGTGATCACGCAAGGAAATTAAGAGCATAGCCCTCTCCATTGCCCTTTGGGTGACTTTGAGCTTTCTGATAAGGCCCATTGTGAGCGACCACGTCTCGGTCCCATAGGTGATCACTGGCAACACACACTGGTCATAGACTTTTGTCTTGAGACACTGCGGTAAATTGGACGAGAAGATACCACACAACTTCCCGAACGCCGCCCAGCCGAGTCGGATTCGACGGTTGACCTCTTTCTCGAAATTGGACCTACCCAACTGGACCGTTTGTCCCAGGTAGACATAATCGTCTACAACTTCGAGAGTAGAGTCTCCGACCTTGATAGGAGTGGGTCTTACATTGGCATTCACCATGATTTTGGTTTTGTCCATGTTCATTTTAAGACCCACTCTTTCGGAAGCTCTACTGAGGTCATCGAGCATTTTACTGAGGCTCTCCATGGTCTCAGCCATGACCACTATGTCGTCGGCAAACCGAAGGCGAGTAATGTACTCGCCATTAACGTTGATGCCCAGCCCCCTCCAGTCCAGAACCTTGAAGACATCCTCCAGCGCAGCAGTGAACAGTTTCGGAGAAATGACGTCTCCCTGTCTCACGCCGCGCTGGAGAAGGATTGGTTTCGAGGTCTGATCCTGAAGACGGACTGACATGGTGGCGTTTTTGTACAAACACTTCAATACCTCAATGTACCGGTAGTCGATCTGGCACCGTTGGAGAGACTGCAGTACAGCCCAAGTCTCTATCGAATCGAAGGCTTTCTCGTAGTCCACAAACGCTAAACAGAGAGGCAGGTTATACTCTTCGGTCTTCTGTATAACCTGCCGCAGCGTATGTATGTGGTCTACGGTGCTAAAGCCTTTTCGGAATCCGGCTTGTTCGGGGGGCTGGAAATCGTCAAACCTGCGCGCGAGACGATTCGTGATGACTCTTGAAAACAACTTGTAGACATGGCTAAGAAGTGAGATGGGCCTATAGTTCTTCGTCCGGGCATTGTCGCCCTTCTTGAAGAAGAGTACCACCACACCCCTGCACCATGCCCGTGGCGTTTTGCCCTTGAGTATGACGGAATCAAACAGCTTCTGAAGGGCCCTTAGAACCGGTTTTCCACCCGCCTTCAGGAGTTCGGCCGTAATTCCGTCATCACCCGGCGCCTTGTTGTTTTTGAGCTGTTTCAGAGCCATCCTAATCTCGTACAGGCTGACGTCCGGGATATCTTCGGTATAGTGTCAGGTCAATCTAGCTCTTGGGTCGTTTGCTAGACTCGCAACGGGCTTGCTGATCGAAGTGTACAACTGCCCATAGAATGTCTCGATCTCTCTGAGAAGCTCCGGTTTGGCGGATACGATCCTGCCATCGTCGGTCTTCAGTTTCGTGAGTTGGCTCTGCCCAATAGCCAGATCTCTCGAGAACACCTTGGAGCCTTTATTTCGTTCGATAGCGTCTTTAATACGCTCGGTATTGAAGCGGCGGAGGTCTCTTTTCAAGGATTTAGAGATCTGTCTATTGAGCTGCCGGTATTTGCACGCCTCATCTGAAGACTGCAGCATCATCTCACGCCTCTCCTTCATAAGCTTGAGGGTGTGATCAGAGAGCTTTTTGTTTCTATCTGTACGACGGGTCTTGAAAACTTAGACCCGACCGTATGGACAGCTTCCACGAACCCGTTGCTATATTCATCCACGGATGGAGTTCGAGCTGAAAGCTCTCGGGGTTTTGGACTTGGATCTGTGCTGGCCGGAGCGTGGACTTCATCAGTCGAGACCTTTCAAGCTTAATATTAATGTTCAATGTGCCTCTTACCATGCGGTGATCGCTCCCGGTTTTTACCGAATTGATCACAGAGACATCATTGAACATTTGCTTCTTGGTTGACATGATGAAGTCGATCTCATTTTTTGTTGCACCATCGGGGCTCTGCCAGGTCCACTTCCTGTGTTCACGCTTTTTGAAGAAGGAGTTCATCATATAGAGGCCCTCCTTCTCCATAAAACTGGCCAGTAGGTGACCCCGGTGGTTCCGTTTTCCAACTCCAAATTGCCCCACTTGCAGCTCATCCTCGTCTCGTTTGCCCAGTTTCGCGTTGAAGTCCCCCATGACAACGGTGAAGTGAGTTTTGAAACCATGCATGGCTCTGGAGATATCCTCATACATGGTCTCTACCTTATCGTCGGGGTGTGCCGAGGTTGGGGCGTAGACCTGTATGACCTTCAGCGAATATCTTGAGGATATTCTGAGTATAAGGTACGCCACCCTGGTCGACACACTCTCGATCTTCACCACGTTGTTCACAAGGGACTTGTGGACGATAAACCCGACACCACCCTGGGACTGCCGGTCACCTTCTCGGAAATAGAGCAGGTTACCGGATTTGAGGATTATCGAGTCCTCCCCCTCTCTTCGGACTTCAGATAACCCTATAATACTTCATCGTAACCTGCTCAATTCCTCCTCGAGTTCGGTGACCTTCTCGTCGGTCTGAAGTGTGCGCGTGTTGTACGTTGCCAGGTCCAGTCGTCGGTGATTGTTGGGGTAGCCGGATCTCGTCCGGAGATTCTTAGCACCCCTTGCCATGCCGTAGCCTCGACCGCTACCGTAGTCGAGGGTAGGCAAGCTGCCGGGTACCAGGGGCCATTTTTTATTTGTGCTATTCATTAGGGGGTTTTGCCATAATCGCCACGCTTGGCAGGCGGGTTGGCGATCGCAGTATGGTTGTTATAGAAGCACAGAGAACGCTGCTGCCCATTCTCTGTTTTGTCCCTTAGTCGCCTCTTACGACACCCACGGGAAGACATGGGATGGTGAAATTCTTTACGTCCGGCACCATACGGAACTTTATCATCTGAAGTTTATCATCTGTTGAGAATTTTAAATGGCTTCAAAAATATAGACTTTGGAGTGGTTTCAAATATTGGCATCGAAAGTTTGACATACGTGCACAATAAAACTGGCACCCATGTTGTGTTATTCAGACTCTGAATAAAACAACTAGAATGGAATAATGGATGCGACTGTGTCGCGAATAAACATCACGAACAGAGACCAAACGATATAAAGTTTAGATTTAAATAATGGTGACAAATCGACTAACTTCTCCAAAAAGATAAATACAAAGTGGGAAAGAATGAACAAAAGGATTTAATTTGTCAAATGGGAGTTTTCATCCTCTATTGGAAATGGAATGCACGTTTACTGAATCTAAATTATTCTGTAAAAGTTCTATTCAACTGAGTACGGTCTGGTACATAAAGTACTTCGTGACTTTAGTTTACCAAAGTTAATAGATATGTGATGGCCCTAAAACTAGCAACTAAGTATTGCTTCCCTAAATCATTTTCGAGGCTTTTTCACCTGGGATTATCCAAGATTTGCCAAGCTTGGCATTTGAACCAGATAACGACTATTTGAGTACTTTTGTGACCAATGAAGATATTTTTCTACCTCTAAAAAAAGTTCACCCTCCAACAACACGAAATTGTCCGATGCCGTAGGTACAGCGCTAATTTGCCAATCACCCCGCGCAAGCCGACACTCTGCGGCTACCTTGGATATTTGCAATTAGATTACCTACAGCGAGTGTACAGCGGCGAGATTTAAATTATCAGACATATGGGACGACATTACCACTTGCAGACCGACGTGTGAACGCATAAGAATTATGCAGCTGCTGCAAATGCGTATGTATGTATGTACGTATGTTAAAGCGCTCTTTGTATGCATTGCGTTAGTGATAAGCGAAGTCTCAAATAACATAGCGACTGATCAAAACGAATATGCGGAGATGACTGAACTGTGCTCGATTAAAAAACATAGAGACGTCTCCTTTTAGTTAGACTAAAAAAGATAACTTATAGCATAGTAATTTTCTTTCAATAGCAAGCAGAAACATGTCCCGTATTGCCGTAAATAAAAGTCAATCTAGAGCAAATTCAAATTCCGATTTTTGACCTCGAGAAGTTCAACCTCTGTACAAGTTAGTTGCAAATTCTCAGATTTGCAACTAACTTGTACAGGCACGTATCTTAGTTAAGAAAGTTTCAGCGACACAGGACGAGGCACGACTACAGCCTACCTGTGCCTTTCTCAGGAATACCAATCCTTTCACTTCGTAACTTTATGGCCTAAAAGGAATGGTAACGTGAATCTTTTCCTTATTTTTGGTGTCGACAACGTACATTCCCTAAAAAAAGAAAATCATTATCAAAATATTCGTTTCCTTGAATATTTCATAGAGTTAACTCAATAAAGGGAATAGATAGTGGAGTCCGCGGCGCCGGCGTTTGTAAACTTTACTGTGCAAATATCTGAGACGCACACTTAGGATAGTAAAATACTGAGCTCGTGATACTGCAGCCTAAAACGACACGAATGCGAGTACGAGATGGCGATAAGGGTGCTTTGTTGCCAAAGATGTGCAAGGTAGCTAGGTGATGCAAGACAAGAAAGTAAGAAAATCCGTGATTGTTTACTCCAAAGCACTGCGAGGAGCTTTCGAGGTTGGAGGATGCGTGGTGAAGCTGTGTATCGGTGTTTAGCTGTAAGGTGCGAGTTTACGTAGCGGACGCTTTTCAGCCTTACGTGGACGAGTGGCGTCGTGGTCCCAAATAAACATGCCTTGCTCGCGTCTCGTTTCTTTTGATGTAGCCCTGTACCACCAGAGCCGCGCTTAACCAAACTAGGAAAATGCACCGCCTAGCTATAGCTAGGGGATTGTAGTGGAACGAGTGCTAGTAGTTACCTCGCAAATCTCTGTTGAAAAGGCACCCTAACGCATAAATAACAATCATAGTATAAACACGAACACGAACGAACGTTGTTTCAGTTTATTCAGCGTGATTTGCATGCGGCAATCAATTTGTGACATAAATTTATGGCACGTTTGATGATCGGTGTGTACCACAAATTATTTAATTAACCTTTTTAGTGTTAGATTTGGTAATTTTATTTTGAATCAAATTAAAATAGTGTGGAGTAATTTAATGAGTTTATTTTGAGTATCGTGACCTAACCGCATCTAATAATGTAAAGTATTCCAGTGACTACTCTTCAAACGTTAAGAGGAGTTTAACGAGTCTCCATAATTCAGCATTAACCCTTTAAAAATGTAGGCACTTAGCCACATAAAATAAATAGTTCACCCCTTTCATACATTAAGTGTACAAGTTTACATTAGACAACAGCAGCTGAGTAAATAATAAGTCTCTTTAACATCCATTAGAGCAGGTAATAAAGTAGCCAAGGAAATAGGAGGGCCTGGAGACTATGAGAGTAGGCCAGTCGGCTATTTGTCGCAGAAGCTGCCTCTAGTACTATTGTTAATTTGTCATTGAAGGCAACATGTGTAGGATTGTACAGAGGCGCCATTCGACAATAATTTGAAAAATGGTTCCGGTACTTTGGATATACAGCCTGTATTGAAGGTTATATTGTTCCTATAAACTAACACCGCTGACGGACAACGTGGAGATAGCCCGCCCCAGTCCTCTGGTCCTAGAGGGCTCATAATCTCGAAAAGAAAGTATTTTTAATCAACTACCTTAAAATGCCAAATAATTGTGTCTAGTAATTACAAACTAGTATCTAATTAGGTGCCGTCTACGTATGCTAAATATAAACCTAGGTGGGCTGCTTAACTTTTCTAGCTCGCTTCGCCCGCTCTTGAAGCCTGCATACTCTTTATCTTAAAATGCCGAGATTGACAAAGCGACTCTTTCTTCTGTAAAATGATCACAAGAAAATTGCTTTTATCGCTCCGAGCACCGAGCAAAGCGTAAGTTGCCAAAATATCTTCTACATATTTATTTATAACTGGGCAAAAGGAAACTTAACATTGCCTAGGTGGTGCTAGAACTTTTAAGCTCGCTCCGCTTGCTCTTACATCATCTTTACCCGATGGATGGTTGAATCAATTACAGACTGTGGACAATAAACTAATTTCAAGTTGAAGAACAAGTCTTATCGCCTCAAGTTCTGGCTAGACATTCCAGCATTACCACCCCATGGAGCTAGCACATACCAACCTTCAATAGACCCTGCATTATTGACCGATCTCTCTCCTCTCCTCTGTCGTTTCGCTCTTGGCAGAGCGGTCGTGGTCACGTTGAGTCATCCACTTTGGTGTTAGAGGCGGACACAGCTCTTTTCACGATCTCCCGCCATCTCTCTCTGTTTGTAGACTGCCTGGTGCAGTCTGATACGCGGCTTCCCACTGCAGATTTAACTTGATCAGTCCAGCGCGTAGGTGATCTGCCGCGTGATCTGGTTCCCTCTACTTTTCCTTGCACGACCAGCCGTTCTATAGAGTTGTTATCAAGCCTAGAGACATGGCCAAAGTACTGCAGTATGCGCGTCTGTACTATGGACGATAGACGCTTTGTGATGCCGAGTTCCTGGAGTATGGACACGTTGGTGCGGAACTCTGTCCACGATATGCCGAGCATCTTCCTCCAGCACCACATCTCTAGAGCATCTATCTTCCCCTTTTCCAACTCACGCACTGTCCGACACACCGATCAACACCGATCTGCCTACCTATTAATGTGCTATTGTTTATAAACAGTCTCGTTCAATGCCAGCGAGTTATCCCAGCTCATTGGTTACGACGTGCGACAAAGGTCATCTCGAGCGGACTGCGGACGTATAATCGTAAGCACCTAATTTGATGGAAAACTTAAACAATCGCTTGTTCGTACATGTTTACTATGTTTTAGGTGTGTATGAGTACATACGTCCGTATTTTTAACCGACTTCGCAAAAAGGAGGAGGTTATCAATTCGACTGTATTTTTTTTTATGTGAGTTACCTCAGAACTTTTTACTGGGTGAACTGATTTTGATGATTCTTATTTTATTTGACGTTGGTACTTGTTATGTGGTCCCATTTAATTTTCATCAAGATCTGATGAAGAACTTCGGAGATATACATCAGAGAACTCTTCAATAAATGACGGCAAATCACTCGGTATGGCTGCAATCGCATGTCTGTTTGTTGTTTACACCGTTTTATACGAGTAACATAACATCACACTGGTACGCTCTAAAGGGGTACGCAGGTGTGAACAGTTCACCCTGGTATACTCTCATACCACCGGTTTTGTTTTAGTGTCATGTTATTGGATTAATCTATTCTGGCTTCACTTTGGGCATTATAGATAGCTAGCCTATAGAACTGGTCCATTATGTACAACAACGAAAAAGTGAAAAATAAATAACTTTTAACAAAAATTACAACCGACTTCCAAACAAAAACACTACAAAGTGAAAAATAACTTAAAATTCGGAAGTCGGTGTCAAGAAACGAAGAAACGAAAACGGAAACACCAACTTCCGAAATTGAAGTTATTTTTCACTTTGTACTGTTTTTGTTTGGAAGTCGGTTGTAATTTTGTTAAAAACTTTTTTTTTATAACCGACTTCAAAAACGTTTTCAATCCGACTGTACTTTTTTTTTTACTCGGCTGCTAGGTAAGGGTTATGTTTCTTGCGCTTATCTTGTATATATGTAAATTTGTATGTATGTAATATTCTTTTTACCCCATATTTTTCAAAATCAAATCATATAATTTATTTGCATAATACATGTTAAAAAGGTGTTACAGATATAAAAGGTACATTGTATTATAACCCAATGAGGGTGTGCAAATTATATGTTAGGTACTATGGCAAAATTATTTATTTATTTAATACTTCATGCACACAAATGTACAGAGGCGGACTTAATACCTTAGGCATTTTCTACCAGTCGACCTTTGGGTGATGCAGAGAAAATAGTTGTAGGTGCAATACTTTGATTTAAGTAAATCGAAAATAAAACGTATTAAAAACGTATTCCTATACTATAAATACAATATATACTCAAATAATAATCTAAATACATAAATATACATAAACAATAAGTAGTAATAGATAAATAATTGAAAAACATTAGCGCTGTGACGACACTACTGCCTACTTCTTACGAATATGCTCGCGAACTTTAACTTTGAAGGTTAATCGGTTGTTGCCATCCTGATTGCCTGACGGAGCGCATTCCACAGAGAAATAGACTGAACGAAGAAAGAACAGTGAATTAAGTCAGTGCAGTGAGTGGGACATTGAAGAAGGCGGTTATGTGATGACCGTAAATTTTTATTGTGGTTGGCGCAAATGTATTGAAAGTGAGGGGCTAGATAACTAGGGGATTTGGGAGAGTCAAGAAAATGAGAACAAGGTACTAAGTGCCCTTTGCTCTCTGCGTTGGCGTATGGGTAACCAATTTAGAAGCGATCGATGCGCAGAGACATGATCATATTTGAAACTTCAATACTCATTCAATTTGTGATGACATTTCAGATAAAATCAATCATTCTTCACTCAAATAATCATTAATTGAATAATAACAATTTGAAACTAGGAATTCATGCAAACATAATTTGAATTGGTACATTTTGTGTAGGTCTGTGATACTTTTTGGCAACTTATTGTATATTTTGGGTGCCATGCCCAAAATGTTTTTACTAAATACTGCTTTTTTATGACTTCTTACGCATATTTTATTTTTGTGTCGTGTGCTTCTTGGATGAGTATAAAGATGTAAATTTGCTTTGACAAAGATAATTACAAACCATAATTAAGACATCATTAGACACATTTTGACCGCCCATGTGTTCTGATATAATAAAAATAAAATAATAAATACAAACATGGTGGCTTTTGGGCGCCATATTGCGGGTGCCACTTTTTTCCAAATCCATCGGGTTTGGTATCAAAATGAAGGGTTTTAAGAGGTGACTACAAAAAATATGATAAAATACCACTTATATGTTTAAAAGTAATTCGAAAAAAAAACGATGACTAAAAAGTTGTTATTAAAAATGTTAATTTATCAAAAACCTCAAACTTTTTGACAAAAAAAAACAACCAACTTCCAAATGAAAACACTACAAAGTGAAAAATAACTTCAATTTCGAAGTCCATAACTATTCAGGATTTTTTTCATGGGCCATCGTGAACCTGAGTTCAGTAGGTATTCGTCTACGTCCCGCCACCTGTTCCCAGGTCTTTCTAGGTCGGCCTTTCCATTCTCAGTCAAAATTTTTGTATTTTAATGAATCTAGACTGGCACATAGATGTTAGGCTCAGGGGAGAAGCTTTTTCAGTCTCCCCAGGGATGTGCCCTAACAGGCGTTGCACAGAGTTGGCTCTGGGGTGGTCTTTTGAAAGGTCACGGGGCCTTTTCTACGTGCTGATGGTGATCACCGGGGTGGTCTTAGTGAGGTAAAAATCCCACACTCCCTGGTCTTTTCCCCAAAAGTCCAGGCGCCTTTTGAAGGATCCCACCCGTGAAAAAATAAAAAAATAAATATTTTCTGTGATTTGTAACTTATTTTTATAGTATTTGTTAATTTATTCCTTAAATGCTAAAATAGGTCTTTATCATCAAAACCAAACTCTGTTTCCCATTTATAGGTACTTAGAATTAAATAAACTTCAGGCAACTATCACAGAATAAACACAAATGTTTACCTGGCTGTTTATCGCTGTAAATATTACCCTTTTCAATAAGACGGTCGTTCCCAACTAAAAAGGTATTAGCAACGACGGCAAAGGTTTTACTGTTACCATCAAGGAAAAAGGATGTAAACTAACTTTGTTTTTATACTTGTTCTTGCATTAAAAGTTGACCGCTGGCGGGCCGCCCTTAAATTAATTATTCAATGTTTTCAAATAATGCTTTGCTGTACAAGTTGAGTATTCATTACGGTGATATAAACAACGGCGTCTCACCGTAATGTAATCATTAAACTTTGTTAAATTATGTCCTTGTTTCTTTGAAAAATGTAGGATTTTTTCTTGAGAAATTGTACAGAAAAAAGGTAACAACCAACAAATTATTTAGGTGCTTGTAATTAAAAACAAAAGTCTTCTTTGAAGAGTTAAGCAAAATTAAAAGTGTGAGTGCAAGGTAGGAGTGAAAGTAGAAACATCCTGACAGATAGATGGCATCCTACTAATACAAACTGCAATTTCCACACTTCTACAGCCTGTGCGTGACTATGAAACGTAATTTTAATTAGAACTTTGGCACTTCAGAGTCCATACCTCACTCGGTAGCAGTCACAAATCTTATAACACTGGGATGGAAAACAAAATCCAGACAATTTTAACACAGAAGTTCCCAAAATAGGATGTGTTCCCATAAAAGCACTGTGAAAGTATGTGGGAGACCGAATGTTGGCTATACTATCAAAACAGGGTACTTCGTCCAGTTTTTATGAGTTACATAAATGCTGCGCGCTGTTATGCCATAACTTACGTTATATGCATGCATACAACCTATATATATATAGGGACATCATGAAAAATATCCATAGTTCCTGCAGTGTCTTTATTTTTTGTATCTGACCTATCGGGCAAATAAAAATCCATAAAAAGTCTCGTAAGTCTATAACAATCCCTGTGTTGAGGTACAAAGGGTATTCCCGCTCTTTCACCAAGTTATCTCCATTTAATATAGTGAATAGAAGATCCCAAAGCAAGAGAGCCTGTAACAGATCACCAGGTTTCGTCTCTTTACGTTATGAAGGCGGAAATTAAACTTTGCTGAAAGTTACGAGCTGGGAACATTTTGGATGTGGATAATAACTTACGTGCCATAGTGAGCTCATAGCCAACTCTTTGTTTTGGGAAAACCAGGTAATTGTCCTTCAAATCTGGTCTGGTTTAATGCTGCTAAAACCCAGGCGTGTCTTTTTTCCGCAAAAAAGAGTCAATTTCACCCGGCTCCAACTTTCCGAGATGTGACCGTGCCTATTTATTTATTTATTGCAATTACTCTCTGCACTCACAGTTTCACCCAACACGTGCAGAGAGTCAATATTTATAGAATTACATAAGTCAAATTATATTAATAATTTAAAATTCACCCAGATTAAACACAGACAGACAAATCAATTAAACCAACATTAATAAAAAAAACATAAATTCAATAAAAAATTATTCAACAAATAATAATAACAGTCCAATAATAAAAAATTAAAAATAATAATTTAAATTCAGTAATAAATTAACAATAACAATTTCATAATAATAATTCAACAATTTCCAATTAACTCATTTAGTCGCTAAAACATTCTTTACAACTCTTCAAAATACACGCACATTGGAGTGGAATATGTCCATATCCGTATGCTGAGCGGTCAGAGTGTTGAGCAATGAAACAGCTTGATTTGATGCTGCATATTGTGCGGTACGAGTCCGGACTCTGGATGTCGCTAAAAGCGGACGCGAGCGCAGTCGCGTGTATTGAGCCGGCGCGGATAGTCCACAGCGAGACAACGCCGTAGGATTGTAAATTTTGCCGTTGAGTAATAAGAAATAATGCAGAAGGAGTGTGCATTTAGGTCTCAGCTCGAGGGTATCAATACCCACCATTCCTGATACGAACAGAGAGGGATACAAGTAGGGATAATAACCATAAATTTTTTTGTACAGGTACCGGCAGAACTGCCGCTGCACCCGCTCCAACTGGAGATTGTACTTTAACTCGTGTGGATCCCATACAATCGAATTAAATTCAAGTTTGCTGCGGACAAATGCGAAGTAAAGTGCCACAATTGCATGTTTGCCGGTAAACCGAGCCGACTGCCTCATGACAAACCCGAGAGATTTGTGTGCTTGTTTACACAGAGTGGTTATGTGGTCATTAAAAGTCAGTCCGGTGTCCAGCACTACACCGAGATCGCGGATTGTTGCGACGCGCTCCAGCGGGGTGCCCGACACACTGTACGTATATACATGCAGGGAGCGCCGGCGAGAAAATGTAATGGTCTTACATTTAGATGTATTTAATTCCTGACCATCTTGAGCTTCTTGGCGTTACGTTGACATCGACTCTCAATTTTGGCCCATACATTGAGGCAAAGGCTCAGCTGGCTAATAAAAAGCTGGGAATCCTTGCAAAGGTGAGAAGGTATTACACGCCAGAACAGCTGCTCAGCTTGTATCAAGCGCAAGTTCGATCATGCATGGAGTACTGTTCTCATCTCTGGGACGGATCTGCCAAATACCAGCTTGATGCACTAGAGTCGATCGAAAAGCGGGCCAAGAGGCTCATCAGCGATGAGGCACTGGTTAAGTCAAAGCTCCAGAGCCTTGAACATCGTCGCCGAGTTGCCAGCTTGTCGGTTTTTTATCGGTTACATTTCGGGGAGTGTGCGATGGAATTGCATGATTTAATTCCACCCAGCCCGTACCATCATCGGACTACCAGACGTACGGCGATGCGTCATCGGTACATGGTGGACATCCCACCCATACGCACTAAAGGATTTGAGAATACTTTTATTATGCGTACAGCTAAGGAGTGGCATTCCCTGCCGGAGTCTGTGTTTCCTGATAGCTACAATCTAGGGGTCTTTAAGTCAAGAGTGCATAGGTTACTTCTAGGCAAGCGTGCTCCACCGTCGACCGCGTCATCGCTTGCTGTCGGGTGAGATAGTGGTCAAGCGCGAGCCTATATTAGATATAAAAAAAAAAACACAGTTGACTAGTGTCATTTCCGAACTTTAAGCAGCGTTTGCCACCGGTTGGCTTCTGAAACTCTAGAAACTACTATATTATGTATACTTTATAACCGACTTCAAAAAGGAGAAGGTTCTCAATATAAATGTATTACCTTTAATGTGTGTTACCTCAGAACACTTTACTAGGTGAACCGATTTTGATGATTATTTTTATTTGAAAGCTGGTGCTTCTCATGTGGTCCCATTTAAATTTGGTGAAAATCGGATAAAGAACTTCGGCGATATACTACAGCACTCCTGAATAAACAACGGCAAATCTCTCGCTGCAATCGCAGGTCCGTTTATTTTTTCCGCCATTAATCATAACATAACATAACTAAAGAGGGGTACGCAGATGGGTACAGTCTCATTTCACCGGTTATATTCAAGTTTTATGTTATTAGGGTAATTTATTCTGGTATAACTTTGTGCATATATAATGCACCATACTATATAACTTGCTCATTATGTACCACAACTAAAAAGAGAAAAATTAAACCTTTGGTGTTCCTGTTTTTTTTTCTTCGTTTTTTTAACACCGACTTCCGTAATTGAAGTTATTTTTCACTTTGTAGTGTTTTCTGGAAGTCGGTGGTATTTTTTTTTAAAAGTTTTTATACCTAATTTGGATACGATTTTGCATGTATGAATGTTATAGAGCTTTGTTTTTTTAATGAAAATGTACTTGCATAACAAGAATTCCTTTTCAGAAAAAAAATGTGTGTTGTGGTATTCTGCTGTATAGATCCACATCTTTTAGTCTATTTACGTTTTATAATACTGTACAAACCACACATTTTTATCTTTTAAAACTGTATCAACTCATATGACTCACTTTTATGTATTCTTTGATACTGTTAGCACCTCAAAAGCATACATTTAGTTATCTCTGATTGTTTTAACATCCACAACTTACTTTCACCGCAAATTTGTAAAATCTTAGAATATGTTATACTCTGACATTTTCATCCAATTTATTTTCTTAAGCTATAGACATATCATACCATGGACACTTTTTCTTCTACAAATCTGGTTGTACACTATAATCTTCAAATAAGGGTAGCGGCAGCTTGCCCTATTTGTTAACTGTTTTTATTCGGTCTGGTCATGATTTCTTATAATTGAGATTTGAATTTGAAATTCAGAAGATATGACAGAACGAGGAAAAACGGGCGTCAGTTTTTTGAGTTTGGTTTTGTTTGCGAAATTTGAAGGACACATAGTTTAGTTTACTTTCGACGGGCTGTTTCCGCAACTCCACGACCAAGCGCGTATTTTGAAGGACACATATTTTAGCCTTGAATTACAAGGTATATTCTTATCCACAAAGTACTAATAAAATTGTAATGAATTCAGTTTGTGAAAGAGTGTTATAAATCCCTGAAGACAAAGTGAAATAAATAACAATTATACTCTCAAGTCAACTTTTTACTGTTATAATAACAAGATGTGCCAGTCAAGCACGTGGTGTATTAACTGCGGCAGATAGGTCCTCAGTGGCGCGGCGGTATGCGAGCTGAGACCGCACGCGCCCTCCACCAGTACGGGCAGGGTGCGCACGCTGAATCAGGGCCTGCAGTCTCGACATAGTTTGCGATCGCTACGTTAAGTAACGATCGTTATCTCTTACCGACAAAATACGCTTGCCGTAACGACGCTAACGATAAACGCAAGTCTCGACAGCCGAGTTAGCGTGCAAAATCTGTCACTATATTGACATAACGTTGTCGGTAGGCTAGCGATGTTCGTATTCATAGTGCGGTGATTTTTTTGAAAAATTATGGCAGTTGAAAAAAATCCTTGTATCATAGGGAAAATTGGTAGACAAAATATTCAAAAAAAACTATTTTTCTTTGAAAATTGTGCAGAAGATAGGTAAACCTTATCATGTTAACAATTGTTTGCATCGAAACTTGTGAGTAGCTTATGCCGTTTTTAAAAATACGCATAACAAAGAAGAAAATAGTTCGCTTCCTTGCAACACAGACGTTGAACATGGGAAACAAACTGTCAATGTCAATTGTCAAGTTTGTTTGTACACAAAATACGACAATGAGATAGAATTGGATTATTGGAATTGATTAACTGGAAAAGAACCGTATTTCTATAGTGGAGGACAGTGACACAGGCGCAGGCCCTAGCCTGAGTGCTAGCAAGCAGCGTGAGCGTCAGGTAATAACAACCTACAACCATTTTCGATTCCTATTTTTGGTACTAAATTGAATAGTTTGTGTTTACTTAATGAATATCTTAAATGTTTCAGGCGTACTTCGGGGCATATTGATGCGCTTTTGGCAACTTTAGAAGCCCGTCCATATCTCCACACGGGCAAATTTTGAAACAAGCTGGAAGGAGGTTCCCGAGGAACTCAACAAACTCCCAAACGGATCCAATAAGTCCCCCGAGCAGTACATGACGTTAAACATCAAGTAGGTTTTTAACTGTAAGTACAAGCCACGTCAGTTTTATTTATATTTAGTAGAATACAATAGGTATCCTAATTACAGGTTTGGATAGACTTAAAAAGCTGTGCCTGCACTAAGGCAGCATAATTATAAAAACAAATCATTCAAACTGGCAACCGAGGCGTCATCACTGCTTCTTTGACTGAAGTGGAGAGACGCATAACATCCTTAATTAGTGTAGAGTACACATTTGGCACAGACTGCCCGGATACTATGCCATTTTCTTTTTTATTATTAGAATCACTAGAGCATTAAGAGACATTTTTAGTACATCTAATTTTTTTACAGATGGTAGCAGCTGCAACTCAAGTGCAATCAGACACTGCCAGAGGCAGGCAAGGTACAAGCCGAGGCGTGGATGCTATTTGCATAGGCTGCAAATTCAATAGCGGACAGTTTTACAACTTTTGTAAATAAAAATAATAAATGGTTTAAATGTTTTTTATTTAAATCACAGAGGGTCAATAAAATAAAATTATGTAATACTAGTATTATTGAGTCTTCTTATGCACTCTGCAACAGCTCACTCAGTGCACCACACAAGTCCTGTATAACAAAAACAAGATTTTAGGAGTATTCATACAATGATACACAACGGCATAAGTCGGACTTGATGCTATAAGCCATTATATATCACCTTTGGGTCAAATAAATGGAGATGCTAATGAAATAGGTATAAAGATCTAGGGAAAATTATGTGTTATGCAAATATAGGTATACCTATTTAATAAATATAATATAATAAAACCTTAAAATAAATCATTTGATTAGGTACCTGTTACTTCTAGGCCATCTTCATGAGAGTGGGTGTGGTGGCTTCTGGTTCATGTAATTTATATTTGATACATGTGTATTTATGCGTTGGTGAGACAGACACCTAAAAACAGACTTCAGCACACCAAAGCATCTTTCAACGACATTCCTGACTGAACAATGAGTATTTGTTTATTGATACTCCGGTTTCCCTGGGTGCTGATTTTTTAAAGGAGTCTTCAACCATGGTTTCAGAGGATATATATCATCACCTAAAAGATAAAACATAGAATGTACTTTCAGCAGATTATAATAAACATTTATTATTAGTTACCAAGCAGCCATGTACGGTGGTCCCCATTGATATTTTTTTTATGTGTGCAGTCTATGAGTGGTGGGCAGTGGGTAGTGTGCAGTCTATGGCTGTGGAGCATTTCTAAACTTCCCTTTAACTGCACACCGTTCTTCTTGGATCATGGGAAATTTAACGTATCATCTTAAAAGGTTTTCATTGATAGCCAAAGTTACAGCATGTACTAATCGGCTAACTGACTTTTAGCTTATGCTGCAGCCCCACTGCAAGCCAATATGTAGTTGTTAGCACCCACTTGACTATTATGAAGAAAATTACATTACATCTTGGATATTAGAAAAAAATAATAGAAATATTATTATTAGAAAAAAATAATAGAAATATTATTTAGGCACATTAAGTAGGTACCCAACGCATAGACACTCACTTGAAACTCCACAGAAAGTCCGTAAGGCCCTCATATTTGAATATATGGGCGAAGTTCACCAACGAGCTCATGAAACGTCCTTGTTTATTCGGTAAAGATAGATAAATTGGCTATCCTCTAAATCCAAAGGATTTTCACCTTCACGCCGGTTTCGTGCATTTTTCCGCCGCATTATTATATTGAGTCTGTGTTCTAACACGACCAAAGCCCACGCTTAATACTATACAGCCATATTACTCTAATTATTATTTATTTATTGTTTTTGTAACCTCTAAAACCAATGATAACGATCGTTACGACACTTATCGGGCTGTCAAAAATGCTCGCTAGGAAATTCGATATCATACCGATAAATCGTTAACAATATACGTTAAGTTTGCGATGACAAACGTCAAAAATCGATAGCTTTGACTGTCGAGACTACCAAAAATCGATATCTTCCGATCGTTAGGACTTAGCGACCGATCGTTACGAGATAACGATCGCTATCTATGTCGAGACTGCAGGCCCAGCCGTCCCATCGCACCGTACCACGCCGCCCTGGGCCTGCAGTCTCGACATAGATAGCGATCGTTATCTCGTAACGATCGGTCGCTAAGTCCTAACGATCGGAAGATAACGATTTTTGGTAGTCTCGACAGTCAAAGCTATCGATTTTTGACGTTTGTCATCGCAAACTTAACGTATATTGTCGCTAAGTTAACGATTTATCGGTATGATATTGAATTTCCTAGCGAGCATTTTTGACAGCCCGCTAAGTGTCGTAACGATCGTTATCATTGGTTTTAGATGTTACAAAAACAATAAATAAATAATAATTAGAGTAATATGGCTGTATAGTATTAAGCGTGGGCTTTGGTCGTGCTAGAACACAGACTCGATAAAATAATGCGGCGGAAAAATGCACGAAACCGGCGTGAAGGTGAAAATCCTTTGGATTTAGAGGATGGCCAATTTCTCTATCTTTACCGAATAAACAAGGACATGTTTCATGAGCTCGTTGGTGAACTTCGCCCATCTATTCAAAGACGAGGGCCTTACGGACTTTCTGTGGCGTTTCAAGTGAGTGTCTATGCGTTGGGTACTTAATGTGCCTAAATAATGTTTCTATTATTTTTTTCTAATATCCACGATGTAATGTAATTTTCTTCATAATAGTCAAGTGGGTGCTAACAACTACATATTGGCTTGCAGTGGGGCTGCAGCATAAGCTAAAAGTCAGTTTAAGAAGATATGTCAAATTTCCTATGACCCAAGAAGAACAGTGTGTAGTTAAAGAAAAGTTTAAAAATACTCCACAGCCATTCCCAGTTGTGATTGGAGCCATAAAACGTATAAAAAATTATCATTTGGGACCACCATACATGGCTGCTTGGTAACAAATAATAAATGTTCATTATAATCTGTCTGAACAGTTGCCCATTAAAATGCTGAAAGTACTTTCTATGTTTTATCTTTTAGGTGATGATGGATATCCTCTTTGATGACTCCTTTAAAAAATCAACGCCCTGGGAGTATCAATAAACAAATGCTCATTGTTCAGCCAGGAACGTCGTTGAAAGATGCTTTGCTGTGCTGAAGTCTGTTTAACGGGGTCTGCCCCACTCAATGCATGTGCAGTGTTACACAACAAGCATATAAAATATAAATTACATGAACCGGAGGCCATCTCACCCATGCAAATAGTGGACAATGATGGTAGTGTTCATGATGATGGCCTAGAAGTTACAGGTACCAAATCAAATGATTTATTTTAAGGTATTTATTTAATATTTTATTATATTATTTATTGTAAACCACACATATATATACAGGAAAAAAAATCATAAAAGCAAGTGTACAATGGGAGGTCTTATCGCACAGGGCAATCTCGTACAGACAACTATATTTATTAATTAGGTATACCTATATTTGCATAACATATAATTTTCCCTAGATCTTTATACCTATTTAATTAGCATCTCCATTTATTTGACCCAAAGGTGATATATAATGGCTTAAAGCATCAAGTCCGACTTATGCCGTTGTATATCATTGTATGAATACTCCTAAAATCTTGTTTTTGTTACACAGGACTTGTGGTACACTGGGTGAGCTGTTGCAGAGTGCATAAGAAGACTCAATATTACTAGTTTTACATAATTTTATTTTATTGACCCTCTGTGATTTAAATAAAAAACATATAAAACATACAAAAGTTGTAAAACTGTCCGCTATTGAATTTGCAGCCTATGCAAATAGCATCCACGCCTCGGCTTGTAGCTTGCCTGCCTCTGGCAGCGTCTGATTGCACTTGAGTTGCAGCTGCCACCATCTGTAAAAAAATTAGATGTACTAAAAATGTCTCTTAATGCTCTAGTGTGCTAGTGATTCTAATAATAAAAAAGGAAATGGCATAGTATCCGGGCAGTCTGTGCCAAATGTTATGCGTCTCTCCACTTCAGTCAAAGAAGCAGTGATGACGCCTCGGTTGCCAGTTTGAATGATTTGTTTTTATAATTATGCTGCCTTAGTGCAGGCGCAGCTTTTTAAGTATATCCAAACCTGTAATTAGGATACCTATAGTATTCTACTAAATATAAATAAAAATGACGTGGCTTGTACTTACATTTAAAAACCAACTTGATATTTAACGTCATGCACTGCTCGGGGGACTTATTGGATCCGTTTGGGAGTTTGTTGAGTTCCTCGGGAACCTCCTTCCAGCATGTTTCAAAATTTGCCCGTGTGTAGATAAATTATGGACGGGCTTCTAAAGTTGCCAAATGCGCATCAATATGCCCCGAAGTACGCCTGAAACATTTAAGATATTCATTAAGTAAACACAAACTACTTCGAACATATGCAAAGTATTCAATTTAGTACCAAAAATAGGAATCGAAAATTGTTGTAGGTTGTTATTACCTGACGCTCACGCTGCTTGCTAGCACTCGGGCTAGGGCCTGCGCCTGTGTCACTCTCCTCCACTATAGAAATACGGTTCTTTTCCAGTTTTAAATCAATTCCAATTCTCATTGTCGTATTTTGTTTACAAACAAACTTGACAATTGACATTGACAGTTTGTTTCCCATGTTCAACGTCTGTGTTGCAAGAAGGCGAAATATTTTTGTGCAACCCTTTGAGTTGATTGTAGTGTATCTATCTCACTCGCACGTTCACTTTGCCATCCCCACTTTCCCCCACACAGACATACACAATCTCGTGCGCACCGCGTCAGTATTACGAGAGCCGCTGGCCAGAGTAGACGTGTTGAAGTGTGGTCATTTAGTGCGTGAACGAGCCTGTGAATTGCCCCATAGAACCGGTCACAACAAATGGCGACGAGGATAAAGTAAAAAAACATTGGTGTAAATAAAAAGAAGAAGGATTGGGGTAAGTAGATAATGCATGACATGACACACGGTTATTTGTTATCGTTAGGCGCCCACATTCCGTTATAAAAATAAGACATTTAAGCAGGTCCTAAGTGGAAAAAATAAAAATATTACATAGTAAATACCTTTTTGTTGTGTTAACATCATATGACTGCTTAAACATAACTATGTAGCGGAAAATAAATTCTGCCTAAGTATTGAGTAAATAACCATACCAGATTTTAATAGTAAAGGACATTTAGTATTACGAAGGTAAAGAAATTCGTGTTATTCTAATCAAAGAGCCAAGGGCCATGACTAAGTTGTGTCTAACAACAAAAAACTGTGCCGTTAAAGAAACATCAAACTAACTATTCTTAAACGATTGTAAATTATATTGTTGGGTAGGTAAATAACAAAATTTACTTAACGATTTCAAATCATAATATCTGATCAAAATAATAAAATCGATGCATTGTTATTTTGTACCTAACTACTGCGGCTGCAACGCGGATATCTTTGAAATATTTCCACAAACAATCGACTGTCTACCCTTTTTAATGGAATCATTTTCTGGTCACCGTTAATAATTCAAATAGGGGTTTCCATAGATCGGGAGATACGTTTTGTTTGAATACTTAAGTTTTATGGCGACATATTGTGATTTCGTTTCCATTCGGACACATTTGGACACTTTTCGAAATTGTGGTACATCGATGCTATGGAATTTCGATAATTCGGAAGTTTCTATTCTATTCTATATTTTTATATGGCAAGCAAAGCCGATGTCGACTATTCTGCCAATGTCTAAAGTTAAATGGAAGGCAAGTTTGTTTTGAATTGATGACTTAGGAGAATTAGTCATGGGGTATATGACTTTCGAAATCAAGCAGTAAACCCAAAGATTATATAGTCACTCTAGTGAAGTTTGCAGTTACAACCACGCCTATGTAGAAATCCTAATGAAAGAACTTAAAACATAGGTATACACGCACTGACTGTTTATGTGAATAAGTACATGGTAGGAACATATATACCTAAATGCCTACGTATTTATTCATTGTTTATCGAGCCTAACCCTTAAAATAAACAGGTTAAAATTGAATCGTCTACCGATTAAAATGTTAATGACAGCAACCCACCAATTTAATGGCAGCAGCCCACCAATTTAATGGCAGCAACCCACCAATTTAATGGCAGCAGCCCACCAATTTAATGGCAGCAACCACCCACCAATTTTATGGCAGCAACCACCCACCAATTTAATGGCAGCAAAACCCACCAATTTAATGGTAGCAAAGCCCACCAATTTAATGGCAGCAAAACCCACAAATTTAATGGTAGCAACCCACCAATTTAATGGCAGCAACCACGGAACCATGAACCATGGAATCGTTTTATCATGGCGCTGTGTAACGTTTTAAATTAGTCCCACCTCCCCAATTCGGGTGAGCCTGTTTATACGTCCAATAAACGTTAATTTTTAGCAACAACATGTATTCAGCGACTTAGGAAATATGATGGTCGGTGGACATCAATCTCTAGGGATTTGTCGACTTACGGCGTGTCCTTATTAAGCTAGTTACAGTGAAGTGTGCGGCCTCACTTATAGCTCCATATTTTTTTCGTCGTAACTCGTGCACGTACGTGTGTCTGGCTGTAACGAGCGCGTCTAATTTGGGTCGCCCTGTATTTACATAGGATAGTACGTTCACTAGTTTCTCAGGAATTGTTTTAAGCTGCTAATCCAGGCTTACGAAGCTAGTTTGATCCTGAACCTAAGATATGTCCTAACATAATCTAGCAACCCTAACATGAAGAGCGGAAACATGGTATTATTTTTGTAATTTATGTGTGCGGTGGGTCACCATACTCAGTCCGCTGGCAAACTTTCTATGAAATACGAAAGAGGGGAAAGATGCTAAGCAGAAAGAGTTTGTAATACTTTTTTTGCATTGTTAATGAAGAGGACTGTCTCTGGAGGACTGAGATGTTCTAAATCCTTGACTTTGTTAACATAAATGTATATTGGCTGGGACAAAAATCTTGTTTGTTTTATTACGATTTAAAAATAAGAAGCCAAGCGCTACACTGTTCGCCGACTGTCGGGGAATGGAATAGTTATTGAGAGTCGTCAGTTTAGCAACTTTGGCATAAATTAACAATGAACGTTCGAACAAATATGAGAGATTACTTTGAGAGTCTGCAAGGGGGAAGTTTTATGCTGATTCTAGAATAGGATATACAAGCCGTGTAGAAGTTTTAGTATTGTTAATAGGCGGAGATCAAAAGTTAATCAAAATATACATTGAATTGGATGGAAATTGCATACAGTAAATAATTATTTACTGAATGAAATTTCCATAGTACATGTCAATTGACAGGTACTATGTTTCAAATATGTACAAGTACTTAATATAGTTTAGTTACATTTTTGAATTTCACGTGGAAATTTATTAGTACCTACCTAAATCTTAATGTAAATGCCGTAATTGCTATATAATTAATGGGCGACAAGCTATGGTTTGTTCCCAGTTCTCTGATTTATTGTGATATCCCAAACCACAGCCAGACGGTTTTTTTTTCACCCAGGGTACTTTATTGTCATTGAATCCAATATCAAAATTATGAACGGGAAATCATAAAAATATATTAATATTAAGAGCACACGATTGTTACGAGGTTAATAAAATAAATAGAATTATATCGGTCCAGCAGCGGGTTTCGGGACTCGTGTCCGTGTGTCCAGCTGTCCGGTTGGACGACCGACTGTCTGTGTGAGATTCGATTATTGGATCACTCGTTAATTAACTCTTGTGCATACAATCACACTCCAGCTTGTTATGGATTTACTATTTACATCATCCATGGCAATGTATCAGTGTGTGTATGTAATCGTATGTGTTTGCATTTGTTTTGGTTAATTAATAAAACATTAATTAAAGTGTAAAGGTACAAAAAGTTGATCGTGGCAGTTACAATAGTTAAGCTATTTGCTTTTGTGGAACATAATTATGGATATGTAAAGGCAAATTCCGTACGTTTCCAAGTCTATAGAAGAGGTAGGAGCTTAGCTCACTTAGTTAAGTAAACTTGTTTAAAATTAGCAAGTTAATGTTAAGGCGTCTGGCAACATAACGGGTAATGAAAACATTATTACTGGTTCGATACGTAATAGAATAACGACAGTATCTTTACGACAAAATCTCTAAAACCCCGTACACAAATTAGACAGCACTCATAAATTATTTTACGTAGTCTACTCTACATACCTATTTATACGCCATAAGAGCTTAACCCTCCAAAAGCGAGCGCCAAGAAAAGGCATATTCACGTTGCGTGCAGTCCATAATTTCCATAGTTATGCAAACTCCTGCCGTAAACACATAGTCATTATAACGAACTCAAAGTCGCACGGACTCGCGAACTCGTACGAACTTCCCTTTAATAAACCCTACACTGGCTTGGACGTACATAAGTGTAATTAAGGCGCCTAGATATCTTGACTTACTTACTGACTTTAGTACCGTATCGTCTAAAGGCCCCGTTCTGACGATAAGATTGTTAATTTAGAACTAGTTAGCAGTGCAGGGTTGAGTAATGACTTCTGAATTATGTATGTGTGATTGTTATGGCTTCTGTAATTACTATGTTCGTAGATGAAGGTTTTATATTGATAGGTGTACCTGCTTGATTGTTGGCAAGTTATTACTGAAATTAATCTAGGCAATCAATTTAAGCTAACGCAAGTATGCTGTTTATATTGTTTTGTTGGAATAATTACACTCCGTCCAGCCTGTAATTTTACGTTTGACAGCTCAATAATTAATCATTTAGTTATGAACTAATGCGTACTAATAATTTCTTACAACAATCAACTTTATCATTAAATACATTTTTTATCGATTTAACACATTATTATGCACAATTTGTGCACTTGAGAATTAATAATTAATGTTACTGAGGATTCAAGGGATGATCCCAGTTTATACGGAGAAGAATCCAACGATTCATTCTGATTAAATCGTAAGTATTTTAGTTATTTTATTTGATTTTTTTTATATTTATAAATCCAATATCACAATATTGAAAATTTAATCACAGCTTTACACTGCGATATTTACCGGCCCGTTTTTTTATACTCTATAGGCTCGCGCTTGATGGTAAGTGATGATGCTAAACCCTCCCCCCTCGTAAATTCGATTTAACTATGAATTATAATTTATGCGGAGCGAAAAAGCACGTCGCTTCACTGCTGAAAGCGTCCATGAAGTATTGAATTTTATTGTCTATGGTTGCTTGTTAATAATTGTGAAACGTCTTATGCGCGCATCTGTCAAATGTAAAATAACAAGCAGGACGGAGACTAAAAGTAAAAATCCTTTTAAAACAAGCATTTATTGAACTAAAAAGTACGAAATGTAATATAGCTAGTCAATACATATCCAATGAGCCAAACACAATGGTACTATCTTGTCTGGTTAATGAGTTGCTATGGCCACCATGCAGCTCCATCATTAGACCAGCTCCATAGTACCATATTATTTCAATGATTCCAAACTTACACAATTACGCTAGTTTTCAGTTTAATCGAATGCCAGGGTTAAAATTTATCTTTAAAGAATCTCTTCTGCTTATTCGCTGCCTTCATTTCTGAAGGTCGTGACCGTCTTCGAATGCTTTGACGGAGTTACTGACGAGCTGCTTCCACGCCACTCTGCCTTCAGCTGTTCTCAGGGCAGTGTTCATCGTCAGTCTGTAATCGCCCTAATCGGGTTTAATCAGGAGTAGGTAACGGCCTCGCGGTCTCTTTTCATCCACCTTCCCTACCGCAACCAGTTTCTCCAGGCTGCCCGTCTGAATCCGAGCGATACGACCATAGTATACTACCAATGAGTCCGCTCAGGACTCATTGGTAGTATATCGTGGAGAGTCTGGATCCGAAGTTGAGCTGGTCGAGAATGGACTTATTCGTGCTCTTTGCTGTCCATGGTATGCGCAACATTCTTCTCCAACACCACATCTCAAAGGCAGCAATACTTCTTCGATCTACAGAGCGAATTGCCCAGGATTCTGAGCCATACAGAAATATCGAAAATACCAGACTTCTCACGAGTCTCTTCTTGGTGCTGTTAGAGATATTGCCTGAAACAATAAGAAAATTGAAATAGTGAGATTCGTATTCATATATTATGTAGAGATGAGTACCAAGTACCTGAACCTTGCTAGATTGTTGGTAAACTTCTTGCCTGAAATACGAAAACACAAAGATTATATTTATGCTCTCTCCAAATTCCGTACCAGAATCTCGATAGCTATATACACGTACACATAATTATTCCCAGAAGACGGTACATACATAACCATTAATCGGAATATCACCCTGATGGGTTTGTTAATAGAACGCAATTAATAAGGCGTCAGTGATGTCAAGTGTACATCGTACACTGTGTTGCATGCAGGCTGTGTGGAACGAGGTTCTTTTGAATAGAATGGAGCTGGCTCGTATTCACTGGTGAAAACGTATTGTTACTTCTACGAATAGGTGTGCTAGTGTTGGATCTATTCAGACTTGGTCTGTTGCAGAGTGTAAGATAGAGGTAATTCTTGTAGCGTGTGTAAGGTCTACAACTTTTATACCTAACTCACAGCTCACGATCAGTTTAGGGACTCTATCTATAACCCTACATAAGCAGCTTAGAATATTCATTTCATAAACCCACAAAAATGACCTAGAAAAACATTTTCATCGACATAATTCAAGGAGTCTCCTGTCGCCTTTATGTAGGTACATTATGGAGACAGGTACAACAGACAGTATCTTCTTGAGCCCTATCAATCCCAGTTTATATGTTATTCCACAAACTACGTCAGATACGTCTAGCTATTCCTAGGCCTTGTCTCAGACCCACTTAAGTAGTTCATGTCTAGGTTTTGACATACTCTCGGGGCATACAAGAGCCCAGGTAATATTTTTCTGCCTGTTTTAGCGCTAAGCTAGAATAATTATTCGTAATGTACAGTTCTGAACCCTAGTTAGCCAGTTATGGTGTAAGTTTCAAGGGCCGGTACCTGTTTTTAAATAGTTTAACATTTCTGATATTCATAATTATGATTTATACGAGTAATGTTCGGTGTTGTTCCCGGTGGTAAAAGACAATAAAGGGCAAAATATAACTAACTAACAAGGTTTTGTTTGCTTTATTTTTTATCTTTGACATGTTTACTAATCCTATGATCAGGTTCAATTACCATTGCAGGATTAGATTTTTGTATAAAAGGAAATATTAGTTTTCCTATAGCTTTTTGAATGTCGGACATGAGGGAGTTTTGATTTTTCGGTTTTTACAGGCCATAAACGTGCCAAAATTTTAGAAACCATTACATTGGTTGATTTCTAGGTGCAAAAGATTTCCAGATATTTATTGTATTTTCTCTAACGTTGGTGTAAGGTATACAAAAAAATTAATAAAAAAATCCGCGATGTAAAAACGAACTAAGTTAACAAAATACACTGCTATAAGCGTTGGTGGTTTTCCGTCGCGAGTACGAGGCTTATTTTATGCTTTTGAGCGGTGTTTGTGCCAGGGTTATTTTATTTTTTATTTCATGCTTTTTAAACTACATACAATATATTTAGTAGAAGACACGTTTCAATCGACCATCTACTGAAACAAATAATTATGACACGATATCTTGCGAAAATACCGCCAGCAAAGAGAAAAATGCGAATAACTTTTGAACGGCTGAACCGATTTTAATAAAAACAAAACTCTCGACATAGTCACCTCTCAAACAAAAAAAAAATCAGAATCAAAATTGGGTCATCCGTTTAGGAGTCATGATGCCACAGACAGACACACAGCAACACAAGTGAAACTTATTACACCGCTCTTTTCCCGTCGGGGATAAATGTTGTTAATCTATATATTTTACAATGACTTATTAAAAAAAAATATTTTATATAGTAAGGGGCAATAATAAAATGCTCCCTCATACCTCTTTCTGATGCCATATGTAAAATAC
The DNA here is from genome assembly GCA_964057195.1 of Orthosia cruda. Taxonomy (NCBI): domain Eukaryota; kingdom Metazoa; phylum Arthropoda; class Insecta; order Lepidoptera; family Noctuidae; genus Orthosia; species Orthosia cruda. The sequence goes on from OZ059837.1 coordinate 18,519,375, forward strand.
CGACATTAATAACCAAAAGAGCATGAATCTTCTCAGACATAAATATTAGCTCATGTTCTAAAGTAAATATGTAAACTGGTGGGATTCTCATTTAATATTCTGGTGCTTGTGAGGCCATTTAAGCCGTCTAAGCCCGACTATCGATACTAGGATTTAGTTGTTAGAACCTGTGGAAGCTCTGATTATGGGTCGCGACGGGAATTTCAATACTCCAGGTAGATACCTAATATTTGGCTTAGCGATAAACGTTACCAAATAATTTGTATATAGATAGGTGTTTAATGTGACATTGACTCAGCACACGGATCGCTGACGCGCGGCCCAGATAAAATACTGTTTTGTTGCATCTTACATGCATAGAACACAGATAAATTTGTACATTAGTGTGTATTAAAACAAAATAGTATATAAGCTGTAAAATAGTCTTAATAAATCAGATTGGAATTTATATTCTTGTCTCATTACCCCTCACTGCTGGACAAAGACCGGGAGTTACTGGGGAACTTGGGGGTCACTTGAGGAGCACTTGGGGGACCAAGTATTGCCACACCGATAACTCCTGTGCGTCCTATATAATTCTTATTTAATTTCGTGTAATGCTATTGAGGCGACATATCAGGAGGATCACTAAATTCATACGATTAGGCGTTAAGTATCGCGTATTATCACTTACTGGTTATTAGGGAAACTCGCTCCTAATTAAATGCAAAGCTTTAAAACAAATTTACTCGATTACAGCGAGCCCAAAAATGTGAGGCAAATTTGAATGATTTAATATTTACGGCGTAAAATACACATAATAATTGTATGACGAAAATGTCTGATACCCTCATTTGTGTCATACACATGGACAGACCAAGGACAGACAGCCAGAAAGACCTCTCTTCTTCAACTCATATAACCACGTGCTGAGTGTAGATTGCCACCATTGTATGTCATTTAACCATGCCGCCAGCATTCAACTGAAACCTGTATGCTACTTTGTTCAGTTTGTCGGACAGGCCTATTCAGCTGTAAATCTATAAGAAGACTATAATATTCTCACTGGTAGGACACAGGCCTCTATTAGAGGAATCCTAAGGCAGAATCCAATAATCCACCACGTAGACCAAGCGTGTATTGGTTGATATCACATTTGTATTTTTGTTTCTAGGATAGCCGGTTCTTTAACGATTTTTCCTTAACCGTTTTTGAGAGCAGTTTTCTTATACATTGTATTCATTTCTGAAGTTCGTCCTCGTCTTGGAAAGCTTAGAAAAATCAACGACGAGCTGCTTCCAAGCCACTCTTTCGGCTCTTCTCAGGGCAGTGGACACCGTGAGTCCTGTAATGGCCCTGATCTGGTGGAACCAGCGCCAACGAGTAGGTGGACGTCCAGGTGGTCTTTTTCCATCCCCCTTTCCCAATACAACCAGTTTTTCTAGGTTGGCTGGCTGTACCCGGGCGATGTGACCAAAGTAACTTAGGACTCGTTGATAGCAGACCATGGAGAGTCCAGTTTTGATGTTCAACTGGTCGAGAATGGACTTATATGTGCGCTTGGCTGTCCATGATATGGACAAAATTCTTCTGCAGTACCACATTTCAAAAGCCTCTATCTTTTTCCGATCCACAGTGAAAATTGCCGAGGATTCGGAGAGCGCAGGATAGAGACCAGGTAAGCAAGTGATAAAAAAATTACACAAAGTAAAGAGCTGGGTGGGTTCGAAACCACGATCTAGATGTTAAACTAATAAGTCAAGGCCATTACAACTCGAAAACCACTGTTCTAAATGCTGATCCTGAATTTAGGTACTTTACTTTTACTTTAGATATACACGTTTTATAAAACAGATATTTTTATTACCAGGCAGCGAGCTAGCAACGAAAAATAACCCAAGTGACGGCCCATTTTGTGCGAGCCCAAAATATCGAATGTTCACGCAAATACTATGTTGGGTAAATAGAAAGGAATTTATAAGGTAATAGTGAGGAGGCGTACTCACCTATATTGCGTGAAAGATTTACAAGCATAACTGTGTTTGTAATTCTACTATAAAGTAATCGTATAAACCAGAATATCCTATTTATTCTATCCTACTCCTACTTATCTATATATACTATATTATTTAATATAATAAAGCTGAAAAGTTTGTTTCTTTGAACGCGCTAAACTCAGGCACTACTTGTTGGAATTGAAAAACATTTTTGTGTTGGATATTCCATTTATCGTGGAAGGTTATAGGCTAGGAGCAGAGCATAGATGAGCTTCCGTTGCGTGCGCTGCGTAAACGGTTTAAGTTACGCAACAATCTTGTATGTAGGGTTGGTAGGGAAGGGTAGATGGGTAGGTAGGTAGCCAGTTGACGGGAACGAAGCCGCATGGGACAGCTAGTATTATTATAAATGTGAAAGTCAGTAATCAGCAATCATCGCGCGATCAATAGCTTTATATCATAAAAGTCAGAATTACCTACAGTGTAGGTATGGTAGGTCCTACACAATCGTTTGCTAATCGCTCGCTATTTGCCAAATGCTCTTATTTCTAAAAAAACCGCCAATATCTCTAAAACTTCTGTATTGAATAACAATTATTGCGCAAAATTCGCTATAAACCTATGAAAAAAACTGTGTTACCACTCACCATCAGGTGAGATAGAGGTCAAGCGCGAGCCTATCAATAATAACAAAAAGTACAAAAATAAACCTGCGGATTCGGGTAAAACTTAGCAAACACCGAGACCATGACCGGCAGTAAGGATTCTGGTGCATATAACCTGTAGAAGATCACTAGTAAAATCACACGCGATTGAACCTAAATTATTAGAGTAATTGCTGATTCAGCAGTGCTAAATTGAAGGAGAAAAGTACGCAGATGAGACGAAAGGCAATGGATAAAGTTCAATTTACTAATTATGCCACATACCTTTGAAACAGCGATTCCCATGCAGATGCAGACGGATGCCACGTTCGAGATGTTCAGCTCACAGACTAGGTACACTATGCTGGCCAGCGGTACACAACACAGTTGGTCTAGGTAATACGGATAACACTTTCCATGTAGGTTCAATTAAGAGGTTTGGGCGAGAGGATGCGTGATAGCGGAAGTGCGCGCACCCCAGCCCTGGTTGGCAAGAGACTGTCCAACCGATGGGGGCTGGCCAGCGTGGCGTGGCGGCGGCGTAATGACTGTAGCGTCACCGCGCGGGATATCCCCAAAACAACGATATGTGACACTTATTTAATAAATTGGAACTATTAAACCAATGCCTCTCAATAGCCCTATGGTGTTGTAATAAAATATGAACTATAAATTAGGAAGCGTAACCATTTTCCCCGGCTTGAAAGTTCCCACTTTCGAAACACAAAGGAGAAGTAAATAAAGTAGCAGATCATCACAACTCTACCAAAGGTTATGAGAACTCAAAAATTGCGACTCTCTATTATAAATAAGAATATTCAATTAACTATTCTACGCGGTAATTAAATCTAATACTGCACATTGGTGCACGGTAAAATTAATTATTAATGTAACGAAACTTATTGCGTTGGCAAAGGGCACAACTTTACTACCGGGCGACTCTGAAGGATCCCGCTTTTAGTCTTTACCGATGCGACTCTACAAACTCCGTTTTTATCTGGAAATATTTCTGTGATAGGAGTAGTGTTAGGTAGGGTGTGCAGGTACTCTTGGCGCCACCGCTTCCAAAAAGACTGGACCATTTGGTCAGTTAATTCATAACGCGAAATAAGATGTAACCGCGTTTCATTGACTTCGCGGGCGGGGAGAAATAATAGAGGTTTCGTATGCAAGAAGTGATCTGTCGAAATATTCTCATGAATCTTAGCGATACGATTGGCTACGAAGGTGTGCCATCGATGCGGTGCGGAATGAATCCAACTCAAGGTTACAGTTGAATCCGAGAAAGCTACGACTGCCTCAATGGCGTGCCGAGCTGCGAAAAGATTATATACTCGCTTTATCACAGTTGATAAGAGGAATGCGGCGCATAACTCGAGACGAGCTAGCGAAACTACTTTCAGTGGCGCGACTTTAGATTTCGCACACACCAGCGAAACGACGATACTACCGTCGGGTCTGACAACGTGGGCGTAAACCGAACCACCGTAAGCTTTCTCACTAGCGTCGGCAAAACCGACGAGGGAGAGCCTACAGCGTTCTACGACGCCGACATGTAGCAAAAATCTCAGTTCAGAGATAATTGGCAATTCAGCTTGAAATTTTATTTATGCACTATGCTGGCCAGCGGTACACAACACAGTTGGTCTAGGTAATACGGATAACACTTTCCATGTAGGTTCAATTAAGAGGTTTGGGCGAGAGGATGCGTGATAGCGGAAGTGCGCGCACCCCAGCCCTGGTTGGCAAGAGACTGTCCAACCGATGGGGGCTGGCCAGCGTGGCGTGGCGGCGGCGTAATGACTGTAGCGTCACCGCGCGGGATATCCCCAAAACAACGATATGTGACACTTATTTAATAAATTGGAACTATTAAACCAATGCCTCTCAATCGCCCTATGGTGTTGTAATAAAATATGAACTATAAATTAGGAAGCGTAACCATTTTCCCCGGCTTGAAAGTTCCCACTTTCGAAACACAAAGGAGAAGTAAATAAAGTAGCAGATCATCACAACTCTACCAAAGGTTATGAGAACTCAAAAATTGCGACTCTCTATTATAAATAAGAATATTCAATTAACTATTCTACGCGGTAATTAAATCTAATACTGCACATTGGTGCACGGTAAAATTAATTATTAATGTAACGAAACTTATTGCGTTGGCAAAGGGCACAACTTTACTACCGGGCGACTCTGAAGGATCCCGCTTTTAGTCTTTACCGATGCGACTCTACAAACTCCGTTTTTATCTGGAAATATTTCTGTGATAGGAGTAGTGTTAGGTAGGGTGTGCAGGTACTCTTGGCGCCACCGCTTCCAAAAAGACTGGACCATTTGGTCAGTTAATTCATAACGCGAAATAAGATGTAACCGCGTTTCATTGACTTCGCGGGCGGGGAGAAATAATAGAGGTTTCGTATGCAAGAAGTGATCTGTCGAAATATTCTCATGAATCTTAGCGATACGATTGGCTACGAAGGTGTGCCATCGATGCGGTGCGGAATGAATCCAACTCAAGGTTACAGTTGAATCCGAGAAAGCTACGACTGCCTCAATGGCGTGCCGAGCTGCGAAAAGATTATATACTCGCTTTATCACAGTTGATAAGAGGAATGCGGCGCATAACTCGAGACGAGCTAGCGAAACTACTTTCAGTGGCGCGACTTTAGATTTCGCACACACCAGCGAAACGACGATACTACCGTCGGGTCTGACAACGTGGGCGTAAACCGAACCACCGTAAGCTTTCTCACTAGCGTCGGCAAAACCGACGAGGGAGAGCCTACAGCGTTCTACGACGCCGACATGTAGCAAAAATCTCAGTTCAGAGATAATTGGCAATTCAGCTTGAAATTATTCCCACAGACGAACAATGCGAGGTGGTGGGACGTCATCCCATCCAAGTTTGACAAGCCAAAGCTCTTTGATAAGGAGCTTGGCGTATAAAATTATCGCTGCCACGAGGCCTAAAACGTCGAAAAAACGTTCGTGCAAGGGCGAACATTAGGGTCAACCTGAAATACGAAACAATCCTCATCAGGGAACCAACGAAGTCCCAGTATTTTCTGTGTCGGATCTTTACTTAGATCCACGCTCTGTGAGAGTCGTAATGACTCTGGAATATTTCGAAGAACATCGACACTATTGCTAGACCACTTCGTTAGCTGAAAATCACCGAGAGAGGATATTTTTATTAGTTCACGAGCCGAGTCTATAGCCAGCGCAGTGCTAGGTATAGAACTAACTATGTCATCCATGTAAATATCTCGCTGCAAAATGTCCCTGGCGAGAGGTAACTGCGTTCCTTCATCCTGACATAACTGTTGGATAGTGCGAATCGCTATAAAAGGACTACACTTTAATCCAAAGGGAAGCACTGAAAACTGATAAATTTGAAGTTCTTCTTCCTCATTAAACCCATATAAGATACGTTGAAGCGAACGATCTTGTGGGCGTATACCTATACGTAGGTACATAGATTTAACATCTGCGGAAATAGCGACACTAAAAAGCCTAAAATTTAACAAGATGTTAAAAAGGTCAGCCTGAAGGACTGGACCTGGATATCATTGAGCGAGGTACCGTTATCTGTACTTGCACTGGCATCTAGGACCACGCGTAGCTTAGTGGTCACTTTATCCTCTTGAATAACAGCATGGTGAGGAATATAGTAGTCCATTTCTCGCTCCTTCCAATTGCGTTTGGGCAACCCACATTCAGGTAAAATATTTTGCACCAAAGAAATATAATTATTCTGTAGATAATCCCGTATGACGTCATCATAAAGAAGCTTGACGTTAGGAAGCGATTTAAGTTTACGTTCGAGGCTATGGAATCTCTTGCGAGCTATATCAAAGAATTTCCTAACGCTGACGGGTCTGTTTTCAGTGGTACAGCTGCAACATACTTGCCATTTGGAGCGCGAGTAATTGTGCTACAATAAAACTCTTCACAGTGTTTATCATCCACACTGCCAACGGACGAAGCAGTAACATCTTCAATCTCCCAAAACTTACGAAGATCGAAGTTATTGAAAGAACTCGCAAAGAAAGACAGAGTGTCAGTTGAAGGTTCGATAATAGGTGCTTCGCCTAGAAGTATGTAGCCGAGCATAGTCTCCAATGCGTCGGGGCAACCGGGTGCGCTGGTCACGGGACCGGGTCGCAATAACTTAGCGAACGACGTGACTCCAAGTAACATGTCAATATTACCTGGCACACCCCAGCTGTCATCAGCGAGTAGTTTAGGATCAATATGCTTCAATTCAGCAGTATCTATAGCACCCAGAGGAAGCTGCCCGGTTATCTGATCCAAGAGTAGAGCGTCAATTATACCTAGGCTGCGAGCAAAACCGTGAGCTGAACGTAAGATTCACCGAGCCGCGAACGGGCTGCGATTTGCTACCAATACCACGAACGGTAGTTATTGAGTCCGTATGCATAGTTAGACCGAGCATACGGCAGCAACGCGATGTCATATAATTCTTTTGCGACCCAGGGTCCAAAAGACATCTAACCTCCACGCCCTTACCCTTCCTACCCGCCACTAACGCCTTGGCAGTAGCCAGCACTTCGATGCTACGTGTGGCCTGGACTTGAGCAGAAGAATGCGTATAGAACGCCACACGATCAGAAGTACCTGGGTCGGCCGCAGAAACGGAGGCTGGGTCGCTAGCGGGCGCCAGCGCAGGGGCTTGCGTTGATTGCTCAAAATGCAATAAGGAATGATGCTTACCGTTGCATTTCCTACATATTGACTTAGATAGGCACTTAGAGACGGTATGTTGGCTACTTAGGCAGTTAACGCATCTGTGATTGTCTTTTACAAACTTAAATCTATTATCCGCGCTCAACTTTTGAAACGCTTTGCACGTACCTATACAAGTTTTTATGCGGGGATTGACAAAGTGAACATTTACATTCAGTAGCCACAAACACCTGCGAGACCTTAGATGAGGTGCTGGGTCTACCTGCGGGGGCGGGCTTAGTTGCCGCAGAAGAGATACGATATAAGATTTTTACTTGTTCACGAACAAACTTTACGAAATAATCATAATCCAACTGTTGTTGATTACGAAGCGACATTTCAAAATGTTTTGCTGTATCTGAGTCTATTAACTTAAGACCCCAATGAATAAATATAAAATCATCCAAGTTATGTATTTTTAATTATTTGAGTCTCGCAACCGTAGAAGTCAATTTATCGAAACCTTGTTCAATATTAGCGGGTGTCGGTCCGAACGACTTCAATGAGAACAGTTGATTTAGATAATTAGTGGCGAGCGCGCGAGTATCCAGGTACTTTGAGATAAGCGCATCCCAGACAACGCGGTAATTATCGCCAGAAGGTTCAATACCTACTGCCACATTCCTAGCCTTTCCCTTTAGACAACTAAATAGATAATGAATGCGATCAGAATCTGATAAATCTGCGTTCGTATGTATAATACGTTTGAAAGTCTCATAAAAGAGCGGAAAGCTCTGAATATCACCGTCAAAGGCAGGCAGCTCAATTTTAGGTACCTTTATATGATGAGCATTAGGGCTCGCTGTCGGGCTAGATTCTTTGGAAACATTTGATTCAGTTAATGAAGCTAAAGTAGTTTTTATCTCACCGGCCAACTCATCAAATGAATGTTAGGCACTATAGCTTACATCGCACTTTGGATCTAATGTCAATTTTAACATATTTACCTCGTCCATTATCTCATTGAATTTGCTACGTCGGCCGTCAATTTGTTTAGCATGAGCAATAAAAGAATAACGTAATCTTTCTGTTATTAAAGATTCTGTTGAATCCAAAATCCTTTGAACCCGCGCGAAATACGAGTCGCGTTTATTTTCCAACAATCTAAGTTTAACCTTGTCCGTCATGGTGAACAGACGTTAAAATATGAAAAAAAAAACAACAACTCTTTATCTTTTACGGAACCCGCGTAAGTGAAATTAGTGGTCCAACCAAACTGATAACTCAATGAAAGATTTTACAACTCAAGTAAACAATAGTACGGAACGATCCGTACACCCGAACCCTAACAATAATAAATTGTAAGGTGAAAATAAAATATAAAGCGTACAAAGTTTGAACCACGTGTAAGTAACAAAGTCTAATACAAATAAAATAGTAAGCACGCGTAATACCTTATGAACGTACCAATCTACCTATATTTATGATTAACTTAGAGATACCTACAACCCGATAATTAACATTTATGTCGGATGCGATGCGATATTTTTTTTTCTTTTTGTACTACTTCTATTTATATGAGATTAACTTACTCAATACATAGAATATGTACAGATTCTTAACCAACAATAAGTTAAGTGTGAAACTTAGAAACAAGTATGGTACTTATTTCCGTAAGCGATGCGATTGTATTCGTAAAGAAATACCTTCGTAAAACACAATAAAATTCCTAACAATTAAATATGCAGATGACCGTTCGAAGTAAGTTATCTAGTAAGTACTACGTTTACAAAGTTACGTGCGGGGGTGATATGTATAAATATACGGCTGTTTCCTATGAGGAGAACTAAACGCGTAAAGTTTATACAAATCTGTTATTTTACCTGAAGGTTCCTATCAAAAGATCAAGTTACCTTAAAAAATAAAATAACAAGCGACGCAATGATAATCTGGTTAATTGCAATAATTAATCAAATACGGTTGAGTCTAGAATTATAAAACATACCTACTCGTGCAATACGAGTATAGTAGGCATTTAATTAACGAACCAGCTGTAGTAGTGTATCGTAAAATAACAATCAATGTCATTCATTCAGCAAATCTCGATTAGAAAAATTTATAAAAGTTTCCAATGCGTAAATAAAAATTAACCGTACGATAACAAGAACTGGAATATTCCATAGTCACTTAGGCCAACTTGAACGAATGTTTTAACAGACTACCCACAATTTTCATACACGGACAAAAAAAAATATAATTACGCCGAAAACTAACTGATTTATTAAATAAACTTATTTAGCGATATGAATCAACGTTGATATTCAATTAAATGTATTTTTCGGAGTTTCAATTAGTGAAATTAAAGATTAACGATAACAATTAATTTGCCGGTAGAAAGTACTACACGCAAGGCAGCCAGCCTTATTCCCAACGCTATAGAGGCGAGATTTGTGTGATGATCTGCAATTAATATGGAAATTTCCCAAACTTTTTGCTTAAATTTAGACTTTTAGGACTTAAAATTAGGCTGTAAATAGGCCCAAATTTAATTTATCCAGTTCGAAGGACCAAAATGGTGCGTATAACCTCTAGAAGATCACTAGTAAAATCACACACAATTGAACCTAAATTATTAGAGTAATCTAGGCTATAATTGCTGATTCAGCAGTGCTAAATTGAAGGAGAAAAGTACGCAGATGAGACGAAAGGCAATGGATAAAGTTCAATTTATAATTATGCCACATACCTTTGAAACAGCGATTCCCATGCAGCTGAACTTCCCGAACGTGGCATGTGGCAACGTGGCAGGGTTTGTAATGGGACAGTGCCGTAAACAATTTGCCAACAACAGAAACTTTACGAGTACGTTGTTTTAGAAGCTACTGAAGTGCATACAAAATTGATGCCATTAATAATTATTTATTGTTTTTTTTGTGGCTGTCACTTTATTGTTTTAGCTGTCACAAGTTAGTCATGGTTTCGATCCCCTCGTCGGGGATTAAGTATTAAGTTTGTCCATTGAGAAAATGGCATGATACCTACACCAGCATGATTTTACGTTTATCTAAGATTCAATTCTTCAAAACAAAAACTCATTCCTAACATGACAAGGTTTTCCATTATAATATTTACACAGCCATAGCGTACTTTGTAACCAAACTCATAATGCGCAATCCCTTGCTTAGTAGTATTTTATGATCCCCAAAGGAACAAAAGGGTAGTTTATTTGTAGTTGAGACAATGTGCCGAAATACATTCACTTGTGTTAAGTTTTTCAGTAAATGATATACGGTAATTGAATTTTTAAAGAAGAAAGAATTATCAATGACTATTATGCAGTGATATAGATATAAGTATTATATATATGTTTGTAAATTTCGCGAAAAAAAATGCGTTTGATAAGCTTTAGAGTCAAATTATGTAAATTTTGCTTGGCTACTGGTAAAATACGACTGAACTTTTTACGATTTCTCACTTAGAATCACCAGCGTAAATAGCTTGCACTAACGCTAAATTTGAAGCAATTTTCTCGTGTAGTAAAGATCATGACTTTGAGGAATGACTATGTATTATATAATAGTTTGGTTCCAAAATAACAATATTCGTAATATCATAAAATTTATATCAATATTTTAGGAGAATATCGCTTTCAAATTATTTTGCATAGTGGTCCCATATTTATGTACAGAAATGTTGTCCCATATGAGAGACCCCACTGTCGTCCCAGACTCCACTGTCGTCTTAGTAATAGGGTCCCATTTTTACCCTTTGGATACGGAACCCTAAAAATAATTTTCATTTGAAAAAGTTTAAAATATAGTTGGAAATGCGCTACCGAAATGCCATGTGGCTGGTAATTGATAGTCAGTTTGTCCCGAGTTTAAGGAAGAAACAGACTTTACTGTACCAAAATTGAATAAATCGGAATAATGGTAAAAGCATGATGATGATGAAGGTTTTTTTTTATCTAATATAGGCTCGCGCTTGACCACTATCTCACCTGATAGTAAGCGATGATGTGGTCGACGGTGGAGCACGCTTGCCTTGAAGTAACCTATTCACTCTTGACTTAAAGACCCCTAGATTGTAGCTATCGGGAAACATAGACTCCGGCAGGGAATTCCACTCCTTAGCTGTACGCATAATAAAAGTATTCTCAAAACGTTGAGGTGAAGTAAAGTTAAGCGGATTTAGAGGACTATGTAATATTACACAAGTTTTATTAGACATAATAATTCAAAGACTGTACTTCATCAAATAATTGTATTACTTTGTTATCAGCTTTACAGAACGTCTCCATTTTTTCTGATACTAATGATCCACAATCCATTCATAGCTCAATGGTGATTGATTGTGATTGGCTGTCCTTTCCTCGTTGACACTGATTAAAAAGACCAGTTTGTGTCAATGGAAAATAAACACGACATTTATCCGGAAGTCAGCATTGAGCTAATTACTATGAGAAATATCAAGAATTAATAATATAACAAACTAAAAATGTAAATATATTCAGAAAAACGACACAAAAATCAACATATTTTATGGTATAGATTTAACAATAACTAATATTTGTTTTAATACAAACTTCCGTAACAACCAAAACGTTTAAGTAGAAATCAAGACTTATTTTATATAAATAACGGAAAAAAAAGGTTAGTACGTTATACGACAGGCTACGTACTTCGAACTATATGTCGAATTGGCTATGCTTGCAGCGGCGATACGTAGTAAAAGCTGCGCTTGCTACGAGATAGTGGATTAGCTACGATTGCTACTTTATACAGTACAGGGTACGCTTGCTACGATATATCGGATTGGCTACGCTAGCTATACGATTTTGGATTGGCTAAGCTTGTTACACGATTTTGGAATGACTACGCGTGCTAGGAAACGTATTTAAAGCTACGCTTGCTACGAAAAGTCAGATTGACTACGGCTTCTGCGATATGCAGTAAAGGGTACGCTTGCTATGAAAATATATTTAAGCTACGTTTGCTACGATATGTCCGATTGGCTACGCTTGTTACGATATGCAGATAAGGCCACTCTTGCTACGAAAATAATTAAAGCTACGCTTGCTACGATATGTCGGATTGGCTACGCTTGCTACGATATGCAGTACATATAACGCTTGCTACGAGATGTAGCCTTGGCTATGCTTCCTGTGACATGTAGCAAAAGCTACGCTTCCTACGAGATATCTGATTAGCTTCGCTTAATATAGCAATTAGTAACGACAAGCCTGCTACGAGACGTCGCAACCGCTACACTCGCAACGAGATGCCAGATTGGTTTCGCTTATTATAGCAAGTACCAACGACTTCGTCTGCTACGAAACGTATTAACCGCTACACTCGCTACAATATAGCAGATTGGCTTCGCTTACTATGTGAAGTAGCAACGTCTACGCCTGCTTCTACAGCAACGTATTAGTAGGTAGCGTTCTGAAGTTGATAAATTAGGTAACAGAGAGAGTATTATGACTTTATATTATCGGACTGTATCACGCATTCACCTATTGTATATAATGAAGTTATTCTTGGATTAATAACGGAATAATAAACTACGGCCGTTTCTAAGATCTTGCAGTTAAATGCACTGTTTTGAAGTCATATACTATTAGCTATGCTTGGATTTACAGTTAGGGCATACAATCTAGCACACACTTATCGAACGTGTCGTAAAAGGCAATTAGGTAAGTCTATCAAGATTTTGTAGAACATTGTTCTCCTATATTATAAACTCATGATGTATATACGTCAGCTTGTTAATTTATAATACCTGGGCATGTTAGGTACTATTTGTTTACTCATTTCATAATATTTACTGGGCAATTAAAGTGTAATAAGCTAGCTCGTAATAGAATTTAGAGTTCTAGATAATGTTCTCATTAAAATTCAGTGTTACTCATTTATCAAATGACAGATTCGCTAGATCTCGATTTGTTATGTAAAAGAAACCCGTCACTCGAAAAGCTTGCCAAATGGATTTGTATCAAGACCTAAAGCTAATAAACCCAACATCTCAGAGATACTTGAGCAAAACGAAAACAGATGTTCGACTCTCGTTATTTCACCAGCCACGCTAATTTACTAATTTCACAACTAATTATTTAATTTAAATGTCTCGTGTACTTTCGAACCCGCTCTTACAACGCTGCCTCGATTTTCTACACAGTAGATGTTAAAGTATAACTGATTTGCCTAATTACGATATTGCAAAAAGGTACAGTACAACTATTTTCTTAATGCCCCTCGGCAATCATCGCATTTCCAAACACAAATGAATACTAATTGCCAAGTCTTCAAATTATTAGATTAGTGTATAATAATTTGAATTCAGCACGAAGTACTTTATTGTTGTTTTGATTTCCTTGTGAACTATATAGAACTGTAATAGTTATTTGTGTTACAAGGGGACAAAGTAATATTTTGTTCTTCCAGGGCGGTATTTTGAATTCAGAGCTAAGCGAAGGATTCTAACGTAGAATCCTGAGCTTAGCGAGGTATTCAATATACGCCGCCCGAGAACAAAATATTTTGTGTCCGAGTGATACACACTATTTTTCATAACTACCTAAGAGAAAATAAAAAGGTACGAGTACCTACCTACTCGAAACTAGAAAATAAATTTACAGAAAGAATTACAGTTTTTTTAAAGCGCATTGCCGCCATAACTTAGAACCAGAAAGTAACTTATTCAAACATATGTGTTTGACCTATTTGGTTAACTTCACATACTTGTCAACAAAGAGTAAGTATAATACTAACTCCTTACTAACCAATCACAAAAATGAGTTTATCACCATAGATAATTGAATGTTAGTAAGTGATATATTTTTTTAAATTAAACCTTCACGCAAGCGCCTCCAATCCAACTACGCAAATCTATCAGAAGCACGAAGCGGACCAATCAGAAGAGAGAAAGCTCAAACTCCTACGGGCGCAAAATTGGATTTGGCTCCCGCTATTCTCTATAAACAATTGTCGTTTTTCGAATAGATGTGATGAAAAATTGTTTTCCTTTTTAACCGCAGCTTTCCCCTAAATATGAAATTCCCCTATTTAAAAAATAACTTACATTATGACAAAAGAGTATTATCAACTTTATTTACTTCCAAGTTGATTTAAAGTGTCCGGTTTTCATCGAGTGCAAAAGGCAACTGATAGAAAATCGACCACTGACAAAACACGAAGTTTGCCGCGGGACATTAAGAAAATAGTTGTACTGCACTTGTTTACGTATTACGTTTCCAAGTCGATAAATTTCTGGTAAAATCTTTGATATTCGGTATTCGGGCGAAATTGTCCCACCCCCTGTGTATTCCTTTGTACGTAATTTTAAATTGATTATCCTTTACTACGTTAATTGCTATCGTATCATTTACTTCAGAGGTGGAATATGAGAAGAGTTTGATCGTATATCGCCTAGCCAGGATAATTTATAATTTAAACTATAGTTTATTTGGAAAGGCCGTCAACTTATGAGTGCTTAAATAATCAATTACTGTTTTCAATAGTAAACCCTCATTTTACTAATAGCCCTCTGTTGATATAGGGCTGTCCCAAATAACGCCACATTATCCGGGTTGGCGCTCTCATGTACTTAGTTTTAGATTGTCGGTTCATTTACAGATTTAATTTCTATGAAACTTGTAGCCTATAATTTTCATTGAAAGCTATGTAGACAAATTCTTTGATGCCCAAGTTCTCTCACCCTATTTTTATACCTGATTGTACATAAATTATTATTTATTACCTCGTTTAATACCATCAGGAATCTGAATTACTAACTAGGCTGCACTTCCATCAGACCATACTTTAATTCATTTCTTCAAAACTCCTCACAATTTCTACAATTCATAATATAATAAACTTTGTAGCAGTTTAAAGAAAGTGCAGATCTATATTTTCCAATTCTACGAGGAAACCTTAGCATGAAAGTTTTCGGCGAGCAAATATCCTTGAAATACAATAAATATTCTTATTTTAAATTATACAATAAACAAAGGCACTCTGGTTGTTCATAAAATAGAAATAATGCAGAAAATAAAAATAATAAAACTGAACAAGAACAAGGTACGTCGAGAAAGAGCAGGAATCAGCTACACAAATACGTCTGGCTCTCAAGAAATGTAAACTCAAACTAAAGATTGTTTCTCGGTATAAGATGTTGTTCCAACATTGCATGATCCATCTGTATGTGCATTACTACCCTCTGTTTTGTTTCGATAAACTTCTTTGTTGTGTATCTTTTATCATTTGGCACTAGGTACGGAGCGTTTAAAACAGTTGTGGATCTGCAGCTGCCTTTTTTTATTTTTTTATCGAATATATGTTTTAGGTTATTTGTGTGCTGTGTTAACTAACTTTTGCCTACGGCTTTGCTTCCCTGGTCCATCTCACTATAAACATAATTTTAATTTGAAATCAAAGTAACCTGCAGCATTCAGCGATAGATTAGCTGTATCATCCTTGTAACTGGATCAATATTGCCAGAGGTTATTTAACTCGTCAAACAATTGACTTTACCTCTTTATAATATTAGTTAACACAAAATGTAGTGGTAAAGTCGTGTATAGTCACTTTTACAACAACGGTGTAATCCGGTTTTGAAGGAAGCATGGCATATCTCTATAACATGGCATATCTGTATGGCATATATCCGTTTAAGATGCTTCGAGAATAAGGCAAACTTTGTGGAGAAGGAAACAATATAAATGTATGGGAGTTGTCTTGCCTTTGGCGTTTTAGAACTAAATATCCCGTATAGCGTTCAAAGAAGATCCTTTGAAGTTATCAAAGTATTCAGAAGCATGTACATACATAACTTGTCGATGAATAAAGTAGTAGATACGCATACTTAATTTGGAATAACGCATGGCCAATTACTATCCTACTACCTTTCTAACATTATACATGCAAAAATGCTATATTTGTTGATTTACACAAGATACCAAGATACCGGAGGTATATTTACATTTGAAAAAGTGTAAGTTCGGAATCTGTTTTGTTTGGCAACATACGAAAATACATAAAGCTCCAGAAACCTCACCCCCTAGAAATGTATAAAAAGCGACATCTATGGACAGGAGTTTACGAGCTCCGCGTTCGCGCCATCTCTGTGACATCAATGAAACCGCATCAATGATATTCTAACTAGAAATAAAAAAGCTGACGGCGCTCATATAACCGACCGCTAGATAATATCCATCGCATCCTACCTATTGATGTTTTTAATCTTCCAAAAAGTTCCAGTTCCACAAATATTATACCTATTTACAGATTTCTAAAACTAACAAAAGAATTTAAAAATTTAATAAAATCGTTAGGCCGGAGTAAGGATCGAACATAGCACCCCTAGCCAAGTTACAAACTTTTCGTATCGAATCTCTTTCTACAATCGTTAATGCCTTTTATTTGTATGGTGTGACAACGTGACTTAACGTTCCAATGTCTCATTCCCATACTGTAAATATGTGTTAATAAAAGGGCTCCTTTCTTAAAGTAAATCACTTTTATTGTATTCCTTCAACCTACGACATTGCTTGCTGTAGTTCCCGGATGCAGAGAGAAGAGACGAGTTTCCCATAGACTACTTACATTATTATAACCATAGACTAATTACAAATTAATCTATTACATCTCCCTTAACTTAAGTTAGATTAGAATAAAGATGATATTTTTTTAAGTAGTAGGTTAATAGTTTTTATTTATATATTTAGCAGTATAATTCAATTAGTTATGTATTTATCTAATATGATTGCTATAGATTTAATTTTGTGTATCATCTACTAGTAACAATCAAACAATGCAATTAAATAAATACATAAGTATTTATTAGACAAAGTAAACTAAAGATAGTCAGACAAATAACTAGGTTTTCTTACATTTCTGCCTGATGTAGTTACATACTTGCTAACTGTATTTTCTGAATGGCTTTTACTATCAGATGTTATGTCTGTAACTTCTGTATCATTAACGTTATCTATATTATCTTCATTACAATTAGTATTACTTTCATCTATCTCTACTTCCTTATTTATAATAAATTTATCAGTATTTTTACTCTCTATTAGATCCCTTCTATTTCTGTCTGTTTTCCTTTTTCAGTTAAAACTGTGTAAGAATTTGGACGTTCATTCCTATGTAGAACTTGAGCATATGTTAATGGTTTTTTTGCATGTTTCATCTGATATAAGAACTTTTTGGTCTTTAGCTAAATGCTTCAATTTTCTTGTGTTTCTTTGATCATAGTATACTTTTTGTTTCAATGCATTCTTATACAATTTTGACTGCACATTAGAATTTTCATAGCTTTCGTTATCATTATTATATATAGTAGGCAACAATCCTTGTATTTTTCGCCCCATTAACAATTCTGAAGGACACTTACCTTTCATTATTTTCGTGTGAGGTGTGGCCACCTCTGGTGTCAGAGTTAATTAAGCCGCCTCTGGGAATCCCCATAGGCCTCTGACTTGGCTATTTCAGACTTACATTATAACTATATAAGTCCAGGTTTCCTCACGATGGAGTTTCTTGCCGGTTCTTCACCATAGGAAACGACCAACCCGAACCGTGCACCTTTTGTCGACGTTTTATAAGTGCCCATGTAGGCCTATGTGAAATAAAAAAAATGATTTTGATTTCGATGTTTTCCTTCACCGTTGCCTGTGATGTCCATGATTAACTTAGAAAGATTAACTTATAATTAAATTCTTTAGAAATAGGTGTATTTCTGTATTCCAGCAATGCTAAATATTTGTCTTTTCCTTCATAGTCTGCTTTTTTAAATATATTTTTAACAGTTTCTACAAATCTTTCTGCTAAGGCATTAGATTGGTGATGATATGGACTACTCGTTTTATGAACAAAATTCCACTCTTTGGCAAACTCTTTAAATTTATAGCTAACATAGTTAGTACCATTATCTGTATACAGTATATCAAAATGCCAAATCTACAAAAAATAGTCTTGATAATTTTAATTGTGTTTTCTGTTGACAAGTTTGAAAGTTTAATTACTTCAAAAGATTTACTAAAATAATCTACAATTATAATATATGGATCTCCATTATAATAAAATACATCACTTCCTACTACAGACCATGGTTTGTTGGGCATTTCTCTTATCGGCATTGGTTCTTTACTGTTATTCTTTCTAAATCTTTCACATACAGAACATTCCAAAACATTTTTTTCAATATCTTTACTCATTTTAGGCCAGTAAATACATTCCCTTGCTCTTGATTTACACTTTTCTATGCCTAGATGGTTGTAATGGATTCTTTGTAACTTATCATTTCTCAGAGACTTTGGAACCATTAAACAATTATTTTTTTAAATTAAGTTGTCATATACAAATAGCTGTTCTTGAAAATTTAAATATGGTTTTAGAGGTTCTGGTATTTTATCAACTCTATTTGGCCAACCACTATTTATATATTCTAGTAGTAATTGTAAATCTTTATCTTTCCTAACTTCTTCTTTAAATAGATTGTATTTATAGTTAGATATACTTAAGTTAGTTTTCACCATACTAACTTGACACTCATACAAATCTTCATTAACAATGTTTTCTTCTGACATATTATTAACATCTCGAGACAATGTATCCGCCAAGAGTAATTCTTTACCTGGCTTATATTTTACAACCAAATCATATTTTTGTGATTGCATTCTCATTCTCTGTAACCTTAATGGTATTTCACACAGAGGTTTATTAAATATGGACTCTAATGGCCTATGATCAGTTTGTACTTGAACAGTGTTACCATAGATAAATTGATGGAAACGAGTGCAACCAAAGACTATGGCTAGTAGTTCCATTTCTATCTGGGCATAATTTTTCTGTGTATTGGTCATAGCCTTGGAAGCATAAGCAACTGGCAAGTTACTTTGCAACAACACTGCTCCTAATACATTTTTTGAAGCATCAACAGAGACAACACATGTTTTATCTGGGTTGTAAAATTGTAATACCGGCTCAGATGTTAATATTTTCTTAAGTTGGCAAAATGCCACATTATGTTCCCTGGTCCAATTAAACTCTGAACCTTTTTTAATTAATTGTCTTAATGGGTTACACACCTGAGACATGGATGGAATAAACTTTGCAATATAGGTTATCATCCCTAATATTCTTTGGAGTTCTTTAAGATTTTTAGGTATTTCTAAATTTAAAATGCTTTCTATTTTCTTTGGGTCCGGTTTTATTCCTTCCTGACTCAAAATGTGACCAAGATATGTAATTTCAGACACCCCAAATTGATATTTACTAAAGTTTAATTGAATACCATTTTCTTTTGCTTTTTCTAGTACCTGTCTAAGTATTTTATCATGTAACTTTATATTTTCTGCATATATAACAATGTCATCGATAAATACCTCACAACCTTCAATTGACTCAAATACCTGACAATACTGCCTATGAAAAATCTCTGGTGCTGATGACAGACCATAATGTAGTCTCTTGAAACAATATCTTCCAAAAGGTGTACAGAAAGTGCAAAGCCTTGAACTATCTTCATTTAATTTAAAATGAAAAAATGCTGTCGAAGCATCTAATTTACTAAATATTTTTGCCCCTGTCATCTTAGCGGCCACTTCATCAAAAGTAGGCAATTTCAAGTGTTCACGTTTAATACAATTATTTAATGTACTAGGGTCTAAACATAGACGAATTTGACCACTGGGCTTTTTGACTATCACATTATTACTGACAAATTCTGTGGGTTCAGTGACCTTTACTATAACACCTAACTTTTCTAATTTTAACAGTTCTTTTTTTAGAGGTTTATGTAAAGCTTTTGGTATACTTCTTGGTGGACAGATTCTTCCCATACTATTTTCTTTTAATTTTATAGAATATTCTACTCCCTTCAATGCACCAATTCTATTTTCATCAAATAACTCTTTATACTCACTAATCAACTCACTGTAGTTACTATCAATTTGTACCTTTTTTATTTTATTCAAGTATTTTCTTTCTATAATACCTAATTTTAATACTGTACTTTGACCTAACACTGGACAAGATTGTTTGTTATTTACTACATGAAACATTATTGTCACATTCCATTATTGGTTAACTTACATTTCAAAGTAATAGTACCAACACAGTTTATTAAAGAACCATCATAGTTATATAACTTATTCCTGTTTTCTCTAATCATGCCCTTGCATTTCAACTTTTCTACATAACTCAGAGGTAACACATCACAATCACTCCCTGTATCTATTTTAAAGTGTATAATTTTGTTATTGATCTGAAGAGCTTCTGTTAAACATTTGGTTACACTACCTACCATGATCGTACCTAACACAGGATCATCGTCAGACTCACTTTCACTATTTCTATTAATTGTTTTCACTTTTTTATTTCTACACATTTTTGCATAATGCCCGTATCCATTGCAGAATTTACACTGAGCTCTGTAGGCTGGATATCTAAAACCATGCTTGAAGCCACACCTGTAACAATTTTTTTCTTCTCTGGAAGTTGACTGTTGCTGAATATTATCTGATTTTGTCTCTTGATGTATCCCTTTAGTATTCTTCTTTGCTTTTCTAGTATTTATCACTGCTCCAACTGTATTTTCTTCCTCTTGTAATTGTTTCACCTGTATGTTATCCATTTCTGAGGATTTGCATATTTGTATACATTTCTTTAAGTCCAGATTCTGTTCTTTGAGTAATCTTTCTGCGATTTTCGCGTCTCTAATGCCTCTAACTATTTGATCTCTTATGAGACTTTCTTTTAATTACCCAAAACAGCAATCCCTTGATAGCGACTTCAGCGACGTCACGAACTCATCAAACGTTTCATTGGCTTTCTTTTCTCTTTTGAAGAATGTATGTCTCACCATTGTTTCGTTTTGAAATGGAGTACAGTAGGACTCGAATTTTTCCAATACCCATTCAAGCGTCTCATCCTTTCCCTGCTCCTTTTCAAACGTGTTGTATACCTCTAGACCTTCATCACCTATTGTGTGCAATAAGAGTGCTACTTTTTGGTCGTTGGTAATCTCTTTTTTACTTTCATAGCCACTAGCCTTATAATAAAGCATAAATTTTTGCTTGAATCTTCTCCAGTTTTCTTTCAGTTCGCCATAAAATTGCAATGGCGGAGGCTGTTTAAAGTTTTCCATTTTTATTGTGACAATGAAGTATTACTAGGTCACTTAATAAATATTTGTCACTTATCGGCTGCGCCATGTAAATATGTATTAATAAAAGGGGTCCTTTATTAAAGTAAATCACTTTTATTGTATTCCTTCAACCTACGACATTGCTTGCTGTAGTTCCTGGATGCACAGAGAAGAGACGAGCTTCCCATAGACTACTTACATTATTATAACCATAGACTAATTACAAATTAATCTATTACACATACATTGATTCATTTTCTACTAGCGTTATCTATAATAGATTGTTATTGTAGATTGTTTATATTATTAAGTAGATAATGAAGAAGATCGAGGGAAGCTTATAATGTCGTTAAGTAAAACATGGCATCGCATCATAGCATAATTACTCGTCTGCTTGTGTTGTTCGAATAACGACTTAATACTTGACTTGTAATTACAATAAAATTATGTCTCGATTGAGTAACTTTTTAAAAGTGAAAGTAATCGTCCTTTGGGGACAAAATGAGTTAAAAGAGTATTGATCGAGAATTAAATGTCGACGTAAGTGTAATATTAAATAAAATCAATTTATATTTGCATTGTTTTTGCAAATGCAATGAAATCTAACTTTTAATTTACTTCCATATAGAAAAACACAGTTCGTTTATGAGTGCGACGGTATCAAGAAACTAAAGAAGTGCAGTGTAACAGCCAAAAGACACGTCCAGTTGCTTACACAAATCAATCCAGCCGTCATGCGTCATCGTGATATTGTGAATAGCCAAACCACGAATTCTTTTACAACCACCCAATCTGGTGCTATAATACATGGCATTTCGCTTACCACTGTCCGAAGACATTTACATGTAGCTGGTATAATAATCTCGAGTTATGTACGAACCGACTTTATCAGTTTTTTCAGTAAATAAATATTTGGTGATCTAAATTGGGTAACTATATTAATTATTACCTTATGAACAATAAATAATACTACGGATATAAGTGAATGCCCTTCATTTTGAAAGATCTACTTCCCCTCAACCCCCAACACCCCTCTATAGCCATACAGTGCTGCCTAAATATGCTGATGTTGATTAGCGCGTGACAATTTTGTATTAATAACGTAAACAATTATTGTTAAATGAGTATCTTGCACGCTTTCTTGTGGAATCGACGTCAATAACTACAGAAAACTAACTTCATTGATGTCACAGATATGGCTCGCTCGCGGCGTTTCCTCCTGTCCATAGATGTCACTTTTTATACACTTCTAGGGAGTTAAGTTTCTCTGCAGCTGTATGTACGTGAAGACTCGAAGCAAACCCTGATGTTGCGGTAATTGCCAGGGATATATATTTGCCAAGCCTGAATACGTCACTTCCCTCCGCGCGCTCGCATTGGTTAGCGGTGATCTGTTCGCTCCCTGTTTTTAATTGCAATTGTCGTGTTCCAAAATTTATTTCCGGCTTGTGATTTACTGTCAATTGTGTATCATTGTGATAAGTGCTGGTATCGTAAGTTTTTAAACGTGTTTACGTCCGTTATTTAGTTGCAATTAGTTAATTTCGTCAGCTATCGGTGAGTACATTTACTTTTCTTGACGTGTGGGTATATCGAAATAATTGTATCGTCCGTTAATCTTTCACTTTTTACATTCTAATACGCTTATTAGTTTAATTTCCAAAAGTAATTATGTTATCTAACAATGATGACCCACCTGATCGTGGTGGGGAAATATTATTCCGCCGAATAAATAAACCAAGGTCGCCGACGACCTCCGCTAATGCTAAGCGTTTATTTAGTGAAATGTCTCCTTCTTACATTTCACCCGAAGATAGATCTAAGCGAATGCAAACATCAGAGTCAATTGTAAGGTCTTCGCCGATATTAAATGTCACTAATGTAAGCAATGAAGACTATTGTGATTTGGTTACTCAGGCGTCTGCGTACCTGTCTAAAATTAACGATCTTGTCAATGACCAAGGGGGACCCTAATGCATTAATGTTGCAAATAAATCCGCAATTATGGATATGTCTCAGCGCATAACGGCTATTTTTTTTTTATTTGGGTCAATCCCACCGCACTATTTCCAAACCACTGCAACTCCTGAAAGCCAGAATCAACAGTGGCGACCACCAGAAAAGCGCCGAGGCAATGAAGCTCGACGAAGTCCCGGATAATGAATTTAACTGTCTTGGATCCCGCAACGAAATTAATCAGAAAAGAAAATGGAGGAGTAAGAAAAATACAAATTTCCACTTCCCTCCATATCAAGCAGGAGACAGAACAAACAAGACCAATAGGCACAAAGGGTCGTTTACAACTGGGACAAGCCCAGTTGCCTAGCACCACGGATAAAAAATTGCATTAATATTAATGGGTCCTAACATAGTGAGCTGTTATATTTGATTCCAATAATAGGTATGGCAAAAGCGCTTGAACGCACGGAAATTTGTTTTAGTTTCCACAAGGTCCGTATAGTAAACAGCTCCTGATACAGCCTATACATTATTCAACATAGTATCGCGTTCATTCTGCCAAAAAATACACTCCCATAAGATATGAAGTGCAGATTGTACATATTCACAGTCAGATGTAGAACACTGACATAATGGCGAGGGAACAAGCTTGAAGGAAAATAATTTACTTTTAAAGTTACCATGACCTGTGAGAAATTGGGCAACACAGTGATCCACCTCCAGCCACGTCCTGGCCAGCCGCACGCGAACGGATGGAAAGAATTGGTGGAGGTGTCGGCCCTTGATGGAATTATCCCACCTGCATTGCCATTCGGATAAAAGTTCCTCCCAGACGTCAATATGTGGCTTAAATAATCTAGAGATTTTGGCACGGTCACTCCGCGTTAAAAAGTCCGCGTCCATGGTCTCTTTTGCGGAATAGTACATTGCAGCACGTCGCTGCACTTCAAGGTCGACCGGAAGTACGCCAGCAAGTACCGGTAAGGCCTCAGTACTAACCGTCCTGTATGCTTTGCATAAGAATATCAAAGCCAAACGCTGACTCTGAAGTAATTTACGTCGTACCGCCGCTATTGTGGCCCTATCAGCCCAAACAGGCGCCCCATAGCAGATACAACCCAAGTCAGTAGCCCCATAAACAGTCTTTAAAGTCAAAAAAGACAGACCCCACGTAGATTTAGATATTCTCTTTAAGGCATAAAAGTTCTTTTTTGCTTTTTCACCGACGATTTTAATATGATCTATAAATGCAAAATTCCTTTCTAACACAAGACCAAGATAGCACACGGACTGCTTCCTTTTTACCGGAACGTTATTAAATTTAATAGTAGGACACGATTTAAGATTACCTTTCAAAATGAGCTGATAAGTTTTATGCGGAGCAAAGGTCAGGCGGTTACGATCGCCCCACTGAGATATTAATCGTAGGCAAGTGTCAGCCAAGTTCTCGAGTCCAGCTCGAGTAATTGATTGAATGAGCAGAAGACCGTCGTCCGCGTAACCGGTTAATGAACAGCCGCTTGGAAGCGGAATCGCGAGGAAATCATCAAAGCCTAAATTCCATAAAGGTGGACCAATAACCGAACCCTGAGGACATCCCATGGTGAGAGACTTCGACATGGAATGATGGCCGAGTTTGAGTTTCGCGGAGCCATTTAAAAAGTAAGAGTAAACTAAATTGTATATATTTCTATAGCAGCCTCGATTTATCATTTTAAGTAATAGCATTGGCCACCATGCGTTATCAAAAGCCCCAGAAATATCTAGAAAAATCCCAATTACATACTTATGTTCAGATGTATTAACTATTTTCCTAATAGTAAGGGCCGCGTCTACGGTAGATTTTCCAATAGTGAAACCGAATTGATTATTTAATCCAATTAACGCAACGAGCACAAAATAATCATAAAATAAAAACAGCTACTAATAAAGCCAAAGCTACATGGGCAATTATAAATAGGCCAAGAAATAATTTACCAAAAAATACTATTACTTCCATAGAAATAAACAATGAAACTATAACCAGTCCACAGAAGATCGCAGATGCTTTCAACAATTTCTTTTTAGAAAAAATAAAACCGATACCAGGTTCTGGCAATAAAGTAACTGAAAATATTTCTAAATCAACTCAATCAATGTTTATGGCGCCAAGTACGCCATACGACGTACTAAAAATTATAAGATCGCTAAAAAATACGACCAGTGTTGGGTACGATGGGATCTCGACTAGAATTATAAAATATGTCGCATATCAGATATGTGATCACCTAAGCCATATCATTAACTTGTGTATAAGTACAGGGTCATACCCTGAAAAGCTAAAAACTTCTATTGTTAGACCAATCTTCAAAAAAGATAATAAACAGAATATGAACTGTTATAGACCAATTGCGCTTGTGCCCATAATTTCAAAAGTCTTTGAGAAATACATATCTAACCAAATTTACAACTATTTTGAAAAACTAAATATTCTTACGGAAGACCAGAAAGGCTTCCGTAAGAATAAAACAATAAACATGGCTATTTTTGATTTTATTAATAATGTTATGGCTAGCATAGATAAAAGGACGCCGGTATGTTCCATTTACTGCGACATGACCCAGGCTTTCGATTATGTTGACCTTGACATTCTCCTTCATAAACTGGAAGCGTATGGAATTCGAGGCAACATACTTAATCTCATAGAGTCGTATCTAAAAAACCGGAAACAATATACAGAAATTTCTAAAGTAAACATTCATACTAAAAAAGAAGAAACGTATTCATCGAGGAAACAAATAGTTAAATATGGAGTCCCACAAGGAAGTGTATTAGGTCCATTGTTATTTATAATATATATAAATGACCTTCCAAAAGTTACGAAATATCCAGTATCACTCTTTGCCGATGACAGCACGGTCACAATAAATTGTAAGAATAAAGACACCTATGATAACGAAATTAATATAACATTGAAATCATTGGTTAACTGGTTAAATAACAATAATTTAATAGTCAACCTTAAAAAGACAAAAGTTATGTTCTTCAGTCAACGTTTGGCAACACCAAACATTAATGTTACTCACCAAGGGATATTAATACAAAAGGTAGACACAACTAAATTCTTAGGTGTAACTATTGACAAACGTCTAAACTGGAAAGCACATACAGAAGAGTTAAATAAGAAAGTCTGTTCTTCTGCCTACGCACTCTATAAACTAAAACCCATCATAAGTACCACTGCGCTTATTACTGCTTATCACGGCATTGTCGGCTCAATATTAAGGTTTGGCGTTATATTTTGGGGAAATTCCACTAATAAGGAAATCATTTTTAGGTCACAAAAAAGGTGCATTAGGGCTATGTTCGGCTTAAAAAAAACTGATAGTTGCAAACCGTATTTTATTAAATATAATATTTTAAATCTGCCTTCCTTGTTTATTTTTGAAGTGGCTAATTTCGTTCAAACCAATCCCAAACTATTTAAAAAACTATCAGATGTTTCAATCCGCAATCGACGGGATAACAATAAATTATGGGGAGTAAGATCAACCACGGCACTCATGCGTAAAAGTATTTTCTCTTTAGCACCAGATATTTATAATAAAATCCCTAAAGCTATTAGACAAATGACCACAACTCAATTTAAACTACATCTAAAAAAATACCTGATAGCCAAATGTTATTATAGCTTAACAGAATTTTTAAATGATCGTACTTAGTGCCTATCATTGCGACACTTCCTCAATCTGAAAACTGTACTTTTTTAGTTTTCAAGTTTTTCCTATAATATGTTTATAAATGACTGCATGACAGTAGATTATATAATTGTTTTTTTTGTTAATTATATAAATTCAAACGGTGTATATGACCAAATACAATTTTTTTGTATGCCTTGAACGGCAAAACATGTAGATCCTATTACTAAATGTTATTTTAAGACCATGCAAATCTATTGTACACTCATGTTTTACAAAAATAAATATCTTATCTTATCTTATCTTATCTATTATGAAATTTTGGTCCGTCCGGTAGCAACCGTGGAACGATAAGGCGCTCCAGGAGTTTTCCCAAAGATGGAAGTAATGTTATGGGCCGGTACGACTTCGGGTCGTCCGGGGGTTTGTCGCCACTTTTCGGGATTATTCGTATAAATCCGCGTCGCCAAATACGGGGAAATACGCCCTCCGCAATACAATGGTTGTAAACGGTTAAAATCGCATCACCGGCTGTTTTACACGCTTCTATAATCATCCGATTAGATATTTTATCTTCACCTGATGACTTGTTGAGTGGTTACCTCTTGACAACGTTAATACATTCGTCAGTGGATGGAAGGTCTGACGCTGGTGATTCAGGTGGTACAGCTGCCCACGCTCTGATCTGTTGATGGTATTCGTTATCATTAGCTAGTAAGTCATCAGGTATAAGAGTATTCAGCAAAACTTCAGTTGTTTCCTCAATACCGGTAGTGTGTTTATTATTTACTTTAATATTCTGAACAAACGCGAGGTCGACTGATCGATTGGCTTTAAACTCATGATATAAAGGAGACCACGGACCTTCTTTATCTAATTTTTCTACTACTTTACGCAATAAATTACCCTTTGATTTTTCCACCGATGCTCTGTAGCGGGATCTGGCAACTCTAAACGTATTTAACGCAATGGAAAGAGGGTCACCGGTAACCTTACGTTTTTTAAGCTTGTTAAGATGTTTACGCGCTCGGCGATAATTTTTACGCTGTTCAGTTAGGTAGTCACACCACCAATCACATCTACGTATATTGGTCAAAGATCCACGACCAATGGCAATGTCAGCACAGTAAGTGAAGGTATCTGACATAATTTCAGCACTTTCTTCAGCTGAAAGCCCATCACGAGTGAAGTCTTTGGCGTGAGACGCAACAAGCGAGCTAAAGAATTCCCAATTCGCACCCTTACATTTATACCTAAAGTTACCAATGACATGTGACGTACCCTGAGTAAAAACTGGAACAAATTCGTACACGATCAAGCGATGATCACTACAAGACGCGTCCGGTAGGACACGCCACCTATCCAAGCGTACGTCTGCACTAGAAAGTGTGACGTCAATACAAGATTCGCCCATTTGGCTGCAAAAAGTTGGTGGTGCGTCCTGGGTATTATGAATAGTCAGATTCATTTCAGCAATGAAATCTTCAACAGCGCAGCGTCGTTCATAATCCGTAGACCGAACTTTGCCATACCAGAGTGATGATGACGCATTAACATCAGCGCCAACGATAACTTTGCAGCCCGCGAGTGACTGCAAGACGTGACGGAGGTTATGTATCTGAGGAGCAACAGGCTCTGAATATTGAAAGTAGCAACTCACAACGTAATCTTTAAAAGAAGACGATAAGACCTCCGCAACGGCACAATGAGGTGTCATTAGATTACGCAAAGCCGTTACTGTGAAGTTAGAAGAATGCGCCACGTAAATTCCAGCTCGTGCTTTGCCATCCAACTGTACTACTTTGTGACGTAAACGCGCGTTTTGATATTGTTCTTGAACAAGCACGATATCTAAGTTATAATCGATAATTAGTTTGTCCAGTTCAGAAGTCGCTACCCTATCGTTGTGGAGATTTAATTGTCCTATGGTTAATCTATCCATTATTTTAGTAGTTAGTGTTGAGGATAAGTTGTTCGAGTTTAAGTTTATAAGTGGCACACCCATCTGATCCACATCGATGGTCAAACGGTTTCTTAGAGCGTTTACACGCCACGCAAGACGGTATATAATTTAAATTGTCTTTATGCGGACAGTCTTTGATTTCTTGTGTCTCAGAGCAATTAGCGCAGGTAGGTGATTTAATAGTGCAGTGTTTCTTAACATGACCGAATTGTTGACAATGTGCACAACGTACTACATCGACATCATCAATGAAACGGCAAGTCGCCCAATCAATAAACAATTTATCCTTGGTCGAGACTAAATGTTTCCGGACCGCGGACTCGAGTTCAATGTCTATCCATTTCCGACCGTTGTCTAACGAACGCCTACGTATGATTTTTGTTGATCTAATAAATTCGTCTTCTTTTAATGACAACTCGTCTTTAATGTTTTGACAGTACAACGCATGCAAAAAGGCACTGTCCTCCATTGAGGATGGGACGTTTTTATGCCAGTCGCCGATACTTCATAGCCAAGAAAATCTATTGTTTCTTTATCAAATTCGCATTTGCTCATGTTTAGTGTAACACCGTACTTGTCCAACCGCTGTAGAACTTGGTTAAGAAGCTGTTTATGTTTTTCTTCGTTTCTTCGAAAAGGAGTATATCGTCAATGAAACAGAAACAGCCGTCTATGCCCCTCAGTACCTCGTGCATGAATCGCTGAAACGTTTGACTGGCGTTTCGTAGTCCAAAAGTCATGCAATTAAATTCGAACATTCCGAAAGGTGTTGTGATCGCCGTTTTTGGTGCGTCCTCCTTGGCGATTGGTATCCAATAGTACGCCATTTTTAAATCAAGTTTCGAAAATATTTTCTTGTTATGTAGTTGGTACGTGAAATCTTGAATGCGAGGTACGGGATACCGATCTGGTTGAGTGACCGCGTTTAGACGTCTATAGTCGCCACACACTCGTAGTCCTCCGTCTTTTTTCTTGACTATATGAAGAGGGCTTGCCCATGGGCTTTTTGATGACTTGCAGATTCCCATTTCTAACATGCGGTCAAACTCTTCCTTTTTTTTTTTATTCGTTATAGGCTCGCGTTTGACCACTATCTCGCCTGATGTTAAGCGATGATATGGTCGAAGGTGGAGCACGCTTGCCTAGAAGTAACCTATTCAC
This sequence comes from Orthosia cruda, assembly GCA_964057195.1. Lineage (NCBI taxonomy): Eukaryota > Metazoa > Arthropoda > Insecta > Lepidoptera > Noctuidae > Orthosia > Orthosia cruda. The sequence continues at coordinate 18,549,595 of OZ059837.1, forward strand.
TCTTGACTTGAAGACCCCTAGGTTGTAGCTATCAGGAAACAAGGACGCCGGCAGGGAGTTCCACTCCTTAGCTGTACGCACAATGAAAGTATTTTCAAAACGCTTTGTGCGTATGGGTGGGATATCCACCATGTACCGATGGCACATTGCCGTACGTCTTGTAGTCCGATGATGGAAAGGGCTTGGCGGAATCAAATTGTGCAGTTCCGTCGCGCACTCCCCGAAATGTAACCGATAAAAAACCGACAGGCTGGCAACTCGGCGTCGATGTTCGAGGCTCTGGAGCTTTGAGGCGACCAGTTCATCGTTACCAATAAGCCTTTTGGCCCGTCTTTCAATCGACTCAAGTGCATCAAGCTGGTATTTGGCAGATCCATCCCAGAGGTGAGAGCAGTACTCCATGCATGACCGAACTTGCGCTTTATACAAGTTGAGCAGCTGTTCAGGCGTGAAGTACCGCCTCACCTTCGCAAGGATCCCCAACTTTTTTGCAGCCAATTGAGCCTTTGACTCAATGAATGGACCAAAATTGAGTGTCGATGATAACGTAAGACCAAGAAGTTCGAGATGGTCCGTCATCGGCACGGTTACACCACGGAAGGATGGAGCCGGGTGGAATTGGCTCTTTTTTGCGGAAAAAAGACACGCCTGGGTCTTAGCAGCATTGAAACTGACTAGACTGCCTTACACTTGTCCGGTGGTAGCGGGCGGGGGCGAGCGTAGAGTGGGGGGCCGGTAATTTCGATGTGGTGGACAACGTCATGTTTCGGCGTTTGTTTCAGCGACATGGGGTGTATGACATCAGGATACCTTTTCAAATTATCATGGTATACTTGATTGTTGCTTACGATGTGGACTGATTCGGTGTTTTTAGAAACTTCTAATGCGTCGATAGATAGTTCGGTAGTCTTGTCAACTAACTTTTTCTTGTCCAGGTCCACCAGCAGTTTAAAGTGACGGAGAAAATCAGCGCCCAGTATTGAGGTTTTGACGTCTGCCACGACGAATGACCAAACAAAATCTCTAAGCAATCCAAAATTTAGTCTGATAGTTTTCAGTCCGTAGGTCTTGATTGGTGTATTGTTTGCCGCGTATAAGTTGTAGGCGCTTGCGGTGTTGTTTCTTTTATGATTGGCGGCCAAGACGGAGATGTCAGCGCCTGTGTCCACGAGGAAACGTTCGTGAGTGTTGCGGTCGTGTACACAAAGGCGATTACTGGTGTACGGGACACCGACGTCCGCCACGGTCGGTGTCGGCTCTAGTTTTCCGACGGCTTCTTCCTTCTACAACATGGCGATTCAGAGCGCTTTGCCTTGTCTCCGAAACGGTAGTGGTAGCGACATTCCCAGTTGGCGTCTCCAGGTCTCAGTGCAGGTCCACGTTGCGTTGACCGCGATCGTGAACGGGATCGAAAGCGAGGATTGAACGTGCGGCGACGGTGTCTTTGTGGTGGCCGTTCTCGACGTAGTTCGGCGATCTCTAGCGTGAGCTTCTCCATTTGTTTTGCCAGAGTTTCTAGTTGTGTCATGGATGTGGATGTTGTAGACGAAGAGGATGGTGCTGGTGTTGTGATTGCGGCGACGCTGGGACTCTCTGCGTACTCCACCATCTTGTCGGCCATCGCAGCTAAGGTGTCCAAAGATGATTCGTTGTTTATGGACAAGACGACTCGAACTTGTGCGGGTAGGTGATTCAGCCATTCTATTCTGAGACCTTCTTCGGTAATCATGCCGCTTGCGAGCTCCCGCATCTTCCTTAGCAGCTGGGAGGGCTTCTGATCTCCTAACTCTAATCCGCTGATCAACTTCTGGAAATTTTTTACGTCTGATTTATCGTAGGCTTCGAGTAGGCGCTGTTTAGTTTTTTCATATTTCCCAGTTGCGGGTGGATTGTAAAGTATATCGGTCAAATGTTGTAAGTCGACCGCTTGCAGCTGCTGCAGTAGAAACCGGAACTTCTGGTCATCGGAGGTCTTCAATGGGTCAATCACGGCTTCGAATTGTATGAAACCAGGCACGGGGAATTTCTCTCCAAAAGGTTAAGAGGCGCGACTGTACGGATACTGCGCCCACGTCGTAATTCATCTCGGTCTGGATTTTTGCTTATTGCTCTTCAGACATGGTAGCTTGCTCCACACAAAAACGTCTTCTTGCAAGTGTTACGTTTTATTTTTAAGTTCGGGGTCACCAATTGTGGAGGCAGGTACCGGGACGTGTGGAATGAAACAGCTGATGAGATCTTATGAATTTATTATTTCGATACCCTACTATTTATACATATTTACAAAATCGTTTTCTATCCTCTACCCACATTAAAATTGGCGAAGTACCCGCCGTTGAATATAATCAGTAGAAACATCGCTGACCTCACTACATAAAAACTAGTTGCGTTCAGTCCGCCGCTCAGTGTTCCCAAAGCGATGGTCGCAGGAACACGTCGTGTTGACTCCCATAAACAGATACTGCCACGGCTTGAATGTCTTGTTCTTCATATTTACACTGCACGTAGTGACTAATATGGTCTTTGATTATAACTGCGCTGCCTCCTCTGGCAGAGTTGTCAGGGTGGAGCGAATTATATACCATGTATCCTCTAAATTTGACAAAAGATTGCTTAGTGAAGTGCGTTTCAGAGACCAAACACACGTCTATATTTTCTGTCTCTAGGACCGCCGACAGTACTTTTTGGAACACATCCTATTTCGGGAACTTCTGTTTAAAAATATACTGGATTTGATTTTCCATTCCAGTGTTTTACGATTTGTGACTGCTACCGAGTAAGTTATGGACGCTGTAGTGCCAAAGATCTAATTGAAATCAATTTCATAGTCACGCACAGGCTGTGGAACTGTGGAAATTGCAGTTCGTATTGGCAGGATGCCATCTATTTGTCTTTTACTACTTTCACACACACTTTTAATTTTGCTTTACTCTTCAAAGAAGTCTTTTGTTTGTATTTACAAGCTCCTAAATAATTTGTTGCGTCCTACCTTGTGTCATAAATTGTACAATTTCTCAAGAAAAATCCCACTTTTTTCAAAGACACAAAGTCATAATTTAACAAACTTTAATGATTACATTACGGTGAGACGCCGTTGTTTATAACACCGTAATGAATACTCAACTTGTACAGCAAAGCATTATTTGAAAACATTGAATAATTAATTTAAGGGCGGCCCGCCAGCGGTCAACTTTTAATGCAAGAACAAGTATAAAAACAAAGTTAGTTTACATTCTTTTTCCTTGATGTGGGATTGCAGTAAAACCTTTGCCGTCGTTGCTAATACCTTTTTAGTTGGGAACGACCGTCTTATTGAAAAGGGTAATAGATACAGCGATAAACAGCCAGGTAAACATTTGTGTTTATTCTGTGATAGTTGCCTGAAGTTTATTTAATTCTAACTACCTGTAAATGGTAAACAGGGGGGTGACCATAAGCAAGGAGCAAGAGCAAGGGGCATAGAGAAAGGTTATTTTGAGATTGGGTTAGTGACAGATGTATACAAGTCATATACATCTTCCTTACACACACTCAAAATAACCTTACTCTAAGAGCTTATGGTCACCCCTCTGGGTTTGGTTTTGATGATAAAGACCTATTTTAGCATTTGAAGAATAAATATATATATATATATATCCATATCATCGCTTAACATCAGGCGAGATAGAGGTCAAACGCGAGCCTATAACGAATAAAAAAAAAAAAAAGAAATTAACGAATAATCTAAACATAAGTAATTAAAATCACAGTTGTGAACCTAACATCTACGTGTTAGGTTAGATTCATTACAATACAAAAACTATTCCTGAGAATGGACGACCTAGGAAGATCTAGGAAGAGGTGGCGGGACGTAACTGAATTCAGATAGTCACAGGACAGCTAGGCAAGCGTGCTTCACCATAGACCACATCATCGCTTAACATCAGGCGAGATGGTGGTCAAACGCTAGCCTATAGTTGAAAAAAAAAAAAAAAAAATTGTGAAACATGGTTTTTACGAATAAAAAATAGTTTTGCTTTAAAAAAAAATTAACAACACGATATTTTTTCGCTACTTTTGAATACTCCTCCAAAACGACTTGGATGTTTAAAAATATTTTTACACAGAAAAAATTATGGCTAGAATTTCTTCATAACTGAAATAGCAAATGTAAATCAAAGAATATTTTGCAAACAAAACTGTCCGACAGGCAGTTCAATATTGATTTATTGGGTCCGAGCGGTCGCACGGCCAGCGTGTTAACATTGGGGAATATATGCGCCTTAATAATAATATTTTAAATGCGAAAGTTTGGATGGATGGATGGATGTTTGTTCGTTACTCAATAACGTCAGAACGGCTGAAAAGATCTCTATGAAATTTGGTACAGAGATAGATTAAAGTCTGGAACAGCACATAGGTTTTCATACCGGTATAATGTTCCCTTGGGATAAGAAAACACTTTTCACGCGGGCGAAGCCGCTGGCAGAAGCTAGTAATCACACTAATATTATAAAGGCGAAAGTTTGTAATGTGTGTGTGTGTGTTTGTTACTTCTTCACGCCAGAACGGCTGAACGGATCTGGATGAACTTTGGCGCAGAAATAGTATTTTTTTAATAATTTCTCTTTTGTTCCCAGGAATTTTGTTGTGCGGGAACAACTACTATCTACTTCTGGTTAACAGTCATGGCAGCTGGGAGCGTCACTCCCTAGTTACGCATAACCACGCAACGAGGATGGTATCGGCAGGTAAATTTGATGTACCTAGAATAAGGAATTATTTTGGCGACCGAACGCTTGATAAAAGAGTACCCTACCTTCTCAACCAGTTGCCTGCTGATATAAGAAGTCAGGAAATAAAAGGTAAATTCGCCAAATCACTTAAGCAGTTCTTTTTAAGCCGTTTTGTAAATGATCTTCTTAGGAAAGTCGTTTACAGTTTGTGGAAGGAAGGTTAGCAAATAAGTAAATGTGATATAACATAAGATTCCAATATTACCTTTTCATTGGATAATATAGTAATGTAGGTTATTTTTTTTTATAATGATATAAAGTGAAAATTAAGTGTCCGCACTATTAAACTTTATTTTTAATAATGTTTGTTCCGTTCTCACAGACAAACCGTGAAAACGGTTTTGTGGGGCATACATTTTAAGTTAAGATATTATAAACTTGTACTTTAATAAATAAATAAATAATAATAACCACGTCTCCTGTAGTGATGATGTCTGCTCGACGACACAGGGTTCATAAATGATCTACTGACCGTACTAATGACTTACAGTTATAAGTAATAAAACTGCTAAGCATGGGACTTGCCGATAGAATTAGGATTTTTCTTGCTGTTGTTGATATCTGATCTGCCATTTAATTAGGATTTTTATAATGATAATAATCTAATGCCAAGGAAGAGGAATACTAGATTTAAACAGTGGCTGCACGCCCTTCCGCACAAAGTGCACCTCACCAACATTAGGGGTCTGCACTCAAATTTCTCTGCAGTCCACTACCGTTTAGAGACTGAGAAACCAGCGCTGTTTTTCCTTACGGAGACGCAGATAGCGAGTCCGTCAGACGTGTTGTACTTATCTTACCCAGGGTTTACCCTGGAGCACAATTTTAAACCACAAGCGGGTGTGTGTATGTACGCCCGTGACGACACTTGCCATCGGCGCCTCCGTACGGCACAGCAGCGGTACCCTTCCGCCCAATAAGTGTTACTGAGGGACTTTAATGCCCACCATCCACCAATGGAGTGGCTCTTCCCATACCAGTGCACAGACCATGCTGGACGGGAGATGCGTAAGCTTTCGCCTGCGCTACAACATTACAGTTTTGTAATGTCAAAGTTAATTTTGTATCTCAATTATGTTTATCTATCTCATGAGAAATCATCTTCGGTGCTTTCATTATTTATAAACTTCAGTAATGTTACCTAATCATTTTGGTGAACGTAGCTGTTTGTACAGAACCCTTGGTGCGTGACTCCGATTCCCTCTTGCTTGGGTTTTTCAAGTACAAAATTACTGAATGTATTCTAATTTGGCCCATCAATTAATCTATTCAATCATCTTTATAGCCCTTTGCTAAGAATAGTTACAACACTGATAACAACATTTGTGCCACATTTTAAATTTAGTCTTGTTATACTTCTTTTTTTACCTTTGTATAGATTCTTTTACCGATTGTTTTGTGAATGTGAGAAAAACTTTTTTTTAGTTTCTTACGACTTATTGTCGGGCCTACGTTGTCCCCCCATATCTAAGTACTAATGCTGTAACATGGAAATGTTGTAAAACGAAACCATTTATAAAAGAGTAACCATGGAGTTTCTTGCCGGTTCTTCTCCATAGGAAACGACCAACCCGAACCGCCGAACCTTTTGTCGACGTTTTATAAGTGCCCATGTAGGCCTATGTGAAATAAAAAAATTGATTTTGATTTTGATTCGATTATCACTCAGCAAAGTCATAGCTAAAAAAATCGTCTTGCGAAACCATCTAATATTGTTTTAACCGACTTCAAAAAAGGAGGAGGTTCTCAAATCGACTGTATGTTTTTTTCGTATGTTTGTTACGCGATTACTCCGCCAATAATGAATTGATTTTGATGAATCTTATTTTGTTTGAAAGAATATGCCCGAATTGGTCCCATTTAAATTTGGTGAAGACCTGTTGAAAGACTTCGAAGATATGCAACAGAACTCTTTAATAAATGACGAAAAATCGCCCAGGATTGCTGCAATCGCTTGCCTGTTTATTATTTTCACCATTTCATAACATAACATCACTCCGGTACGAACTAATGGGGTACCCAGATGTGTACCGTTCAGCCTGGTACAGCCTCATTTCAACGGTTATGTTCAATTTCATGTTATTCGGGTAATCTATTCTGGCTTAACTTTGGCATTATAGGTATTTTATTAAAGAACTTGCCCATTAAAAAGTGAAAAATAAAACATTCACAAAAAAAAATACCCAAAAGACTTCAAACGCGAAGCGAAGCGAATCGGTGTCAAAAACGAAGAAACAAAAACAGGAACACCGACTTCCGAGTTTGAAGTTATTTTTCCTTTTGTAGTGTTTTTATTTGGCAGTTGGTTGTATATTTTTCATTATTTCTGCATCTGAATTCGGCGGTCTTAGCCACAAACACATTATCTGGAGATTTAATTAATTAATTTCTAAGATTAAAACCTCGAAATCACTTTATCAGAATGATTAAATTTGTTGCCGTAACAAGATTACGATTAGTACGTCTCATTTTATTGCTTGTTGTTAATCAGCCTTTACCTGTCAAGTTGATAAACAATGAGTTATCGTTGGTTTTGGGCCTATTGAAATTATAAATTTCATACTTTACGATTTGACATGAAAAGCTAAAAACATATTGTTTTTTATCAATCCGGGCCAAATCTGCCACAAACACACAAAAATATGTGTCTGTAAAAATTTAGGGATGTACTTAAATAAACGCAACAAACATACCAATTCGTTTCAAACTTTCTACGTATGTAGGTAGGTATATTATATTATCTTCTTCTTCTTATCTTATATGCGATTTCAAATTTATCAATAAATGCAGATAATAAATGTCTTGTTGAATTTGTTTTTAAATTTAGTTCATCAGTCCGGAATGCCATCGATAGTTGATACATTTACTTATTTACGTATTCTTAAATTTAAATAATATAATGGGAGAAATAAATGTCTTGCCATTTCCATACGAATTCAAGGAAATCAGTGATGAAGAAAAAGAAGTAATCAAGACATTGTACTACGGTACGTGGTTGTTTTAAATTTCAAATTACATTATCTATAATAGACTAGCTGTGCCGGCGGCTCACGTTATCCAACGGCTGTTAATTTTAATAGAGTTCTACATTACATTAGCATAAAATCGTCGATAAAAAAATTAAGACAACAAATCCAAAATTTCGCTCAAACTCAAAAAATATGTACCTATTGTATCGGGTGAATGCAGCGACGCATTTTCAGCAGCCCAACTATCAGCAGTCGTGCTTGCAACCTATACCTTTTTAATTGAATGGTTTTGGGATTTCCTTTTCCATAAAAAAAATCTCAATAGATACCCTCAGATAGGATTTTAGGTGCCCGGGTTCCCCGTTGGCAATAGGCTTACCGGTTACCTAAAACTAAAACATATTATCTGGTAAAAAAGTGGAAGAGTTAAGATGCAACTACCATATTTTTTTTATAGCGCTTGACCACTATCTCACCTGTTGGTACCTAAGCGATGATGTGTTCAACGGTGAGACACGCTTGCCTAGAAATAACCTATTCACCTTAAAGACTCCTAGATTGTAGCTGTCGGGAAACACAGACTCCGGCAGGGAATTCCACTCTTTATCTGTATGCATAATAAAAGTGTTTCCAAAACGTTTTGTGCGTATGGGTGCGATGTCCGCCATGTACCGATGGCGCATCGTCGTACGTCTGGTAGTCCGATGATGAAACGGGCTAGGTGGAATTAGACCGACATACACTCCCCGAAATGTAACCGATAAAAAACCGACAAGCTGGCAACTCGGCGACGATGTTCAAGGCTCTGGAGCTTTGAATTGACCAGTGCCTCATCACCAATGAGCCTCTTGGCCCGCTTTTCGATCGACTCCAGTGCGTGAAGCTGGCATTTGGCAGATCCGTCCCAGTTATGAGAACAGTACTCCATGTATTATCGAACTTGTGCTTGACCCGACTGCCCTTCTTTGGCACGGGCTGTACGTTAGCTTGCTTCCATGCATTCGGCACTTTTCCAGTCTCATACGAAAGGCGATACAGGCGTGTCAGGATCGGAGACAATTCAGGAGCACAAGTTTTCAGTACAATTGCCGGTATCTCGTCGGGGCCACCAGCTTTGTTCACGTGAAGGTTACGCAGCACCCTACAGACCTCCCTCTGATGGATGCGAATGTTCAACATACTCGGTCCACCACCACCACTTCCCTCCGCGCGCTCGCATTGGTTAGCGGTGATCTGTTTGCTCCCTGTTTTTAATTGCAATTGTCGCGTTCCGAAATTTATTTCCGGCTTGTGATTTGCAGTCAATTGTGTATCATTGTGATAAGTGCTGGTATCGTAAGTTTTTAAACGTGTTTACGTCCGTTATTTAGTTGCAATTAGTTAATTTCGTCAGCTATCGGTGAGTACATTTACTTTTCTTGACGTGTGGGTATATCGAAATAATTGTATCGTCCGTTAATCTTTCACTTTTTACGTTCTAATACGCTTATTAGTTTAATTTCCAAAAGTAATTATGTTATCTAACAATGATGACCCACCTGATCGTGGTGGGGAAATATTATTCCGCCGAATAAATAAACCAAGGTCGCCGACGACCTCCGCTAATGCTAAGCGTTTATTTAGTGAAATGTCTCCTTCTTACATTTCACCCGAAGATAGATCTAAGCGAATGCAAACATCAGAGTCAATTGTAAGGTCTTCGCCGATATTAAATGTCACTAATGTAAGCAATGAAGACTATTGTGATTTGGTTACTCAGGCGTCTGCGTACCTGTCTAAAATTAACGATCTTGTCAATGACCAAGGGGGACCCTAATGCATTAATGTTGCAAATAAATCCGCAATTATGGACATGACTCAGCGCATAACGGCTATTGTCTCATTGCTAGCCATAAAATCATCCGCCAACGAGACTAAGTTGGCCAATACGGAACGCGAATTAGAAAAAATAAAACATAATACCGGTGTCGATATTGCCAAGTCTGATGTCAATAATGCCTCATATGCTGACAAATTAAAACTTCGTTTACCTAAAGAAGTTCCACAAGTGAATGCCCGTGCCAAACTTCCGTGTCTTGTGGCCTACCCCACTGATGAGCGTTCAACTGATTTCGCAACTTCTTCCGCGACTAAACAAGCGCTCATAAAAGCAATAGATCCTAGTGACGGCTTTCAAATTGTAGGTATCAAGAAGGCTGCGAAGTCTGGCGTCGTGTTACGTGTCGCTAACGATTTACAAATCAAAAAGCTACAATCGGTCGATGCCATTAGGTCCGCTGGCTTGCGACTTGAAAAACCAAAAGGCCGTAAGCCTCGTATTTTAGTTAAAGACGTCCCATCCTCAATGGAGGACAGTGCCTTTTTGCATGCGTTGTACTGCCAAAACATTAAAGACGATTTGTCATTAAAAGAAGACGAATTTATTAAATCAACAAAAATCATACGTAGGCGTTCGTTAGACAACAGTCGGAAATGGGCATTGAACTCGAGTCCGCGGTCCGGAAACATTTAGTCTCGACCAAGGATAAATTGTTTATTGATTGGGCGACTTGCCGTTTCATTGATGATGTCGATGTAGTACGTTGCGCACATTGTCAACAGTTCGGTCATGTTAAGAAACACTGCACTATTAAATCACCTACCTGCGCTAATTGCTCTGAGACACATGAAACCAAAGACTGTCCGCATAAAGACAATTTAAATTATATACCGTCTTGCGTGGCGTGTAAACGCTCTAAGAAACCGTCTGACCATCGATGTGGATTAGATGGGTGTGCCACTTATAAACTTAAACTCGAACAACTTATCCTCAACACCAACTACTAAAATAATGGATAAATTAACCATAGGACAATTAAATCTCCACAACGATAGGGTAGCGACTTCTGAACTGGACAAACTAATCATCGATTATAACTTAGATATCGTGCTTGTTCAAGAACAATATCAAAACGCGCGTTTACGTCACAGTAGTACAGTTGGATGGCAAAGCACGAGCTGGAATTTACGTGGCGCATTCTTCTAACTTCACAGTAACGTCTTTGCGTAATCTAATGACACCCCATTGTGCCGTTGCGGAGGTCTCATCGTCTTCTTTTAAAGTTTACGTTGTGAGTTGCTACTTTCAATATTCAGACCCTGTTGCTCCTCATATACATAACCTCCGTCACGTCTTGCAGTCGCTCGCGGGCTGCAAAGTTATCGTTGGCGCTGATGTTAATGCGTCATCATCACTCTGGTATGGCAAAGTTCGGTCTACGGATTATGAACGACGCTGCGCTGTTGAAGATTTCATTGCTGAAATGAATCTGACTATTCATAATACCCCTGACGCACCACCAACTTTTTGCAGCCAAATGGGCGAATCTTGTATTGACGTCACACTTTCTAGTGCAGACGTACGCTTGGATAGGTGGCGTGTCCTACCGGACGCGTCTTGTAGTGATCATCGCTTGATCGTGTACGAATTTGTTCCAGTTTTTACTCAGGGTACGTCACATGTCATTGGTAACTTTAGGTATAAATGTAAGGGTGCGAATTGGGAATTTTTTAGCTCGCTTGTTGCGTCTCACGGCAAAGACTTCACTCGTGATGGGCTTTCAGCTGAAGAAAGTGCTGAAATTATGTCAGACACCTTCACTTACTGTGCTGACATTGCCATTGGTCGTGGATCTTTGACCAACAAACGTAGATGTGATTGGTGGTGTGACTACCTAACTGAACAGCGTAAAAATTATCGCCGAGCGCGAAAACATCTTAACAAGCTTAAAAAACGTAAGGTTACCGGTGACCCTCTTTCCATTGCGTTAAATACGTTTAGAGTTGCCAGGTCCCGCTACAGAGCATCGGTGGAAAAATCAAAGGGTAATTTATTGCGTAAAGTAGTAGAAAAATTAGATAAAGAAGGTCCGTGGTCTCCTTTATATCATGAGTTTAAAGCCAATCGATCAGTCGACCTCGCGTTTGTTCAGAATATTAAAGTAAATAATAAACACACTACCGGTATTGAGGAAACAACTGAAGTTTTGCTGAATACTCTTATACCTGATGACGTACTAGCTAATGACAACGAATACCATCAACAGATCAGAGCGTGGGCAGCTGTACCACCTGAATCACCAGCGTCAGACCTTTCATCCACTGACGAATTTATTAACGTTGTCAAGAGGTTACCACTCAACAAGTCATCAGGTGAAGATAAAATATCTAATCGGATGATTATAGAAGCGTGTAAAACAGCCGGTGATGCGATTTTAACCGTTTACAACCATTGTATTGCGGAGGGCGTATTTCCTCGTATTTGGCGACGCGGATTTATACGAATAATCCCGAAAAGAGGGAAAACTCCTGGAGCGCCTTATCGTTCCACGGTTGCTACCGGACGGACCAAAATTTCATAATAATCAATTCGGTTTCACTATTGGAAAATCTACCGTAGACGCGGCCCTTACTGTTAGGAAAATGGTTAATACATCTGAACATAAATATGTAATTGGGATTTTTCTAGATATTTCTGGGGCTTTTGATAACGCATGGTGGCCAATGCTATTACTTAAAATGAAAAATCGAGGCTGCTATAGAAATATATACAATTTAGTTTACTCTTACTTTTTAAATGGTTCCGCGAAACTCAAACTCGGCCATCATTCCATGTCGAAGTCTCTCACCATGGGATGTCCTCAGGGTTCGGTTATTGGTCCACCTTTATGGAATTTAGGCTTTGATGATTTCCTCGCGATTCCGCTTCCAAGCGGCTGTTCATTAACCGGTTACGCGGACGACGGTCTTCTGCTCATTCAATCAAGTACTCGAGCTGGACTCGAGAACTTGGCTGACACTTGCCTACGATTAATATCTCAGTGGGGCGATCGTAACCGCCTGACCTTTGCTCCGCATAAAACTTATCAGCTCATTTTAAAAGGTAATCTTAAATCGTGTCCTACTATTAAATTTAATAACGTTCCGGTAAAAAGGAAGCAGTCCGTGTGCTATCTTGGTCTTGTGTTAGAAAGGAATTTTGCATTTATAGATCATATTAAAATCGTCGGTGAAAAAGCAAAAAAGAACTTCTATGCCTTAACGAGAATATCTAAATCTACGTGGGGACTGTCTTTTTTGACTTTAAACTATTTATGGGGCTACTTACTTGGGTTGTATCTGCTATGGGGCGCCTGTTTGGGCTGATAGGGCCACAATAGGGGCGGTACGACGTAAATTACTTCAGAGTCAGCGTTTGGCTTTGATATTCTTATGCAAAGCATACAGGACGGTTAATACTGAGGCCTTACCGGTACTTGCTGGCGTACTTCCGGTCGACCTTGAAGTGCAGCGACGTGCTGCAATGTACTATTCCGCAAAAGAGACCATGGACGCGGACTTTTTAACGCGGACTGACCGTGCCAAAATCTCTAGATTATTTAAACCACATATTGACGTCTGGTAGGAACTTTTATCCGAATGGCAATGTAGGTGGGATAATTCCATCAAGGGCCGACACCTCCACCAATTCTTTCCATCCGTTCGCGTGCGGCTGGCCAGGACGTGGCTGGAGGTGGATCACTGTGTTGCCCAATTTCTCACAGGGCATGGTAACTTTAAAAGTAAATTATTTTCCTTTAAGCTTGTTGCCTCGCCATTATGTCAGTGTTCTACATCTGACTGAGAATATGTACAATCTGCACATCATATCTTATGGGAGTGTATTTTTTGGCAGAATGAACGCAATACTATGTTGAATAATGTACAGGCTGTGTCAGGAGCCGTTTACTATACGGACCTTGTGGAAACTAGAACAAATTTCCGTGCGTTCAAGCGCTTTTGCCATACCTATTATCGGAATCAAATATAAAAGCTCACAATGTTAGGACCCATTAATATTAATGCTAATTTTTATCCGTGGTGCTAGGCAACTGGGCTTATCCCAGTTGTAAACGACCCTTTGTGCCTTTTGGTCTTGTTTGTTCTGTCTCTTGCTTGATATGGAGGGAAGTGGAAATTTGTATTTTTCTTACTCCTCCATTTTCTTTTCTGATTAATTTCGTTGCGGGATCCAAGACAGTTAAATTCATTATCCGGGACTTCGTCGAGCTTCATTGCCTCGGCGCTTTTCTGGTGGTCGCCACTGTTGATTCTAGCTTTCAGGAGTTGCAGTGGTTTGGGAATAGTGCGGTGGGATTGCCAAAAAAAAAAAAAAATACTCGGTCCACCCCATAAGTCGTCGAAGAGGCCGCGCGTCACCAGGATTCAGACGTGAAGATTCCGCAAAAAGAGAGGTAAATAAATTTGCCTTTTCCTCAGCGGAATGGGCCAGCGACCCGTCGGGTTTCAGCAGTGGTGGTAGGCAGAAGTTCAACTCGACTGATTTAGCCAGGGACCACAACGCTTTACTAGCTGCTGGGTAAGAAGCAAGTTTGGCCCCTATTCGGTCAATGTGGTCGAACCGAGCCCCTCTCAATACCATCTTGCAGGACTTGGCAGCCCTGTTGAAGGCGTTGCTTGTCCGAAGAAAGATCGCATGCCATCCCAATCTGCTGACCTGTACCGCCATACCCGCCGGGTGCCTCTTGGGCTGGTATCGGGCGGCGAGTAGACGGACACAGACTTCACCAGACAATGGTCGAAACTACCCAAAGATGAAGTTATCGACACAGAGTATCGGTCTGGATGTGTTGTCAGCAGAAGGTGTAAGCAATTGGCCGTGTGAGAATCAACATCCGGCACCCTCGTTGCCCCCTGGACCAGCTGGGTGGTAAGTCATTAGTGCGGTCAGTAGATCATTTAAGAACCCTGTGTCGTCGAGCAGACATCATAGCACTACAGGAGACGTGGTTGTTCCCGCACAACCTGCTATTCCTGGGAACAGTCGACCCAGACTTTGACTACTGCGGTAAATCGGCTATCGACTCGTCTGCTGGCCTAGTACGAGGCAGACTGTATGGCGGTGTCGCTGTGCTGTGGTGTAAGAGTGCGTTTAGTTCGGTTATAGTGATCTCGTGTAATAGTGTGCGTCTCGCGGTGATTAAAGTGGTTGTGTGCGATCGATCTTTTGTGGTTTTCTCAGTTTACATGCCTGTGAACTCCGTTGAGAACTTAGTCGAATTTACTGACTGCCTAAGTGAGATCAGCGCTATTATTGACAACACTGAAGTTGCGAATGTGTACATTTTGGGTGATTTTAATGCTTGTCCTTGTGCATTGTTTGGAAAGGAACTTTTGAATTTCTGCAAAGATCAAAAATGGGTATGTGCGGATATAGATAAATTTGGAATATAATCGGACACCTTTACATTCGTTAGCGACGCCCATGGCAGCACAAGCTGGCTTGACCATTGTATGTGTAATGTGTAATTTCTTTTTTTGATGTACAATGAAGTATATTCTATTCTATTCTGTGTGGTAACGAAGTCTGCTTGGCAGTCAGTAGTGGATGTAAGGGTGAACTATGACTGCACTTCGTCCGACCACTATGCCTTGGAGGTGCGTTGTAATATTGCTGTTATAAAGCCACAGTATGTATTTCTTGAAAGTACTCCTATCGGTATACTGTGGGCCGATAGGGATGAGCACCAAAAACAGCTTTATACTAAGATGTGCAACGATAATTTAGACAAATTGATTTTCCTTTGGAGTTATCGGGGTATTGTGACGGTGTATGCCACAATAAAGAGCATAGAGTGGTAATAGACCGACTGTATGAGAGTATTGTTTCTACTATGTGTGAGGTGGCTATGTCTAGCACAAATTCTACATATAAACGAAAGCGAAAGCGTTTTATTTTAGGCTGGAATAGGCATGTTCATGGTGCTCACGAGGTTGCCAGGCTTGATTTCCAAAACTGGTTGTTGTACGCTAGGCCTACTGATGGACCTATCTATAGTAACATGGTGGAGTCTCGGCGTTGTTTCAAATCTAAACTTAGATGGTGTCAAAACAACGCCGAGCAACTAAAAATGGATATTCTGGCATCGCACCACGCAAGTATGAATTTAAAAAAAATTGGAAGGGTACGAAAAATCTGAATAATAAACCTATTGCCCCGATCAATGTTATTGGAGTAACTGGTCCTCGTGACATTGCGAACATGTTTAAATCAGGCAAAATCCCTTAAAGCCAGCAATAATATCATATTTAATATTAACATTATAAGCGGGATATTTACCATGTTTACTGTTTGTAGCGAGTTTGCGATATTTCACACATGGTAAATATCCCGCTTATAATGTTAATATTAGTGTTAGTGACCATGACAGTTTAAAAACTAATATAATATTTTACGGCTAAATATATAGCTACCGTTATTAAGAATATGACAAGTACCCAGGACACGATGGCATTAGTATTGAGCATTTTCAGCACGCGGGCGTTAATCTGCCTAGGGTTCTTGCAATGTCTTTGAATTTTGCCTAAGACACTCGTACCTGCCGGACGAGTGTAAGAAGACCGTGGTTGTGCCAATATTCAAAAATAAAACTGGCGATGCATCGGACAGCAGCAATTATAGGTCCATTTTGTTAGCTACAACCGTGGCGAAAGTGCTGGACAGTTTGCTTGATCGTATTTTGAACAGCCACATAAAGCTGAATGACGCTTAGTTCGGTTTTAGGCAGGGGCTGTCGATAGAAACAGCTGTTCTATGCCTCAAGCATACTGTCCAGTACTAAACCGATAGGAAGACTCCTGTCTATGCCTGTTTTCTAGACCTTTCGAAAGCTTTTGATTTGGTGTCCTATGATGTGCTTTGGTACAAGATGAGGACTGAAACCAACCTCCCCGAAGAAGTCATTAACATTTTTCATTATTGGTACAATTACCAAGTCAATGTGATAAGATGGGCAGTCTATTATTATTTTATAAGAGTGAATATAGGAGAGGAGTTGGAAGTGAGACGAGTTTCCACGCTGCTAACCTTCAGACACGCACTTAAAGGACAGCATCATTGGGCCCTAGTCCAGAGACTGCGGGGACGCCCGCCCCGGAATATCTATCGGGCCCACCCCATCTGGTCGCTAACCAGCACGATGATGCATTTCGGGATTTTTCGATAGTTGGCGGCGGGGCAGCCTTTCCTGGGGCCCCCAACTACCTGCGGTCAGCCAGTTGCGCACCGTGCCTTGGATCCCGCTACCCTCCGTTACAAGTCTCCAGATACGCCCATAACAGCGCGAGTCAGGCTGGTCTGCCTGCAATGGCTATCTCTCAGCTATCTCGACCCAACTTCTCTAGTTGGCTACATCGAGCATCGTAACCGGAACACGGCTAGGCCGCTTGGCGGTACGTCTTTGCCCGGTGGGTGGTCACAAGCCTTTGGCCGAAACCTACCACCTGATTTTCACCACCAGGGTACCACGTGTAGGGAATCAAAGGGCACACTCCTACGGAAGTGGGTGACTCGGCCCCCAAATATGTTTTGCCTCCTCCTCTTTGGAGATTAAACTCATTCGTCTTTCTCTTTTTCTTATTTTTCTTAAACCACAGAAGCAAGCATTGATAAATATTTGCAGCAGGTCGATCCATGGTTGGGTATCCAAATCCATATTTACATAGCGGGACTTATTTCGAAAAAACGTAAAACTGTTGGTACCGTTATTCGTGGCTCTTCGAGAGTTGTTCTCGTTACGGTGTCGTGAGATATCGAAATACTGATGATGATACCACTTTACCAAGGTAATACAGCCCTGAGTATTTGATATTAATTTAAACTTGATACCTCCACACGTTACTGCGAAAAAGATCTTGACAGACAGACAAGGAATTCTTTAAGGGATTCTTTTTCTTTTTGAGGCCTAACAATGGTTATGGAAGCCTAGGTAGGCGGATTAGCGGTAGGCAGATAAGTTCAGTTTGCTCAGTGGTCGATGGTAAGCTGGAATTCGTCTCACGATTTCTTAAGTAGCAAAATTTTTTTTCTTCTACAGCTGCTTGGTAAATTTTCGAGCTGACAGAGATACTGGACACTCTCGAAAAAGAGTCCTAGTAAGGCAAAAAATTATGTATATATCAGACTAAATAAATAATACTCACTGCATTACTGTCCATAACATAAAAAGTATGCAATTTTTTATTGTAGATAGGCTTGCGCTTGACCACTATCTCACCTGATATGATGGTAACTGATGATGTGGTCGAAGGAAATTTATTATTTAAAATATATAAAGATAGGTATCAAAATGAATTAATTATACTTGTAAGAGAATTGCGAGAATTGGGGATCGAACCTACAACGTACGGTTTGGAAGGCAGACTTGCCTATACTCCGCCAGTCTACGAATTCCGTTGAAAATGAGTGTAAAATAGTTGGTATTTTAATGTAATGATGATTGACTGCTTAGCTCCTCGAAGGTATAACATGATGATAATCATATAAGTGGTAAACCCGTATATATATTGAAAATTTTGTAAAATTGTTGGCTTCTTTTATTAATTCCGCGCAATTTCAACAATATAGTTAACTTTAGAAAAATTGCAATTTTCATGGACAACTCATTTATGCTAGTTGACAGTTCCTATGGATTCAGATTTCCGCGTACTGAACCTATAACTCGACTTCTAGGTGGCGTATCAAGATATAACATACCATATTTTAAGCTAGACCAGTAATAATAAAAATGTGAAAACCGCATCCAATTTCGTGCATTCGTTTTTTGCATCAACCGCGCACAAACATAAACATCTCCCGTGACAGACAAAAAAAGACCAAATATATTATTTTTGACATCAATAAAGATCGCCCATATACATTTTCTTAAATATCTTCAAAACACAGACATCGTCGAGTTACAGTTTTATTATATGTTTAGATATAGATGAATGCATACCTACACCTGTATTATTACAGCTGTAATTCTTTATTGTACACTAAAACAATATTTAAACAAGTTAAACACGTTTTTTTTCTTCATCTATACTTTTTGTAACTTATATGGTGTATATAATAAAGAGTATTCTATTCTATTCTATTCTAAACACAAATAGAACGCAAAGATAAATCATCATCTGCCTAGCCTTTTCCCAACTATATTGGGGTCGGCTTCCAGTCTAACCGGATTCAGCTAAGTACCAGAACGCATTTTTTAAATTTTTATTTACAACTTTTAAGTTAAGTTTTTTTTCGATATTATTACATTTAAACATTATATATTTTTTTAAATTACCTCTTAAAACTCTTTATTTTGATAAAGAGTCTTCCAAACCCACACGGTGGGTTTAGAAGAAAAACAAAATTGCCCCCCACAATATTGCAACCAAAAGCCGCCATTTTCCAATTTTAATGTAGCCAGTGATACTCGCAAGGTTAAGACAAATTGATTTAAGTAAGAATCATCAAAATCGGCCAATGCGTTTGGTCTCTAAAACGCCACAAAGGAAACAAACATAAACATACATACATACATAGACTGATAAACACATTAACCTCCTTCGGCAGTCGGGTAAAAAAGCTTCCCGTCACTAAATCAAATTTATCTAAAATCAAATTAAGACAAGAGTTTATCTTAACGACATTGAAATTACCGTTTTTTTTGTGATTTATCTTTTTCTTTGTTGTCGTCAAAAACTGGCTTTCATTATTGTAAACTACTGTTAGCTTTGTTTTAAATATTGCTACCAAAGCTAAAATATGTCAAAACTTTACTTTTAAAAGTATAGCACCTTAATTTACAGCAACCAACGCAACAAAAATTGCCCGCGTCGGGCCCAAGGGTTACATATTGTACAAAAACTACCAGAAGGATGCTGAAAATATCTATAACATGCCTCTGAGACCTACTGATGTATTCGTCGCCAGTTATCAACGATCAGGTACGAACAAAATAAAGAACATACTTATTATTTTATTGACTTGTTTTCCTTGTTCGGATCCCAGGATATAATTTGTAGGTAAACAGAATACTCAGTCATCTTCTCTTAGCCTTTTAATGTTCCCACTGCTAGAACACAGGCTTCCTCTCTGTGAAAGGGAATGGGCCATAATCAACAACGCGGGTCCAGTGCCGGTTGGTGGATGCCACATGTCTACGATTTTTTGGTTCTGAGACATGCCGGTTTCCTCACAATGTTTTCCTTAACGTTTTGAAAGCACTGGTGATAAAATAATTTACAAAAATTAAAGTGCCTGCCTGGGTTCAAACCCACAAAGTACAATTTATAAGTCACAGCCGTTAACACTGGGTCACCACTGCTCTACTACTGAATAGAGGACTGATTGTTGTGTGTTCTCATAAGACATTTTCTGAGGTTCGTCATGTTTCAGGAACGACATGGACTCAGGAACTTGTGTGGCTCCTGGCAAATGATCTGGATTACAACGCAGCAGCAGTCCCAATTACCAAAAGATATTCTTTTCTGGAGTAAGAAACATCTTCTCGCTTTAACTTCCAGATTTGTACTTTACAACTTATACCAAATTGAATTACCTAAGAATACACATCGAACGTATACTATCCACTAATAATTTGATTACAGGAAATTCATGTACTGCGATGACGAAGAACAAACCTCATACGTAAATAATGGTATTGCCAAAAAGGATAATGTTGACGTCAACAATTTTTTGGAAACCATGAAGCTATGGACTACACCGGCCACTCAGTCGCTGGCTTCTGCTACATCTCCCCGCTTCGTGAAGACCCACCTGCCGATGACCCTACTGCCTCCAAAGATCTTGGAGACAGCAAAAGTGGTGTACGTAGCACGAGACCCCAGAGATGTAGTGGTGTCGTGCTACCATCAAGCTAGACTTTTCAAATTTATTGGTTATAGCGGCACGTTTAAAGAATTCTGGAATCTGTTTTATAAGAGCTTTTGTAAGTACTTCTTTAATATGGAGGTTTCCCTAGTATCTATATGCACATAATTGTGTGGATTATGAAGTTGGAATGAGAATCTTATACTATAAAGTCAATAAATGATATCTCAAGTTTTCAGTTACGCTAACGCCTTATTTCGAGCATGTCAAGGAAGCTTGGGAGAAGAGATATGAAGGGAATATGTTGTTTTTGTTCTATGAAGAACTGTCAAAGGTAATTTCATTCAAAAACCATAAAATTTAAGTATTTTTCTTTGAGTAACTATTGTTTTTTTTCTAGTCGTTACTATCCCGCTCCTACAACAGCTGCTCTAAGGCAGTGCAGAGTCTCTAAGTAGCTGCTAAAAGATATTATTTATGAATCTATTATTACAAAACCACTTTCTGCTTTTTCATTGCTTATTTTCAGGCGTTAATGAGGTCATCTTCTTTTCGTGCGAATACGTGGCCACCTCTGGTGTCAGAGTTAATTAAACCGCCTCTGGGATCCCCACAGGCCTCTGACTTGGCTGTTACAGACTACATTGACTATATAAGTCCAGGTTTCCTCACGATGTTTTCCTTCACCGTTGTCTTCGATGTCCAAAATAAACTTTTCCAAGTTACGTATGAATTTTAAAAAGTCACATTGGTACTTGCCCGGATTGGAACTCATAGCTTCAAGCACGAGAGGCGAGGTATTAGCCACTGGGCCACCACGACATATAATGTGATTGAGGTCAAGAGCAGACTCAAAAAAAGAATCTTGGTTAGCCCTTATGGAAACATCACATAGGTACAAGTAACAGTTACATATTTGCTAGTAACATTTCATAAATTTTGTGACTTGCAGGACTTGCCAGTAGCCATTCGACGTGTCGCAGACTTCCTAGGCAAACAGTTGAATGAAGAACAAATGGCTGGGCTCTGTGAACATCTGAGCTTTGAAAACTTCAGGAACAACAAATCAGTCAACTACGAAGACATGAGAGAATACGGTCTGCTTGCAGAAAATGAAACATTCGTGAGAAAAGGTTTGCTTAAGAAATACTTGAATAGTCCAAAATCTATTATCCATTATAATTATCTTACTATTACACTCATACGAAGAGTAGTGCATTACTTGTACAATTTAGCGAGCAATGCTACGAGCTTCGATTCGAGATTGAATGGAGAATTCGTCTGCTACTGCTACGAATATTTAGTTATGAATGCTACGAGAATTTGTCAACGACTGCTATGAGCATTTAGTTACGACTGATACAAGCATTTGTCTACTTTTGTTACGACTACGATTTTTTAGTGATGACTGCTATGTGAAATTGTCTACGACTGCAATTTAGTTATGAGTTTTACGACTGTTTCAAGGATTTGTCGTCCACGGGAATTTAGTTATGACTGCTATGAGCATTTGGATACAACTGCAACGAACATTAATTATGACTGCGTCTACTACGGGCGTTTGAGAGGTTTTACGTCGGATCAAATTTGGCAGTGTGACGCTTTAAACATTTTACTTTTATTAGTTAAAGGCTGTAAATATTTTTTTCGTCTATAAGCTTGAGTAGCTTTTATTACATTTTCAGGTAAAGTAGGAGGTTGGCGCAACTATTTTGACGAAGAGATGACTCAACAAGCTGAGGGATGGATCAAAGACAACCTGCGTGATACTGACCTGCGCTTTCCGCATACAGATTAGATTTAGTAAGAATAAAATAATAAATAAAGATGTTAGTTGAGGTAGCCTTGATTTTTATTTTCCTTTACTCACAATCATCAGTTACGTTCGCGTACCCTGAGCAACGTCGGCTCTAACTGCCAAGTGGGTACTTTGGGTGGACAGTTGGGGCGGGCGGCTAATTTCAACACGAGGACGGGTCACGGTTCCAGTCACAGATCATCATCCATGATGGTCTGTGAAGGGAACCGGGCTAGAAACGGGATGGCTAGCCCGTCGCTGCGGTGGCCATCTAACGCCTCCTCCCCCTCTAAATTGAGTAAGTAGCAACATACTTAGTAAACGTTTCAGTGTTAATATAAGGCTCAAGGCCATATAGCTCGTAAAGTCTTTACCTCCTTTTTATAAGTCCTGTAGTTGCCCAGTCACTGAATAAAAACGTAAGGCATATAGTTTTAGTTTTATTCTTAAAAGTGTTATTAAACTTTGTTTGAACCACTGAAAAAACTTATTCATACAAAATATTACCATCGTTTACTATGAGGTTCTGATCGCTTAACTTACTGATTACAGTGCTGTTAAATTTATTTAATTTACCGGATGTGATTGGCCTAGATTGAATGTGCTTTTCTTGTACACGATACAAGAATTTGTAAGAAATTCCTAGTGTGGGGCAATGTTTTTATAAACAAAAAAAAACGTATAAAAATAAAATTTGGATTTCACAATCTACTGCTATCTGAATTATTTTCTAAAATATTAATATTAAAGTCACCACAGAAATAGTACATTACTGCAGCGGCCAGCAAAAAAGGCATTGATGGACGAACGTGTAAATGTGGGCCGAGGTGAAGCCGAGGCACACATACGTAAGTCCATCAATGCCTAGTTGTGGCCAAGGCTTGTATAGTGCTTTTCTCAAATAATGCGCGGAAATTAAAACTAAGTAGTAACTAGAACTCATTTTGTCAAATACAATTACTTTTCAAAATCAATGACGAACAACAATAATTATTCCCACGTTAGGCTTATCATTAATATCACGCGGGAATAATATTACAAAAATCCGCGAAAATAAAAATCGCAGTGCGTGCTAAGCCTTAAAGTGTTCATTTGTTTTTTTTTTCAATAAACAGCGTTCTATTTGCAAGCCAGTTCGAAATTTAAATAAAACCTTTGATAAGTTACCTCCTTGGTTGCCATGATTCGGCGTAAAAGATCGTTCCATTTTTAAATGACACGACAGATATGAGTTTACTATGTAATTTATTTGGCCGCTACAAACGACAGATACGGAATTTCATACAACTTTTGCCGGCCACTGCTCGCATGTATTTGGCCAGTACTGCAATTTAGATTTATCTCGAAGAAGGTTGTGTAAATAATGCTCAAATTTCCAAGCATGTTTGAGAAAATTATTATTTTATTACCCGTTGCAAGTTTTGCCAAAACATCTTTGATCACTGATTCAAATATAGTGTGATAAATATAAATTAGTTCATATAAGCATCATAATGGGCGACTTTAATACATGTCTCCTTAAAAATTACTTCCGCTCTTCATCTCTTCGTCATGTTATTGAATCTGCCAATCTTTCTATTCTTGATCTTGGTGCAACTCACCGTTTTCCTAACTCTATTCCCTCGCTTCTTGATCTTATTGTTGTCTCCTCCTCCAATCACGTCACTAAACATGGTCAGTGTTCAGCTGACGCCTTTTCCTACCTTGATCTAATTTACACTTCCTATAAAATTGTCGAATTTTATAGGAAGTGCTCCTAAGCATAAGTTTAAAAATCTTATGCTTCGCAATTTTGATGGCATGGACATTGGTCGTCTTCAGGAGGATGCCAGTAAAATTGACTGGACGCCGCTGAGTACATCATCGTCCGTCGACGAACAAGTTGAAATCTTGTCTTCTATCCTCATTCAGCTTTACGACACACATGCACCTATTCGAGCCGTGAGAGTTAAACATCTTCGAGCGCCATGGCTGACTGACGAAATTAAAGTTTTAATAAGCAAAAAAGCAGCTGCGAAATTTAGGTTTAAAATTCGGCCAAACAATTTTACCAGGGAAAAATACATCTCAATTGGAAATCATTGCAGCAAGGTGTGTAGGAACGCACAACGCCAACATATTCATAATTCAGTTCAAAACGGTGATCCAACTAAGGTCTGGAAATTTTTAAATCATTAGGTATCGGAAAAAAAGTCTCATGACACGATTCCTAAAGACATGGAATTCAACTTACTTAACAGTCATTTTTCTACTTCGCCCGTATTGGATGGGGCCACCAAAGCTACTACGCTTAGTTATCTTTCAAATCTTCCGATACCTGATTATTCCCCTTTTGTCATAAGTCAATTCACTGCTTGTGATGTTAAAAAGACTATTGTTTCGATTACATCCAACGCTGTTGGTAGTGACAGTGTCAGCCATAAGATGATCATCCCCATCCTTGATAACATTCTTCCTGTCATTCTTTACATCCTCAACTTTTCTGTTTCCAGTAGTGTCTTCCCACAAGCCTGGAAAGATGCCCAAATTATTCCTTTACCAAAAATCACATCCTGCATCATTCTTTGACTATCGTCCCATTTCTATTCTTCCTTTCCTATCCAAAGTCTTTGAAAAGCTTCTTCATCATCAGATTAACACATTCCTTTCCAAACACAATCTTTTAAATCCTTTCCAATCTGGTTTGGTACCTCAGCACTTGTGCACATCACGGATGATATCAGGTCAGGCATGGATATGGGGAAGTTAACAGTACTTGCTCTGCTTGACTTTAGCAATGCCTTCAATACTGTTGAATTCCACATTTTGCTTGGCGTCCTATGCTCTTTTAACATATCTCCTCCGGTAATTGACTGGTTTCATAGTTACCTGTTTGGCCGTCGGCAGCGTATTTGCACTGATGAATCTTTCTCCTCTTGGTGTCATACCTCTGCCAGTGTGCCGCAGGGCTGCGTTTTATCTCCTCTTCTATTCGCACTCTTTATTAATGCTATCACTCAACGAATTTCTTCTTTCTAGCTTGTTTAATAGCTCCTCTGTGGCATCCAGGTAGCAGGCGTCGGCATAATCTACAATCAGCTGAATAAGTGTTTATGCCAAGGAAATTTTCGTCTTTAAGGGCAGTAGACTCACCTTACGACTGACTTCTTTGACCTGCGCATGCCACGAAAGATTGGAGTCAATGATAACCCCTAGATCCTTTGCGGTTTCGGTAAATTCTATGCGAACACCGTCGAGATATAGGGGCATCAAAGAAGCAACGTTAGCCGCACTGCGAACGAATTTGCTGCCTATGATCATGGCCTGTGATTTACTTGGGTTAATTTGTAGACCAAATGACTTAGCCCATGAGCTGCTACATGCCAGGTCCCGGTTCATAGCCGCAATAGCTAAACCAGCGAACAAAGACTTTTAACATTATGTGAATAAAGACTTTTAAAATAAAAAATCAATCAGTCCAATACAAATTAGATGGCATAATATTCTTGATCACGAAAACAGTCTAAATAATCATATAACACAATATCCAAAACCTAACACTCGCCCATCCTGACAATGTGTACGTCCTTATACACGGTGTCAAGTAAAGACTTAAACCTAACACTCGGCTCAATACATTTAATTTAACTGTACACAACACTAAACACATAATTAAGGAAATATTCTCTGAAATACAATAAAACAAAAACGTCAACTTTTGAAGTTCTTTAAACTTGTCTGATTTCCCCATATGCTCCAACTTTAGAAGTTCCCTATGCTTCTCCAATTTTTGGAGCCGTGCTCCCCAAATTTCTCCAACTTTTGGAGTTCTCCTTGTCTTGAAGTTCCCTAAGCAAAGTCAAAGTCAAACACAATGGGTCCATTTTAACTAGACCATTAAGCGGCACTTTTGAACGTCTTCAATTAAAATTTAAAATTAATTCTACCTTGCGTTCGGAAATGTTGCTTGTTATGGAGAAGAACGCACAAGAAACTTCATACTTACTTTTTTTTAAATAAGTGTTTTACAATATTTACATAAGTACATACATTAATAAATTCATATATATGAGGACGATGCTCCCAGCACTACTATACTACATATAGGTATAAAGGATTACAAGCAATGACAGGTAAGTTCCTTAACTTGATAAACAGGAACATGTTTCTCACATACTTACAAATATTACAAACATAGGTAAATTACCTAATTCAACAACAACGGAACAGTGTGCGAGTAATTTTTTTTAAACAAAAAGAGAAGAAAATATAAACAAAATAAAGTGTTACCATAATTATGAATATAATACATGTTTGATTTTGTCTACACTAAAGATTGCCCATGGAGCAGGACCAGCATGTTTCCAAGCATTCTTATCTTGAATATAATCATCTAATTTGTTATACTTGTTTACAAAGTGTGCTTTTAACTATTGTTTTAAATTTTCTTTCATTTAGTTTTAATATCTCACAAGGTATTTTGTTATAGAATTTAACACAGTACTCCATAAAATATTGCCTGCCCCATACGTTCTAACTTTTGGAGACCTTCTCTTGGAGTTCCCTAAGCCACCCCCATACGTCTCTAACTTTTGGAGTTCCCTAATCGCACCCCATACGTCTCCAACTTTTGGAGTTCTCCTTCTCTTGGAGTTCCCTAAGCCTCCCCTATACGTCTCCAACTTCTGGCGTTCTCCTTCTCTTGAAGTTCCCTAAGCCTCCCCCATACGTCTCCAACTTTTGGAGTTTTCCTTGTCTTGGAGTTCCCTAAGCGCACCCCATACATCTCCAACTTTTGGAGTTCTCCTTCTCTTGGAGTTCCCTATCGCTCCCTATACGTCTCCAACTTTTGGAGTTCTCCTTCTCTTTGAGTTCCCTAAGCCTCCCTCATACGTGTCCAACTTTTGGTGTTCTCTTATACTTCCCAATACATTATATATATATTTTTTTTTTCTGTTTTATTAAAAACTAAGGTTCTTAATAATAAATTACAATCTAGCCTAAATAGACTAATAAGCAATTTAACTCTAACTTATTATTATATTGTATGATGTTATGACTAAGAATAGTGTCAATTTGCACTTTTATATAGTTCAGTAGCACTTTCTTAGAGTCTGATATTATGTTATAAACACTTAATTCACGTGTTACATGTATAGCACAGTATTGTTACTATTATTTATTCACTTATTATACACTACACTAACTCAAATGGTTTAGTTCTCTTTAGCCTACGCACTATGTCCGTGTTATCTAGCAGCTGGATTGCTTCCACATTCACATGTCGATGAAGTCTGTGTTCGTGGGCTTCAGCATAGTTTTGGATAACGGTGGTGACGAGTTTCATTTTAAGGTCGCGGTGAAGGTCGTCATTTCTGATGTACCATGGTGCATTAACAGCATCTCGGAGTACTTTATTTTGAAATTGTTTTATAATTTTAACATTGTTTTGTTTAGTACAGCCCCATAGTTGGATACCATACGTCCAAATTGGCTTAAGGATATGCTTGTATATTATAATTTTATTATGTATTGATAGACAGGATTTCCTTCCGAGTAACCAATACATATTTTTGTAGCGTATATCGAGTTCCTGTCTTTTCTTTTTGACGTGAGATTTCCAGCGCAACTTGGCGTCAAGAGTTATGCCAAGGTATTTTACTGTATTTGCATACGGCACTTGCATGCCGTTTATATAGACTGGATGGTAATCGCAGTGTTTATTTGTGAAGTCAATGTGAATCGATTTTGACTCATTCAGTTTGATCTTCCATTTTTGTGTCCAGTCGTAAACTTTGTTTACAGCTAGTTGAACTTTTTCTACTGCTTCTTTGTGATTTGAACCAGTAGCCATAATAGCAGTATCATCAGCAAAGGTCGCTATGGTGTTGTTTTCCAGCTCTGGGATATCACATGTGTAAACCAAGTATAGGATTGGGCCTAACACACTTCCTTGTGGTACTCCGGCCTTAATAGTTTTTAGCTCAGAATATGCGTCCTCTTGCCTTATCCTAAACATTCTGTTGCTTATATATGACTGTAAAATATCTGAAAATTTGGGGAGCATGCGTCTGAGTTTGTATATCAGACCCTCATGCCAAACTTTGTCAAAAGGGATGGGTCTATAAGATGATGCTTCATGGGGTGGCTTCCCAGGCTTAGCAATCATAATAACTTCAGCAACTTTCCATGGCTCAGGTACATGTTTTAGCATAAATGCAGCGTTAATAAGTCTGGTAAGCTTAACTATGGCTTTGCGCGGGAGGTGTTTTAGTATTTCTCCTGTTATGAGGTCATAACCCGGGGATTTCTTCGAGCTTATGTTGTTTTTAATTTCTCTCACAACTTCTTTAGGAGTTACAAGTCGAATTCTTTGGTTTTGTGATACATTTGCACTCTCAGGTATTTCTATGGAACTTTCATTGGGTTGAAAAGTATCTTCTAAGTATTGGGCAAACCTTACCGCTTTTTGTTCATTGCTTATGGCCCATTTTCCATCGCTGTTTCTGATGGGAGGTATTTGCATAATCGGCCTTTTTAGTTTTCTTGTAGCTTTCCAAAGAGAGTAATCCGTTGAATGGTCGTTTGGTTGGGTTTCAGTCAGAGAGTCGTAAAACATTTGGTAGCTCTTGACTCCGTCTATAATGATTGGCGGTGGTGCACGCACTTTTTTGACTAATGTCTGTTCTTTCTCCAATGAGTTTTGTTTTTGGGCGCTCGTTGCGGTTTGTTGTGGGGGAGAAAGGGAAGTGTTTAGCTTCCTTTTTTTCCTACTTTTGGCCCTTATCCACTCAGTCTCTTTAGCGAGTTCTTCCTCGTCTGTGCAATACTCGACGTTTCCTTTTTCAGAATGAGCAAATCGTATGTTGCTCTTAGCTTCCTTGGGACAGTTATTTTCTTGTTCCTTGCTTAAGCTGGGATTTTCATTTTGGCGGCTTTGTAGTTGATACTGAAGGCTTTTTATTTGGACCTGCAAATCATTAACAAGAATTGCCAACTTTTCTCTTTCTGATTTTTCCTGGATGTAACTGTCATACAACAGCTTTTCCAGATCAGTTTTAATTTTTATCTTTGTTGGCGACATTGTAGGGTAAATAGGCACTACACCTTCACAATTAACTGATATTTGATTGCACTGTTTACACTATAATTAATAAATAACTGGGTCATCGCGGCGACCTTGACCAACCGATTTCGCAACGCGGCGACGACGGCGTTATTTTGATGCGCCAGCGAATTACGCTAACGTAGCTCACTCGCGCGAATGATAGGTATACGACCGTTCTCGATAGAAGTCAAACAAAAACTTACATTATAATGACAATAAGAAACAACTTAACAATTTATAATTCTCTACCCAATTTTCATGCTCTTGTGATTCAGTACTCTTTCACGCAAAAACTACTGACCGGATTTTGATGAAAATTTATAGAAATGTAGCTTACACATCAGAATAACACATAGGCTATAATTTATAAAGATATCGGCCGAAATACGAACACCACGTGGGTGGAGCCACGGGCGGCAGCTAGTCACACATAATCTCAAAATATTTTAGATTGACAATATCGATTACTGTAAATCAAATACTCTGAATAACTACTACTACTTTAAATACTCTGTTATTGTTAACTTTTCCGTTAACAATAGCTTATTTGACATTATAACTATTTATTAGTGACATAATCACATTTATTATTAATTATTGACATTACTTGACATATTAAATTACACAAATAATTGATATTGATTACGGAGTTATTATAAATTATCTTACCTAATTGGCAAAAGCCTCACATAAATGTATATTTGTACGCCACATGGCAAAACATATAGAAACTCGTATTATTGTAACATCTTGCACACTGCTGTAACCTACTTATGTTTACAAATAAAGACTGATGGATTGATTGATTGAATCTTCTACATTTATTATACCTAATTAATCATTCTAATTTTCTATTAAATTATCAACTTGTTCATCATCACTACTAGTGAAATTTTCTTTAAGATCTAAAGCAGCTACATGAACCCATGGCAACATTCTGTTAGCAGCTAAAACTGTCTTACGTTCGTTTTTCGTACCACATAATCCGGGAATCACGGCTAACTCGTATCTATCATTTCCTAGAAATGCAACTACACGGTATGACCGGGTGGAACATTATGCTTTTGTAGTCGTTACTAAATGTTATTTTCGAGTTAGCTGGACGGCTTTTAAAATCATAGCAATGTTTTGACTTATTATATTAAAAAAATAGTTATTGTATAATCCGCACCCTAATTGCGTAATTCAATCACAGTTTCCATCACAACCGAAAAGAGTTCCTTATCCAGTGCTTCATAAGTTTAAAAAGCCTCGACAGCACTAGACAGTGTAAAATACGCAATGAATACTGTTAAATGGCTAAAATGAAAGAGCCCGAGTTGTTTGATATGGAACGTGTGAATCGGCATCTCTATTTTAGCCCTAAAACCTATTTGACCCGTTTTTCGAATACGCACATTCAAATAATTAGTCAGTATACCAATGCACTTTAAATCCAATGTTCAATTTAATTCAATCCAATCCAAACCAACCTAATACAATTAAATTCAATTCAATCTAATCTAATCCAATGTAATCTTCAAATTCAAATAACCTTTTTTTACAAACTTATACCTATATAATATAACTAATTATTATTATTATAGCTTTATTTATTTATACAATTAAAACAATACATTCTTAATGATGTACAACAAAATATTTATGTATATTATTGTATGGCCTTGTAGGGTAAAAAGCCTCTTCCATCCTTTTCCACTAGTCTTTGTCTTGGGCGGTGGTCATCCAGTTTTTCCCAGCCATTTCTATGATATTATCGACCCATCGTTTCTTTTGCCGTCCCCTTTGTCTTTTTTCAGTGGGACCTTGCCACTTCGTTGTTTGTAATGTCCATCTGTTATCCTGGTACCTAGCTATGTGGCCTTCCACTTCAGTGTCATGGCTTGTTGCACTGCATCGGTGAGTTTTGTTTTGTTGCGTATGTCAACATTTCATATTTTATCTATTCTTCTTAGTTTCAGGATACTTCTTTCCATAGCGTGCTGGCACGAGAGGATCTTGTTCTTTGTCTTATTATTGAAAGTCCAAATCTGACTTGCATATGTTAAGGAGGGCAAGATACATGAATCCATTATGATCTTCTTTAGCTTCAGAATGTACTTTTCTTTGAGGATTTCTTTCTGTGCCCAATACTTTTTCCATGTTGTGTTTATTCTTCTGTCTACTTCATTCTCGTTTCTGTTAGTGTCGAATGACATTAGTTTTCCGAGGTATATATATTTGTTGACATATTCTATCGTGCTTCCTTCTATATTTATTGGGGTTTGGATATTGCTGGTCATTATTTTCTATTTTTATAACTAATTATTTACATATTATTATCATTTGTACAGGTAAACAGTTCGTTTTGCTTTTCAGCATAGGCCTCCCCCAGACCCTTCCACAGTGCACGATCGTGTGCTTTTCTCCTCCATGACGCTCCTCATCTCCTCTCTCGGGTACCATTCAGTAACGTCTTTGGCCCACTTCTCCATTCTGCTTCTGATTGTGTGGCCTGTCCACTACCATTTAAGTTTTTTTATTGTGAATGTCCCGTCTTTAGTTTTTTTTTTTTTCCTTATGACTTTCAATTTCACTCTATCTTTTCTCTTCAGGTTCAGTATGCTACGTTCCATATTATGTTGGCATGTTTCTAACTTTCTTATATTTTCGGTAGTAAGAGCCCATGTTTGGCAGCCATACGTCATAATAGGAAGAATGCAGGAGTTGAACGTTTGGCTTTTTAGTTTGAGAGGTATTGATGGGTTTTTAAGAATTTATTTTAATGACTTTCCATGACGAGTTAATCCTGTTTTGGATTTCTTTGGCAGTGAGTTGTGTTGGGGAGATAATTTGTCCGAGGTATGGATATTCTTCGACATATTCGATGCTTCGGTTGTTAATCGGGATTGGTACTTTTATGCTGTTGGTCATTAATTTAGTTTTCGATGTGTTCATCTGGAGTCCAACTTTGTTACTTTCTGTTAGGTTAGGTTAAAACGGGCTGTTTTCCGCAACAGCCCGTTTTAACCTAACCTAACAGAAAGTACTAGCTGTTCAAGCATTTCCTGTAGATGTTTTGGGTTACTGGTAACGAGAATGAGATCATCAGCAAAGCGTAGATGGTTAAATGTTGCTCCGTTTATTTTAATCCCATAGCCGTCCCAGTCTAGAATTCTAAATGCCTGTTCCAGAGTGGCAGAAAAGAGATTCGGCGACAGTAGGTCTCCTTGTCTCACATCCTTCTTTATTTTTAATTGTTCTCCCACTCTTTCTGTCTTTACCCTAGCTGTCATATTTGTGTAGATTCGTCCTTCATCCACTACCTTGATTCAGTAGTGCTTCCCATATACACGGATTTTTAGCGAATCAAAAGCCTTGTTGTAATCTACGAATGCAAGGTAATACGTCATTCGGTACTCGTTGTATTTCTAAATAACCTGTTTTATCGTATAAATGTGGTCTACCGCAGAGAATCCACTGCGGAATCCTGCTTGTTCTTTCGGTTGGTTTTCATCTAATACCTTTGTAATTCGGTCCAGAATTACCTTAGCGAATATCATATACAAGTTCGACATCAAGCTTATCAGGCGGTATTTACCGATATCGTCCCTACTACTTTTTTGTGTAGTAAGATAATCGTTGAAGTTGACCATTGAGAAAGTATTTCTTCCTTATCCAATATTTTGTTGAACAGGTCCCGCAGAGTTTCCAATACGACGTGAGCTGAGCCTTTCAAAAGTTCGTTTGAGATACCATCTTCGCTAGGTGATTTGCCGCTCTTTTGAGATTGTATCGCTTTATCTATTTCAGAATCTAAGATTGGAGGGGCTTCTTCTTCGCCATAGTTGTCTATTAATATTGGTTTCCGAGGTTGGTTTTTATTATTCTCCTTGTAGAGGTCTCTGTCGAAGTTAGTTGCTATCTTTAGTATGTTAATTCTCTTTGCCTTGTCTTTCTTAATTCTGTGATTATGACAATCTGTACTTTCTTGCAATTCTTTCCAAGCTTTTATCACTCCTCCTGTGGTTTTTAAATGGATTATTATTCTCTCTGCTCTTGTATCTTGTCTATGTTTCCTTTTACATTCTTTAATTCTTTTGCTTATGCGCGCTATCTCCTTTCTGTCTTTTGGTAAACGTTGTTGTAGGGTTTGCCGTTTTAGTAATAGCTTTTTTGCTTTTTCACCCGCTTTGTCTCTATTGGTTTTGATTGTTGCTATTCTACTTTCTGCTTGTCGTAGTTCTTTTTCCAGGGTGTCATAATCTTCACATATGCTTGCAGTTACTTTTGCGTTTCACAGTGCTTCTTTGAGAGGGACCAAAGTGTCGTCTGGTAGCGGCAGATGTACTTGTTTCTTTGAGCTCCTTATGTGCTTCCTTGATGGTTTTTGCTGGCTTCCATGGACTTCTCCGCGTATCATGCGGTGATCAGTATTGAAGTTAAGCTGCTTAGTGACATTTACGTCCATGAAAGTTTACGTTTGCTGGTGAGTATGAAGTCTATTTCATTTTCACAATACCATTTGGAGAAATCCATGTCCATCGTTTATGAGGTTTTTATTGAAGAAGCTGTTCATAAAATCTATCAGTCTTTGACCGTTTTTATTCCGTCTACGGGTTGTGTAAGGTCCCAAGTATTTACTATCAGTATTGGTTCTTTTGCCTACTTGGCCGTTAAAATCTCCCATTACAATAACTGTGCTGTGTAAATTCTCCATCGTCAGTGTGAGTTTTTGGTAGAAAGCGTCTTTTGTTTCTTCTTTGGTGATTACAGTAGGTGCGTGTGTACTACTATTCTATCGAAAATTCCGATGAAACCTTCTATCTTGGATTTCAGGTAAGATTTTATTAAAAATCCAACACCATACTGTCCTGCGGTCGTATTTTATAATAACATATATTATCTCCATGTTCTTCTATTTTCTCATCAGAACGTCGAACTTCACATAAACCAACGATGTCCCATTTTATTAATTGAAGAGCCTGTTCTAGTTCATATAGGGATTCATGTGATTTCAGCGTCCTTGTATTCAGGGTTGCAATATATAGGCTGTACTCTTTGTTTTTATTCGTAGTCAGGTTTTCATTCGAAGCTTTTGAGATTTTATTCGTTGGTTTTGGGTTTTTATTCGCAGTTTGTTGATTTCTATTCGTGGTTTCTAGGATTTTATTCGTAGTTTTTTGGTTTTTATTCGAAGTTTTTGGTTTTATATTCGTGGTTTGCTGGTTTTTATACGTCTTTTTGTTCGTTGTTCTTAGATTATCATTTCAAAGGTTTTGGGTTTTTATTCCTAGTATTTGTGTTTTTATTCGTAGTTTTTAGGTTTTTGTTCCTAGTGTTAAGGTTTTTATTCGTAGTTTTTAAATTCTTATTCGTAGTTTTTGAGTTTTCTTTTATTATTTATTTATTCAAACTTCATGTACAATGGTGATACATAGGCGGACTTAATGCAGCAAGGCATTCTCTACCTTTGGGTTAAAAAGGACACAACAGGTGGTAGGAGTACAAAATAAAAATGAACAATAATTAAAGTCGGATATTAATAAACTATCTAACTAGTACAATACATAAATAATTTCTAAAACAATAGACTAATCTTTTGTTGGTTTTTGTTCGTAACGGGGTGATTTTGGGGGGTTTTGGTCTTTTACCCCCGCGGTGACCAGCCGGCTTGGGGCAGTTTTTTCCAGGGAAAACGCTTTTAATATTTAATCATTTTTGTGGTTTTTTATTTGGAGTGTATTTGGGGGGCTTTGCATGTTGCTATTCTGATTCGTCAGAAGAGTGCTGTGGTGTACCTCGGTGTATCCTGGTATCTAGTACCTTGTAAGAAGGAAGTCATTGAACTCTATCCCTGGGGTTTATTCTTGTGTACTTTGGTTCGTTTGGTAGCTTGACCTTTAGGCGAACGAGATTTACATACATATGCATTTTTGTTGTGGTTTGGTGGAGTAATTTCTAACTCCCTTTTTTGAATTGGTTTACTCTGAGGTTCGAATAACTCCTCCTTACTGTTATTTGGTTTCATATTTGAACCGGTTTAACAATTAACAATTAGGCGATCATAGCGTAAAAATGCTATTTTCCCCTCATTGCTCCCTATTTGTACTTGTTTCTGAAGTTCTCGTCTCTTTCCCAAGATTTGTTTAGGATATCCTCTTTTATGTAAATTGTTTTCATCTTTCAGGTTTTTTTGGTTTTTCAGAATAGTTAGTTTTTTGCCATACGTAGTGAAGGTTACAGAAATGGGTCTTAATTTGTTTTCAGCCTTTTTTCCCTTTCTTCTGACCATTTCATTGGGAGTACAATCGATTTTTAAATCTTTTGTAACAATTTTTAAAATATTTCTTTCCTATTCTTCGTACGACCTTTCTTCTTCCTTAACAGCAAAGAAAATTACATTCCTAAATCTTATGTGTTTTTCTATTTCCAGAATTCTTTGATTTTGTTCAGCTCCATTTTTCTTAATATTATCAATTTCTTCTTGAATAATATTAAATTTCTGGTCCAAATTTTTATTTATACTGTGTGTTATTCTAGTCTCCAATTGACTAAACACTTCTTCGGAGTCCTGATTAATATCAACTCTCTAATTAGTTGTTCAAAAACAGATATGCTCTCGCCTATCGCCCTCTTTTGACATTACTTTGTACTACGTTCTCACTGTGCGATCCAGAGATCGATGACGTACGTCGTTTTGCTACTCGACAATAGATGGCGCTGTACACGTCTAGTGATCGAAAGTGATTTTCAATTTTTGAATTTCTATGTTAGAAATAATTGTATTTATGCTAAGTTTGAAATACATAAATCCAACCAATTTCCACATTTTCACTACCTCAAAAGCGTAAATCTTTAATTCCACGTTTCACATTTAAAAGCGTAGAAGTTTCACACAAAATTTCAACCCCCCTTTTATTCACTTCAGGGTAGAATTTCCGAAATTAAAAAAGAACATTGTTTTTTTATTAACCAACAATTTCAGATGTTTTACCTTCCAAACCGAAGAAATATCACCTAAAATTTTAAACCCCTATTTTATCCCCTTACGGGTGAAGTTTCCAAAAATAAATAAATACATTAATTCTTTTTATCGACCAAGAAAGTAAATCTAAAATTTAATGCGTCCAATTTACAAACCGTAATAATTTCATACAAACTTTCAACCCTTTTTACTCCTTCAGGGGTGGAATTTCCAAAAACCACTTAATACCTAAATCCTTTCTATCAATCAATAGCGTAAATCTTAAATTTCACGTGTCCCACTTACAGTCTGTAGTAATTTCATACAAACTTTCATCTCTTTTTTTACCCCTTTAGTGGCGGTATTTCTAAAAACAATTAAATACATGAATTCTTTTTGTCAACCAACAGAGTAAATCTTAAATTTCACGTGTCCAACTTACAATGTGTAGTAATTTCATACAAACTCTCAACACCCTTTTTACCCCCTTACGGGTGGAATTTCTAAAAAACACTAAATACTTAAATTATTTTTATCAAACAACAGCGTAAATGTAAAATTTCAGGTGTCCAATTTACAACCTGTAGAAATTTCATACTTACTTTCAAACCCCCTTTTGCCCCCTCACGGGTGGAATATCCAAAAATCTTTTCTTAGTGCGAACTTACGTCACTAAGAACCTCTGCAAAATTTTATCTTTATACGTCAAGTGGTTTTCGATATTTTGTTATGAGTGAGTGACCTTCCGCTTATTATATACAGGTTGGAATAGAATTTGGTTATGCCATCTGAAGGGACAGTGTTCTTAATACAGTAGATAAAAAAAAAATAAGTAAATATTCCTTTATTTTTGAAAAAAAAAGAAAACTGCTTTCAAAGGTTTTCAAAAATTCGCTTGCCACACCAGCGAATCGAACCGACTAAATGATGCGTAATGCAGACTTTTGTCGTTGCTTCCTTCTTAGTCCTAGTACCACCCAACTTCCAAGATTTTTCACCCGAGAAGTTCCATTTCCCAGGAGCCCCAATCTCGTACGGCTCGCTGGAGTGCTATAGATAACAGCAGAGATTTAAATAGTGATAGTGAAAATAGTAGTATAAATAGCTTAAATATGGCCCATGACCCGGATGCAATTTTCAAGACCATTCGTATGGACCCGGAGTCCGATGGGAACCCAAATGTTTTGACTAGGTTTGTCAGAATATGCGATCAAATAGTAGCTAAGTATGTTAGCAATAGCCCAGGTAGCGAGTTAAACAACTTATGCCTATTAAATGGCATCTTAAATAAAATAACAGTCTCTGCCGCTTGTAACATCAATTCCAACGGCATACCTGATAGTTGGCTAGGGATTAGAACAGCCTTAGTAAATAACTTTTCAGATCAACGGGATGAAACCGTTTTGGATAGAGACCTTTCTTTAGCTACGCAGGGAAATAAGACGCCTCAGGAATTCTACGAGGAATGCCAAACTTTGTTCAGTACAATGATGACGTATGTAACATTACAAGAGTCAATTACTACCACAGTGGAAGCGAAACGTACACTGTATAAAAAGGTTACTATGCAGGCTTTTGTAAAAGGTTTAAAAGAACCATTACAATCCCGCATAAGATGCATGCGTCCCGACACTATCGAAACGGCCCTTGAATATGTACAGGAAGAACTTAATGTTATGTATTTACAGGAACGTACTAAATTTTCAAAACCCACTACACAAAAGAATTCAAACCTTATAACACGCCACGTCAATACCAACCCAGTTCCTCTACGTAATAACAATTTCGCAGTACCAATTCCCAACTGGCCCAATCCCATAGGAATTAGACCCAACCAACTACCACCACAACCATTTAGGTTCAACCCCAACTTTATTAATCAGCAGCCCCAACATCGCATGCCTAATCGTACACAGCAAATATTCCGTGCGCTGCCTCAAACATATAACGCTCAAAGTAACATGTTCCGTTTGCCACCCAAAAACACTCCGGCCCAAAATCAAAGTCAAGGTCCTAAACCTATGAGTGGTGTACAGCATTTTGCACCTAGATCCATGCTATCTGGCCATAACTGGCAGCATTCAGGTAATCCGCCACCAACCAATTATTTTAAAATCGTGAAATGAACATGAATGAGTGCACGTCATACGACGACTCATATTACCCGACGGAGTTCTATTACGAGCCGGACTGTTTTAATTACGATGACACTTATTATGATTATAGCCCGTTCGCTACATTAGAGTGCAACCATGATCCCACTTTGAACGATGTAAATGTTCAAGAAAATATTACAGGCTTAACTGAACCTCAGGCAGGTCCATGTCAGATAAGTCAGGATTTTCAGGAGGCACAGAAATAAAAAAAGCCAAAATAGAATTAAATCTCCAAACTCAACGTCAGTTGCCGTACATACTAAAATCAGAACCACCTTTAAAGTTACTAATTGACACCGGTGCAAACCAGTCCTTTATAAGTCCAGAAGCTGTAGAAAAATATTTTCCAAATTTTCCCTTAAATTACGACCCGTTTGAAGTTACCAATGTACACGCGGTTAGTAGAAATAATTTTTCTATAAGTTTACCTTGCTTCGCGGAATTTAACGATCCAGGGTTTATCAAGTTATTTGTATATCGTTTCCATGAATATTTTGACGGTTTAATTGGTTTAGATTTGCTAACTAAATGGGAGTCCAAGATAGGTTTAAAAGATCAGAGGTTCACGAAACACGCACATCATCAAATCCTATCCGTATGTATAATTCCTGCAATTTTAACCTGTATGAAAACATAATATACCTGCTCAATCTTCGAAATTAGTGAGAATACCGATTGACACTCCAAACGGTGCAGCATTAGTTAGTGTACAGACTATATGCAACTGTATAGTACGCGAGTGCCTTACTATTGTCGACAATAATCGCGGCTACTTAGAGATAGAAAATACGAGCCCGAATGATATTATAATATCACTTGACCGACCAGTACACGCAAGTTTATTTAATATCGAATGCACGCGCACCGAACATTGCACCACGTGAGTTCAAGAAGTGACAACGCGATTACGAACAGATCATTTAAACGAGGAAGAGAAACTCAACCTTATAACTCTTTGCTCAAAATATGCTGACGTGTTTTACATAGAAGGCGAAGCGTTAACATTTACCAATCGAATAAAACACCGTATTAAGACTACAGATGAGGTCCCGGTTTACACAAAAAGTTATAGATACCCATTCATTCATCGTCAGGAGGTTAGGGAACAGATTTCAAAAATGTTAGATCAGGGAATAATAAAACCTTCAGATTCAGCATGGAGTTCACCCATTTGAGTGATCCCCAAGAAAATGGACGCCTCGGCCAAGCAAAAATAGCGTTTAGTAGTTGACTTTAGGAAGCTCAATGAAAAACTATTAACGACAAATACCCTATCCCGAACATTAGCGATGTTCTTGACAAACTAAGTAGGTGCCAATACTTCACCACTCTAGATCTGACTAGTGGCTTCTACCAAGTCGAAATGGACCCCCAGGATATTCAGAAAACAGCTTTTAACGTCGAACATAGACATTTCGAGTTCCTTCGAATGCCCATGGGACTTAAGAACTCACCATCCACATTTCAGAGGGTTATGGACAATGACCTCAGAGGTCTTCAGAATGACATATGCCTGGTGTATCTTGATGACATCATCGTTTTTTCCACGTCACTACAAGAGCATATGACCAATCTCGAAAAAGTTTTCAATAGACTTCGGGAATCGAACTTTAAGATCCAAATGGATAAATCCGAATTCTTAAAGCATGAAACTGGTTATCTCGGACACATAATAAGTAGCGAGGGAATAAAACCTAATCCGGATAAAATTTATGCAATAGAAAAATACCCCATTCCAAAAACCCCAAAATAAATTAAGCAATTTTTAGGCCTTGTTTGTTATTATCGCAAATTTATCCCGGACTTTGCAAAAAATACGAAACCTCTCACAGCGTGTTTAAAAAAAGGTAGAAAAGTTGTATTGAATTCCGAGTACATAAGCAGCTTTGAAAAGTGCAAGACTCTCTTAACAAATGATCCTATACTACAGTATCCCGACTTCGATAAGGAATTCATACTGACGACAGATGCTTCAAACGTTGCCATTGGTGCCATCCTATCTCAAGGACCCGTAGGTTCCGACAAACCTGTGTGTTTTGCATCCCGAACCCTGAATGAAAGTGAGCTTAACTACAGTACCATAGAAAAAGAACTCCTTGCCATAGTTTGGGCCACCAAGTATTTTAGACCGTACTTGTTCGGTCGTAAATTTAAAGTACTGACAGACCATAAACCTCTACAGTGGATGATGAACCTTAAAGAACCTAATTCGCGATTGACTAGATGGAGGCTGAAACTTAGTGAATACGATTTCACCGTTATCTATACTAATATTATAAAGAGGTAAAGTTTGTGGGTTTGTGACGTTGTAAGCGGTAATCTCTGGATCTACTGAACCGATTTTGAAAATTCTTTCACCAGTAGAAAGCTACATTATTCCTGAGTGTCATAGGCTATAATATATTAAAAAAAAATAGAAATCCTTATGAAAATTGCATTAATGTAACCCAAGGTAGCAAAATGTTGCCTGTAAAATACATTATTTGGCGTGCGCTGAGAAAACTATTGATGATAGATAAAAAATAGTAGGTAGGTAGGCAGGGTAGACAGAGTAGGCAGGGTAGCCAGGGTAGCCAGAATAGGCAGAATAGGCAGGGCAGCCAGGGTAGCCAGGGTAGGCAGAATAGGCAGGGTAGCCAGGATAGCCTGGGTAGCCAGGGTAGGCAGGATAGGGGCAGGGTAGCCAGGGTAGGGGCAGGGTAGCCAGGGTAACCAGGGTAGGGACAGGGTAGGCAGGGTAGGTAGGTAGGTAGCCAGTTGACGGGAGCGAAGCCCCGAGGGTCAGCTAGTCTATAAGAAAAGTAAATCTAATACGAATGCCGATGCCTTATCTCGAGTGGAGATTCACAACGAAGATACAAACACTTTAATAGATGAATTATATTCTTTGATTCCTAACCCATCAGAAAATCCGATGCCTACGAACTCATCCACTGCCACCGTATACACCAGTCACGAAAATCCCATACTAGAAGTCCCAATCACAGATGAACCCCTTAACAGATTAGACAACTATGCTTTACGATAGTAGAAGATGTCAAAGGCAAACCAGTAGTTACCAAGCCATTCGAAACTCACACGCGCATAGCAGTCCAGATATCATCATCTAAGCTAGAACAAGATGTAGTCAATGCCATCAAAGAGTATGTAAATCCGAAAGTAAAGACCGGTATATTATTAAATCCACCTCTTGCCATGTATTCCATCATACCAGTCATACAGGAAAAATTTAAGAGCTCGTCTATGAACTTAGTACTAGCTAAGATAG
The DNA here is from genome assembly GCA_964057195.1 of Orthosia cruda. NCBI lineage: Eukaryota > Metazoa > Arthropoda > Insecta > Lepidoptera > Noctuidae > Orthosia > Orthosia cruda. The sequence goes on from OZ059837.1 coordinate 18,591,276, forward strand.
AATTAGAAAACGTCAAAGATTATCTACGTCAGCAAGAGATAATTCAACACTACCATGACGGCAAAACTAATCACCGAGGAATTACGGAATGTTATTTAGCCCTCTCAAAAAAATATTACTGGCCCAAAATGAAAGACCAAATAACCAAATTCATCAATGAATGCATTATTTGCGGCCAAGCTAAAAATGACCGTCATTTACCACCTCTCTGTCACCTATTAGACCACAGTTTAATATTGTACCCCCGGCAACAAAACCATTCGAAATTGTCCATATGGATTTATTCACGGTTCACAATGAAAAGTATGTCATATTTATAGATGTTTTTACCAAATACGGACAAGCATACCATCTCCGAGATGGCACGGGCATTAGTGTACTTCAATCATTATTACAATATTGTATCCACCATGGGGTTCCCTTAACGTTAGTGACTGACAACGGAACGGAATTCACTAATCAACAGTTCCTAGAATTCACACGCCTTCACAAGATAAACCACCATAGAGTTTTACCGCATTCGCCTAACGATAACGGTAACATTGAACGCTTCCATTCAACTCTCCTTGAACATTTAAGAATATTAAAGTTAAAACACAAAGGGGAGCCTATCGTAAATCTTATGCCTTATGCTATAATTGGTTATAATTCTTCAATACATAGCTTCACTAGATGCTGACCATTCGATTTAATAACTGGACACTTTGATCCACGCGATATTCTAGACATAGATTTTACCTAACTATCATTACAACAGTACGTTCATAATCATAGGGCGCAAATGAAGGAAGTCTATAAAATTATTAACGAAACTTCCTTATCAAATCGTACTGCGTTGATAGAAAATAGAAACAAGGACCGCGAATCCGAAATAGAATACGTTCCTCAACAACAGGTATTTATTAAGAACCCTTCTGCAAGCCGTCAGAAAATTGCACCGCGGTATACTCAAGATACTGTAGTGTATCTGTAGGCGCTCACGCATGTGTGTGTGTGTGTCGTGTAGGACGATCAGTCCAAAATAAATGGTTGCACTAGCAGTACGTGTCTCATTTCCAATATACTACAGTGGCTAACGAGGATTGGATTAGCGTGCAGAATTGAACTTTTAAATTTTCGGCCAACATGACGATAGGGAAGTTGTTGGAATTTAGTGTACGTACGGCGCGGGCGCGGTGCCTCGGCCCGACACGGCGGCGCGCGCCCATCATGGTCACGGGGACCAAACCGCGGCGGCGGCGGAAACAAGATGAATCCTTGTAATGCCTGTGGAGGTTTCAATCATCAGGTGGAGGATTGTCAATATAATCGTTACATCTGCGACAAATGTAGACAACGAGGTCACCTACGAAGGGTGTGCCCGGAGCGAGCGGCCGGAGCGCAAGCCAGGCGCGCGGGTAGCGGCGGCGGCGGCCTCCTGGCGCACGTGGAGGCCGGGGACCAGGCCGACATGGGGTGCGGAACAGACCTGTCTGGAGACGACGAGTCACTGCCCGAGGACGAAGAGTTGGAGATTGAGGAAGATCTGTACCAACTCTGTCTAAATGGCTATAAGCTGGTAAGTTTGTCAATTAAGATTGATGGGACTAGCATTCCGATGGAAGTAGATACCGGTTCATTAGTGTCATGTATTAGTAAAAAAATGTACGATAAGTTTTTTAATGTTAGAACGTTACAGGAATCAAATTTGGTGTTTAAATTTTATAATGGTGCCAAGGTTAGGCCCCTAGGAGTTATTAAACCGTCTGTAAGCTACGGAAGGGAATCTAAAACTTTGGAACTATTTGTAATCGAAGGTGGCACTACATCTTTGTTAGGACGGCAATGGCTTGCCGAATTAAAAATCAAAATACCTACATTGTTTAAAAATGTAGTAGAGAAGGAAAACAAAAATTATAGTAATCAGAAATTAATGTCATTGCTTTCCAGGTATAAAGAATTATTTACGGAGGGACTGGGACGGTTCAAGGGAGGAGTGGCGCGGCTGCGGGTGCGCGAGGGGGCGACGCCGGTGTTTTGCCGCGCTCGGCCCGTGCCATACGCGCTACGGGATCGCGTCGATGAGGAGCTGGATGCCATGCTGCGCACCGACGTCATTGAGCCGGTTGACAGCGCGGACTGGGCCACTCCACTAGTACCGGTGCGTAAGGCAGATGGAGGACTTCGTATCTGTGCGGACTATAAGGTGACATTAAATCCTGTTTTGCTGATCGATAGATATCCTTTACCCCGCATCGACGATTTGTTAGTTAAACTAAATGGCGCCAAAGTATTGTCAAAAATTGACTTGTCCCAAGCGTACAATCAAATTGAGTTAGATGATCCCGATAATTTGACAGTAATTAATACTCATAAGGGCTTATTTAGGTATAAAAGATTGGTTTATGGACTGTCTTCGAGTCCGGGTATCTTCCAGAGGATAATGTCAAACCTTCTTAACGATATTCCAAATGTACAAGTATTTTTGGACGACATTATAATAGGAACAACAACGATGACTCAACATTTCGAAACCTTAGAGAGATTACTCGAAAGATTACATAGCAGCGGGATTAAATTAAAGAAAAATAAATGTTTCTTTATGACAAATGAAGTTAAGTATTTAGGTTACATTATCTCCGCAGAGGGAATCAAGGCAGACCCAGCGAAAGTAGAAGGAATAGTAAACATCCCTTCCCCTCGTAATGTCACGGAGTTAAGGTCGTTTTTAGGAACAATTAATTTTTACGCAAAATTCGTTTGTAACTTAAGCACTGTTTTAGCACCTTTGTATAATTTACTTAAAAAAGGTTTTGCTTGGAAGTGGGATCACGAATGCGAGTTAGCGTGTAGAAAGGTGAAATCCATTTTAACGAGTGTAGATGTATTAGCTCATTACGACCCAGATAAGCCATTGTTTTTAACGTGCGACGCTAGCGCGCGGGGCCTAGGAGGAGTGCTAACACAGCTGGGCGAAGGGAAGGGCGCGGGCGCAGGGGGCAGCACTAGCCTGCGCGAGCGACCGGTTATCTATGTGTCGCGCGCACTCACCTGTGCGGAGAAAAATTATTCGCAAATTGAACGGGAGGCACTAGCGATTGTATTTAGCATGGAAAAATTACATCAATATCTTTACGGTAGGCAGTTTACGTTAAGAACCGATCATAAACCGTTGGTAACCATTTTGGGACCCAAACAGGGAATTCCATCAATGGTGGCGAGCCGGTTACAACGATGGGCCATTAAATTGTCAGCGTATATGTACAATATTGAGTTTGTAAGATCAAAAGATAACGGGGCTGACGGCTTATCGCGTTTGCCGGCGCGTTCAACATGTAAACAATGCACTAAGGTACCTGAACAAACGTTCTTACATTTCGCGCAGAATGCGATGTTAATGGATTATCAGGACATTAGGAAACAGACTAGCCGTGATCCAATGCTGGGCCGGGTTTTATCTTATCTTAGAGACGATTGGCCGTCTGATGAAATAATAACCTCAATGAAGCCATATTTCAATCGAAAAAAAGAGTTATATGAGGAATTAGGGAGTGTGATGTGGGGTCACAGAGTAGTAGTGCCAGAGGCATGTAGGTCAAAAGTATTATCAGAATTACACGAGGCGCATATGGGCATCGTAAAGACCAAATCATTCGCGCGTAGTTATGTGTGGTGGCCTGGCATCGACGAAGCGATCGAGACAATGTGCCGTACGTGCCGGACTTGCACGGCCGAGGCGGACGCGCCCCCGCGACACGTACCCTGTCCGTGGCCCTGGCCCGAAAAACCATGGGCTCGGGTTCATCTTGACTTTCTGGGACCGATCACAGGTAGAATTTTCTTAGTAATGGTTGATGCTAGGACCAAGTGGATAGAAGTAAGTCAGGTACCGAGTACGGCGGCGTGCCACACTATAAACCGGTTAAGTGAAGTCTTTGCGCGTTTTGGGTTACCTAAACAGATAGTTACCGATAACGGTCCGCCCTTCACAAGTAGTGACTTTTCTAATTTTTTAAACTCAAATGGTGTAGAACATTTATTTTCTGCACCTTATCACCCGGCGTCAAATGGTGCAGCGGAAAATGCAGTTAGAACGGTAAAAAAAGTAATTAAAAAGGCATTCAGAGAGAAATTAGACGTAACATTATTTTTGAACAATTTCCTATTGCACTATCGCAACACTGAGCACTGTACTACGGGTGAAACGCCGGCGTTGTTAATGTGCGGCCGGAAGCTGCGAACCAAGTTGGATTCGTTGAGACCGGATAGAGGTACTAAGGTTAGGAACGCCCAACAAAAGCAACAGCAGACTAGTGGCGCAAGCGGGACACGTGACCTGCGTCCCGGGGACGAGATTTGGCTCCGTCAGTACAGCGGAGGTGATAGGTGGGTGCAGGGAAAAGTAACAGAAAAGATAGGTGCTACGGATTATAGGGTCGTCGATGCGATAGGTAGGGAGGCGCATAAACATATCGATCAGCTTAAGCACAGGAAGCGCAGTTCACTTATTAGTCCGGCGAGTCCTCCCCATAGCAAGGGTGAAGCAGTTGTTGATGGTGGAGGGCCCAGCCCGAGCCGTTTAGATGGACACGCGTCACAGGTAGTCACGGGGGAGGATAAGGATGAAGCTCAGGAATGGTTCGAAGACAGTGAGGAGCCAGCTACACCGGAAGTAATTCAATCACCGCGCTTGCTTCCGCTTGAGCCGACCCAGTCCCGTCCCATGCGTCAATGCAGGCTAAATAAGCCAGCTAAATATAATGTTTAATTAATTAGCCATAAGGAACTGCTTTAATGTATAAGTGTATATTAGAGTTTAGTCTTTAGGATTATGTCATAGTTAATATTGCCCCTAGTTAGTATTTCCTACGAAGGTAGTTTGTGTTATGCATAAGTTTAGACACATTTAGTTTGTATAATTTTGTTTTGTATTAGCGGTAATTATAGAATAAGGGTGGAGGATTGTAGTGTATCTGTAGGCGCTCACGCATGTGTGTGTGTGTGTCGTGTAGGACGATCAGTCCAAAATAAATGGTTGCACTAGCAGTACGTGTCTCATTTCCAATATACTACAGATACCATTCTGGCCGATTTACCCATATACGTTTATACGTTCAAGAAACGTGGGCCCGTAGCCAAAAACAGATTAAAAAGAGGCCCAAGGTACCTAACTTGTTGCAGGATTCTACTATTGCTGGTACTTCGCGAGACCCAGTCATCGGAGATAAAACTTGAAAGCTTGGTCAATGGACCTGGCTTACTACCGTATAAACTTGGATCAACGAGAATGACCACTCATCATCATACATTTCTTCAGTACGTGAATCTAAGGAACATTGAAAATAAAATAACAACACTACAATACCAGATATCAGAATACAAAAGTCGGCTTAGTAATGACACTTATATGCTATTTGAATTCCAAATTAGTTATCTTACTAACAAAATTGGCAAAGTATCTAATCAGTTAAAATCCTTAGAGCCTGGTCGTGTAAAGAGAGGTCTAGTAGACAGTCTTGGTTCAGTAATTAAGAGCATAACTGGAAATCTAGATTACACAGATGCCTTAAAATACGAAAATGCCATCAAAATTCTACAGGTCAAGAGTTATTGTTAAATCAAACTCATACAACAGGTAACTTAATAGCCTATGCAAAGTTTAGTCAGCTCATATCTATAATAAGTGAAAATGTAGAAGACTTAAGATTAGAATTAGTTAGAATAGAAAATATGTTAGCGTTTATACACGCATCAAGTACTGTTCATTCTATGACAGATGTAGATACACTTAGACCTATGGTAAATAGGTTAGAAAAAATATATAGTAAGGATGAGATATTAAATCTGGAGCTCAGAGAATATTACGACATTATCCAGCCTGGATCAAATTTCAATGAAAACCAGATAGTTGTAATTTGCAGATTTCCTATGATTTCCAAAATCGTCTATGATTTATATAAGTTATCTATAGTACCCAACAAAAACCGTCAAGCCCTTATCCCTACCTATCCCTTTATAGCAACTAACGGCGACTCTTTCGTGTACATAGAAGCAGAATGCGCGAAGTTTAGTAACTGGTATCTCTGTGAAAAGGAAATAACCCATCAAATACAAACAAAAACGGACTGCATACAAGAACTGATCACGAATGAAGCCCTCAAGAGTTCCTGCCAATTCAGTACAGTATTTCTGGAAAAAGAAGCGATGGAAAAATTAGATGACCAGCATTACGTCCTATCGTTTCCAAATCCAACGAAAGTGCAATCAGTCTGTGGGAGAGAAGACTTCAATTTGCTACAGGGAAGCTACCTCGCTACCATACCTATCTAGAAACTTTTGATATCGCGCGGTATCGTCGCAAGAAGCGCATGCAAATACTTGAAGCTCCGTGTTATTATTTTCTTAAAATTATAAATACTCACAAAATTAGTCTAAACTTATACCAATCGATAGTAAAAAGTACAAGTGACAATAATCTCGTATCAAAATAAACTCGTATCAAACTAAACAACCAGTGCGCCCTATACAATCAAAAAACTATTCAAAAAAAGTGAGCAACAAACAAAAGAAATTTGTGTTGTGAAGGTGACCCAAAGTGATTCATCAAAAGTGTGTGCGGAGCGCTTTGTTATATGGTCACGCAGGACGACGGGCCGTCACTGGATTTACTGCCTTAAGGGGCTGTAGTCGAACAGTTGACAATCGACATCTGAGGTTCTACGCCACGCCCACTGTCATCGATAGCTTAGGGGCAAACTTTAAATTGGAGGGAAAATTATTTGAAAATTAAATACACAAGGCCGACCACAGAGGCCCATATCATAAACGGACTCTTCCGATGGTTTTTTACAAAAATATATAACCGCGCAAGTTCTTATTTCAAACTGGCGGCTAGCATCTGACATCAGATCGTTCACTGTTATTTTGCCTAAGAATGCAACCTTATTGCTGCGAAAATAAAGATCACTAAAATAGGTAATCTGGCTAGTGTCATACGAGTCTTTGCCGTGCAAATTGAATAAATATTATAATTATGTCTGCTTCTATGTGACTGCCACATATAAGAACACAGTACGTTACATTTTTTTATATTGGTTTAATAGCTAGATAATTTTATTTATATTATTTTAATGAGTTCTACTATACTGAAATGGACTGTGCAATATTAAACTGGAAACTTTAAATTTGAATTGAGATTTGGTGCTTTCAGTAATCAATTTTATCATTATTTACAATAGGAAAGTCACATCAAATTGTAAAGACAACTTAAATTAGCAAATATCCAAAACTTACTAGGTTTGGAATTGTCTTTTTTAGGCATGTTTAAAATATGCAATAGAATGTATGACGCTATTAATATCATTTGTACAATTAGTAGGTTCTTATTCCTTGTTTAGTATTCTCTTGAAATCTTAATATATCATTTAGTTACAAATACAAGATGACTTTCCGCTCTCCTGGAATATAATAATTACAAAGCACTTACTGGGTTTTGATATACATCAGCCCTCTGTGGTGAGGTCACGTGGTGCCGCTTTTCTGTATATTAGAGTTAAAAAACAAATAGACAGAGCGCAATAAACACGGTCATGTAAACTTTATCTATCTATATAAATAAAAAAAACCGGCCAAGTGCGAGTTGCACTCGCGCACAAAGGTTCCGTACCATTATCGCAAAAAACGGAAAAGAACACATATGTTGTATGGGAGCCCCACTTAAATATTGATTTTGTTCTGTTTTTAGTATTTGTTGTTATAGCGGCAACAGAAATACACCATCTGTAAAAAATTAATTGCCTTGCTATCACGGTTCATGAGATACAGCCTCGTGACAGACGGACAGACAGACAGGGAGATAGACGGAACCCTAAAAATGCTGTATGTGATTGTAAGCGTCTCACTAGAGAACAGCTGAAACTATTTGTTGCTATTGTTTGTTATATATCAATCAATCATTTATTTGCTATAAGTATTTGTACAGTGTAGGTGTTCAAAGATAATATAGAAAGAAAGAAAATGTTTATATGCGCCAGGCACGACGCATGCCATAAAAAAAACCGGCTAAGTGCGAGTCGGACTCGCGCACGAAGGGTTCCGTACTTGTTAAATTGTGGTTTACGATTTATGACGTATTTAAAAAAAAACTACTTACTTGATCTCGTTCAAACCAATTTTCGGTGGAAGTATACATGGTAATGTACATCATATATTTTTTTTAGTTTTATCATTCTCTTATTTTAGAAGTGTCAGGGGGGGGGGACACATTTTACCACTTTGGAAGTGTCTCTCACGCAAACTATTCAGTATAGAAAAAAATATATTAGAAACCTCAATATCATTTTTGAAGACCTATCCATAGATACGTATCGATACACGTACAGGTAGGATGAAAAAAAAAAATGTGTTCCAGTTTTTTTCTATTTTTGTTTGAAAATCTTAATGCGGTTCACAGAATACACCTACTTACCAAGTTTCAACAGCATAGTTCTTATAGTTTCGGAAAAAAGTGGCTGTGACATACGGACGGACAGACAGACAGACAGACAGACATGACGAATCCATAAGGGTTCCGTTTTTTGCCTTTTGGCTAGGGAACCGTAAATACTAAAAACAGTGTATGCCTCACAACCACGTATATGTTACTGTAAAAGCCGAACTGTTGTTACAGTTTAAAAAAAAAACTATGATGAAACTTATTATTTATCGGTAAAACAGATTTACTAAGTCTTACCGGTAAAAGTCTGAAATCATCATCATCATCATCTACCTGCCCTTGTTCCATGTTACTTGGGGTCGGCGCAACACGTTTTCTTGTTCCATATCGTTCTGTTCCGCACCACGCTATAATTGACTCCCTTTCCTTTCATATCACTCCTCACACAGTCCATCTATCTTTTCTTTGGTCGTCCCCTCCCTCTTCATCCATCCCCAATTAAATTCATAAGAGTACACCTAAGTCATTCCAGACATTCTTTTCCCGCACCGTCTAGAACCAGCCCTCACGGTACGCGTCCAAATCATCGCGGCACCTATTTCTGGACCGGCCTCAACGGTGCGTTCCATCTTCAAGATTGTGGAGGCTTGCCCAGCGCTCAATTTGCATGCTACTAACGTGAGCCGTAATGGCATTGGCCCATTTGAGCCGAACAGCCTTTTTACCCACGTCTATTATGCCCGTTTGGGAACACAGCGTGTTCCGTATTCGGTCTGTTCTTTTTACATCCAGAATGCTGCGTAAATCTCTGGCAATCCCCAAGTGTAAGTCTTTGCGTTTACTCTCCAGGGCGATCGGCGGATTTTTTGTTAATAAATAAGAATTGTAAGTGCCGATTTGGCAAAATGATAAGATCAATTATAATAATTAGCTTAACAATATTAATAGACTAACAAACTATTATTGTAGCCCGTTTTTGCAATTGGGATAGTTAATTGCGAGAAATACAGGACTGATCAATGTGGTGATTTTTGGTTGAAACGACGAAAAATGTCAAATTCATGAGAAATTGATTATCATTTCTCACGAATTTGACATTTTTTGGTCAGTTCTAGGTGCCGTATGTTAGAAAGAAACAAAGATTGAAACAAATGGATACGAAGAATTTTATTAGTTCTGTCATTTCGAGACACTGCCAGCGTGGTTGGTATGACCATTCCATGTTCTGTGTTTTTGCTTCTATTGTTTTCACATGAACGAAGAAGGTTAAAATAGTATTCGACCTTACCTATATTTTAAATATTGTTTAATTCAAATTGAGATAACATTTGTTGTATTTTCAAAGAGGTTCAAATACTTTTTAGTTATGGACTTAGTAAGTAAACTAAACGACGTGAGTCGTTTATAATACAACAAAAATATAGATGCCAGTGACAGCGGTAGTGCCAAAAAATAAAAATAATACAGACTTTAACAATATTACTTGTGATTTCGTTAGTTCCAATTAAAGCCACCAGGCTACATGATCTGGCTGCATTATACCTGATATTTTTTTGACAGATTGAATTGACGAGAAATAAATTGAATATTATTTTTGCTTTTTGCGGAAAAAAGCGACATACGTCCACCTAGCAACGCCGCAAAGCGGTCACTGTCGAATTGCACTGGATGGAAAGAGAAGCACGATGGAATTTATATAGACTTTTTTACAAAACATAATAATATGAATTACTTAAAAATAATGAATGAAACTTCAATATATAAGACAATGAAGTTCTGCGTCCTTTTATGATACGTTATTGTTGTTAATTGTACAAATGTACGCTGGTCAGTATTACCGGAAAAATCTTTTGAAGATCACGGTAAGAGGTTACTTTGCCATTCAATTGTATCCAGGTTTTTGTGCGTAAACGTGTTTCGGCCACAACAAAGTTTTCGGAAATATGATCAAGATTAACATATTTTTTTTCTGCTGCCACATCTTCAATAGATTTGGCTAAATTTTTTTTAAAAGAAAGCCTATTTTGAGTATTCAGCCCCTTAAGAAACAGGCTAACAATTTGAGACGCCAACCAAGTAGTCTCGTGGCGCGGAGGCTAGCATCGGCAGTACGATCTCGCAAGTGCGGGTTCAAATCCCAGTTGGACAGCGACGAAATTTTTACTTTTTTGGAATTATCTTCTTTTGTTTTTATTTCATTTTTCTGTTTTTTTTTCTTTTATTGTTTGTTTATTAATTTGCAAACTAATAAAACCTAATATATTTATTACCACTATGAACTCCTTTGAAATGGAATTGGATAACATTACAACTAGAAAGTCAAGACGGGCAAATTCACTCGATCATTTGTTTACAAATAATTCGACATTGCTCGATACTACCATGAAGAGCTTACCGGGCACGTCCATGAATGATAGCGACACTATGATAAACCTCAACGAGACAATTAGACAATTAACAATGGAACTTCAGTCAGCACATCAAGAGATTGAAAACTTAAACAGCGAAAACTTTCGACTGAAAATGGATATAGGCGAAAGTCAGAAAATTATTGATACTTAAAAAAGATTATCTCCTCCGACGTGAAAAACATGACACCGAAGACCTCACGTAAACGTAATCTAATTAGAACAACCAGTGCGTCTACTTATTCTACACCTCTAAATCTCGTTGGAAAGACTGGTACATCTACCCATTCTACACCCCTAAAGACTCAAGATTTTGATCCAGTAAAAAATGAGCTCAAAAGTACTCAACTACCACTATTTAAGCGCGATATCATGAACAACACGACACATCATTCAGCGACATCTATGGACCAATATAAGAGTCCAAATGCAGCTATAAAGTATCAACCGAAGCTGATACAAAATACTCGACATGAAGACTTAAAAATTTCTTCCTCAAATTCAGAAAAAGTAGAAAAACTGAGCCACAACATATCTACTCCGAGGATACTAGTTTTAGGTGATCAACAAGTCCGGGAATTTGCTCAAGAAATAGCAAAACAAAGAAATAATAATAAATGGAATAATATTTACTCGGTATCGGGAATCTCAAAACCACATGCAACGAGTACACAAGTCATGTGCAACATTGACAAATTATCAGAAGGACTACAAAGTGACGACATTATCGTATTAGCAGAATTTGGAACATTATAACGCTCCAGCAATGTTGTATGAAACGGCGTGCTGGGGTTATTAGATACTCTTTGATTGGATCTCTTTTATCATTCATCTCTTTGCGTAGTACAAATTGTGTTCATGTAGCTGTATAGCTATAAATGCGTTTGCCTTTCGGCACAGATGATAAATAGAAAATGTGCCGCAAAGCTGAACATTCGTCTTGATTTGTTATTTAAATATTTAATAGATATAAATTAATTAATTAAAATGAGTTCCAATGGTTCAGAGGGTGAACTGGAGATTCATTTTAATCCACCATATTTAAAATCAGAAGACAAATTGGCAATGGAAAACCTGTTTCCAGCGAAGTCAAAAGAAAAATACAAGAAAGCTCTGAAAGTATATGAAAAATTTATGATTTGGAAAAATGATAATAAGTAAACATTTTCTGCGAAACAGTATTTTTGGCGTATTTTAATGAGATTGCTTCAACTAAAAAACCATCTACATTATGGGCAATTTATTCCATGCTGACATTTACAGTTCAAGTTAAAAACGACAATAACTTGAAAAATGAAGGAAATTTAACTACTTTTATATTTCCCAGCATTATTTTGAGAAAAGCACTATATATGACTAGGTGGAAATGGCAATTGCCTGTCTCGAACTCATACTCGTCCTGCAATTGTCTATTTCCCGGCCTTTGCAATAATGTACTAATAACGCATCGAATCACGAGATTAATATATGATTAGCTGCCGCCCGCGGCTCTTATCTTTATAAATTATACCTTACTAGCTTCTGCCAGCGGCTTCGCCCGCGTGAATGTTGAAAATTATTCCAAGGGAACATATTACCGGGATAAAAAGTAACCTATGTGCTATTCCAGACTGCCTTTATTGCAGACCTACGGGCTTAGCGACGAGCGGTCTGCGAGCGATGGATGGCTCGAGTTGAGCGATGTTAGTTGACCACAGCAACGATAAATGCAAAATATAAAACGTTTTTGTGAAACTGTGTATTTCATAAATATCACAAAAGTAAAAAGATCTTATGAAATTGTTTTTCTACATAATTGAAAGATTGCCGCTTGGATAAACCGCAAATGTACGCTTAAACGTTACCGTACCCACGTTCACCAAAAATCACTTTATATCGAGTTCTTATTGTAACACCCTATCCAATATAAATTCACCATTACAGTGAGCTACTAGCTACTATCAGACAAAGTTAGGGCTCTATCAGTTTTATAAACTTTCCTCGATCGGCTATTCTATTCTATATAAAATATCACTTCTCTCGGAACGACCAGGGTAAATGAACCGTGGAGAGTGTCGGTCTAGTATGAGATTTTATGAGGATGTGTTATTATTTTTACTTAACAACATGTGCGTATCACAATTAATCTTCAAGCGGTCGCGCGGCGTCGAATCGACCGCGCTCGATACATTTTCGTTCATAATATCGAGTTTTCTTTCTAATCACAAATATTTCTCATTGTAATTGTAATTCATCACTGTATAATATTCACAGCGGATCTTTGTGTCTCTGAAGTTAGTTCTGTCAACTATTACGCAAGAAACAGTTTAACTGCATAGAGTAAGCGAGATAGGATGATGCGACAAACGTAAGTGAGTGAAAGAGACAGTTATACAATGCTATCTTCACTTTAATATTGACACAAAAATAGCTACTGCGCAGGCTCTTGCAGCCAATTCAGACACACAAAGATCCGTTGTGAGTATTATAATTCGTTTACTACGCACGAAAACCACTCCATTATATTCTTCTTAGCGCCTTCCGAGGGGCACAAAAGTCTTTTCAGTCTCGGTGCAGGCGTCGAAAAACCTACGCGCGCCTGCCCTTTGAGAGAAGACAAATTTCAAATAAATCTGGACCTATGTTCATAATACACACGTTGGTGCCTTTGATTTCAACAACCAATTCGAAAAACAAAACTAAATAATAATGAAAAAAAAGAAGCAAATCTAAAATTATTTTTTTAAGTGCAAAATTGGTTCCTGATCCAGAGAAAGTTGTTTAATTCTACGATTTTGTTTTTAATTTAAACAATCAATTTTTAGCACAAAAATAGGTAATGTGTGATAAATAGTAAATAATTGTTGCTTTATGGATTCTCTTAATTCCTGAAAACTTCCAAAGGACCTTTAGGTTACGTGCAACAGCTGCCGTTTCAAATAAGCGCGCGCCGGCTTGAGATTTATTGGTAATGATTTGAGGATATCGAGAAACACGTAAAATTATTACAAAAAAATAATGTCATATGGCGCGCCAAGAATGCACTTCGATAAAAGTTGTGTCGCGTTATAAATGGGTGGCAGTGTGAAACACCAAGCTTCATTGCAGCAATATTAAAATAAAAGGTATATACATTGGTTAGACACGACAATTTGGGAGCATCCCTTTGTGTCGGAACGGGCAAAAAAAAACCGTATGGAATTTGCCGCAGCCGATACCAATATCGGCCGGTGCAACCCGATATAGGTATAAAATTTAAGCAAAATTCCCGCATACATGAAAATGAACGGCTAGACACAATTCCACTGACGTTATCGTATTTTGCAGTAACACCCTCCCCCACCACCCCCTCCCTGTGGCAAAGAGAATGCTTGTTTTATTCTCATGGTCTATTCGTTATTGGCGGACATCGAATTTTTAATGAGAGCTAGGTTTTCCAGCATGACATACTCAAAGTAAAGGAATATATGAAATGTTAGGTGTGTGAAATGTATAGTGGTGTGTATCGAGAGGAAATTTGATCGTTTTGTGAATGTATTCAACTGAAATGACGGTTCCTCTTTTATCCATTTTTATGCTTTTAGCTCGTATCGATTTAGATCGTACCTAAGAAAGTATTTTATTTCGAATTGATAACGAGTAATAAATAGAATCTGAAGTATTCGATCTTAAAGACTTTTATTTTCAAACTGAAATTGGGATTGAAGCATACGTCTTTCTTCTTTGGTGTTTCGTTTTTTTATTATTGATGGGATCGCGTTTGACCACTATCTCACCTGATGGTTAGCTGTGAGGCAGGCTGTTTTGCAATATCAATTTGATTTAAAAAACGTAGTTAACAAAACGTATGTGCAAGTGAAACACTTACGCATTAATGGTTTGGCGTGGCTTTACCTGTGCTCTCGCACGAATGCTCGGACAGAAGTCCTCCTTCCGACAACATTTTATACGCTCACTCTACTAGATACTCATCATGGTTGAAATATTTAAAAACCATTTGCTTCGTTTATAAGTTTATCAAACGACTCCCTAGAGGGCCCGTTACCGCGTCTGATCTAGAGTTCGCTGAATCTATTGTGTGGCGATCTGTGCAGAGGATTCATTTTGAAGTTGATCTCGATCGCTTAGCCCGCAATGAGTTGTGCTCTAAGTCACTACAACGGCTAAGTCCCTTCCTCCACGAAGGACTTATCCACGTTGGAGGTCGCCTAGCATACTCTGAGCTAGATTTTGACTCACGTCATCAGATCCTTCTTCCGCGTCAAGATCATATAGTGGAACTATTAGTTTCCCACTATCATGTGAAAAAATTCCACACAGGACCAACCTTGCTCGTATCTATCTTACAACAGAAGTATTGGGTCCTGTCCGTGCGACGTATTGCACGTCACATTACCTTTAATAGTAACCTTTGCTTTCGAGCCGCGACCTACCTTTCCTATAATGGCAGATTTGCCACGTTTTCGCGTTGAGTCGGCTCCTAAGGCTTTTTCTCAAACAGGCTGCGACTACGCGGGACCTTTCTTGATCACGTCGATACGTGCTAGAGGTCAAAAATCGAGGAAAGCGTATATCTGCCTTTTTACATGCCTGACAACTCGTGCTCTGCATCTTGAGATTGCCTCAGATCTTAGCACTGCGAGCTTTCTGTTCGCTTTTAAACGCTTCCTGGCGCGTAGAGGACCGGTTCAGTGTCTTTACACAGATAACGTTACCAATTTTATTGGAGCCAAATCCTGTCTACGAGATCTCTACCAATTCTTGGCTAAAGAATATCGCCCTTTGTGGGAAAGAGAACTTGCAGAGCATCGAATAACACTTAAAAACATCCCCTGTAGAGCTCCACATTTTGGTGGTTGTTGGGAAAGTGAAGAAAAAAGTGTCAAAACGCATCTCTGCAAGGTCATTGGTCAGCAAATTCTTAGTTTTGATGAGCTTAACACTATACTAACTCAAATAGAAGCTTTATTAAACTCGAGGCCTCTGTATGCGATCAGCTCGGATCCGTCAGAGCCCACTTCATTATCGCCGGCGCACTTCTTGCATATGAAACCTCTTTTATTTCTCCCTGCCCGCGAAGTCAATGAAACGCGGTTACATCTTATTTCACGTTATGAATTAACTGACCAAATGGTGCAGTCTTTTTGGAAGCGGTGGTGCCAAGAGTACCTGCACACCCTACAATCCAAACAAAAATGGAACACCCCTGTCAATCCAATACGGGTCGGTATGGTTGTCGTCTCCATGCAGAACAATGTGATGCCGCTGCATTGGCCGTTAGGAGTAATCAAAGAAATATTTCCAGATAAAAATGGAGTTTGTAGAAAAATCGGTAAAAACTAAAAGCGGGATCCTTCAGAGTCGCCCGGTAGTAAAGTTGTGCCCTTTGCCAACGCAATAAGCTTCGTTACATTAATAATTAATTTTACCGTGCACCAATGTGCAGTATTAGATTTAATTACCGCGTAGAATAGTTAATTTAATATTATTATTTATAATAGAGAGTCGCAACTTTAGAGTTCTCATAACCTTTGGTAGAGTTGTGATGATCTGCAACTTTATTTTGCTTCTCCTTTGTGTTTCGATAGTGGGAACTTTCAACCCGGGGAAAATGGTTACGCTTCCTAATTTATAATTCATATTTTATTACATCACCATAGGGCGATTGAGAGGCATTGGCTTAATAGTTCCAATTTATTAAGTAAGTGTCACATATCGTTGCTTTGGTGTTAATGTAAAAAATGCAGTACTGGCCGTGCGCCCGCTCGATGCCAAAATATCAAAATTGAATCTTCTTTTGAACAGTTTTGTTTGCAAAATATTATTTGATTTACATATGCTGTGTTAGGTATGAAGAAATTCCAGCCATCAATTTTTCTGTATAAAAATAATTTTAAAAATCCAAGTCGTTTTGGAGGAGTTTCCAAAAGTTGCGAAAAAATATCGTGTTGTTAATTATTTTTTTAAAGCAAAACTATTAGTTACACGAAAAAACCTTGTGTTCAAAATTATTTACATGAATCAATAATAAATATATATTTTTTGCAAACCTTTTAATCTAGCTGTTACTGAGGAGTATGCTTTAGAAAGTTACCGTTTTACGGCACTAAAGCGTATGTAGGCCCTTAACTCTTTTCATAAAAAATGGCAATTTCATAGATAAAGACCTTGTATAAAAATAGAGGTTTAGTCCTGTACCGAATGCCATTTCTAGTCGAATAGTGAATTTGAATATGATATTCATCATGTTGGTATTCTAAATTTTTTTACGAGTTACCCACTCACTGAATTCCTATTTTTCGATGGAAAAATCCACACGAACACGTGCGGAATATTACTTTCATTTAGTATTTGTTTATATCTGAATTCGGAATCCATTTTGAATTGTTACGGGTACAAGTATTTAATTGTGTTCATCAAGTTGGGATTACAGAATAATAGGTAGCTTAATTGAACATTGAAATCAAATGAACGAGACATTCACGATATTTATGAAGTAGATACTTCATCTATCAAGTGATACTTGTGAAGAAAAAACAACATAACTTTATTTTACATTAAGCCACTTCCAAGGTGACAACGTAAAGTGGAGGCAAACTAAAAGGAAATAAAAATACGAGTGAAGCTAAGGAAGCTTAGTTAACCGAAGTATCACCTCGATTCTCACCGCACTAAGTTACATCACCATAAATACAAATTACACCATGCTCGGGTTATGTAACCACGTAACAGTGAAATATTCAAGTAGAGGATCCTCTGAAATATGAGTATATTGTTAGAAACTCGGGCTACGATATTTGTATTGGGACCGTGTCGATTTGAATTCTCGTCTCGCGGCGCCCGTTCTCTGTCTAAATCACACTGTCAGTATTATGTACTCGTAGCTTCGCCTCTTAGATAGATACTCGTACGTCTAATTTCTCAAGATTTAGGCTGAAGTCCTCAGCTATAACGCTATAAAAATTACGTATCACCAACGATATAATTACCCACACTACAAAAATTGCAAACAACGAGTTGAATGTTATTCATCGACGTTAGGCTTAACAGCGCAATAAATTAGCAGAACAAAACCCAGGTGTCTGTACGTTTGAAGTTTTGAGCCCGAGGTGGGACGCGGAGTGTTATCAATTAAATTGCGCATGTCGGCAGCTGCATCACCACCCTGTGATAGATGCCCTCTGCGTCCTCAACAATATCCATCCCTCTCGTTTATTACCTTATTTGTACCGACATGCACTGTACTGCCATTTCTCTAATAGAAATAGGTGGCCATTTTCCAAGTGGACGTTGTTTGCAATGTTTTATAAAGTTCATTCAACCACCCCTTCTCGTTACGTTCATTCTGTTAGCGGAATGGTTTAAGTTAACTCGATCGTCTTTAAACTCTGACGATAACTGAGATATACGTAGCCACAGTGTGATTATCTTACTTTCCGTTATTGCGTTTTGAAATGATATCCCCGATTCGTTTGTGATGTCAATTACCGGGAGGATTCCCAATTTCAACCTCAAATAGTAGATATGTACGTATATCTACTTATACAGGAAGTAATTGATGTTAACTCAAATCGGTAGTAATTTGTGGAACTGTTTGAACGTCACTGAAATAGATGACTTTACCTCTCCCGGCGCGAATTTGTGACCCCATACATGATGTCATGCTCGAAGCTATCAAGTCGTGTTGTTGTATATCTGAATGTGAAGTGAAAGCTTTCGGGTTTTATGTAGCTTGTCTATTTAGCAAAGTAGAATGTTTGTAGCTCTGTTATTATTGGGGACCCATTTATTTATCATCATCACTACATACAACAAATCTATAGAAAAGCCGTTTTTGTACATAGAAAATATAAAAAAAATAGCTAGTGTGTTAAAGGATAACCAACAGAATCCATTTCCAGCATTTTTCAAATTTTTGTCTGTTTTCTGTTTATTACTGCACGCATCACGTAAAATGAAGGAAACCAATGTAGATAACTTTTATACATAAAAATGCTAACGTAACTTGAAGTATTACTTAGTTTTTGTTTCATACTGCCCGTCTGGATAGCCTAATTATGGAAGCGGTGGCGTACTATGCCCAAAGTGCCGGTTTCGAGTCCCAGCTATGGATAGGTATTTTTTATGTTTTCGATTGAGTGTGGTGTTCTGGAGTGCTACTAGTAGCCATCTAGATGGCACGCAGAAAAACTACCTTTACTTTTTTTTTGTATGAAGTCGATTCTCGATACAGTAAATTATATTCTGTGCAGGTAGGTAAGTTGGGTAGGGTAGGCTATGTAGTATTTAATACTGGTATTTAGTTGGGTGAAAATTTGTGAATTATAACACTAGTATTCATATTCATATTCTTTGTTGTACACATAATAAACATATACAAATACAGAAGGACAACTTATGTACAAAGGCGACATTAACCCATAATTGGGTTCTCTTATAGCAAACCTCAGTGTTATAGCAAGATTCACGCAATCAGGACAGTTAACAAAAGCGCACCACAAAAAAAAACTAAAAACAAATTAAAATTTCAATTCTTACTAATTAAATACACTACAAATATACGTGTACCGCACACAATGCATAAACATAATACATACTTTATAATATATATAACAACATAATACATACTTTATAATATATATAACTAAAATACATACATATTTATGAGTCATGTTGACAGGAAATGTTTCCTAGATCTTCACCTGAAGATCTCTAACGAAGGGCTATCCCGTATGGTGTGAGGAAGATTATTCCAGAGGCGGACAGCACTAACAGTAAAAGATCCACCGTAACGACTTGATGAGTGATATAATTATAATCACTATCAATCAATACATATAATAAATATGTAGAAAAGTCGTTTTTGTACAGCTAAAATATAAAAAAAATGCCAGGGTGTTAAAGGATAACCAACAGAACCCATTTCACGCATTTTTGTCTATTTGTCTGTTCATTTGTGAACGCATCACGTAAAAAGTACGAAACCAATGGAGATAACTTTTGTGTTTTTAAATTCATCTTACTTTTAACAAAAGTAAGATGAATTTTAAGTGTTTTAAGAAGTATAATATCACAAGCACAACACACGCAATTCAGTTACTCGGATAGTTGAATTCCATATCCGATAGATGGCGTTTTGCATTTGACGTCATTTTCTGAATGATTTTTTGAGATTCTCCGCAGCAGATAGACCCTAGAAAAAAAATGGGTAGGATAGACAGCAAGGTAAGTAGTATGAGTAGGTACGTAGGTAGGAGGGGGAAGTAGGTAGGTAAGTTAAGTAGGCAGTTGATGGGAGTGAAGCCGCGGGCACAGCTAGTCTCAGCAATAATTTGAATAAAAATTAACTTGGGAGAGAAAAATCCTATACCTGCGTATAATAAAAGGTTGGCTCAGAGCTGAATGATGAATTATTTGTTTTTTTTTCAACCAGTATTGTCTCACCGCTGGGTATAAGCCTCCCCCAGATCCTGTTACTCTTTTCGAAATTAGCTCTTAAAAATCCATTAAACTAAACATAAAAAGCAAAACAACCTGTTAAAAGGGTTTTCAAAATTGCCAGTTGACATTTGCAATAGGATAGGTAAATACTCATGTTAACGACGTTTGTTCCTCCCGTGGATGGTAAGAAATATAACTTGTCACTGTCACCACATGTATTTTTAGTGGCCAGAGAACCTTCCACAGAAACAGTTTTAGTAGTAGGTAGTTATGGATACACCTCGCCCGTCTGCTTTAGATTAAGCTAAGTACATTATATGGCTCCATTCTAGCAACTAGATATCTTTTGCAAGCTCAGCGGTCTATGTCGACCGGATGAGCCATGTACGTGTTATAATTAGAATAAAAGTCGCCTCCAAATCGGCAGTACGTCTTTTATTTTCCTTCTCAGTCAAAATCCTGAGAAGTAATTAAGTTTAGTACCTAGTAAAAAGTTTCTTACGCTCCGAAACCAAAAGTGGCGCAGCCGGTAGGATTTCCTCCTAGAAATCCGTAGTTTTCGCGTTTTTTCGTCGTCCAAATTCGATTAGAAAAATTAGGCGTAAATCTACGAAAGCAGAGGAAATCCTTCGAACCAAAGAAATATTCTTTTGAATCGCGTGTGTGCAGAAATCATCGAGTATGGGAGTTGCGGGAAATTGGTGAGTAAATCTTTTCGCCAATCCTATGTTCCCCTAATCCTCCTATATTTTTCATAAGTTTTAATTGTTATTTTTGAGATCGAAACTTGCTCATTATAACAGTGTTTAGTGATTATTTAGTCATTAGTTGATATCTCCGTATGAAATTATATGGTCTTATCTCTGTACAATTCTTAGAACATAAAATATAGAGTAGTGTTAATGTTAGAGAGTACACATTTATTTCGGTTAAGTATAATTTTCTAATCTTGATTGATTGAATTCAGTAAAATAAACTATATTAACTGTGAATTCAATGAAAAGTATTAGCTTTTAAGGAAAAACTATTTTACAAAATCTTTATTTTTATAGGTAATAGAAATTTTCCAAATGTTATTTTCCAAATTTTGCCAGTATTTCGATTATCATAGTGATTTATAATTGTGTGGTTGTTGTATTTTAAGTGTGTGTAAATTTTAATATAATTGTTTTAAAGCGAGCTGCAGCCTCTGAACAGTTTATTACTCTGTACTATAATCATGACGACGCCCACATCAGTTGCAGTTGAGCCAATACCAAAGGAAATTGTTCAATTAATTCCACTGTATAATGGGGATAAACGACAGTTAAACCTTTATTTGAGAAAATGTCAGTACGTGGTTGATCGATTTAAGGGCGGTGGGAACAGAATCTATATGTTTTTAATGTTTTAACGAGTAGATTGAAAGAGGATGCAGCTGCGCTCTTATCGGAACGTGAAGATATTGTTACATGGTCCGCATTAAGAGAATTGCTGATTCAACATTTTTGAGACCCCCGTAGTGAAGCGTGTATTAATATTGAATTAGAATCTTTAAAAGTTAATTCAGGTTTAAGCTTTTTAGACTTTTGTAATAGAATCCAAAATGTTCGCTCGTTATTAATGTCGAAGGTGAATACAATTGATGATATGGAATTAAGACGTGCTAAGTCAGTTATCTACAACAATACGGCTCTAAATGTATTTTTGTACAACCTTCCTGAAAATATGGTGCGTATCGTTAGGCTTAAATCGCCTACACCCTTAGAAGCTGCCTTGAGCATCGTACTTGAAGAAGTCAATTTCATGGACCAATATAAAATGCGTAACCGCATTCATGGTAATAGTCAAAATTCGGAATCAAGTTCAAGGTCATCGACCCAACCAGTAGGGAACAAACCGCCTTACCTTTTCAAGCTAAATTTAATGAGAATAATCCTCCAAATATACAAAGTAAGATACCTCAAACTATGGGTCAAGGTCAAGCATTCAAACCAGTATTCGAGTATCGTCCTCAATCGGGTTTGCAACTGCAACAGTTCGGTTATAGACCACTGCAACAATTTGGTTATAGACCACCACAACAATTTGGCTATAGGCCACCTCAACCGTTTGGCTACAGACCACCCCTACAGTTAGGATATAAACCACCACAACAATTCGGGTACAAACCACCGCAACCATTCGGTTACAAACCACCGCAACAGGCTGGATCGAATCTTCCCCAGGTATTAAAACCCCAAAATCAAAACAGTGACGTGTCTATGAGAACAGCCCAACCTCAGCAGCAACACGAACGATTCCAACGTACTTAATGACAAATTAGAACCAACAAATGAGAGTCAAAATGTGGATTTTCAGGCAAAAGCCTCGTTGAAGGACAAGAAGTCTTAGCACTAAATTGCGATCCTAATTTAAAGCTTCCCTACATTTACTTAGAAGAAATAGACGCAAGAATGATGATTGACACTGGTAGCATGAGATCATTCATAAGTCCTCAAAAGGCTCATCAATTTTTCAGTGAATATATTAAGAAAGAACTTAATGATGAAAGAAATTAGTAGACACGATGAAGTAATGGAAATTCCTCCATTACCTACCTTTGTAACTAACGCTTGGCATAAATTTTATTTGTATGACGTTGACGCGCGATATGAAGGGCTGATTGGTAATGACCTTTTATTACAATTAAACGCAGTAATTGATTTAAAGAACCAAGTGTTAACAACTAACACTACTCGTATTCCAATAATTAATAATAACTTGAATTATGTAGTTGATATACCGTCACGAACAGAACAACCAGTTAAGATACCTGTAAATCAATATGCAGGCGATGCTATTCTTGATTTTCAAGGATTCGAGGATGGTCTGCGTATGCCTAGCGCTATAGTAAATTACGCCTTTTCTAGGATTAAAATAAATGCTTTAGACTCTGATGATGAATCACTTGCAGTTAACGTTGATGAAAAAGATACAGAAAACCTAGATAGTGTAGTTACGGCAAAGTCCACAGTTAAAAATACAAGAGAACGCAGCGATTCATCAACTATAACAATATCAGATACAAGTCAAACAGGGACTGCTAGTTCTATAGAGTTTACCGACGAAATTAATGAATACCCTGTTCCATTTGAAACTAGTAAATCAGATACAATTCATTCAGCTTTAAACGAGTCCACTGGAATACCAAATTTACCCGAAGCTATAGACACTAAGCCAAATCAAATTTTAGTGTTCTCATGGCTCAAAAATGAAATGCAAGTGAAGGACCTCTCGAGGGACAAACAGAAAGTATTAGAAGTTTTCTTACCAATAGATAATACAGAATTGTTAAAAGATTTTTTTTGAAACAATACATTAAACCAAAATTTAAGTATTTCATCTATTTTGAAGAGGATGAACATCGCAAATTATTCGGTAATATAATCATTCAACTTTTTAGGAAAGATTTGATAAATTTTTATGAATGCACAAAACGAGTAATTTATGTAAATGATGAAGGAGAACAGAGAACTATAATAGCTAAGCACCATGAAGGAAACACATGCCATCGCGGCATCAAAGAGACATTAGTTAGGATTCGTAGGAATTATTATTGGGATAGAATGCAAGAGACAGTAGCGGCAGTTATAAATACATGCGAGGCATGCCAGAAAATGAAATATGACAGAAAGCCCATTAAATCTATCTTACAGTTGAATAACGAGTTGATGAAGGAATTTTTAAGCTTACATAAAGTCGAACTTCATATTGGCACACCCAATAACCCAAACTCAATGGGCTTGATAGAACGATTTCACTCCACTATAATTGAAATATACAGATTAGCGAAGTACGAAAAACGATGTACCGATGCGGTATCAGTAATGACGTATTCGGTTATGGCTTATAATCATTCCATCCACTCTGTTACCGAACTCACTCCATTCGAAGTTGTTTTCGGACATACTGATACAAATAACCCGTTTAGCATAGAGTTAGAAAAACAATATTTTCAGAAAATGGTTAAGGATCATGCAAAACGAATCAGATTCATGTATACACATTTGACAGATAAAATGGTAGCAATAAAAGAAAAGCAGAAGGAAAGGAAGGGTGGTGAAACTGAACTTGAGTTTAATAAAGGCGAAGTTATTTTTGCGAAAGACGTGAACAAGCGTAAAAGTAAAAACAAACCAAGATACGTAAAAGCAAAGGTTGTCAGGCTGAAAGAAATATTTTACCAATTCAAATAGCAGATAGAATTACTAAAACTCCCTTAAAAATGTAAAACGCCCTCCGCAGGTGGTGCGGCATCCTGTTGGTAGTGATGCCCTCGCTGGCCCTTCACCTTCAAAACCTTGAAGGAAACCAAATTAAATCATAATCAAATAATTACTTCAAAAAAACTAACGATCGTCTCCAAAATGTTTGATAGTTTCATCAATGTAACTGAAACAATAAATCAGAACACTGCATACTTTCATAATCGCCTAACAAAAATTGAAATTCTTCTAAAAGATTTATCGGCTAAACAAAACAATTGGATTTTCTTAACTTACCTAACTGGATTATTTTCTGTATTCACAAGTAGTTTTCGTACTATCTTTGCAAGGCTAAGTGAAATTGAAACAGCATTAGCGTTAAGTAAATTATCCATACTACATCAATCAATTGTGAATTCTACAGAATTATTATATCATTTAGAATTGATTTCTTACTCTGGTAACTTAGTGTATCCTCCATTGGAAACAAATTTATTGAAAATAGAGGAGACCATTTGTGTAAAGTCATTCATTAAAGATAATCAGATTACATTTATAATGGAAATTCCACTTACGGATAACTCATCATATAACTATTTTAAGATATATTCCTTACCAATCTTTCATGAATCCGAAAATAAAACCTTGGCTATTATTCCCAAATATCCTTACCTTTTGGCGAAAGGAATGAAATACTTACCGCTAATAAAATCATGTCGACCACTCTCTGCTGGCGATCAGTTTTTATGCAATGCAGATAATCAAGCCTTATACTATGAACTTACCTGTGTAGAACAGTTGATGAAATTCGAAGATGACCATACTCCTTGTAAACAACGTGAAATCCAAATTGAGAATGTCAGGGTCCAGCAAGTAAACGAAGCTAGCTGGCTCCTTTATAGTAGATTGAGAACAACACTGACTAAGCAATGCGGTGAAGAGATCAGTAACCAACTTGTATTCGGCACTTACCTGGTGACCATTGACGAGCCTTGTGACCTGCAAATTTATGGAATTCACCTTCACCATCGTATTTCTGTGGAGTTGGAAGTTGTGGAGAAGATTCCCATAGTCACACTACCCCAGTTGCACGTGAATGTCTCTCTTTCCAAATCAAGTGTAGTGAATATGAAAGGATTCAGTTTAGATGAAGTGAAATATATGGCCTTTTCGTTAAAGCATAGTGAAGTGATCGAAAGTGTTTTGAATGAAAAGAAAGACTATAACTTCAGTGAAAATTTAGGATACGT
Source organism: Orthosia cruda (assembly GCA_964057195.1). NCBI lineage: Eukaryota > Metazoa > Arthropoda > Insecta > Lepidoptera > Noctuidae > Orthosia > Orthosia cruda. Next base: position 18,616,993 of record OZ059837.1, read on the forward strand.
CACTTTAGGTTTAGTTATTTTTGGTTTTTTAGTATTCTTGGTTTATATAATCTGGCTAAAATCGCCGAAATGTTTATTGTTTTGGCAAAATTGTCAGAAGGACTCTCAAATCGAACCTTCCGATAATTTCGCTCTTAGGGTCGGAGGAGTTATGGATACACCTCGCCCGTCTGCTTTAGATTAAGCTAAGTACATTATATGGCTCCATTCTAGCAACTAGATATCTTTTGCAAGCTCAGCGGTCTATGTCGACCGGATGAGCCATGTACGTGTTATAATTAGAATAAAAGTCGCCTCCAAATCGGCAGTCAAAATCCTGAGAAGTAATTAAGTTTAGTACCTAGTAAAAAGTTTCTCACGCTCCGAAACCAAAAGTAGGTAGTAAACGTACTGCAAGATAGACATCTATACTCTGGCCAAGATGAAGGTACAATATTTACTAACAAACCACTGACAGCTCAATCAATTGACAGCTGGGGTGAACATTTTAGGTTCGCTTTATTCTAACGTTTCAGTCCTATGACCTTGGATGTTTTATGTTCTCATACTATCTTTCAAATGTATTAACTTAGTTAAATCGATGTATAACAGAAATACAAGATTCTACATCGATTTCTTTTTATTTTTGTTTTTGAGTAGTCGGTAGCCATACAAAAATGCTGATTTACTTTGTTAGTAAACATTGTATCTTTTGAATGGCTGGAGTATAGATTGAATATATTTTAATAGTTTCCGCCTGCGTGGAATAAGTACTTCTCCCAATATCTTTATCTTCTTTTTCATTTTGGATGATGCCTATTTATAAATTATACCCTATGTATTATTCTGATGTAATCAGCTATTACTGTACAGTTTTATCATAATCCATTCAATAGTTTTTGCGTGAAAGTGTTGCTGTCCGAGAACCCAATTATGGGTTAAGCACGCCCTTATACATAAGCTGTCCTTTTGTAGTTGTATCTGTTTGTATGTTTTGTGTAAGAAACATTCATCCATCCATCCATTCCCACAAACTTTCGCGTTTGTAGATAGTGATGGGGGTAGTGGATTGTACCTACACCAAAATTGTAACACAACTATTTTGCAAGATCCTGCACAACTAATTTACACAATACTGCTACTTATATGGGTATAATGGTATAATAACGATCTTACAACCGACTTTTATTCGATCTCAGCAGAAGGAAAAACAATGTTGTATAAAGATGGAATGGGAACTGCTGTCGGTACATTTGTCATGGCTAATACTCATTTACTTACTTCAAGATTCAGTGACTAAGACAAAACTTGAAGTTAAATAATTTATTTTATTAAGCAATACTTTTGAATGTCAACTATTTCAAGTAAAAAAAAAAACTACTGTCCATTCGCAAATGTAGATTGTCATTGATTGCTTTTCTTTCAACTTTCAAGTTATACACGCTTGTTATTTATACATTAGGCTGCACGTCAGTGTAACATTTTAATTTTGAATTGGCCTAGAATGCGAGACTAGTTTACGCTGGTTTTGTTAATCTGATGTGCTGCTAACTCTACCTATATATGCATGAACCGTTTTCCCCTAATTTCAATGTCACATCTACTTCTCGATTCAATAATATTGACCATTTGCTTTTTTTTAATAAAAAAATGTTGTTTTTTTTAGAATATTCAATTGTATATATATGTTTTATTAATAAAAAACCAATTAATGTAAAAAAAAAAAAAATGTTGCCCCACACTATGAATTTATTTCTGTACACCACAGCCACCACCTCCACCACCTGTGTGTTTCCTAGGAATTTGTTCCTGTGTCCTGTGTATGTGTGTGTATTGACAGTTAGGTATAGCTTGTAATTTATTGACATTAATCGAGGGTTATTTTTCGTTGTCATGGCGAGGAGTCGATTGGAGTGGAAGAAGTTTTCCTCAAAAGGACTTCACGACTGTGAGAAAAGGCATTTTTGAAGTAAGAAGTTAACGATAACAAGCATGTAATTACCATTTAATCCACTTAGTTATAACAAGATATATGTATGTTCTCTGTTTTTATACGGGAGCTCATAATAATCGCCTTATCGAAGGGCTTAATAGGTACGCCGTTTATCTAATACGATGAGCCTAGTGTTTTTATTGCTTCTAAATATTCGTGAAGGTTAGGTCTATACTCGATAAAATAATGAAACTACAGAACAGAACACCCTTGAAAATGACTCGTTCTAGTTTTGCCTTTATCTGCTAAAAGCTGGATAGACTTGTAAACAATCAATCTGCTTAGCTGTTGAACCGACTTAAATAAAAGGAGGTTAACAATTCTATTTCGATTGTGCCGTTGGTGACGGACGTAAAGAATTTCACCATCCCATATCTTTCCGTGGGTGTCGTAAGAGGCGACTAAAGGACACACCAGAGAATGGACAGCAGCGTTCTCTGTGCAATTTAAGAAAAACTGCGATCGCCAACCCGCCTGCCAAGCGTGGCGATTACGGCAAACCCCCCCAAACCAAAATGAATAGCACCAAGAAAAAACGGCCTCAAGTGCCCGGCAGCCCGTCTACCCTCGACTACGGTAGCGGTTGAGGCGATGGCGTGGCAAGGGGTGCGAAGAATTCTCGGAGCGGAAACGGCTACCTAAATAAATACCGACGACTGGACCTGGCAACGTATAACACGCGAACACTTCAGACCGACGAGAACATAGCCGAACTCGAGGAAGAATTGAGCAGGTTACGATGGAGTATTATAGGGTTATCTGAAGACCGAAGAGAGGGGGAGGACTCGATAATCCTCAAATCCGGTAACCTGCTCTTTTTCTGAGAGGGTGACCGGTAGTCCCAGGATGGTGTCGGGTTTATCGTCCACAAGTCCCTTGTGAACAATGTGCTGAAGATCGAGAGTGTGTCGACCAGGTTGGCGTACCTTATACTCAGAATATCCTCGTGGTATTCGCTGAAGGTCGTACAGGTCTACGCCCCGACGACGAGGTAGAGACCATGTATGAGGATATCTCCAGAGCCATGCATGGTTTCAAAACTCACTTCACCGTTGTCATGGGGGACTTCAACGCGAAACTGGGCAAACGAGACGAGGGTGAGCTGCAAGTAGGGCAATTTGGAGTTGGACGTCGGAACCACCGGGATCACCTACTAGCCAGTTTTATGGAGAAGGAGGGCCTCTATATGATGAACTCCTTCTTCAAAAAGCGTGAACACAGGAAGTGGACCTGGCAGAGCCCCGAAGGTGCAATAAAAAATGAGATCGCTTCATCATGTCAACCAAGAAGCAAATGTTCAATGATGTCTCTGTGTTCGATTCGGTGAAAACCGGGAGCAATCACCGCATGGTAAGAGGCACATTGCGAACATTAATATTAAGCTTGAAAGATCTCTGGTGACTGGCGAAGTCCACGCTCCGTCCAGCACAGGTCCAGGCCCTAAACCCCGAGAGCTTTCAACTCGAACTCCAGAATCGTTTCGAGTGCTTAGGGAGCTCCGTGGACGAATACAGCGATGGGTTCGTGAAAGCTGTCCATACGGTCGGGTCTAAGTTTTTCAAGACCCGTCGACCCGGCGTGCAAATACCGGCAGCTCAATTGAAAGATCTCTAAATCCTTGAAAAGAGGCCTCCGCCGCTTTAGTACCGAGCGTATTAAAGACGCGATTGAGCGAAATAATGGCTCCAAGGTAAATACCTTTCGCACGGTGGATCGGAAAAAGTAATTGTACCTGATCATAATCCTAGTAAACATGTCTAAATTAAAGAACAAAGCAAACAAAACCTTGTTAGTTAGTTATCTTTTGCTCCTTATTATCTTTTACCCCCTGGAACAACACGGAACATTACTCGTATAAATCATAATTATGAATATCAGAAATGTTTAACTATACAAAAACAGGTACTATCACAGTCTAAAGTGCAGTCCTATCTTCACGAAACTATAGCATAGCCAATCAATCCCACTTACGTCCTTCTTCTATAAGCACATTACACTCATACACACATCTGTATGTTGAACTCTTTCATAATGAACCAATGAGAACACGACATGGCCGCAACGTCATACTATTTATTAAAATCACAAAATATGTGGGTGGTGGTGTTTCAAATCCATCATCATTAGTAGATATTATAATATAAAACTAAAACAAATGTTTAACTAAACTTCTGGATTCTCGCCACGGGTTTCTTGGAGCGCACGTTGTTTCTAGTTTCTTAATTCTTAATTCTTTATTGTACACAAAAAAACAATTACATATACAACATGAGTGGTTATAAAGTTGATGTACAAAGGCGAGCTTAACTCTAAGAAGAGTTTTCTACCAGCAAACCTTAGAGTGATAGAGAGAGTTTAAAAAAAGGAAGAAGAGAAGTAGTCCAGTGTACAATTTTAGAATAATATACAATAAATATACATACATACATAAGTACAATATATATATATATACCTATATACTACTAATATTATGTCATTCCGAAAGAAAATGATCCTTAATTTTTCTTGTGGTAAAAATTCAGTTTTTATTTTATTTTACTACTGTTGTGACTTGTTTTAATTTTTAAGTGTGTTGTCCTAGACTGTAGAAACAGGTTTGTACCGTGTTTGTCCACCCCTTGCTCCTGTTTCATCCATAATGGATAGAAACAAACCACCTGATCCTGACCCTCCTGATATCCCAACCTCCTTAACTTCTTTTCCTCCCTCGTTTGCAGATGTGGTCTGCAGTGTGTCTGACATGGAAGTCCTTCATAGTACGCACAAACGTCCCAGTAATGCAGAACTACCTACACCAACATCTCCAAACAAACAACCTAAGAGCCAAATTGGCCGTGTAAGATACTCCGCTTTGGATAAAGGACCATTCATTGTTCACGTTTCTCGTGTGGAGGCGCAGGTTAATTCTGGCACCACTCTGCATCCCGTTAATTTTGGGAAATTTTTAATTATCAATAAAATTGCAAATATTATCCGCGATGGAGTCAACAAGGTTGGAAGAAATAGGGTTTCAGTTGAGTTTACATCCCCTCAAGATTCAAATGCTTTTATAGTCAACACCTTGTTGTCCAAACATGGATATACGGCTGCTATCCCGACGTTCAACATAACCAGGATGGGTGTTGTAACGGGGGTTCCCTCGGACCTTAGTGAAGAGGAGGCATTAGCCTACTTGTCTGTGCCCTCAGGTTGGGGGCAAATTTTAAAAGTGCGTAGAATAAACCGGAAGGTCCAGGCTGAAGGGAGAGTGGAGTGGAAGCCTACAGAGACCTGTGTGCTTACCTGTGATGGACAGGCCTTACCGAAGCGGGTATTTTGCTGTTACACTTCCTTTCCTGTTGAGCAATACATTTATCCCACCATCCAATGCCGTAAGTGCTGTAGGTTTTTTTTTATTCCCCTTTTGTCATAAGTCAATTCACCGCTTGTGATGTTAAAAAGAGTATTCTAGCGATTTCGTCCAACGCTGTTGGTAGTGACTGTGTTAGCCGTAAAATGATCGTCCCCATCCTTGATGACATTGTTCCTGTTATCCTTCACATCCTCAACTTCTCTGTTTCCAGTGGTGTCTTCCCTCAAGCCTGGAAAGATGCCCATGTTATTCCTCTACCCAAAAAATCTCATCCTGCATCTTTTTCTGACTATTGTCCCATTTCTATTCTTCCTTTCCTATCCAAAGTCCTTGAAAAATTAGTCCATCATCAACTCAGCTCGTTCCTTTCCAAACAGAAGCTGCTAAATCCCTTCCAATCTGGTTTTCGCCCGGGACACAGCACTACCTCAGCACTTGTGCATATTACGGACGACATAAGGTCAGGCATGGAAATGGGAAAGTTAACTGTACTTGCTTTACTTGACTTCAGCAATGATTTCAATACGGTTGACTTCGACATTTTGCTGGGAGTCCTGAGCTCTTTTAACATATCTCCTTCGGTAATTGACTGGTTTCATAGTTATCTGTTTGGCCGCACTCAACAGCTATCTTCTTTCTACCACCTTTATGCTGATGATCTTCAAATTTATACTCAAGCTCCTCTCGGTGAGTTATCGGACGCTTTTCGGACTATTAATACGGACCTGGCTCGAATTGGTGACTGGAGCACTGAGTTTGGGCTGAAGATCAATCCGACGAAAACTCAAGTGGCTGTTGTGGGAAGTTCCCGAACGGTCTCTAGGATTGATTGGGCGACACTTCCCCAGGTTTCTTTCAACAACACCATTGTTCCTATAGCTCACACTGTGAAGAACCTTGGGATTTATATCGATAGCACCCTTTCCTGGACCAAACAACTGCGAGGTCAGTCGTAAACTGTTTGCGTCTGCGGGCTCCCTGAGACGGCTTCGTAACTTTCTTCCCATCACCACTAAAATTGCGATAGCACAATCTCTTCTTCTCCCTATCCTGGACTATGCTGATGCCAGCTATCTCGATCTCACCCAAGACCAATTGGACAAGCTTGAGCGACTTCAAAATCTCTGTATCAGGTTCATATTTGGCTTGCGCAAGTATGACCATGTTTCTGAATTTCGAATCAAGCTCAAATGGCTTCCTATTCGCCTTCGCCGGAATGCCCACATACTTTCTTTGTTATATAATGTGCTCTTTAATCCTTCTAGTCCTTTTTATCTTAAAGAACGTTTTCAGTTCCTCTGTGACACACATTCTCGGTCCTTGAGATCATCGGAAAACCTGAAATTAAGCATTCGTATGCATTCCACATCCTTCTTCGACAAATCTTTCACGGTTCAAGCAGCTCGTTTGTGGAATGCATTACCTATTGAGGTAAGGCGTGCGCAAACATTGCCGACATTTAAGAAAATGGTGAAGGATCATTTCCTTTCTCTGTAACTATTCTTCTCCTTTCTCTGTTCTGTATTTGATATTTATTAGTATATTATTTTATTTGTATGTATGTATTTTATGTAATGTCTAAGTTATATTATTTCATGATAGTTTTTGTACACTGACAACCCTATGTCTACCTCCTCTCGTTCAGTCCATCCAAAGGTTGTCTGTAAGAGATTGCCCTGTGCGATAAGACCGCCCATTGTACACTTATCTTTATAAATGTTTTGTTCTGTAATTATTTAAGTGGTGTACAATAAAGTATATAATAAATAATAAATAGATTTGGTCATGTTGCAAATGTCTGTAGGTCAAACCCACGCTGCAGTAAGTGTGGCCATGATCACCCTGGTGATGGTTGCAACATTTCTGAGGGCGAGGCCTTCTGTGTGCTTTGCTCGGGAAACCACTTCGCTAATAGCAAGTCTTGCCCCGAGCATGGTAGACAGAAAGCCATTAAGACTGTCATGGCTGAGAAATCGATCTCGTATATTGAGGCTAGCAAAGCGATTCCAGCAGTGTCCTGCAACTACGCCAATGTCACTAAGTCACAGTCTTACCGCAAAACCGTCACTCTCAAGCCAAGGACCCATGCCCCACTTTCTCAATCCTATAATAAAGCTGCTCATCAGCAAATACTAAACACTCCTCAATCTTCACAGTCTAATGGCTGTGCTCTTAATAATAATACCCCCAGTAATAATACCATTTCAGTCATTGAACTTTTACTTAAAATTTTACCATTACTTATTTCCTCTACTTCAAATAACTCTCAATTACCGTCCAACGTTGCCGACCAACTTATTTCTCTCTTATTAAACATTAAAAATGGAGTCCCACCAAATATTTCTCCAGTGGAATGTGAGGAGCGTGTGGCATAAAAAGCACGACCTCATATTCCTCTTGAACAAATACAAGCCGTTGGCTTGTTCCATAGCTGAGACTTGGCTCACCCCAAGTCTTAGCTTCCGTATGCCACATTTTAACATTCTTATGTGTGATAGATCCGATGGGTACGGAGGGTCAGCTCTCTTCGTTAATAATCGGGTCCCACTTTCTCCCTTTTCTTTGCCTCCATTCGATGGCAATTTGAGTATTGTAGCGGGAAGGGTCGAGGGCATCACAGTGTTTTCAATTTATATTGCACACCCTCATCCTGATTTTCTAGCTGTTTTAAGAAACCTTTTTACTAATGTGCAAGGCCCATTGATGGTCATGGGTGACTTTAATTGCCACCACTATAGATGGAGATCTGAACGCTATGATGCCTTCGGTGTAGCGCTGTTTGAAATTTTGGATGATCTAAATCTCTGCATTTTAAATAATGGCTGTCCAACTCGTAGATCTCCTCCTGGTCAACAAAAGAGTTGTGTAGACCTAACATTTTGTTCGGTGGAATTGGCTACATCTACTCACTGGGAATGTACGGCCTTGACACATGGTAGTGATAATTACCCCATTGTCATTTCTTTAATTAATAGAACATATTTAGAAAAAACCTCGCCTCCACTTTTGAAATACAACCTATCCAAACCAGATTGGACTAGGTTTGTCTCATTATTGGAGGATAAAATTGATTCTCTTCCTAATTTAAATTCATGGTTATCAAACCCCTCTGGTCACTACCATGCCAAAAGTTGTTATGAGAGTTTTGTGACAGCTGTTACCTCGAGTGCAGATTCTTCTGTTCCGCTAAAAAACAGTGCCAGAAATAAAACTCCCTTCACCCCCATGGTGGGATTCAAAATGCACCTCCGCGGTTAAAGCAAGGAATGAGGCTGAGAGACGCTATAATACAGATATGTGTACCAATAACATTCTGGCATACCTCCAGACTAACGCTAGAGCCAAACGTCTTCTTCGCAAGAAGAAACGTGCTGGCTGGGTGAAATTCTGCACCTCCTTGTCTCCTTCTACTCCAATCGCAGTAGTCTGGCAAACAATTAAAAGGTTTAGACGTGGATGTTTTCCCTCTACTTCTTCACCAATATCTAGGGAAACAGCTGAACTTTTCTTTGACAAAATAGCTCCACCATATGTGCCCCTCTTATCCGAATGTGTGAATATAGGTAATGTTTCAAATTTAGCAGAGGATCCCTTCGATGCACCTTTTACTTTGGAAGAACTGAATGTGGTACTCCATCATGTCCGGGACTCAGCTTCTGGTATTGATGGGGTGCCATATTCTTTCATTTGTCATGCTGGTGACAAGGCAAAAACCTACTTTCTAAATATAATTAACTTTTGTTATAGTCAAGGCTGGGTACCAGACCAATGGAAGCTCCAAATTATAATTCCCTTATTGAAACCTGGCAAACATGCAGATGATCCGAATGGTCTTCGGCCTATTGCTTTGTCCTGGCCAAACTACTGGAACACTTAATTAAAAATCGTCTCAACTGGATAGTCTAGTCGAGAGATTTACTGCCGTATTTCCAATTTGGTTTCAGAAAAGGGCTTGGTACAATGGACAGTATCGGTGTCCTAGTTACGGATATTCGCCTAGCCTTCTCGAAAAACCAATCCCTTGTTGCCGCATTCCTCGACATCTCCTCCGCATATGATAACGTTCTCCTTCCCGTACTCAGGCAAAAATTGCAACAGCTGAGTCTTCCGGCTAAGATGATCCAATGCATATGCAGCCTCCTTATGTCCCGGTCACTGGTTTTGAGGGTCCAGGGGGAGGAGTTTGAGGAGAGGCAGACGTGGAAGGGGCTCCCACAGGGCTTTGTCCTCAGTCCGCTTCTATACAATTTGTATACGGCCGACATTGGGTCCTGTTTAAACAATGATTGTCAAATTCTACAATACGCCGATGACATTGTTTTGTACGTGACAGATCCTTCGATCGTCGATGCTGCTTCATCTCTATGCCTCTCTTTGGATTCTTTGAACCAGTGACTTTTAAGCCATGGCCTTTCCCTTTCCGCACCTAAAAGTTCGGCAGTAATATTCTCTCGCAAAAGACAGCGTCCTCAGGTCTCCGTGAATATTTCTGGTCAATATATCCCTGTAGTAGCCAAAGCTAAATTCTTAGGCGTCATTTTGGACCCAAAATTAACAGGTAAGTATCACGTAAATTCTCTTATCCAAAAATGTGAACGGAAAATTTCAATTTAAAAGTTCAAGCTGGTGTTTGGTGGGGTGCTCACCCTTACACCATGAAATTAGTATACAATGCTTTAGTTCGCAGCGTTTTAGATTATGGAACATTTCAACTGATTCCTTGTAACACGGGCGCTCTGGCGGGGCTGGATAGGGTTCAGTCCAAGTCCCTTGGGATCATCTCAGGTTGTATGAAGTCCTTTCCTATTAACGACTTGCAGGTCGAATGCGCTGACCCTACCCTTGCCCTGAGGCGGCAATATCTAGCCTCCCGTTTTCTGTCTAAGATAATTTCCAGATCGTCCCACCCCCTATTAGCGAGATTGAATGAGCTTAATGCCATATGCAGAAGCTCAAGTTTTTGGAGAAAAAAAGAAATACCTTTAATCCTTAGAGCCTTCCGAACTCTTCAAAATTTAGCGTGTCCGATTTTCCAGTATCCCAGACTCCCCCTTTTTAGCTTCGCTTATGAAGTTATTTGTTTTTCCCCCAAAATTTTCTATGATATTGGTATATCAAAAACATCTCCATCAGCGAATTCGGCCTTCAATGCGGTGGTAGGCAATTCAATGGGAAGGGTTTCAATTATTTTTTACTGATGCATCAAAATTAAATGATATTGAAAATACTGGTGCCGCTGTTTACTACCAAAACTCCAGAATAATCTTACAATTTAAATGTCCGAAAGAGTCTTCTGTATTCACCGGTGAGTGTGTGGCTATATTGGAAGCCTGCGTTTTTATTGAATCACAAACTAATATTGATAAAGCCGTCATTTTTACAGACTCACTTAGTTGTTTGCAGGCCTTAGCACAAAGTCCGTTTAAAAATAGAATACATAGCCCTTTAATCTTATAAATTTAAAAATCTTTATTCGCATGTGCTAGCAGTCAAAGAGAAGTTCAGTTAGTTTGGATACCTAGTCATTGTGGCATCAAGGGTAACGAATGTGTTGATGTACCGGCTAAAGATGCGTGTTCATGTAACGGCCGATCTCTCACATAATTCGCACCTGAGTTATGATCTGTTGTCCCTTCCTAAATTGAATCTTCAGAGTTCATGGCAGGAGCATTGGAATATCTCTAGCAGAAAGAAAGGCAAATTTTTCCATGCTGTCCAACCGGCCATAAATCGAAAACCATGGTTCTTTGGTTTCAGGAAGGTTTCCAAAACTGCTATTTCTGTCCTTTGCAGAATCCGACTAGGTTTTTGCTGCACCCCCGTATTCCTCCATAAAATCCATGTACGCGATTCTTCTCTCTGCGAGTGTGGATTAGGCGAGGGTACCCTAGATCACATTTTTTTTTAATGTTCTAACAACGTCCCCTCGCTTGATTTGTACCGCCGTCTTCCTAAATTTAAGATCCCTCTCCCAATAAATTTCCCCTCTCTCCTCACTTATTCCTCCCCGAACTCCTTGTGGCACTGACGATTTTCATCCGCCACAACAATATAAAATTATGAGTTAAAACTTTAAACTCTCCCCTATTTGTATGTGGCATACAATGTATATTTAAAGTGTTAACAATTATATTATTATTCATGTATTTTTATTTTTTGTTTGTTTCAGTCCTGTAATAACACAACAAGTGTCAACTGTATTAAATTGAAGAATTTCGTACCTATATACAGTTCCGGTTTTTAATTTTTTAATAACACATTCTAGCTCTTCCTTTTAACTTTAGACATTGGCAGAATAGTCGACATCGGCTTTGCTTGCCATAAAAAAATATAGAATACAATAGAACTAAACTTTATAACATTGTGGGTAGATTTCAAAAACAATACCCACACGTTTTGTCGCCAACATTGATCGCAGTTACTCTCGTATATTGCTATTCATCAAGAATCCTAGAGAGCGCGGTAAATAATCATTTAACTTTGAGTTACTTGGATTAGAATGAGGTATTTAATTTCATAGTCAAACTTAAGTGTCCATCTGGTCTAGCGGTTAACACTGCTTGATTAACCACTACAAGACTGATTCGAATCCCGAACACATACAAATAATATTATTTTATGTTACTTCGCTTTTTTTTTCTATACACATTTTATACATTTTAAAATATTATTTTTAACTTAAAAAGTGTTTAGTTAATTGGATCTTTAGCATTGCATTTGAATGAAGGTAGAACTTTTTATTTTATTCGGTAAAATCACCGAAGATAAGGATATATTGAAAATATGATTTGCTTGAAGAAACACTTAATAAAACGTTGTTGGTTGGTGAACTTTAATCAGAGCGTTCGAGGTATTATAATAGCGGTGTTTATTTGAATATGATTATACTTCAATGCTGCATCCTCGAGATTTAATACACATTGTAGTACGGTCCCCAGAGTACTGCATTGCCACACAGTTCAAAGCCTAAAAAAATAATAAGAAATGTTCGTTTGTTAGTCTATGGCTGAGCCTATGTCATCTGTCAATGGTCGCGTCATTCGTTCTTCGTGTGTTGCATTGCTACAACCAATTTCTTATTTTTTTCTCAAATTCTATACTTTAAATACGGCGAAAAAGATCATGGGGAAAAGAAAACACGATGATGAAGATTATCTGAGGCGTAAGAACCAACGATACGAAAATAATTTCAAGAAAAACGTAAGTACCCGCCGTATCCACGTGCTTTTACTATCATAGTGTTTACTGATTACTTACGTCCTATATGTTGTTATCTTAATGAAATAACACTCGATGTTATTCTGATAACAAAAATAGTATTTCTTAACGAGGTAACACGTGATGTTATCCAGAAATACAATATATAAATACCTACTTTCTTAACGAGGTAGTACGTGATACTATCCTGAAAGTAACCGCCATTTTGTTTTCTCACCACCAAAAAGTCCACCTTGCAACCTTGAGTTCACGTGATGCATAATAATATGATGAAAACCATAGTTCGAAAATATTATTGATGAAATATCTGTCGGCAATACCGAACAAGATGCGCGAGAAATACCGCCATTGTTGTAAAATCAATCAGACTCCAAGTGACGTCTGGGAGGTTATTGAAACTTCCACAACTGACATTACTTCAGAGATTCTCAAAATCCTTGGTGAAGCAAAGAATATGGATCCTACACTCCTAAAAAATATACCACAAGAAGTCTCTGAACCTTGGGAGGAAAAATGTACTCGATGGTTTGGATAATTAATGGACAAAGATTTTCAGAAAACTGAAAACCTTGTGCCGGAGAACTTCACGTTAGTTCGTGCTACAAAACTTTATCCTGAAGTCATGTCAATACTGTCGTAACCGGCCAAACACGCAGAATCAACAAAAACAGCTTGGCATGGGGATCCGTGGCCTAGCAAATTTAACAAACTAACTGGATAATTTGCTACGAATCGACACCAACAGCCACCGACATCAACGGCGAGGTGAACCAAACCAATAAGATACCCACTACTCAGCGCAGCCGATAAACGGGAGTCAGCAAGAAGTAAGGTACGACGAGAGGAACTGCCGTTGAAAGTAAACCCCGCAGGTAGAATTAAACATTTGGTTAAATATTGGCAGTTGTCAACAGATGATCCTGTCATATAATCTTACGTTAATGGTTATAAAATACCGTTTATTGGGCAAATGGTTTAAAAACCTGAACCCAATTACCCACCATCTCCTTATGGAGAAATGAGATTTAAAAACTTATCGATTTAGAGAAATTTGTAAATGTTCTGATCTACATCAACAGTTTATATCACCGACTTTTTTAACACATATAATTACAGGTTATTTATCCTAAAATTATATTATCCTTAATAAGTTCTTACCAACTCAACAATTTATAATGGCTAAGGTCCAGTCCTAGTGTTTACTAATTAACTCAAACCAGTTCTGTCTCATTTCAGACGTCATGGTCATAAACGTAAAATAAATGCCATTTGTATAGGAGATACTTATGTTTCCTGCCTTAAGACATAAATTCAGTACAAAGCAATCTGTCTGGCCTTTGCCCAACTATTCGTATGTTGGGGTTGGCTTCCAGTCTAACCGGGTTCAGCTGAATACCAGCATTTTACATGGAGCAAACAAAATCATCTTTCATAATACAAACATTTGATAGATTAAGTTTAGTAATCAATTTAGAAAAAAGTTCATTTATACCAAACCGTATCCGCAAATTCTTAGGATTTCTTATCACCTCACTATGTATGTTTCTGCAATTACTTGACTATAAAGTTAAGAGAATAAAGAAACTTATCTGTAAATATAGCCGTAAATATAACGTCCCTAACCAAGACTTTTCAAAACTAATCGTTACATTAACAACTGCATGTCCAGCCATAGCGTATGGATGGGGCATATATTAAATGATTAGAACGGGAGAAATATTTGACACTTTTGAAGTCTAATGACAACCAACCATAAGGCAAACATATCCATAAGTCCTTAGGTGGAATCAAATATCTTTCAGAAATAAAATTCGTGATAGCTCCTTCGAACTGGAAATATGAATTGACTCTTCGCATACAGGCTGGAGTGCAGCCTGCGTGTAAAGTGAGTTAATGGCAGCATTCTAGTGCCTAAGAGTTTTAAAAAATAAATAAAATTTACACGTCCTTCTTAGAAAAGACAAAAAGATTGCCACACAATTACACACATCAAGAAAATGTGTGGCACTCTATACCCCCATTTTAATGATACACGTACCTATGGCAATCGATTAAAAAGGTATATACATCACACATACACATTTATAAAATCTAGAGAGAACACCGATGCAGACTAAGCTGGTATACTAAAGTTAATATTGAACGATAGTTAGATTCTCGATCTTCTCTTTCTTTTCGTGTGAGGTGTGGCCACCTCTGGTGTCAGAATTAATTAAGCCGCCTCTGGGAATGCCACCGGCCTCTGACTTGGCTATTTCAGACTTACATTATAACTATATAAGTCCAGGTTTCCTCACGATGTTTTCCTTCACCGTTGCCTGTGATGTCCAAGATAAACTTAGAAAGTGTGAATTTTCGAGCAAGTACCAATGTGAATTTGAAAAATTCACATTGGTACTTGCTCGAATTCGAACCTACGACCTCAAGCACGACAGGTGAGATCTAAGCCACTGGGCCACCACGACACTACATCAGATTCTCGATGATTTAGATTTATTAACACAACATTTGAATAAACTGTAATAAATTTGCTTACACCGAGCAAAAAATATGCAGAATATTTATCCTGGAGAGATGACCCAGATGCCTATGATATACACGCCTTTACAATACCGTGGCATAACTGTTTCTTTTGAAGGGTTTTCCACCTTTTGTTCTTATCGTAAGATGCCTAAAGACGATAATCTACGACAAAGCAACTGACATAATTATCGATCCATTATTGGCCTACTCAATCATAATTCCCCTAGTTAAAACTCTTTGCTTCTGAGATAATGTTTCTTAAACCTAGTGACATTAATTTAGTATATCCTTCCAGAGAACCACAACTTACATGGAAAAAACTTACCCCGGCTTGGGCTATATTGTCAAGAAATGGTACAAAAGGCAAAAATGTATCTTTATGTTTATTTTTTTTTTTTCATTCGAAGTCAAATTCAAATGTGTTTATTTGAAGTAGGCCATTAAGCGGCACTTTTGAACGTTTAAATTAAAATTTACAAATAATAAAAATTGGATCGGAAAAGTATTTTTTTTTTTCATTTTTTGTCTTTCGTACCGAAGCAACAGACAATGGTGAATTTTTTTGTCTAGTAATGACATTTATAAGTATGTATAATGTCATCCTTAAGGTGGTTTTGTTTTATTCATAGTGTTGATCACTTAAATATGTATCTCAATGTCATTTATCCAAAAATGTCTATCAGAGGAATTTAACAAAGGTGCAAGTTGTGGGACATTAAATTCTTTTCACTCTTTATTAAAATTAATCTTACCAAAAATTCAAATGGAAAATGATTTCATTTGTAGATTCTTTATGGATGTTTTTAAAATTACTTTCCCTAAGTATATATACTACTTGGAACCTTAATCTAGTTTTAGATTACCTTCATCTTCTTCAAGAAGAAGGACCTATCTAATTTCTGTTTCTAAAAAAGCTCTAAGCTTTGCTCGCGTTGTCCACGAGACTAAGAATACAAACGTAGTCATTGGTCAATATTGATTATGTTCAAGTAACAGAAACAGGATTAATATTACAATGATTGAAAATATGGTTATATTTCTTCGTTTTCTAGAAGATATATGATATAATTAAAACTTCTGCAACGATCAGTAAAAATCTTTGCTTGTTTTTACCTTTTTGGAATGACAAACATTTACAATCAATATTTTCAGCAAAAAGCCTGATTTCTTAAATAGAACATTTTGCCTATTTAGAAACACTTAACTCCGATAAGTTATTTGAATTGTTTTTCTCAGATAAAAGAGTTTCTTTAAAATTCCACACACAACCTGTACCTACCAGTTCAGTCCATCAGATGCTGGATCAAACAAACCTTTAGTGATAGTGTTGCGGATGTAAATACATTCACTGCCTCCAGCACTAGACATGCATCCACGCCATCGCCACTGGATCTGGACTAGATCTGACCCGTACTATGACGTGCCAAAACTATCATGGTGCGACTGGGAAAAAGGGACATATGTATACAAGTCATATAAATCTGTCGCTTACGCACACTCGAAGTATGCTTGCTCTAAGAGCTTAGGCGACTCAATTGAAAGAATCAAAAAGATTGCTGGATAGACTGTAAATCAAAATATATTTATTGCAAAAAATTTACATGTCCATTCTGTACAAGACAGGGTATTTGCTGATGACATAATATATAACTTATTGAATAATTTAGTTTAAAAAGGGTCTTTTAATTGATTCTTCAGTAGTTTATTGTTACTTAATGTATCTAAGTACGTATCTAGCTATAATACCTTCTTCTTGGTAACTGGCTAGACAGATCTTGTTTTATTTTTAAAACAAATACCAAATTATTTACATGGGAACCTGAACACGCCGGATTTTCCATTCCACAATTAATATACTCTAAACATCTACAATGTGTATTAAATCTCGAGGATGCAGCATTGAAGTATAATTTATGGTTAACTGAACTTACCTGTAAGTGAACTTCAACCAAAATTATACGAAATGCTGCATCCGAAGAGATTTAACACCCTCCCTACCCATGTATTATATACCTATGCTATAGTTTTACCCTGAAATATTGTGGAATGGGATGAACTCTAAAACGAATGACGCGACCATTGAAAGATGACATAGGCTCAGCCATAGATTAACAAACGAACATTTCTTATTTTTTTTTTTAGGCTTTGAACTGTGTGGCAATGCAGTACTCTGGGGACCGTACTACAATGTGTATTAAATCTCTTCGGATGCAGCATTTCGTATAATTTTGGTTGAAGTTCACTTACAGGTAAGTTCAGTTAACCATAAATAATGCAAGCAAATATAAGTTTAGAAACTAGGAAACACATTGTTGCCTTGCATATATTATAGGCTAAATACAATCACAAATTTCTGATGAAACCGGATTGTGTATTATAAAATATGAAAATATGGTAGATGATATTTTTGTGTCAATTAAGAAAATAAATCGCTTTTTTGAAATGTTTAATAAATGTTTTTTTTATTTTTTAGAGGAGAACTGTGATACTTTGGATAATGAGGTTTGAGGAAGAAGGACGTCTCAAGAGTCGTGCATGAAGTGGGAGACCACCGCTTATAAGTCAGTCACAATGAAGTGTTATAGTGAATGAATATGAAAACAATGGTTTTATACCAACTAGGCGTTTTGCTAGTGAATTCGATACCTACGTCTGCGCACTGTTCGCCGCGCACTCCATGCCAAAGGAAAGAAGCGACTTCATTTCGTTTTTTTTAAACATGTTGTTCATCATATAATGTTATGGATTTTTTTTGTTTTGTTTGTTTTACAATGACGAGACACTGCATTGAATTTCTTTATTTTATTCTATAGTGCTTACAAACTAGAATCAGTGTTGGAAATCTTTTAACTTAGACCACCGCCTTATCTCGGGAACTTAGATTAAGAACCTACTCGGGAATGTGTTGAATTCGTTTCTTAACTAGTCGACAACGAATCATTTGTTTTTGTTTTACCCTCACTGGGATATTACTGCTAAAATGTTAGCATATTGTTGTATTGTAAGTGACAATTTGTCTTAATGTGAATAAATATTTAAACCGATCTAAGAAATAATTTATTATGTATTAAAAGTTTTAATTGTATTGCAATATTATTACTATTAAATTGATTGTTTCTATTATCGGTATTCTATGTAAACATCACTGTATCATATTTTATTTAAATCATTATTTATTTAAATCAATAGTTGGTTAGTTTTGAAACAGAGGATTTCCTGGTTATAGTAAACATATAGCATTGCATTGTTGAGGTTAAGCTTCAATCCTCTTTTTCTAGTGAAAACGAATAATTAAGCTATGGCCTCAATAATAATAGTTATCATATTATTTTTTTTTATCTGCCTAATATTTAAACTAGTGTTTATAATATTTATTAAATCAATAAATTACTTTATTTTCAACATGGTTTCTTTTTTAATGGTTGAGTATGAGCAATATTAACAAAAGATGCATAATAAACTTTTGTTTTTATTTTATACTTATTCTAAGATGCATACCTTTCGCGTAACTTACTAGTCATTATTTGTTACCATGAGCATAAGTTACCAAAAATACAAAAAGAAATTTCGTGCTGCCGATATTTGAACTCGCGTCTCTAATAGACGCCCGGTCCCGCTTTGGAGTGACACTCTCTCACGGATATGCCACGAGTTACGTTATCTGCTATGATGAATTTTAGACTTAGTTTTGAACCGGCTCGATACGGACTTTTGTAGTTATATCTAAGCGAAACGCGTAAGTATATATTTTTATCTTTGTGTGGTGTTGACCACGCCCCTTCACCTCGTAGTTAGACTGTAAGATGTCTTATTGTTTGCGTTTAAATATCACGCACACATGTATATGCACAGAACCGTGCAGGTGACTATAAACATTGAGATGGGACTGCACTTTTGACCCTTGACTGTACCGGCCCTTGAAACTTACACCATAACTGGCTAACTAGGGTCCAGAACTGAACATTAAGTGTAATTATTCTAGTTTAACGCTAAAACAGGCAGAACAATATCACCTTGTCTCTTGTATGCCCCGAGAGTATGTCAAAACCTAGACATGAACCACTTAAGTGGGGCTGAGACAAGGCCTAGGAATAGCTAGACGTATCTGACGTAGTTTGTGGAATAACATATCAACTGGGATCGATAGGGCTTAAGAAGATACTGTCTGTTGTACCTGTGTCCATGATGTAACTACATAAAGGCGACAGACTCCTTGAAATATGTCGTCCAAAATGTTTTTCTAGGTCATTTTTGTGGGTTTATGAAATTAATAATCTAAGCTGTTTATTTAGGGTATAGCTAGAGAACTTAAACTGATCGTGAAATGTGAGTTCGGTACTAACGCTCTAAACCTTAAATTTTCCCACGCCACAAGAATTACCTCTATTTTACACTCTGCAACGGACCGAGTCTGAATAGATCTAACACTAGCACACCTATTCGAAGAAGTAACAATGCGTTGCCACCAGTGAATACGAGTCAGCTCCATTCACTTCAAAAGAACCTCGTTCCACATATCCTGCATGCAACACAGTGTACGATATACACTTAAGGTGCAAGCCACCGACGACGACTTATTAATTGCGTTCTATTAACAAACCCATCAGGGTGATATTCCGAGTAACGGTTATGTATGTACCGTCTTCTGGGATTAATTATGTGTACGCGTGTATATAGGTATCGAGATCCTGGTTCGGAATTTGGAGAGAGCATACATTTAATCTTTGTGTTTTCCTTTTCCATCAATTTAGCAAGGTTCAGGCACAGATAATATAATACTAGCATACAGATGCCTCTTCCCATACAATGAAACTGTGCTACGTAACTAGCGTTTTTCATCTGATTATACCAATTACTTTTTGTAAATCGATCTCGTTCGGTTCCGTTCCATGGCGATAGATAGATCACCATCTAATAATCAATCGATATCGATAGATAAATCAAATAATCAATATAATCAGTACAGTACGTCGGGACAGTTTCTTTGTATGGGATGAGACCCCACAGGTTCAGGGCACTTGATACACATCTCTACATACTCACTATTTCAATTTTCGAATTGTTTCAGGCAAAATCTCTAACAGCAGCAAGAAGAGACTCGTGAGGAGTCTGGTATTTTCGAAAACTTTGTACGGCTCTGAATCCTGGGCAATTCCACTCTAGATCGAAGAAGTATTAAAGCCTTTGAGATGTGGTGTTGGAGAAGAATGTTGCGCATAACATGGACAGCATAGAGCACGAATAAGTCCATTCTCGACCAGCTCAACTTCTCTCCACGATTTACTACCAATGAGTCCTGAGCTACTTTGGTCATATCGCTCGGAAACAGCCGGACAGCCTGGAGAAACTGGTTGTGGTGCAGAAGGTGGATGGAAAGAGACCGCACGGCCTTTCACCTAATCGCTGGTCAGACCATATAGGGGCGATTACAGACTGACGGTGACCACTGCCCTGAGAGGAGCTGAATACAGAGTGGCGTGTATGTAGCTCGTCAGTAACTCCGTCAAAGCGTTCCAAGACGGGCACGAAATGAAGAAAGCGAATAAGAAGAAGAGATTGATTCCTGAATTTATTGATCAAAATTTTAACCCTGGCATCCGATTAAGCTGAATCTTAGCGTAATTATGTAACTTTGGAAACATTGAAATAATATGGTATTAGGGAGCTGGTCTTATTATGGAGCCGGAAGGTGGCCATGTCAACTCCTCAAGAAGATAAGATAGCACCATTATGTTTGGCTAATTTGTTTTTTATTTTTTAGTGATATTACATTTCGTACTTTTTAGTCGAATAAAAGCTTGTTTTAAAAGGATTTTTACTTTTACTTTCCGTCCAGCTTTCTATTTTACATTAGATGCACGCTTACGAAGTTTCATAATTATTATCAGGCATAGATAATAAAATGCAATACTTCATGGACGCTTACAATAGTGAAGCGATTTGCTTATTTACGCCATTATTCCCATAAATTAATATTCGTAGTTAAATCAAATTTACGTGGTAGTAAATATCGCAGTGTAAAGCTGTGAAGGTAAAATTTTGAATAAAGTGATATTGGATTCATAAATATAAAACAACAGCAAAAATAATAACAAATGAACTTACGATTTTAACTTAATGAATCGTTGGATTATTCTCCATATAAACTAGAATCATTACTTGAATCCTCACTAACATTTATAATCAATACTGGCATGCACAAATCATGCATAACAATGTAAAATTAATAAAATGAAATCGATAAAAAATTCTTCTTAAATAAATAATTATTTACTGAATGAAATTTCCATCCACTTCAATGTATATTTTGACTAACTTTTGATCTCCACCTATTAACAATACTAAAACTTCTACACGGCTTGTATATCCTATTCTAGAATCAGCACAAAACTTCCCCCTTGCAGACTCTCAAAGTAATCTCTCCTATTTGTTCGAACGTTCATTGTTAATTTATGCCAAAGTTGCTAAACTTTAGACTCTCAATAACTATTCCATTCCCCAGACAGTCGGTGAACAGTGTAGCGCTTAGCTTCTTATTTTTATATCGTAATAAAACAAACAAGATTTTTGTCCCAGCTAATATACATTTATGGTAACAAAGTCAAGGAATTAGAACATCTCAGTCCTCCAGAGACAGTCCTCTTCATTAACAATGCAAAAAATGTATTACAAACTCTTTCTGCTTAGCATCTTTCCCCTCTTTCGCATTTCATAGAAAGTTTGCCAGCGGACTGGGTATGGTTACCTACCGTACACATAAATTACAAAAATAATACCATGTTTCCGCTCTTCATGTTACGGTTGCTAGATTATGTTACACATATCTTAGGTTCAGGATCAAACTAGATTCGTAAGCCTGGATTAGCAGCTTAAAACATTTCCTGAGAAACTAGTGAACGTACTATCCTATGTAAATACAGGGCGACCCAAATTAGACGCGCTCGTTACAGCCAGACACACGTACGTGCACGAGTTACGACGAAAAAAATATGGAGCTATAAGTGAGGCCGCACACTTCACTGTCACTGGCTTAATAAGGACACGCCGTAAGTCGACAAATCCCTAGAGATTGGTGTCCACCGACCAACATATTTCCTAAGCCGCCGAATACATGTTGTTGCTAAACATTAACGTTTATAGGACGTATAAACAGGCCCACCCGAATTAGGTAGGTGGGACTAATTTAAAACGTTACACAGCGCCATGATAAAACGATTCCATTATCAATTCAAAGGGTTGCACAATAAAAAAAAATTACACCACCGAGACGGTCTGGTGTCGTTATAAATATAATAATTGCGTACTTTGCGGTAACGGTATGCGATGATTTGGAGCCCGAAGAAACTCGAGCAAACATTATAAAAAATAGTACATTATGGTACAAGTGTGTAACGTTGGTGATTACCGCTGAGGCGCCATTGAGACCCGAGCCGTCAGGTGAGGGTCTTAAGAGAGCCGAGGACGGTAATCATCAATACACACGTGTAACATACGACATTTTTCAACACACTTGAGAAGAAAATAATACAAAAAAATCATTTCCAACAGTGAAAACGAGTTGTGAATTTTTTTTCGCAATGGCGGGCAAAATAAATCAGTTTTCCTATGCGCGCGCATCTAACAATGGCGATCGGCCACCACAGAACATTTTTACTCTAGCGATCGGCCACAGACTAAAAAGTTTTCTTTTTTTTTGGCTTTTCGCGGATAGCGTTTTAGCCACGTACAAAATGGGGAATTTCAAGTTTTCTTTGTTACAGACAAAAACAAAAGTTATATTTGAGTGAAAGTTTTATTTATTAAACACGTACAAGTTGAAATTATTTATTTAAATACGAAGTTGCATGAAATGTGTTGCATTTGTACTATTGAGCACGATCTGTTTTGTATCGAAACTTTTTTAAGAACAAAGCAACTCAATCAATAAATAAAAAATAAAAAAAACTCTATAACTCACTTGTGAACAATGAAAAAGTCACAGTTTGATAATAGGTGTCATTATGTGCCTAATTGCGGTGAAACTAGAGCCACTTTATGAGCAAGTTTGTTGAAAAATTGTTATCGAAATACTGTTCTCTATACACATTTTTTCTGAAAAGGAACTCTTGTTATGGAATAACATTTTCATTAAAAAACAAAGCTCTTTAACATTCATACATGCAAAATCGTATCCAAATTAGGTATTAAAACCTTTTACAAAAATATACCACCGACTTCCAAAACTTTTAATTTTTCTGTATTTAGTTGTGATACTCGTACATAATTAGCAAATTATATAGTATGGTGCATTATAGATGTACAAAGTGATACCAGAATAAATTACCCGAATAACATAAAACTTGAATATAACCGGTGAAATGAGACTGTATACATCTGCGTACCCCTCTATAGCGTACCGGCGTGATGTTATGTTGTGAAATGGCGCAAACAATAAACAGACATGCGATTGCAGCAATGCCGTTGTTTATTGAAGAGTTCTATTGTATATATCCGAAGTTCTTCATCAGACCTTAACCAACTTTAAATGGAACCACATGAGAAGCATCAGCTTTCAAATAAAAAAAAATCATCAAACCAGGTTCACCAAGTAAAGAGTTCTGAGGTAACACACATAAAAAATACAGTCGAATTGAGAACCTCCTCCTTTTTGAAGTCGGTTAAAAAGTATACATAACGCGGTTTTCAGAGTTTCAGAAGCCAAACGGTGGCAAACGCTGCTTAAAGTTTGCTAATGACACTAGCCAACTGTTATTTGAAAAATAATTACCTGTTTGCCCAATACAGTGACTTGGCTATGATCTCACTATTCCACGCAAGTTATTACCCACTTTCGAAATGGTCCCAGCTCGTAACTTTCAGAAAAGTTTAATTTCCGCCTTCATAACGTAAAGAGATGGAACCTGGTGATCATTTACAGTCTCTATTGCTTTGGGATCTTCTATTCACTATATTAAATAGAGATACCTTGGTGAAAGAACGGGAATTCCCTTTGTAATTCAACACAAGGATTTTTATAGACTTATGAGACTTTTTTATGGATTTATATTTGCCCTATAGCTCAGATAAAAAAAATAAAGAACCTGAAGGAACTATGGATGTTTTTTCATAATGTCCCTATATAGGTTGTATGCATGCTTATAACGCAAGTTATGGCATAACAGCGTTCATGTAACTCATCGAAAACTTGATGAAGTGTGTTTTGATAGTATAGCCAACATTCGGTCTCCCACATACTTTCACAGTACTTATTTTTTTATACTTTCTTAATAAGAACAAAATTCTTAATAATTAATTACAATCTAGCCTAAAAGTCTAAGCAATTTAACTCTAACTTAATACGTTACGTTACATATTATGTTGTTATTATGTTGGTGTTGTGTTATGTGTTTCCGAACGCATTCAACCCGAATCTCTTCAAAGTTAGAGTGAACAGGCTTCTGTTGGGTAAGCTCACTCCATCGTCGACTCTGTCTCTGTCACCTATGACTTAGACTAGAGTCAAGAGCAAACCCATCACAAATAAAAAAATAAAAATAAACTATGAATAGTGTCCATTTGTACTTTTACACAAGTACCACTTCCTTAGAGTCTGATATAATTTATAAAAACACGTTCATGTGTTGTATGTATAGCACAACATTGTCACTATTATTCATTCACTTTGTACACTACAGTAATTCAAAAGGTTTGGTTATTTTTAGCCTACGCACTAAGTCTATGTTTATTTATTTATGTATTCTTTATTGTACACCAGAAAATACAGTAACAAAAGAAACTTAAAACTAAAAATATACAACGGGCGGCCTTATCGCATTCCGCGATCTCTTCCAGGCAACCTGGAATGGACAGTGATTGCCTGGACATGACATGGGGTTGTCTAGCAGCTGGATAGCCTCAACATTCACGTGTCTATGAAGTCTGCGTTCCTGAGCTTCAGCAAATTTTTGGATGACGGTGGTGACGAATTCCATTGTTTTGATATTTTTGAATTATTTTGACGTTGCTTTGTTTAGAACAGCCCCAAAGTTGGATACCATACATCCAAATTGACATCAATATATGCTTATATAGGGTTATTTTATTATGTATTGATAGACAAGATTTTCTTCCGAGTAACCAATACATACTTTAATAACGTATATCGAGTGCCTGTCTTTTCTTTTTAACGTGAGCTTTGCCGTCGTTGCTAATACCTTTTTAGTTGGGAAAACCGTCTTATTGAAAAGGGTAATAGATACAGCGATAAACAGCCAGGTAAACATGTGTGTTTATTCTGTGATAGTTGCCTTAAGTTAAGTATAAGTAAGAAGTTAAACATAAGTAACTAAAATCACAGTTGTGAATTTAACATCTATGTGTTCAGGTTCGCGGTGGCTCAGGAAAAAATACCTTTTTTTTTATCGTGGGGATATGTTCCTACCACGGGGAGAAAGCGCAGTTATGTGGGACTCTAACCCACTAAAACTCCACGGTTTCCTCCTGTGCCGCTTATGGCAGGAACACGGGCACGCGTTAGCACTCACCGCGAACCCGCCGCGGCTGTCCGTCACCGGACCCTCCTCTGGGGAGTATCCCCCATCACCCGGTGCACCAGAACACACTATGCACCGTGACCACCCCAGGGACCAAACCAGCACATGGGTCCCTTGGGGACCAAGGTGACGGGTTTGACGGGTCGAGGGCAATGGCCCCGCCACCTACCATTTTTCGGCCGCAGGGGATAGGGAGAGCGGCCATTGCTATACCGACACTCCTCTTCCCCTGCGGCCCCACCGCGTCCGCCGCGATCGTACGGGTTTGGAAGAACCCATACGACATCGCGGCCCGCCTCAGTTGCGATATCGCCCAAGCAGCATCGCAACCAACATGTTGGCCGCTACGTCGTCGGCTTATCGGCAAAAACCCTGACGAGCGGCCCCTCCTCGGGTTCCTCTTCACTTTACCGTGTGTGACCAAGCCACGGTTACTAAGCCCCCCCGCCTCGATAATGCGGGAACCCACCGGGGAGGAAGTAGGTACGTCTAAGTTAACTGTACTTGTTTTACGGCCGGTTGCCACCTTTTTTTTTTTGTTCCGGGGTTGAAAATCCTCATTGGATGTCCTCCGCCCTGGGAGGGGCGAGGGTTCTGTCAGACTCGTACTGACTAAAAACCACCCCAGTGTTCCATCTCACACCTAGGCTGGGGGTCCCGGGAACAACTATACTTCCGCAACCCCCGGCTAGTGCCGGCCCGCATCTGCGGGCTTCGATCTCGGGTTGGGGGGGAGTGAGGTTTTGGACTCCCCCCATGACGTCTAAGAGGGGCGGGCTTGGAACACTATGCGTCGCCACCTCGGGTCCTGATGTGTGGGGGGCGACGGACGTCCCCGAGTCCGTCGCCCCTGGACCCATTTAGGGGGGCTGGAAGAGGGCGTTGTCCGCCCTCCGCCGACGCCCGGCGCGTCTGCTGCGGATCCCTGTTTATGCGACACAGGTACTTCCCGAAGCAACCATGCCCCGAGAGCACCTGCGTCACCCGAAACGACAGGGAGCCGTGCCTTCTCCCGAGCCAGCGCTCGAGCACTGGCCGGACCGCCTCGTTGGTAATGAGGCCGGCGGTAGGGCGTGAAAGCCTGTCCCGCCATTCCGCCACTAGGACCTCACGAAGCTGAGACTGACGCAACTCCATGTGTCGCTGCATCAGCCTTTCATCCCGCGCCCGCGCTTCCTCGCGCCACCGATACAGTGACGCGAGTACCTTCGCCTCCAGGTCCCAGGGCGAGGATCCGGCCAGTGCACAAGCCGCCTCGTAGGAGATCGTGCGATACCCCCTGATGACTCTGATGGCCATCGCTCTCTGTGGCTTTCGCAAAACAGCGATGCTAAGGCCAAGGCGCCGTATGCGGCTCACCACCTGTGAGACCGCAGCCCTCGCCAGCAAAGCTGCCTCCCTGTACGAACTCCCCCGGGCGGTGACCAGCGTATCGTTCACGTAACACGTCAGGTCTAAGCCCGGTTGAAGTTCGCCCCTCAGCACCCAGTCGTGCCCGATGTTCCACAGGGGCGGGCCTAAGACCGAGCCCTGTGGAACACCGCACAACATGCGGTGCTGGTTTTCGACGCCATCACGTCCCACGTAGGTGACACACCTCTCCCCCAAATAAGCCCCGACGATGCGGCGGAGGTAGGGAGGCACTTGATGATACCGCAGTGCCTCCAGAACAGAACTCCAGGGCAGGGTGTTGAAGGCGTTGGAAATGTCCAAGGACACCGCCAACGTCACCCCACCCCGGGACACTGCTTCCTCCGCCAGGACTCTCACCTGCGATATCGCGTGAATGGAGCGCCCATGCCGAAAGCCGAACTGGCTTTCGTCCAGGTCCGGCCCCTCTCGGCCGGTTGCCACCTTTTTTTTTTTTTTTTTTTTTTTTTTTTTTTCTGGGGTGGAAAATCCTCATTGGATGTCCTCCGCCCTGGGGGGAGCGGAGGGGTCTGTCAGACTCATACTGACTAAAAACCACCCCGGTGTTCCGTCTCACACCTACACCGGGGGTCGCGGGAACAACGATACTTCCGCAACCCCCGGCTAGTGCCGGCCCGCCTCTGCGGGCCACGACCTCGGGTTGGGGGGGAGTGAGGTGTTTGACTCCCCCGCAACGTCTGAGATGGGCGCGCGTGGAACACTACGCGCCGCCACCTCGGGTCCAGATGTTTGGGGGGCGACGGACGTCCCCGAGTCCGTCGCCCCTGGACCCATTTACGGGGGCCGGAAAAGGGCGTTGTCCGCCCTCCGCCGACGCCCGGCGCGTCTGCTGCGGATCGGGTTAGCGGATGAAATCTCCCTTTCCCTCTCCGCAGCCTCCTTCTGCGAGACCACTGTTTCGCAGAAGGATACCACCGCGTCCCAGGACTCTTCACTGCCGACCATTGACTCGACTACGGCCGGCAGCGACAGGTCACTGCCTACTTCTGAGATGAGGGCACGGCGCGGCTCCTCCCAAGCGGCACATTCTGCCAGCGTATGCCGTGCCGTTTCCTCCCGGCAGTCGACGCAGTGGTGACACCGGGCGTCCGGCTCCCTGTTTATGCGACACAGGTACTTCCCGAAGCAACCATGCCCCGAGAGCACCTGCGTCACCCGAAACGACAGGGAGCCGTGCCTCCTCCCGAGCCAGTGCTCGAGCACTGGCCGGACCGCCTCGATAGTGACGAGGCCGGCGGTAGGGCGTGCAAGCCTGTCCCGCCATTCCGCCACCAGGACCTCGCGGAGCTGAGACCGACGCAACTCCATATGTCGCTGCATCGGCCCTTCGCCCCGCGCCCGCGCTTCCTCGCGCCACCGATACAGTGACGCGAGTACCTTCGCCTCCAGGTCCCAGGGCGGGGATCCGGCCAGTGCACAAGCCGCCTCGTAGGAGATCGTGCGATACCCCCTGATGACTCTGACGGCCATCGCTCTCTGCGGCTTTCGCAGAACAGCGATGCTGCCGGCCGTCAGATCAGTCGCCCAGATCGGGGCCCCATACAGGGCCATTGATCGCACGATCCCCACGTAGAGCCGCCTACAGGCAGCGCTCGGGCCCCCCAGATTGGGAAGCAGCGATGACAGCGCCCCAGCCGCGCCCAACAACTTGGGCGCCAGCCGCTGGAAATGGGGGCCGAAATCCCACCGGCTGTCGA
Organism: Orthosia cruda; assembly: GCA_964057195.1. Lineage (NCBI taxonomy): Eukaryota > Metazoa > Arthropoda > Insecta > Lepidoptera > Noctuidae > Orthosia > Orthosia cruda. The sequence continues at coordinate 18,645,718 of OZ059837.1, forward strand.
GCACCAATCCCAGGTACAGGCCGGTTGCCACCTGACCCAAGGCATTAGTTCTTCTGAAGAACTTGGGAGCCACCGTTGGAACAAAGTCTCTTCCGCCGCCTTCCCTACTACACCACCCTGCCTGGTAGTGTAGCCCCAGTGTAACCTGTGACCTCAATATGTAAGGGCAGCCATCCACTGTGCTTGTGCTCCCTCCACCTATTCTACTGTTCCGATATAAATTATCTCCACCTTCGCAGCCGTAGAAGTCTTCGCCCGTTACCCTGGGCTCGGGACTGCGTTATACTCCGCAGCACTGGGAGCCTGTCCAAACTTCGCCACCACTTCAACTCGGCCTACTGAATTGAAGGGTGCCCACCCCCGCGACTAGGACGCGCTGAACAGGAATCGCCCAAGTGGGTGACAGAGAAGTGGCTCTGCTACCCCAGGGGCCGGGCTAATGGCTGTGTATGATGCCCCAGCCAAAGGCAGATGCTCCAGCCAAAGGTTAAATTCTTTTTACTTCACCTATCTAAGAAAAACTTGGGCGGTCAAAACGTATCTAATAATGTCTTAATTATATAAATCTGTCTATTGGTTTGAAAAACTTGAGGTAAAAAAGAATATTACATACATACATCCGTGCGGAATACGCGCGAAAAACACCCTTTTCTTGCAGTCAGGTAAAAAAAGAAAAGTACAGCCGGATTAAGAACCTCCTCCTTTTTTGAAATCGGTTATAAAAAACACGAACGTATGTACACATAAACAACTAAACACATAATATACATGTACAAACAAGCGAACCGTATGGTGACGGACGTAAAGAATTTCACCATCCCATATCTTCCCGTGGGTGTCGTAAGAGGCGGCTAAGGGACACACCAGGAAATGGGCAGCAGCGTTCTCTGTGGACTTTACCAACAAACTGCGATCGCCAACCCGCCTGCCAAGCGTGGCGATTATGGCAAAGCCCCCCAAACCAAAATGAATAGAATAGAATATAAGTTTATTTCTCTCAAAAAGGTACATTTCGGTAAATAGTATCTAGGTTACAGCAGATTCAAACCTTTGTGAGAGCTGGAGTCTATACTGGGTTCAAGACCTGTATGACAGATCTCCAGGCTCACACCCTTAAAATTACAATATTATGGTGCACTTACGTACTACAACAATGTGAAAGTATCAAATTGAGAGGAAAAGATAATTATACAAAAACAAAAGGGGACGTGCTATGTGTGTCTATGGAGAGTGTTGTGTCCGTGAGCGCAATATAAGTCCTCACCCCAGCGCCCGTGAACACCAGGCGTGAGCACTTACTTGCCCGCGAATGTGTGTGTGTGTCTGTGTGTGACAAGGTGAAACGCGCTCTAGGATGGACGTGAATATTTACGGTAGGGGAAATTATTGTAAAATACTTAGTATATTTTCGGTCTCTGCATAATCCAATTTTAGTAGCCATGTCGTTAATGTTTTTTTACATTTTGATCTGCACATAGGGTATATATTTAATATTTTATTAGCCTTGTTATAGACGGAGCTACTGAGGAAAGGGAAACTACGTTGGGCTGAACGACAATTTGTGCGTATGGAGGGACAGACAGTATGTTTACGTCGTTTGGTGCCAAACTTGCATGGATCGTAGGGAGTCTGAGAGTGAGTGGTTAAAACAAGGTTAAGGATAAATAATTTGCGAACAGTGAGAACAGTACACGCTTCATAAAGATCGATGGTAGGAAAGCGGTAAGGTAACCGCCATCCAACCTTCAGGAGTGCCCTTTGCGCACGCTCCAGCTTCAGCAAGTGAGTTTTGGCAGATCCACCCCAAGTAGTTATGCAATATTGTAGAAGCGATTGGCCGAGGGCGAGATATACAAGTCTCAACACCGTAGTGTCTGAAACGTGACGAAGGGACTTAAAGATGTAGATCAACCTACGCAGTCGCGAGGTGAGTGTGTTTATGTGCACAGAGAATGACAAGCAGTCGTCAATTTGTACACCGAGATATTTGACACAATTTATGCGAGAAAGGCAGGGGCAATTACAAGTCGTAAGGTGATGTGAAATACAAGAGTGGACAATCAAGGGGCAAAGAGACGAAGGTTTCCCAGCGGAATTAAAAGAAAAGGTTAGGTAATTTGTTTTGTCAACATTTAAAGTAAGCAGGTTTTGAGCCAACCAGTTGGTGACAAGGTTAAGTCCGGACTGTGCATGCCTGAACACCATCTCCCAGGAGTCTCCGTGGAATACTAAGGCAGTAGCATCAGCATAGGTGAAGATGGATGCATAGGGAAGTGCTAGCCTGCAGATCTCATTTATATAAATGAGAAAAAGGGTCGGGCGGATAATGCTGCCCTGAGGGACCCCGTATGATATTGGGAGCTCGTCGCTCGTCCAGTCACCGATTCTGACGCACTGTCGTCTACCCGTGAGGTAACTCTCAAATAGAGCAAGTTGAATATTTCTTATACCGATCCTTTCTAGTTTAGCTATAAGATTGGGGACAGATATCGTATCGAATGCTTTTGCCAGATCCAAGAAAATACCAATTACCTTCTGTTTTTTATCCAAGTTGGAGAAGATGTTAGTGGTTAGGTCAAGCACAGCATTATTTGTGGAAATTCCGGAACGGAAACCATATTGAGAAGGAGAAAGGAGATGATTTTGCTCTAGGTACTTAACCAATCTGTTATTCATGAGCCTCTCAACTATTTTTGAAAGTGTAGGCAAAATGGATATAGGTCTGTAGTTATTTGACCGATTTCTGTCCCCGCCCTTATGCACAGGATGAACTATTGCCAACTTAAGCGCATCTGGAAAGATGCCGGAGGTAAAAACTAAATTACATATATGAGTCAGATGGGGGGTAAGAATATTTTTAAATTTCTTAAGAAACGTGCCCGACATGCCATCAGAGCCCACCGCACAGTCGCCCCTTAGCTTTCCTATCAAAATATCCAATTCTGATTCGTCTGTTCCCAGCATGACAAAACTGTGTTGATACGTTGGGGGAGCCTCGGTTTGTGTAGGTATGCACGTGGGGACGGATGGAACATTTTCAGCTAATGTACGTCCAATGCTAGCAAAGTACGCGTTCACTTCATTTACAGAGCGCTCTGGGTCGGAGGGTGACAGAAGAGCGTTGGCATGTGTTTTAACCTTTGATGTGTAGGTGATAGATTTTATAGCATCCCAGAGTTTTTTATTATTATTTTGTGCATTAGTTAAAAGGGTTTTATCATAATTAGTTTTAGTAGTTTTGAGAATCTTAGAGCAATAATTCCTGTACCTTTTAAAAGTTGTGTGAAGTATATTATTTTCGGGATTCTTTTTTAATTTCATGTGCATATTGTCTCGATTCCGTAGGCATTTAAGGAGCCCTGGAGTCATCCAGGGCTTACTTAGTCTTTTACGGTTGGGCAAGACCTTCAAAATAGAGTTTTTAACTATGATACGATTAATGGCGTTGATAAAGAAGTCAGTTGCTTCATTAACGTCTGGGGTGCTATAAACGGGGCTAAAATCGGTCTGAAGGAGGTCCATTTCAATTCTGTCAAAATCCAAAACTCTGGTCTGCTTTGCTTTATTCAAAGAAATATTGGAAGGGTTATTGTTTTCCATAAATAATAAAACAGTATCATGATCAGTGATCGAAGTGTTGGCGATGAAACAAAAAGCAGCTCTTTTCGTTTTTAATATTAGGTGATCAAGACAGGAGATATTTTGTCGTGTAGGAAGAGTGTGTGCTGGCAGCATTCCGTGATAGGCGAGCATTGTTAGATACTCAGTTGCACGTGAGTCATTACTGGTGTCGGAGATATTAATGTTTATGTCACCGGTTATGATTATATTTTTGTACGAAGATACAGATTTTAGTACTACATCCAAAGAATCCACGAACGCGGAGACATTCCGAACAGCAGGCGGGCGATACACTGCAATCAGGACGGTATCATTATTAAGTGTTAGCAACAAACAGTTCGCATCTTGGACCTGGGGCTCCGAAACAGAAACCTGAAGGTGGGAGCGGAAAAACACCATCACACCTTCATTCTGTGATCCATGTCGGTTTGTAGTGACGCAGGTATAGTCATGGATTGTAGGTAGGGGAGGAGAGTTGAAAAGCCAACATTCAGTAAGAATTATGAAATCCCAGGATGTATTACTTCTTTCCAAAAGCATTGTCAAGCTATCGAAATTCTTGATTACGCTGCGAATATTTTGACAGAGAAGTGAGAGAGAATTTCTGTGCAAATTAGCAATGTCGCTGCAGTCCTCAATCATACAGGTGGCAGACTCAGCTACTGAAATACTATCCAGGTCAGTCTGTATGTCATTTATGTTATTGAATTTTATAACAACAAAGATATAACATCAAGCTAATGCGGCAGTGGTTAAAAATGGTGGCATGAGCGATATCAGAAAATTGTGATTTATTACTTGGATAGCTTTGCGAATAACGTAAGTGCGAAACTATAAGCAGAGACGTGTTGAAAAGGTTGAAGTGCACTGGTGCATGCAGGGCATCAAAAGTGTGTGAGGTTGCGTATGACCTTAAGTAGTGTTGTGTGGAGTGTGATATTACAAGCAAAAAAGAGAAAACAATAATAAAAATACGACATGCAAAACTAGGAAGCAAAATAAATGCAATTTTAGAGGAACTAAGTCACAACGTGGCGCCCATAAGTTTATGAAGGTCGCTTTCGCAGTTAACACAAAACGGAAAAGAGCCTGCGGTCTTTTTTATATAAATTTTCCCGTGGCTCGACCAACAGCTTTCACATTTACCTTCCCTCTGGAGTCTGCGGCCCAAGTAGAAAAGATGCTTGCCATAGGAGGTTAGGGACTCGGTTATATATATAGGTTTCGGCGGGCCTGGCATCTCAATACTGGCTGTTGACAGTTTACTGTTACCGCTCTGCTTGTTATAGTTTCTGATGGCTTTTAGGACATTTTCCCTCAAAGTTGAGGTCGTAAATTCCGCAACAACAGTACCGATGGTGTGCGAGTCTTTTTTTGCCTTCAATCTGTAAATATTTTTGACTTCAGATGGTTTTATTTCCTCTTTAATCACAGTCCCAATCTTACAGAGGTTCTTCACTAATGATTCCCCACTTTCTGAGATAGAAGTAGGCAGGTTATTTATCTCAAGCAGAGCAGAGCGAGAGCAGCGTTCCAGGTAATCAACTTTGTATTCTAGTGAGGAAATCTGCCTTTTAAGGGTGGAGTTTTCTCGTTCAGTTGCATCTAGTCGCTCCATTAATTCATCGTACTTTCCGCTGACAAACTCCACAGATGTTTGGATCTTAGAGTTCTGTTCCGATATTTCGTCCATTGAAGATTTGAGGCAATCGAACTTTTTGTTTTGTTTGGACTCAAAAACAGTGAAAAGTTTAGTGATTTCGGATAAGAGCAGCGAATTGTCTGATTCGCTATCCTCAAAATTTGTGCCGTCGCCGAGACGGCGTTTCGTTCTGCGGTTCGCATTAACGAAGATATCATTAATTCTTTCCTTAGTGCCCGAAAGAGTGCTCAGTTCTGGCTCAGATGATGCTCCGTGGAGATTTGAGGCCAGCGGCAATACAATTTCGGGCACGGCCGTCTTTAATGCAGCAGTGTTTGGCGGTGGAGGTGAGCTCTGGACGCGAGACATCGTGAGCAGCAGGGGAAAATAAAAAGGCTGAATGTACTCACGGTTATACTTCTAAGTTAGTGAAAGCTCATACGAAACAATGCTCATCGCAGTCCTACCAACAAAACGCGCCGGCCGGCGCTGCGGCGTTGACGTCGAACGCAGGGTCTTGGAGGAAGCGAGGCAGCAATTATGAATACCGCGCTGTTCCCACGGAGGTGAAGGCGGCGCGTGCGGGGCGAGGGCTCGCTGCTCTTCGACGGAACTGTTGTGGTGGCGGGCACTTGTTTAATATGGAGAGCGTGAGAGGAGATTAGACACTCTGTCTGAACCACTACGGGCTAGGGTCGCGTATGCTAATAAATATTTTTAATTACAACAGAAAAACACGTCCATCCTCGAATACGGTATCGGGCGAGGAGTAATAGCAAAGCAGAAATAGCACACAAATAAAAGGCACCGAGTGCCTGGCAGCCCGTCTACCCTCGGCTACGGTAGCGGTGCAAAGAATCCCCGGAGTGGACCCGGCTACCCCAATAAACACCGACGACTCGATAATCCTCAAATCCGGTAACCTGCTCTATTTCCGAGAGGGTGACCGGCAGTCCCAGGGTGGTGTCGGCTTTATCGTCCACAAGTCCCTTGTGAACAACGTGGTGAAGATCGAGAGTGTGTCGACCAGGGTGGCGTACCTTATACTCAGAATATCAGCAAGATATTCGCTGAAGGTCATACAGGTCTACGCCCCGACCTCGGCACACCCCGATGACGAGGTAGAGACCATGTATGAGGATATCTCTAGAGCCATGCATGGTTCCAAAATTTACTTCACCGTTGTCATGGGGGACTTCAACGCGAAACTGGGCAAACGAGACGAGGATAAGCTGCAAGTAGGGCAATTTGGAGTTGGACGTCGGTACCACCGGGGTCAGCTACTGGCCAGTTTTATGGAGAAGGAGGGCCTCTACATGATGAACTCCTTCTTCAGAAAGCGTGAGCACAGGAAGTGGACCTGGCAAAGCCCCGATGGTGCAACTAAAAACGAGATCGACTTCATCATGCAACCAAGAAGCAAATGTTCAATGATGTCTCTGTGATCAACTCGTTAAAAACTGGGAGCGATCACCACATGGTAAGAGGCACATTGAACATTTATGTCAAGCTTGAAAGGTCTCGACTGATGAAGTCCACGCTCCGTCCAGCACAGATCCAGGTCCAAAACCCCGAGACCTTTCAACTCGAACTCCAGAACCGTTTCGAGTGCCTAGGGAGCTCCGTGGACGAATACAGTGATGGGTTCGTGGAAGCTATCCATACGGTCGGGTCTAAGTTTTTCAAGACCCGCCGTACAGATAGGAACAAAAAGCTCTCTGATCCTACTCTCAAGCTCATGAAGGAGAGGCGTGAGATAATCCTGCAGTCTTCAGACGATGCGCTGAAATACCGGCAGCTAAATAGACGGATCTCAAAGTCCTTGAAAAGCGACCTCCACCGCTTTAATACCGAGCGTATTAAAGACGCGATTGAACGGAACAAGGGCTCCAAGGTCTTTGCAAGAGATCTGTCTATTGGGCAGAGCCAGCTCGCGAAACTGAAGACCGATGATGGCAGGATCGTATCCGCCAAACCGGAGCTTCTGAGGGAGACCGAAAGATTCTATGGGCAGTTGTACACGTCAACCAGTAAACCCGTCGCGAATCTAGCGAATGACCAGCAGACTGCCAGCGAATGACAGACAGAAACAGCTAGATTGACCCGACACTATACCGAAGACATTCCGGACGTCAGCCTGTATAAGATTAGGATGGCTATGAAACAGCTAAAGAACATTAAGGCACCGGGTGATGACGGAATTACGGCCGAACTCCTGAAGGCGGGTGGAAAACCAGTACCTAAGGCCCTTCAGAAGCTGTTTGATTCCGTCATACTCGAGGGGAGGACGCCACCGGCATGGTGCAGGGGTGTGGTGGTACTCTTCTTCAAGAAGGGTGACAATGCCTTAATGAAGAACTATAGGCACATTACACTTCTTAGCCATGTTTACAAGCCGTTTTCAAGAGTCATCACGAATCGTCTCGCTCGCAGATTTGACGATTTCCAGCGTCCCGAACAAGCCGGATTCCGTTAAGGCTTTAGCACCGTAGACCACATACATACGCTGCGGCAGGTTATACAGAAGACAGAAGAGTACAACCTGCCTCTATGTTTAGCGTTTGTGGACTACAAGAAAGCCTTCGATTTGATCGAGACTTGGGCTGTGCTGCAGTCTCTCCAAAGGTGCCAAATTGATTACCGGTACATCGAGGTGTTGAAGTTTTTATACAAAAACGCCACCATGTCAGTTCGACTTCAGGATCAGACCTCGGAACCCGTACATTTGCAGCGAGGTGTGAGACAGGGAGACGTCATATCTCCGAAGCTGTTTACCGCTGCACTGGAGGACGTCTTCAAGGTTCTGGACTGGAGCGGGCTAGGCATCAGCGTCAATGGCGAGTACATCACTCACCTTTGGTTTGCCGATGATATAGTGGTTATGGCTGAGACCATGGAGGACCTCAATTACAAGTACAATGCTAGATGACCTCAGTAGAGTTTCCGAAAGAGTGGGTCTAAGGATAAACATGGACAAAACCAAGGTGATGCTGAATGCCACTCCTATCAAGGTCGGAGACTCTACACTCGAAGTTGTGGGCGACTATTTCTACCTGGGACAAACGATTCAGTTGGGTAGGGCCAACTTCGAGAAAGAGGTCAATCGTTGAATCCGACTCGGATGGGCAGCGTTTGGGAAGTTGCGCGGTATCTTCTCGTCCAACTTACCACAGTGTCTCAAGACAAAAAGCTTACAGTCACTCAAAGGGCAATGAAGAGGGCTATGCTCGGAGTTTCCTTGCGTGATCGAATCAGAAATGTAGAGATCCGCAAGAGAACCAGGGTTACCGACATAGCCCGAAGAATTGCCAAACTTAAGTGGCAGTGGGCAGGGCACATTGCTCGCAGAACGGATGGCCGATGGGGCAGAAAGGTTCTGGAGTGGCGACCGCGAACCGGAAGACGTTGCGTTGGAAGGCCTCCCACCAGGTGGACCGATGACCTGGTGAAGGTTGCGGGGATCCGCTGGTTGCGAGACGCACGGGACCGGTCAAAGTGGCGACGCTTGGGGGAGGCCTATGTCCAGCAGTGGACGTCTTTCGGCTGATATGATGATGATGAACAAGCGAATGTTTAAGTTTTTCATCAAATTAGGTGCTTACTATTACACGTCCGCAGTCCGCTCGAGTTGACCTTTGTCGCACGTCGTAACCAATGAGCTGGGATAACTCGCTGGCATTGAACGAGACTGTGTTATAAACAATAGCATATTAATAGGTAGGTAGATCGGTCAATAATGCAGGGTCTATTGAAGGTCGGTATGTTTAGCACATCCCACCCCAGTGCGTGGTGGCAATGCTGGAATGTCTAACCATAACTTGAGGCTATATGATTTGTTCTTCAACTTGAAATGAGCTTATTGTCCACAGTCAACTATATTTAATAATAAACTGCTTTTACCAGCCGCTTCGTGATAAGAATCGAATTCAAGGTCTACCCGAGAACCTAGTTTCATACACAAGAGTAATAATAATATATTCTACCGTCCATTCGGAAAAGAGAACGTAAGAGCAAGCGAAGTTTTAGCACCACATTGGAAATATTTGCTCAGTTTTAAAGAAATATGTAGAAGATATTTGGTCAACTTACGCTTTGCTCGGTGCTTGGAGCGAGAAAAGCGAGCTCGAAAGATTTTTGCATCACGTCTTTTAACACGTAACATTTTCTTGCAATCATTTACAGAAGAAAGAGTCGCTTTGTCAACCGCGGCATTTTAATATAAAGAGAATGCAGGATTCATGAGCAGGCGAAGCGAGCGAGAAAAGTTAAGCACCTAGGTTTTTTATTTAGCATACCTAGACCGCCCCTAATTAGATACTGGATTTTATTTACTACACATATTTAGTTGGCCTTGTATGGTAAATGATTAAAAAGCACTTTCATCTAAAGGACCGGGGCGGAATTTTTCCAAGGTAGTCCGCCAGCGGTTTTAGTTTATAGAAACAATATAACCTTCAATACAGGCAAAGATATATCTAAAGTACCGGAACAATTTCACACGTCCAATAACTATCGAACGGCGCCTCTATACAATCCTACACATGTTGCCTTCAATGTCAAATTAACAATATTACTAGAGGCAGCTTCTGCGACAAATAGCCGGCTGTCCTACCCTCATCCTCTCCAGGCCATTCCGCTATTTCCTTGGCTACTTTATTACCTGCTCTAATGGATGCTAAAGAGACTTATTTTTTATTCAGCTGCTTTTGTGTAATGTAAACTTGTACACTTGGTGTGTGAAAGGGTGAACAATTTTTATTTTTTGTGGCTAAAATGCCTACATTTTTAAACGGTTAATGTTGAATTATGAAGACACGTTAAACTTTTCTTAATGTTTGAAGGGTAGTCACTGGAATACTTCACATTATAAGATGCGGTTTGTTCATGATTCACAAAATAAACTTATTAAATTACTCCCCACCATTTTAATTTGATTCAAAATAAAATGACCAAACCTAACACTCAAATAGTTAATTTGTGGTTGATACCGATCATCACACGTTCCATAAATGTTTGACAGAAATTGAAAGCCGCATGCAAATCACGCTGAATAAACTGAATCACGGCATGTGAAAACTGAGAACGAAATTCGTTCGTGGTCGTGTTTGTAGTGAAAGTTATGCGTTAGGGTGTCTTTTCAACAGAGGTAGGCTAGGTAGCTACTAGCTATAGCTAGGTGGTACATTTTCCTAGTTTGGTATAGCGTGGCTCTGGTGGTAAAGGGCTTCATCAAAAGAAGCGAGACGTGAGCAAGGAATATGTATTTGGGACCACGACGCCATTCGCCCGCGTACGGCTGTAAAGCGTCCGCTACGTAAACTCGCACCTTACAGCTAAACACCGATTCACAGCTTCGTTACGCATCCTCGAACCACGAAGGCTCCTTGCAGTGCTTTGGAGTTAACAAACACGGATTTTCTTACTTTCTTTTCTTGCGTAACCAAGCTACCTGGCACATCTCTGGCAAAGAACACCTTTATCGCCATCTCGTCCTCGCATTCGTGTCGTTTAAGGCTGCAGTATCACGAACTCAGTATTTTGCGATCGTAAGTGCGCGTCTCAGATATTTGCACAGTACGCACACACCGGCGCCGCAGGCCTCCACTAACTATTATTGAATATTTCATAGAGTTGACTCTATGAAATATTGAAGGAAACGAATATTTTGATAATGATTTCCTTTTTTTAGGGAATGTACGTTGTAGACACTGAAAATAAGGAAAATATTCACTTTACCATTCCTTCTAGGCCATAAAGTTACGAAGTGAAAGGATTGTTATTCATAAGAAAGACACAGAACCTTTTTTGAGGAAGAACCTTTTCCATATCTTCATTGGTCACAAAAGTACTCGAATAGTCGTTATCTGGTTCAAATACTAGGCTTGGCAAATGATGTGGTCCTAACCCCAGGTGAAAAGGCTTCGAAAATGATTTAGGGTGGCTATATTTAGTTGCTAGGTTTAGGATAATCACATATCTATTAACTTCGGTATACTAAAGACACGAAGTACTTTATGTACCAGGCTGTACTCAGTTGAATAGAGTTTTTACAGAATAGTTTAGGTTCAGTAAACGTGCGATCCATTTCCGATAGAGGATGAAAACTCGACCCATTTAACAAATGGGATTCTTTTGTTCATTCTTGCCCACTTTGTTTATGTCTTTTTGGAGAAGTTAGTCGATTTGTTACCATTATTTAAATCTAAACTTTATACCGTTTGGTCTCTGTTCGTGATGTTTATTCGCGACACAGTCGCATCCATTATTCCATTCTAGTCGTTTTATTCTGCACGTCTGTCCAACTTTCGATGCTAAAATACGAGAGCACTCCAAAGCCTATATTTTTTGAGCCATTTAAAATTCTAAACAAAAGTTAAATTTTCACGACTGTTGTTTCCTTATCCCGCGAGAATATAAATTGGATATATTTTCCATATTTTTGACAATGTTATATTTGTCTGGTCTATATTTATTGAGTCTATAATAAAATTTGAGTCGTATTTGCATGTGAGAGAAATATTAAACAAGTAAATATTCGATAACGTGATATAATCATATGATATACGAGGAAAATGCACTCGTTGATACGCGGATATTGATACTCGTATATGATAATGATATATATATTATGTTCGCGATAACAAAGTTAAATTTGACAATGCGGGTAAAAAGCGAAAAGCTGGCACATCATAAAAACATTTTGCTGTGTAGCAGCTATAATAGTAATATTATAGGTAAATAATAGTAATATTATAGGTATAATAGTAATAGGTATTATAGGTAGTAAATTGTATGCAAATATAAATACGCAACATTATTTTCAGTCTTCATATCTTAACTTCATTTAAATTCCAAGTATATATAAATTAAGTTATTATTTGAGATAAGCGCACCCGCAGCCATTACGAATACCATTAATCTTGATAGCTTCAAGAGATTTATGAAGTTATTTAACATGCATTTAATTCACAAAATGTGTGAAAGAACAACTAATGTTGCGAAATATTTCAAAGACTGGGCTTAATTTGAGTGCTTATTATGTTAATATTAGATAACGTTCATAAAGATTCATACTATTTAGCACCTATGTATAGGCTTTGGGCGTGAACAGAAATGTCTGTTTCTGTCCTACAGTCAATATAACCCTAGCCGGCTTCACCGATGCATTGCAGTCTACAAAGAGAAGCTTACGGCAAGCTTCTCTGATACAATTACATACAATTTATAATCCCTCAAACATACGCCATTGGTGGGGCCGATGTGTCTGTTTGTCCAACAGACATAATATACCTATGAATATAATAAATAATAATAAAAATCTTTATTTATCTCCACAATTTACATATCAACGTGAGCATAAATTACAGTCAGACACAGAAATATTGGCAAAGTGTGTAATTTGTGGGAAATCTGGAGTCAAAACTAAGCTTAGGCCTGTATTTTAGAACTCCAGGCCCCCCATTAAATTATGTTGCTCAGACTGTCGGACTTCGTGAGTAAGCAGATATGTTAGTGGATGAAAGAGCTTGTGTATGAGTGTTTGTGTATGTGTGTGTGTATGTGTGTGTATGTATACGTGTATGTTGGAGCTAGTGTCAGTTTGAAACACAATACTACCTTATAGCTGTACATATATAAAATTTATAAATGAGTGTTTGTATTTATGTAAGAATATTGAATTACTTTTAAATAATAATAAATAAATGTATTAATAAAATTCAAAAATCAAGAAATCATCTCAATCAACTATTCAGTGTCCGTGTATCTTAACTCGAGTAACCTTTTTCCGTCGGTGCTCCGTAGACCAATTAAAATTTGACCAATTGGTCAAAGGGGAAAATTACATGTGTCCATCGTCCAATTACCAACTGGGCTATGGAGAACACTGGACGTAAACCAAAACTATGTTCCATTATAACATTATAACCCTGAGTTCACACCAGTTTTCTCTACTTTGGGTTCAAAGAAGCCTTTGATATATTTTTTGGTTCGTATCAAACTGAATTCAAAAATATTACAAATAAATAAATATATTATAATGTTAGCTAATTATAGTTAATTATAATATAATCTTTATTGAAAATATAGGAAAGTATGTAAACTGTTTGAAATGGCCACTTACAGAAAACTTATGTGTTATTATGGTGTCCATGTAATGACAATGTATACATTTTTGGATCGATTTTTTTCCGGATTAAATAAATATATAATTTTTTTCAAGCCAATAAGCCGTTTAATATTTCAGACAGTTTGTTCCATCTGCATATTTTTCACTGTCGTGCGTGCAATGTTTACTTGTGTAATTTGATATTTTAAACCATCGATCTATTTAAGTAAGTTAAAAAAAAAATACAACCGTCTTCCAAATAAAAACACTACAAAGTGAAAAATAACTTCAATTTCGGTAGGCAGTGGCAAAACCCGAAGAAACAAAAACAGGATCACCGATTTCCGAAATTGAAGTTATTTTTCAGTTTGTAGTGTTTTTATTTGGCAGTCGGTTGTATTTATAAAAAAAAACGTTTTTTTACATGCTTGTGGACAAGGCTTTACTTATACTATTAAACTGGACAGCGGAAAATTTCACAATTCTCCATAGCCCAGTTGATAATTGGACGATGGAAACATGTAATTTTCCCCATAGACCAATTGGTCAAATTCCAATTGGTCTATGGAGCACCGACGCCTTTTTCTAAGTTTATTCTTGCATTCAGTATTGCGACAGTTATGTAGGTCAATATCTTTATTGAGTTTATTGATTGATATGTAGGCACAACAAACTTGGCCAGCTATGGCCGTATATTTTAATCAACACATGTGCTCCAGAAAGCGTGACAATTTAAAACGTCCGCGTGAAAAAAATGCATAGAGTTTTTGTAGCTGGTAAACGAATTTTGGAGCGTGAACAAGATGAAAAATTTTAGACTGCAAACCGAAAATAAATAGGTTATCTGTGGCAAAATGTTTCCAAGTTAATAAACTTTCGGTAGATTGGAGATTTATGTGCACGAGGATTTAGATAAAAACATTAAGTTTTTTTTTTAAATAATACTTTATGAATAATGATTTTGTTACAATATTTTTTTATTTTTTTAATCATAACATACATAGGTTTTGAAGTTAAGACACGGATAAACGCTATATCGGAAAGCCTGTCTATATCTATGGTCAGGTTAACAGGCTGATAAAGATATGAGTAACATTTAAGACACCACCAGGTTTGAATAATCTTACTTAATTGAGTGTGCAAGTCACTCCCTGCCATTTTATAGCCGTTTAGTTCAACAGTGGTCGGGCAGGGGCCGGTATTCCTACGATAGTATTGGGCAATCGATCTTAGTGGATCGATTGCCCAATCCTTCAAAATCCATAGCCCAATACATGTTTTCTCCATAATTTGCAATAGTCCTGCACCAACCGGGGATTTTCCTTGGGTGCAGTTGCGTAGTGCATACAAGGATAATCGTCGGTTGGCGTCACATTTCCTGATACATGCCTAACGGGGCCTCAACGAGTTGGCTTCGGCACCTCACACGCTTTTCAAAAGACCGGAACCCTAAGGTCCCGCGAAATACAAAAAAAAAATGCGAAAATTTGGATAGATGTTTGTTTGTTACTCAATCATGCCAGAACGGCTGAACAGATCTGTATGAAATTTACAGTACAGAGATATATTTAAGTCTGGAATAGCAACATAAGAAAACACTTTTCACGCGGGCGAAGCCGCTGGCAGAATTTAGTAATCACACAAATATTATAAAGGCGGAAGTTTAAGAGTATGTTTGTGTTTGTTACTTCTTCACGCTCAAATGGCTGGACCGATCTGGAATAGCAATTAGATACTTTTTATACAGGGAATATATTACCTCCGGCTATTTTTCGACTTTCACGTTGGTGAAGCCGTTGGCAAAAGCTAGTAGCCAATATAAAGCTTATTAAATCTGTTTATACAGTACATCTTTAAAACCGGGCAATATCGTCAAATATTGCTGTTGTTTGTTTCTCATTACAAAGTTTCCCAGTGTTTTTCAACTCGTTCAAAAACGCAATTTAAGCTAAGCTTGTACCGACGTTGCACTTTACTTGTTATTTACCATTCGAGGGGTGAATGAGTAACAAAGGAAGAAATAATTCCTGACTCCGCATCCCTCGAAGGTTCTAGGTAATTTTCATAGCCTAGGTATTTTCCGAATGGGTAGTTGAACTCGCTAGAAGTGCAGTGCAGGCGTGCAGGTGCCGTTTTTCGTAAAGGTGTGCAAAGTTTCATCGACACACGTTGCTTTGAGAAGTAATTGAGTAGTAAACATACTGCCTGACTTTCTAACGAACGCTAGTTAAAACGTATCACGGAGTAGCAGTAAGAAACTTTAAGATCAAGCTAGTCTTTATAATATTGCACTTTCTGAGGTCGGCATGAATTTTCAGCCTTCGTTTTATTAACGTAGGCAGGGTGGGCATGCCGCAATTGCGGCGATAACGCCCCTCTTTGAAGAGTGCTTGAGAGCCACCACGGCGTCCTCACCTTCCGCTTGACGCAGGTCCTCACCAGACACGGCTGTTTCGGGAGGTTCCTGTTTAGGATAAGGCGGGAGGAAATGCCCGGGTGTCACCATTGTGTGGATCGCCTGGAGGACACGGTGGAGCATACGGTGGATGGCTGCCCCGCTTGGGCGGAGCACCGCCATGTCTTCGAAAGCGATGGCGACATCTCGAATCCTGCCCTGGTCCACGCCATGGTACGGAGCGAGAGGGCATGGGAAGCTGTCGACTCCTTTTGCGAAGCAGTAATGCTCGTGAAGGAGGAGGCGGAAGGCTACAGCAGGAGTCGCCCTGGGCGTCAGGAGTCGCAAGCCGATTCCCGGCCACGGTAGGCGCTGGCCGGGACTTGGAAATGACGGGGTCCGCCAGGGCCGATGCCTATATCGGTCGCGGATAAATTTGAAAAAGGGTTACCGCGGTCCTGGTTCAAGCAACTGAAGGAACATGGGTGGTTTTTAGTCAGTAAAAGTCTGGCACGCCCTCCCGCCTCACCCAGAGCGGGTGAAGTCATTGGATGATTTTCCACACCAAAAATAAAAAAGGTCTGGCACTGTCTGGAGGAGACCTTCACCAGGTTCTTAAATAAAAATCAACCAAATAAGTTGACTTTTTAGGGTTCCGTAGCCAAATGGGAAAAATCGAAACCCTTACGGATTCGTCATGTCTGTCTGTCTGACAGTCCGTCCGTATGTCACAGCCAATTTATGCCGAATCTATAAGAACTATGCTGTTTAAACTTGGTAAGTAGATGTATTCTGTGAACCGCATTAAGATTTTCACACAAAATACAATAAATTTTGGGGGTTCCCTACTACATACTTAGAAGTTAGAACTGAAACTCAATTTGTTTTTTTTCATCAATCCCACACTTGTGGGGTATCTATGGATAGGTCTTCAATATTGATATTGAGGTTTTTAATATATTTTTTTTCTAAACTGAATAGTTTGTCTGAGAGACACATCCAAAATGGTAAAATGTGTGCCCCCCCCCCCCTGTAACTTGTAACTTCTAAAAAAAGGGAATGACAAAACTAAAAAAATATATGATGTACATTATTGTACATTACCATGTAAATTTCCACCTAAAATTGGTTTGAACGAGATCTAGTAAGTAGTTTTTTTTTAATACGTCATAAATCGTAAACCGCAATTTACCAAGTACAGAAACCTTCGTGCGCGAGTCCGACTCGCACTTGGCTGGTTTTTTTTTCAACAATGTAAAATTTAAGGCTTTTTTAAGATAAGGCTTTTTTATTGATGAACACATGTTCATTCATCAACCAACTCCTACTCTTGCTTAACTGGAACGTATTCAATTAGTAGTTTCGGCTTAAAACACTAACGAGCCAGCAGTCGGCAAGACAATTTGGCGCCATAGTTAGTGACGATCACTGGGGCACGTGACGGGCGAAACTTTGTCGGTTTCAGGGGGCCCTTAAATTGATTACCGGGGCCCTTCCCCCGACCAACCTAGTAAAGGCTCCGATATGTATAATTGAAACTGTGATTGAGCTTAATTGTTATCAGATAGTGAGATTGATGTGTGGTAGTGAACATAGGTGATATTGTGTCATATCTGCCATGTTGCAAAGGACAGGAAGCAAAATTACTTCACCTGAAACCACTCCTTGGGAATGCCGTTGATGGTGGTATACCGCCATCACTTAGGTGACCCAAGATACCTTAGCAGTATACCCCTACTTACGTACTTTGTGGCAATATGCACAGTCCCAAAATGTCTCATAGACGGCTCATATGACACCCACAGGATAAAATGGGATGGCCACATTCTTAGTCCGGAGCCACACGATGCAAAATATTACGAAATATTGCACAGTTTAATTCCGCAAGGCCCGTTCATCGGTCAGCACAACGTTCGACGATGCGCAACCGATATTTGGTGGATATGTTTTGGGAATACATTCATTGTGCATTCCTTGCCCAAGTCTGCTTCCAGATAATTATAACCCACCTAGGTCAAAAATCTACATACATTTATTGAATTTTTCCATCCTTCTTTATAACCTTCACTATGGCAGACTTAGGCCCAAATTTCAAGTCATGTCCTTCAACTCGACTTCACCTCGAATCACTAAATTGACAGATAAAGCTGGTTGAGCGATCAGCTGCTGCGCTGCGTGTCGCGGGTTCGATTTCCGCACGGAACAAATATTTGTATGGCCTACAGATAATTGTTGCAGATCTGGGTGACTTTTGTGTGTGATTTTAAATGTTTGTAAACGCGCCCACGATACAGGGAGAATTTGTTAGTGTGAGGCAAAGTTTTATTAAAAAAAAAAAAAACAATCAAATATTTACTACTGGACACCCACTTCCTACAGGATTGCCATTGGAGTGTTATTTGTATCCACAACTCTGCAGACATCAAAGAGCTTTATTTAAATTGTGAGTTACCACGATAACTATATTATTTTGACACAGTTGTTAGGCCTATATAAAATTAACCCTAAATATTACTTAAATGACCTGGGACGGTCATTTAAGTAATATTTAGGGTTTAACAGATATTCAATTTTATATTCGCGTGTTCTAAATGGCTGTTTTTATTCATTTTGAGTGTAGCCTTTGTTATGAAGCGTGTTGGATTATGCTCTTTTTTACTACAAGCTTTATTAAAATCTTTATATTATTATACCTTCCTTTCGTATGTATGTCTGGCAAATAGTTATCCATTTTGAAGCACTTCCTAGCTGTCGAATAAGCTAAAACTTGACGTACTTATGTAACTTTGCTAACATTGATATTTGATACTATTGAGCTTGTCTCATGATGAAGCCAGTAGTTTGCCATAACAAATGCTCAACCAGACAATGTAGCACCATCGTGTTTGGGCTCATTGGATGTGTATTGAAAAATGATATTACTATCAAACCTTTCAGTTTAATAAACTTAATATTTATTTTCACAAAGATTTCCACTTGACGAATTTGTTCAATATCGAAGGGCTGTCACGAAAATCTCTATTTAATAAATATTGTCGGAAAGGTATTATGATATTAAATCATCATTACTGAAAACAAAACCTGGGCGAATTTGTCCTGTGACTTGACGTTAGTACTCTTTTGATCTTTTTAAAGCTCAAGCAAGCCCTTCACATCTGTGGTATACATGCCATCAACATCAATATTATCATCTGACTTCACACTCTGCGTGCCCTTCTTTTTTTGTGGCCATGTTTAAAAGACAATATTGCAATTTTACCCGCAATTATTGCTATTGTCTTTTTAAGATCAACACTATTAAACCATCAAACTATGCACACCTGACTTGTCTCAGAGACATTTTTATTCTCTAGGCTCGCGATTATCGTGATGGTAAACGATGATGTGGTCGACGGCGAATCACGCTAGCATAAAAACAACCTATTCACTCTTGACTTAAAGACCCTTATATTGTAGCTGTCGGGAAACACAGACACCGGCAGCAATTTCACTCCTTACTGTACGCATAATAAAAGTGTTCCCAAAACGTTTTGTGAGTAGGTATGGGTGGGATGTCCGATGATAAAACGGGTCAGATGGAATTAGATCTTGCAATTTCATCACACACTCCTCGAAATGTAACCGATAAAAACCGACAAGCTGGCAACTCGGCGACGATATTCAAGGTTCTGGAGTCTTGACCAGTTCCTCATTGCCGATGAGCCTCTTGGTTTGCTTTTGGATCGACTCTAGTGCATCAAGCTGGTATTTGGCAGATCCGTCCCAGAGGTAAGAACAGTACTCCATGAATGATCGAGCTTGCGCTTGATACACATTGAGGAGCTGTTCCGGTAAGAAGTACCTTCTCATCTTTGTAAGGATCCCCACCTTTTGACAGCCAGCTGAGCCTTTCTCTAAATGTATGAATTAATAAATTGAGAGTCAATGTCAACGTAACGCTAACTGCTAACGCACGACTGGATTTTAGCAGCATTAAACCTGGCCAAATTGCAGAAGTGAGATGGGTCTATAGTTCACGCCACCACACCCCCGAACCAGGCCTGTGGCGTTTTCCCCACGAGTATTATGGAATCAAACTGCTTCTGAAGAGCCTTAAGTACTGGTTTTCCACCCGCCTTGAGGAGTTTGGCCGTAATTCCGTCATCACCCGGCGCCTTGTTGTTTTTGAGCTGTTTCAGAGCCCGGGTCAATCTAGCTCTAAGGTAATTTGCTAGATTCGCGACGGGTTTAATAGTCGACGTGTACAAATGCCCAAAGAATCTCTCGATCTCCCTCAGAAGCTCCGGTTTTTCGGATACAATCCTGCAATCATCGGACTTCAGTTTCGTGAGCTGGCTCTGCCCAATAGTCAGATCTCTTGCAAATCTCGGTGCCTTTTCACATTTTATATTTTTGGTGAGCTCAATATTTATCATTAAAATCAGATAAGACCAAATCATTAATATCAAATAAATTAAATTCACTAAAATCAGATAAAACAAAAAACAAACAGGACCAATCAAGTCCCTATCATACATGTTTTGAATACATGTTATTTATCATCATTCATCACAGTTAGCGGCTATTTCCTTGAGCAGTGCATCTTTCAATTTATTCTTTAGCGTTCTCTTAGTCGTATTCGCATTTTCTTTTCGTAGCCAATCCAGTAGGTCATTGAAAATTGTAGGAGTCAGATACTTGTTAGTAGAGAACTAACATGTATCTGACTCCTACAATTACCATAATAATTTTTAACCGGTGCTCGCACGAACTTACGTTCCCTCACGCTTCTGGTATGGTAAGCGTTTTGCACAAGTACCTTATATTGGTCGTTATAAAATTGCTCGAGAACCACCAAGTATCTGACTTTCTTATGTACAGGAAGCACCCTACATGCAACAAAAAGCCTTTCACAATTATCTTTTTCACTCAAGTTTAACCTTACGATTAACCAGATATTTCAAGAAACGAATTTGTAGCGATCTTATGCTGTTTAGATACTCGTAGGTGTTAAAGGTGCGGCCATACGTTTCTAATCCATAACTGAGCAAGGACTCGGCGAGGGCAAAATAAACAACACTCAGTGTTTTCCTACTCAAAGGCGCCTTTAGGACATAAAACTTGCTCAAGACTGACCCAAGCTTTGTGCACACTGCGCCAACCTGTGTCTTTCAGTTCATGTTGCGGTCCACCCACAAGCCCAGATACCTAAATTTATTGACATAATCGATATTCTGACAAATACAATTAATATTCCCTATGTGCATGCATTCGTAATTGTGGCCCACGATACCGATATCACTACTACAGACATTCTTTGCAACTTGGTTGTGCGGCGAGTGCACATGCATCACCTTCGTCTTAGTTGGATTAAGTATGATACCGTTATCGTGGGCCCACCGGGTAATATTATCGAAGTTAGGCTGCAAAACAGCCCTGACCTCCTGAATATCCTTAGAGGAGTGCATCAGGCACATGTCGTCCGCATACATGTACACATAACACTTCACCACCACATTACTGACGCTATTCACATGCATGACATAACCAACTGGTCCATACATGGAACCAGTCAGTACGCTCAGATCAACCGCAGCCTCTTTACATACCACACCGGTTATGCAGGTCTGTATGGTTCAACCATTCAGGTAGTTCTGGAACCACCTGTTAGTGGGGCCCCTGATCCCACGCTCGTCCATAGCCTGCAATAGCACCTGGTGGTCCAAAGTTGCGAAAGCCTTTTTGTAGTCGATGAACAGCGCCAAGACCTGATGACCCTGATCCAGGCTGCTGTTCATGTCTTCGGAAAACTGTGACAACGCTGACAAGGTACTACGGCTCCGCCTAAATCCTTAGGCCGAATACAATTTTTCTACTATTTTGTTAATCACTGACAGGATAGCGATGGGCCGATAGTTAGCGAATCAGAGTGCATTCCCTGTTTGAAGATGGGCCTAATTAACGCTTTTTTAAGTAAGCTTGGGTATTCCCCTTTTGATAAACACAGGTTGATAAAGTGCGACAAGACTGGTGAGATTTCTTTTTTGTTTTTTTTTTAATCTATTGCTCGTATACAATCAATGCCCGGCGCCTTATCATTGCCCAGCTGATCGATAATTTTGCACGCCTCACTGCGGGATACAGGTTTAAAAAGAAAAGTTACATTACATGTCTTAACATAATTATTTCTATCCAATAATTTAATATTACAATTGTGTTTTATATTAATAATTTCTTCAGTAAATGTAACTGCTTTACTACATATATTATACATTGTGTCGTTACCGCCAAAGTATCTCTTAACTATAACATCGATATTTGCCTTTTATCTACCTGTCCAGCTATCAATTTTGTCCCAAATTTTTCTTGGGTCCATTAATTTTTTATTTCTTAATACCGAAACTTATTTTTTTCTTTAAAAATCAATTTGTTTACTTTATTTCTAAATTTACTGTACTCATTTTATGTCTTTTCGTGTTATTCTTAGGTGTATCTTTCAAGTCTCTAAACAATCTGTCCCTATGCAACAACATATCGTTTAAGTGCCTACCTATCCACGGTTGTGAAGACCGTTTTTTTGTCTTTGGCATCACAGTCTTACTATTTTCATAAATTTCATTAAAATTATTTTGCAACTTATCACACACAGTTAAAGACCAATCATACTCAGTGATTCTCTCAGCTACCTTATTAATCACATACCGGGTGTCCGAGTTCACAATAGACTTGCTTACACTCTTAACCAGTACTAGTCCCACGGCATGAAATCAAAAAAATCTAAATTTTTTATTTTATTTTACATAGGCCTACAAGGGCACTTATAAAACGTCGACAAAAGGTGCACGGTTCGGGTTGGTCATTTCCTATGGAGTTTCTTACCGGTTCTTCAATCGGTAAGAAACTCCATGGTTACTCTTTTAAAAATGGTTTGGTTTTACAATATTTCCATGTTACAGCATTAGTACTTAGATATGGGGGGACAACGTAGGCCCGACATAAGACAATAAGTCGTAAGAAACTAAAAAATAAAATAAAAAGATTATATATTATACAAAAAAGTTAACAAATCTTAACTAGCATCTAGAACGCCTACAATGTTCACACATTCACAAAACAATCGGTAAAAGAATCTATACAAAGGTAAAAAAAAGAAGTAGGACAAGACTAAATTTAACATGTGGCACAAATGTTATTATCAGTGCAGTAACTCTTCTTAGCAAAAGGCTATAAAGATGATTGAAAACCTTTATAAAAAGTCAAATTAAAAGAAGGAAAGAAAAAATGAGATTGAGAATAGTTAGAGACATCCACATACTTGTGCCGTTTACGAGTTACCAGGGAAGCTACATGCGCAGAAGGAGCTATTTGGAAATATGCTTTTTCAATAAGCACACGTTTGATGTAGTTTTTAAACTTTCCATCTGTCAGTTATATGTATAACTGACTTTGGCAACTTGTTATAAAAGCGTATACTGTTTATAAGAAAAGACTTGCAAGTTTTCGTTAATCTGAATTTGGGTATTACAATGTCGTGCATACTGCGTGTATTAAAATTATGGAAGTCGCTTCTAGTTTTGAAAAGCCCTCGATTTTTACAGACATACAAAATACATTCCATAATATAAAATGAAGGTAGAGTCAGTATATCGATCTCTTTAAATTTTTCTCTGAGGGACTCGCGAGGACCCATTTTATAGATTGCGCGGATTGCCCTCTTTTGTAAGATGAATCTTTAGTCAACGTCTGCTGCTGGTCCCCACAGCAGAATGCCATAAGACATAATACTGTGGAAATAAGCATAGTATACTAACCTAGCTGTAGCTACATCGGTTAGCTGCCTTATTTTCCTTACTGCATATGCAGCCGAACTTAACCTACCAGAAAGAGTTCTAATGTGCGCGCCCCACTGCAATTTTGAATCGATAGTAATCCCTAAGAATACAGTTTCCGTTATAACTTCAAGATTTTTGCCGTCAAGATTTAAGTTTAGGTCACGTTGTGGTACATTTGGTAAAGAGAACTGAAGACATTCTGTTTTTTTTTGCATTCAGTAAAAGATTGTTAGCTGCGAACCATTTTGAGAGAATAATTAGACTTTCATTGATATGTAAGACATCCGTATCTTTCCTATCTATTTTAAAATTAGCGAAGTATCATCAGCAAATATAACTATATCCGATAATTTGGCCATCAAAAAAGGTAGATAATTAATGTAAACAAGAAAGAGGAAAGTGCCGAGAATTGAACCTTGGGGCACGCTCATCTCGACTAAAGACCCGGAGGACGTCGCCCCATTAACATTTACTTTTTGCTTTCTGTTTGATAATTAGGAAAGCACAAGATCAGCAGATTTTCCTCGAATGCCGTAGTGGTGTAATTTACAGATCAGTGTTTTGTGGTCGACGCAGTCGAACGCTTTTGAGAGATCACAGAAAATGCCAATGGCATCCTGGGACTCTCCCAAGATTCCAAGATGTGCCTGATGAGTTTTACTGCCGCGTCCGTTGTCGACCTACCTTTCGTGAAACCAAACTGTTGATTATACAGGATCCCATTTGAATTGAAGTGAGACAACATCTGTTCCAGCATGATTTTTTCATAGATTTTGCTCAATGCTGGAAGCACGGATATATATCTATAATTACAGAGATCTCTCTTACAGCCTGATTTGAAAATTGGTACTACTTTACTATGTTAAATTAAGTCAGGAAAAGTGCCGCTGTCCAAATATTGATTGAATATGCCTGTTAGGACAGGAGCAATTGAGTCAATAATATCTCCATGAACCCTAACGGATATCCCCCACAAGTCTTCAGTATTTTTATATTGAGACTTTTGAACGCGTTTTAAATTGTGTCAAGACATATTGGTTTAAATTTAAAGGTTGTTATATCTTTAGTAAAGTTTTCTTTAAGAAGAGCTTCTGCTTATTTAGATGGGGAGGGCAGAGACTTCGTTGGAGATCGGAGATATGCGTCTCAAGCACATAAGATGACGAACCGCAGTCACTGCGCCCCGCTCGCACCCACACATGGTCCAAGCACGACGACTGTAGGTGCACGATCGCTTCGCGTTTTATCTCTGTGCTCGGTATTACGCACTGTAGGCCGCATTCACACAAGCTTGTTGTGGTAGAATTACTTCGCCATTTAGAATGTCAATGTGTCGCTAACCACTACAACGTTTTCAAATACAGGAATAGATCTTACGATAGTCTACAATTGTTCTATGAACACTAACTTATTTTTCATAGGTGGTCTGTAAATATAAATTATCTCCTTTTCCATTCTAAGCTGACCGTGCAGTGTTTCTAAGGCGTCAGTCTTCACTATATTGGCATCGAAGCTAAGTCTATCTTTTCCGTATATCAATATTCCTCCTCAACTGGTAGATACTCTACACGGATACTCTGCACGGTGGATCAGACCGGAACAAAAAATATTATAAAATTAAACTGCAATCTTCCTTGGTATCAAATACTCCGAAAAGAATAATTTAAAAAAAAAATCCTGCCCTCAAGAGTAAATTATAACACTCTATATATTACATAGGACGTACATAAATTTAAGCGTACAAAACGTTGGTATAAATAGTAACGTTTCAAGTTTACAGCTATGCAAATTTTATTTCATAAAGGCGGTGAGGAGAATTACGTAGATTGAACACTTCCGCCGAAGTTTGAGCTGAGCAGTAAATCTGGAGACTGTCATGTCTTATAACGACGTAATGGCGGATCCAGACCAACATAACTAGCGGCAAGGCCAATTAATGAGATTAGGCAAGAGTCAACGAATGTTGGGATTGGTATTTGATAATAAAGCACTTGATTATGTATGAATTAATTAATGATAATTGATTAATTCAAATTAATCATTAATTCATTTGAATTATTTATTAAATTCATTCATTAATTTAATTCATTCATTTGAATTAATCTTTTGATTCCGAACCGTTCACACCTAACAAACGCCAACTGAGTCATTAAGTCTGAACGCAGTGTAACGTCTCTTTACGCTGTGGTTCGATACGAAATAACCTTAATGCAAATTCAAAGTGTCTTACTTTAAATGCAGGTTAGTCATTATTTTTAGTGCTCGTTTCAAGACTAGAAACGATCCCCAGTCGAGTGACGGCACTGTTCCTTTGGTTGTATGTATCTGACAGATTAGTAGTTATCCTTATCTACCT
This sequence comes from Orthosia cruda, assembly GCA_964057195.1. Taxonomy (NCBI): domain Eukaryota; kingdom Metazoa; phylum Arthropoda; class Insecta; order Lepidoptera; family Noctuidae; genus Orthosia; species Orthosia cruda. Next base: position 18,671,650 of record OZ059837.1, read on the forward strand.
AATCGTACAGTAAGGACTGTGTTTTCTAACAGTTCTTGTGACAACTTTGTCGTATATGATTGTCTAAATAACTAAGCCGTTAGAAAAGGTTTTGCAATACAAATAAGTACTTAAGGAAATACAGATAATGCTACAACGAAACACGCTGTACCACTAAGGCGGTATACAACTTTTGAGCCTGCCAAGAAACGTCCCGGAAAATTATTTAGTTTTTTGCAAAATTTTAGACAGACATTGTAATTCGTGAAACTGGCATCCGCGAGCTTTCCTGAAATTTTACTAATCACCAATTTTACGTGAAATTAATTTGTTCTTCATTTTCTTACCAATTATAATTTACAAAGTACTACCAGTTTCAGTTGGCTGGCAAATTTCCGTGTAATGGTTATTTTAGGTCGATGACCTGAGTTCATTATAATATTTTATGATGGTTATTATTAAGTTATGAAAATTGCCTACGAGCGTATAACGCAATTTCAAACATTGCAATATATTTCCAATAGATTTAATTTTTTACATACAACACTTAATGAACAGCCGAGTTTTTATTGATACAAGTTTATTAAGAAAGAGCTTGGAAAAGTACGAAGAAAAAGCTTTTTTTTGTGTCTGCCTTTGTCTGTTGACAATTGCCCTAAATATGAGCCACTTCTCACTTGACGTTCTTAATTTCAGTTTCTCGTGATTTAAAAAATACAACTATAAATGGTAGCAGGTTAAATTTAATCAGGCATTAATCTACATACTCATAAAATCTCCCATGTTTACCATAAAGCAGAAAGAATAAACACTATTCCTATTATTAAAAAAAAAACTATTACTGCCAGAGTTAATCGAATAAGCGGAGACAAAGATAAAGTTGTCGCCTGTTCGCTCAGTAAAAAGTTAAATTGCATGAACTCTCCCTCTCTGTGGCGCGAGAGAATTTGTTTGGACGAAGGCACGACCAACTACAATTGGGAAATCTGGATTAAAGTGACAAATAGTTAGTGGAAATGTCATTACGCGAATTATAAGTTCACTTGTAGACAATAGCAATGGCTTTGTGGAGGATGTGAATTGTGAACTGAATTGTATTACATATATAATAATCACGAGGTTTATATATGACTAGAGGACGCCTCGCGGTTTCACTCGCGTAGTTCCCGTTCCCGTGGGAATACAGGGATAAAAAGTAGCGTATGTCACCCGGGGATAGAGTAGCTTCCCAACGGTGAAAGAATTTTTGAAATCGGTCCAGTAGTGTCGTAGCCTATTCGGTACAAACAAACAAACAAACAAAAAAATCTTTCCTCTTTATAGTATTGGTATAGACTAGCTGCCACCCGCGGCTTCTATCTTTATATATACCCTACGTGTTATTCTGATGTATAAGCTATATTCCTGTAAGATTTTATCAAAATCCGTTCTTCGCCTCATAAACTCACATTTATAATATTAGTAGATATTCTACCATCCGGTTCCCGAAAATTAATTATCGATGTGTCACTTTAACTCGAGTTTAGTCATGTAATTATTGGTATTGATCAGTTCCCCCCTTTTTTCAATTTGTCACATTAATTTTGCGATCATTTTCGTCCCAGAAACTGGGCTATAAACTTTTATCGTTAGGTATAATCGAGGAAGTACCTAACTATGTTTGGATTTGCCACACGATTAAAGAAAATAAACATTGACTTTCCTAAACTGACTTCTTATACAAATATCACTTATTTTCCCCACACTTTATCGTTAATGAATCGCTTGGCGACAGCCAAATTACCGGCTGAAACCTCTACACCGCGCGAGTCGTGTGACACGAGGTCGACCCGCGTCCTTGTGTGGTCCAACTACCGTCATTTAAAATGAAAACAATTAGCATGGTACGCAGGGAAATTGCTAGTGTCAACAGGATGATTCTGCGTTGTCGAGCTTAGCGACGAGCGGTCAGCGAGCGATGGATGGCTCGAGTTGAGCGATGTTAGTTGACCACAGCCACGATAAATGCCAGCCATGCAAAATATAAAAAGTTTTTGTGAAACTGTGTGTTTCATTAATATCACAAGAGTAAAAATATTTTATGAAAGGGTTTTTCTACGTAATTGAAAGATTGCCGCTTGGATAAATCGCCAATGTACGCTTAAACTTTACTGTACCCATGTTCACCAAAAATTACTTTATATCGAGTTCTTATCGTAACACCCTATCCAATATAAATTCACCATTACAGTGAGCTACTAGCTACTATCAGATAAAGTTAGAGCTCTATTAGGTGTCTAAACTTTCCTCAGTCGGCTATTCTATATAAAGTATGTAAAATCTCACTTCTCTAGGAACGACCAGGGCAAATAAACCGTGGAGAGTGTCGGTCTAGTATGAGATTTTATGAGGATGTAAAGTTCTTGGTTTATTGGTCGTAACAGGCTGACTTACCTAACATGTTTTTAAACCTGTTTCCTAAAACTGGAGCATGGCCGGAAGGTCTCAATTATTTACCTCCGCTACTAGACATCGGTTCGCTACATTGATGGTTTTGGGAATCCGCAAACCACCTACGTTGTTAATGTTTACTTTTAAATTTGCTTCATTATTTCAGTGTAAATGGAAATGTTTTTTGGAAATATCTAATGTTAATTTCGTGCTCTACAGTTCTGTAAGTTAAAGGTGAGCGTTCGATGGTTTTGAGAAGTAGATAATAGATATTTTAACAAGTACATGTCACTGAACAACATGTGCGTATCACAATTAACCTTCAAGCGGTCGCGCGGCGTCGAATCGACTTCGCTCAATACATTTTCGTTCATAATATCGAGATTTCTAATCACAAATATTTCTCATTTCTAGTAGCCTGTAATTCGTTCACTACGCACGAAAATCACTCCATTCTATTCTTCTTCGCGCCTCCCGAGGGGCACAAAACTCTTTTTTCAGTCTCGGTGCAGGCGTCGCAAAGCCTACGAGCGCCTGCCTGTCCTTTAAGAGAAGACTGATTTTAAATAAAACTAGACCTTAGTGCATAATACACACTTTGGTGCCTTTTATTTGATATCAAAAACTAATTCGAAAAAAAATCTAAATAATAATAATAAAAAAAAAACTAACGAAATTTTTTTCAAGTGCAAAATTGGTTCCTGATCCAGAGAAAGTTGTTTAATTCTAAGATTTTGTTTTTAATTTAAACAAACAATTTTTAGAACAAAAATAGATAATATGTCAATATAAATAGTAAATATTTTTTGCTTTTATCGATGCTCTAAATCCCTGAAAACTTTCATAGGATCTTTAGGTTACGTGCGACAGCTGCCGTTTCAAATAAGCGAGCGCCGGCTTTCAAGTTAATAGGAATTACTTGAGGTGGTTATCGAGAAACACGTGAAACTATTACATAAAAAGTAATAATGTCGCTTTGCACGCTTCGATAAAAATTGTGTCGCGTTACAAATGGATGGCAGTGCGAAACGACAAGCTTCATTGCAGCAATATTAAAATAAAAGGTATACATTGGATAGACACCACAATTTGGGAGCATCCCTTTGTGTCGGAACGGATAAAAAACCGTATGCCGTAGTTGTTGGTATCGGCCGGTGCAATCCGATGTAGGTTTAAAATTTAAGCAAAATGCCTGCATACATGACACTGAACGGCTAGACACAATTCCACTGACGTTATCGTATTTTGCAGTAACGCCCTCCCCCACCACCATCTCCCTGTGGCAAAGAGAATGCTTGTTTTATTCTCATGATTCGATTTTATTCGTGATTGGCGGACATCGAATTTTTATTGCGAGCTAGGTTTTCCAGCACGACATACTCAAAGTATAGGAATATATGAAATGCTTGTGTGTGAAATGTATAGTGGCGTGTATCGAAAGGATATTTGATCGTTTTGTGAATGTATTCAACTGAAACGACGGTTCCTTTTTTATCCTTTTTTATGCTTTTAGCTGCCGGATCGTTTTTTACCAAGTATTTAGATACCACTTCAGCGCTGCTTCTGCTCTCAAACTTGACGGAACTGATAACGGGTAATAAATAGAATCTGAAGTATTCGATTTTAGAGACATTTATTTTCAAACCGAAATTAGGATTGAGGCATACGTCTTTTCTTTGGTGTTTCCATTATTTTTTATTATTGAAGGGCTCGCGTTTGTATCTCACCTGATGGTAAGCTATGATGTGGTCGACGCTATTTTGCAATTCCTAATTATTAAAAAAAAAAGATTTAAATATTCGTAGTTAACAAAACGTATGAGCAAGTGAAATATTTACGCATTATTGAAATAATAGGTATACCTATGAAATTGGATTTCTGCAGTACTGGCCATTTCAAACCAAAATATTTTTGTTTGGCTAAGAATCATAAATTCAAATAAATTTTATTTAAAAAACATGGAATTCTTTTTTCAAAATTGGTCATTTGTTTATTGATTATCGTTAAGTTTTCATCGCAATCATTTTCGTCATCATGGATACGTTAAAATTTGAGTAATTATGGAGTTAAAGTTCGTGAGCACATTCGCAAGAAGTTGACAGTAGTATCGTCACAACTCTAATGTTTTTCAATTATTAATCTAATATTACTAATGTTTAAGTATATCTATATATTTAGTTTATTCTTTTGAGTATATATGGTATAATTTTCTTGATTATATTGTATTTATAATTTATATATATTTTTTGCATAAATCTGTTTCGATTAATTGTCAACATTGCACCTACCACTAGTTGTCTCTGCATCACCCAAAGGTCGACTGGTAGAAAATGCCTAAGGCATTAAGTCCGCCTCTGTACATTTGTGTGCATGAAGTATTAAATAAATAAATAAATATGAGTACCGTCGTGGTAGCAACGCGGCACAAGCAGCACGCAACATCAACGACGTTTACAGAGCGCCTGTAGGTTTGCCCGTTAAATTATTTCATAAATAAAAAAAGTTAATTAAAAAAATCAAAAAACCCGACTGCTTAAAAGCGAACTTAAAAGACGTAAACAAGGAGAAAATCATGCTGTGCAGTCGGAGGATACATATTCGCGAGCTGGCTGACCAAAACTAGATGTATCCTTCGCCTGTTTTATTTTTGAAATCACCTCTTAAAACCCTTTATTTTGATACCCCACACGATGGGTTCGGAAGGAAAAAAAAAATCCCCCCTACAAAATGGCGCCCAGAATCCGCCATATTTGTCTTTTCCAAATTTTATGTAGCCTATGACACTCGCAGAGATAAGACGAATCGATTGACGTAAGAATCATCAAAATCGGCCAACGCGTTTCTAGAACGCCACATAGGAACAAACATACATACATACATAGACTGATAAACACATTACCCTCCTTCAGCAGTCGGGTAAAAATGGCAATTTCATAGGTAAAGTCCTAATATGAAAATAAAGGGTTAGTCCTGTACCGAATGCCATATCTAGTCGAATAATGGATTTGTATATGATATTCATCATGTTGGTATTCTAAAATTTTTAACGAGTTACCCACATACTAAATTTCTATTTTTCGATGGCAAAATCCACACGAACGCAAGCAAAATATTACTTTCATTTAGTATTTGTTTAATTCTGAATTCAGAATCCATTTCGAATTATTGCGTGTACAAATATTTAATTGTGTTTATCAAGCTAGGATTACAGAATAATAGGTAGCTTAATTGAACATTGAAATGAAATTAACAATACATTCACGATATTTCTGCAGTAGATAGGTACTTCATCTATCAAGTGATACTTGTAAAAAAAGCAACAAAACTTTGTATAACATTGAGCCACTTTAAAGGATCTGTAGCGACACCGACGCCACCACTTACGAACTAATGACAGGACGTCACCAAATCCTGCATCGCGAAAGCATTGTTTTCGGCGCGATTTGAATACATACAACAGTCCGAAAATAACCGTTGGGCAGTTGCCCGGACCGGACAAAACACCCGTCTGGTCGAAGGATCCTCCCTTTTCAATGGAGATTTGTGGGACTTAACACCCTGTTCCACATGCCCCCAAACTGGTGACCCTCGAGTATGAACGTCAGCGCAGCCTTCGTGCAGAGCTACTTCATCGTGACGTCATCATCACTTCCTCAAGCTTCCGAGCAGCGAGTCACACTGTCAGCCAATACCAACGGCATCTACGAGGGTATCCTGACCACCAGCATGCAGCAGACGCGCATTCCTGGTCATCAACCTCAGCTTCTTTCATCACCGCTCTGACCCACTGGAGCCAGCAACACTGTCCCGACTCACTGGGACATCATCACCGCTCCGATCCACTGGAGTCAGCGCAACTCTATCCCGACTCACTGGGATATCATCACCCCGAATCAATAGGGCACAACCGCATACAGTTCCGACTCACCGCGAACTCTACGATTTCCGGTTCTGACTCACGGGAACCAACCTTCCACTGGCCAGGCACGCATCACAAGATGTACGGACGACTCAACCTGCTTTCGACCTCCGGTCTCCGGAGGGGAGTGATGTAGCGGCACCGACGCCGCCACTTACGAACTAATGACATGACGTCACCAAATTCTGCATCGCGAAAGCATTGTTTTCGTCGCTATTTGAATACATACAACAATCCGACAATAACCGTTGGGCAACACCCGTCTGGTCGGAGGATTCTCCCTTTTCAATGGTGGTTTGTGGGACTTTACACCTTGTTCCACATGCCCCCAAATATCCGAGAGGGCCGGATGACAACGTTAAGTGGAAATAAAAATACGAGCGAAGCGTAACGAAGCTTAGCTAACCGAAGTATTACCTCGATTCTCACCGGTGCTTAAGTTACACCACCATAAATACAAATTACACCATGCTCGAGTTACGTAACCACGTAACAGTGAAATATTCAAATAGATGATCTTCTAAAATATGAGAATATTGTTAGAAACTCGGCCCACGATATTTGTATTGGGACCGTGTCGATTTGAATTCACGTCTCGTGGCGCCCGTTCTCTGTCTAGATCACTCTGTCACTTATGTACTCGTAGTTTCGCCTCTTAGATACGTCTAATTTCTCAAGATTTTGGCTGAAGTCCGCAACTGTCATCACCATCATCAATATATATAATAAATCTGTAGAAAAGTAGTTTTTGTATATCGACAATATTTCCAAAAAAAGAAGATAACTTTTATACATAAAAATGATAATGTAACGTGACGTAGTACTTAGTTTTTGTTTCATACTGCCCGTCTGGGTAGCCTAATGATAGAAGCGGTGGCGTACTATGCCCAAAGTGCCGGTTTCGAGTCCCAGCTATGGATAGGTGTTCTTTATGTTTTCGTTTCGGTGTGGTGTTCTGGAGTGCTACTAGTAGCCATCTAGATGGCGCGCAGCAAAACTATCTTTACTTTTTTTTTATATGAGGTCGATTCTCGATACAGTAAATTATATTCTGTGCAGGTAGATAAGTTGGGTAGGGTAGGCTATGTAGTATTTAATACTGGTATTTAGTTGGGTGAAAATTTGTGAATTATAACACTAGTATTCATATTCATATTCTTTATTGTACACAAAACAAACATCTGTTGTTGGTAAATTGTTTACGGCACTGTCCCATTGCAAACCCTGCCTGTCATGTGAAATGCCGAAGGCAAATTGACGATGTTTCTAATCGAATGCATTTCATCAACAGCATGTTAGGGTACAACCATCATTTCATTTCAGCCGAAAGACGCCCACTGCTGGATATAGGCCTCCCCCAGGCGTCGCCACATTTTCCGATCCCGTGCGTCTCGCATCCAGCGCCTTCCTGCAACCTTAACCATCATTTAATGATAATAAATGCGTTTGCTTTGAGAATAAGTTTCTTATATACCTTGGTACCTACTGTCACTTTAAATACGACCAACAAACTTTTTCCAAAAAAATACCACCGACTTCCAAAAAATAAAAACACTACAAAGTGAAAAATAACTTCAATTTCGGAAGTCGGTGTTCCTGTTTTCGTTTCTTCGATTTTTGACACCGCCTTCCGAATTTGAAATTATTTTTCACTTTGTAGTGTTTTTATTTTTTGGAAGTCCATTTTATTTTTTTGGGGAAAAAGTGACTTATTGTTCACTTTTAAGTGGTACATACACGCACATACATAAATCTACTTCCTTACTTATTTATTTATGTACACACAAAAAACTTTACAGAGAAAAGAAATAATACAGATTGAAGAGCACAAAGGTTCTGCTTATTTTATTAGATATTTCTTCCAGCCGACCTGCCACAGGAAAGTTGGATGATAAACGAAGACACAGTGTGTAGAAAGAATAAGGAAATTTCAAATAGCCAAAAATAACTTAATTAATCATATAAATTACACATATACCTTAACTTAATAAATATTATTTATTATTATTTATTTAAGCCTCTTTAATTCCTTAGTAATATTAATTACAGAGTTTTTTATTTTTTTATTTTACATAATTTAACTAAGGACCTCTCGACGAGTATAGGCCTCCTCCATATCACTCCACTTTTTCCTATCTTGGGCTGTTCTCATCCAGTCGTTGTTTGCGAATTTTATAAGTTCGTCTTCCCATCTTTCCAGGGGGCGACCCCTTTTCCTTTTTCCGGAGGGGCCAGCCCATGTAGTATTTTTTCTGGTCCATCTCTCTTTATCCTGACGTGCAATGTGACCAGCCCATTTCCATTTAAGTTTCTTGCAGTGGGTTAACGCATCAATAACTTTTGTCTTTTCTCTTATTTCGCTGTGTCGTTTTTTGTCTCTGAGTTTCAAGTTAAGAATGCTTCTCTCCATGGCTCTTTGGCATTTTTCAATTCTTTCTTTCGTGTGCGAATTATAGATCCAGGTTTGACTTGCATATGAGAGGCAAGGTAAAAGACATGAGTCTAGGACTTTCTTTTTTAATCTTAAAGGTAAATCAGATTTTAGAACTTCTTTGTGGCTCCAGAACTTGTTCCATGTCATTTTAATACGTCTCTTTAATTCGTCACGGTGTCTTGATTTGCATGAACATAGAAGGAGTGGGAATAGAAATGGGTTTTATGGGACGGGAAATTGAGATGTAGTTTAAGGCGAGATCTGAACAGGGCGAGTAAAAGAAAAACGATCGCGCTGGTAGCCAGGGTATGCAGGGTTAAAAGGATGTTAAATAGGAGACATAATATTAGAGTGTTCCATCGGGGAGCCACTTGAGATCCTTGCGGAACTGAGAGACATGATCATATTTCCTCAGACCAAACACAAAACGAATGCACAGATTTTGCAAGCGCTCAAGCTTATTTAAGAGCTCCTCCGTTGCATCCAGGTAGCAGGCATCGGCGTAATCTATGATCGGCTGAATTAAAGTTTAAGCTAAATAAATTTTAGTTTTGAAGGGTAGAAATCCTTGAAGAGTTTTTAAAGAGTGAAAAGAAAAATGCATCTTATGACTAACTTCATTTACTTGCGCTCGCCAAGAAAGGTTGCTGTCAATTAAGACACCGAGAATATTAGCCGTTTCAATGTAAGCAATTGTCGAGCCGTTAAAGGATAATGGCGTCAAAGTAGAAATGTCAAGTGCAGCGCGATAACATATACTACCTATAATCATGGCCTGGGACTTGGAAGGGTTAATCTGTAAGCCATAAGAAAATAAATAACATGTTTCTAAATAGATAACGCAAGTTCTTCCATCTGTATGAAAACCAAGCGTCCACTTTTTCACAAACAATTTAAAAACAAATTTACTTACCAATGAAAGAAAACATTTCCAATGCCTTGGCCAACTTTTTGTATACGTTCTTTACAGCTCAATATTGCGAAAAACGGCATTTTATAGATTTCGAGGATTTCCGGTGCCGATAATGCTAAATGAGAAACTCAGATTACGACCATTTGTCGTAACTTAAGTCCGTTTTTTGTCACGCGAAGTACATACAATCGCGTCATCTAGTTAGATTTATATCTGTGGTGGTACGTATGTGATGAAATAGTGTAAACAGAACAGTCATGCGATTTCAGCAATTCCGAGAGATTTGCCGTCATTTATTGAAGAGTTCTGTTGTATATCTCCGAAGTTCTTCAAACAAAAAAAGAATTTTGCAAATCCGTTTATATGACGGAGTTATGCCCGAAAATACATAAAAAAAAAAAACATAAGAATTGAGAACCTCCTCCTTTTTGGAAAGTCGGTTAAAAACTTTACAAAAGCATCGAAGCCAAAATAACTTTTTATACAATCTCAAACAGCGAGCTGACTGAAGAAGCTCTCAGAAGTTAAGTATCGCATTAAGAGTAACAAAATGCCGAGAACCCACTACACTATCGTAAGGACAATTCATATTTAGCATTATCCCGGATTGCCAACGTTGCATTGCCAACCGGATAGACAACTTTTTAGGCAAATTTTTTACCGACTATTCTTTGATAAACTGAAGTTATTATTCTGTTATTTTCTGTGTGTTTATTGCGTGTCTTAATCTGGGTCAAATACATTAATTCTCTGCTTGTTTTCTTCTTCTGAATGCGTAACGTTTTCACTGATATGTCATGTCAAGTTTTATAAATAGTCTTTGGTTAAAACCACGTTATACACGTTTATTCGTGAATATATCCTTGTACATTCAACGTCTCCCATTATCCTCACACATATCCAAGTTACAATTAACCATTGTAAAGACGTCTTAAGCATTAGGTGGTCTTAAAGCCGACAATCCGGGATAATGATAAATGTGAATTGTCCTTACGATAGTGTAGTGGGTTCTCGGCATTTTGTTACTCTTAATGCGATACTTAACATCTGAGAGCTTCTTCAGTCAGCTCGTTGTTTGAGATTGCATAAAAAATTATTTTGGCTTCGATGCTTCTGTACAGTTTTTAACCGGCTTTCTAAAAAGGAGGAGGTTCAAAATTCGGATGTTTATATAAATATATATTTTTTATGTATGTTCGGGCATAACTCCGTCATATATAAACGGATTTGCAAAATTCTTTTTTTGTTTGAAAGAGGTTTGTTTGAAGAACTTCGGAGATATACAACAGAACTCTTCAATAAATGACGGCAAATCTCTCGGAATTGCTGAAATCGCATGACTGTTCTGTTTACACTATTTCATCACATACGTACCACCACAGATATAAATCTAACTAGATGACGCGATTGTATGTACTTCGCGTGCCAAAAAGCGGACTTAAGTTACGACAAATGATCGTAATCTGAGTTTCTCATTTAGCATTATCGTTACCGGAAATCACCGAAATCTAGAAAAATGCCTTTTTTCGCAATATTGAGCTGTAAAGAATGTATACAAAAAGTTGGCCAAGGCATTGGAAATGTTTTCTTTTATTGGTAAGTAAATTTGTTTTTAAATTGTTTGTGAAAAAGTGGTGGACGCTTGGTTTTCATACAGATGGAGGAACTTCCCAAAAAAATACAACCGACTTCCAAAAAATAAAAACACTACAAATTGAAAAATAATTTCAATTTCGGAAGGTGGTGTCAAAAACTCGAAGAACCGAAAACAGGAACACCGACTTCCGAAATTGAAGTTATTTTTCACTTTGTAGTGTTTTTTATTTTTTGGAAGTCGGTTGTATTTTTTTGTAAAAAAGTTTTTTGGTCAGTATTTAAAGTGACAGTAGGTACCTAGGTATATAAGAAACTTATTCTCTAGTTAATAAACAACAATAAAAAAGACGCATTTTACTCTGATATTTTAGTAATTTCATACGAAAGAGTTACTGCTGGACATAAGCCTTCCTCAATATTTTATTATTTAGGTATATCTAAATGATGGTAGTGTACCCTAACAAGCTGTTGATGAAATGCATTCGATTAGAAACATCGTTAATTTGCCTTCGGCATTTCACATGACAGGCAGAGTTTGCAATCGGATAGTGCCGTAAACAACAGAAACTTTATTAGTAGGTTGTTTTAGAACAGCAACTGAAGTGCATACAAAATTGATGCCATTAATAATTATATATTGTTTTTTTTTGTGGCTGTCACTTTATTGTTTTAGCTGTCACAAGTTAGTCATGATTTCCATCCCCTCGTCGGGGATTAAGTATTAAGTGTGTCCATTGAAAAATGGCATGGTACCTATACCAGCATGACTTTATGTTTATTTAAGATTCAATTCTTCAAAACAAAAGCTCATTCCTAACATGACAAGGTTTTTCATTATGATATTTACACAGCCATACTTTGTACCCAAACACAAAATTCGTAATCCCTTGCTTAGTAGTACTTTATGATCCCCAAAGGAAGAAAGGCGTAGTTTATTTGTAGTTGAGACAATGTGCCAAAATACTTTCACTTATTTTGTGTTTATTATTTAGTCGAGTTTTTGCAAGTTCTTCTCCATAGAGATCTATCTACGTTTTTGAATGTGCAAACTTATTCTTTTTGATTGACCGATCTTGACAATAAAATAGTACCGGTTTATTTGAAACTAGCTGACCCCCGGGTTTTCACTCCCGTCAACTGGCTACCCTGCCTTACCTGCCTACCCAGCCTACCCTTCCTACCCTGCCTGCCCTGCCTACCCTGCCTACCCTGCCTACCCTGCCTACCCTGCCTACCCTGCCTAACCTGCCTACCCTGTGTAGTGTGTGTAACATATCCTCCCTATATAATTGTACTTAGCATGTAAGATGAAGCATTAAACGTTGGTACTTCGAGTAAGACACTTTTTTCATTTGGTCCTCCGAACACCGAAAAGTATATGGCGACCCTGCCTGTTACTGGAGCCGGATCGACCGCGACCACCAACCGCGATTTAATTCGGCAATAAACAATAGTGTGACGATGTGTGTTTTATTTGTGGACAAAACGGACGTATTCCCGTAAAATATGTGCCAGTCAACGCAAAGCAAGGAGGAGGTTTTTCTTAACCAAAATGCAGCGGGTACAAATAACGGACAGGCTCCGAACAGTACACCTGCCTGTCCTGCCTACCTTGCCTACCCTGCCTAACCTGCTTACCCTGCCTGCCCTGCCTTTTTTTTTGTCTCCGAAATCATCCTATGACTTCTTCCGCTCTGGGTGAAGCGGGAGGGCGTGTCAGACTTTTATTGACTAAAACACACCCGTGTTCCTTCTGTTGCTTGAGCCAGGGCCGCGGTAACTCTTATTCAAATTTATCCACAACCTGCCTGCCCTGCCTACACTGCCTACCCTGTCTAACCTGCCTACCCTGCCTACCCTGCCTACCCTGCCTACCCTGCCTTCCCTGCCTATCCTGCCTACCTGCCTACCCTGCCTACCCTGCCTACCCTGTCTACCCTGCCTACCTTGTCTACCCTGCCTACCCTGTCTACCCTGCCTACCCTACCTACCTTCCTAATATTTTGTATGTATCATCAATAGTTTTCTCAGCGCACGCCAAAGAATTAATTTTACATTCAACATTTTGCTACTTTGGGTTAAATTATTGCAAATTTCATAAGGATCTCTATTTTATTATGAAAATATATTATAGCCTATGACACTCAGGAAAAATGTAGCTTTCTACTGGTGAAAGAATTTTCAAAATCGGTTCAGTAGATCCAGAGATTACCCCCTACAACGTCACAAACTCACAAACACACAAAGTCACAAACTTTACCTCTTTATAATATTAGTACACATAAATACTTTGTTAAGTTTATGTTTAGTTAGCGAATATGTATTCACTTTTCTGCCATCAACAGGTTGCCACTTATTAAAAAAAATGATTTCAATAAATTGTTTTAGTAAATGAAACAGTAATTAAATTTCTAAGTAAGAAAGATTTTCAATGACTATTATTCAGTGATCTAGATATAAGTATTTAAAGATTGTAATTTTCTCAACAAAAAATGTGATTGTTAAGCTTTAGAATCAAATTATGTAAATTATGCTTGGCTACTGGTAAAATACGGCTGAACTTTTTACGATTTCTCACTTTGTCACCGTTTACAATCACCAGCATAAATAGCTTGCACTAACGCTAAATGCAAACAATTTTCTCGTGAAGTAAAGATCATTACTTTGAGAAATGTTTATAATAGTTTGGTTCTAAAATAACAATATTCGTAATATCATAAAATATCTATCAATATTTTAGGATAATATCGCTTTCGAATTATTTTGCATAGTGGGCATATATATGCACAGGAATGTATTGTACCTGTATTTGAAAAACAAACTTGAATATTAATTGCCAAATAGGATAGATTTATTTATTTGTCGTAAGTAACAATTAGTGGCGAAATAGCGATAGTGAATGTATAGTGGGCACTGTGCTAATCAGAGCAGGCTCCACAGAGTCGTAACTACCGCGTCGCCGGAATTACCACTGCTAACTATTTCCTCACATCTATATAAGGAAAAGTATGTTTATTTTCTCCCTTTCTCTTTATTTCGTCCAATGTTCTCTCAAATATTGGACAAGGGATGTTTGGGAGTGACGAAAATGAATATAAGGTATGAAAGAGAGTGTGAAGGAAACTTCAGTGCGCGGTGTCAGGTTAAGACGGATGAACTTTGTGAAAGATGACATTAAAGGGCACAGTGAAATTCTATCAGTAACTTAAACTGGCCAAGTGCGAGTCTGACTCGCGCACGAAGGGTTCCGTACCATTATTGCAAAAAATCATTTTTGTTGTATGGGAGCCCCACTGTAATATTTATTTTATTCTGTTTTTAGGTTTCCGTACCCAAAAGGTAAAAACGGGATCCTATTACTAAGACTCGACTTTCTGTCTGTCACCAGGCTGTATCTCATGAACCGTGATAGCTAGACAGTTGAAATTTTCACAGATGACGTATTTCTGTTGCCGCTATAACAAAAAATACTAAAAACAGAACACTCCGTGCACGAGTCCAACTCGCAATTGGTCGGTTTTAGTATACTTGTTTTTAGTAGTTCTAGTTGTTTAGTTTTTAGTAGTTCTAGCAAACATCAACCACTGCGCCGCTGCTCAGTATCTATTGCTCGAGAGCATGGCGCAGTGGTCGATTAACATCGCTGTGGTCGCTGAGCCGTACTTTGTCCCGCCCAGGGAGTACTGGGTGGAGGACCTGAGCGGCTCAGTGACCCTTATTTCGTTGGCCGCCGCCGGCACCCCGTCCCTCAAGGGTGTCAAGAGAGGACAGGGTTGTGTGGCAGCGTCGTCGTCGGGCACCGCTCCCTCCCTGTGCTCGTCCTCGGGGATTTCAATGGCAAGAATGTGGCTTGGGGTCCCGGTATACGGACACACGGGGCAGGATGGTGGAGGTCTGGGCTCTGGAAACAGGCCTGATTGTCCTAAACCGGGGTTCTGACCCCACGTGTGTGCGGGTGCAGGGCGAAAAGAATATTTACTTTTTAAAGTATTATATTATTTTATTTTAATTATTGTGAATATGAAGACTATGTGGATCATTCTATTTTTTTATTTAAATTTATCTTAGTAAGTTTTTAATCATGGTCTGGCAGTTTGAGTAGTTTATGCGGCCTACGGGAATGTCCTTTCTTTGGTCACAAAGTACGTAACCGGCGGCGCGCCGCAGACAGAGAGGCCACTACGAACCATGGGTAATTTTGCACACACACATTGATATTGCGATTTTACAGGGAATATTGGGCAATATTTGTTTGTAACTACATATTATATTTTTATTTCGCTTCTTAAGCATTTGGGCTTTTTGATATTATAAACATTTTTTTCAAATTTTTGTTTTTGAAGAGCTTGGTGCTTTTCAAATTTTATATTTTCATTGGGATAATTATTACACCATTTTACTACTTGTTACCATCCAATCTTCGTGGTATGTGGAGTCGTGATCTTTAATGGATATTTGATGCATTGTCTACCCTCTAAGGTATGTCAGCATGATATGTTATATGATGTATGTTTAGACGAACTGATGTATTAATATTTGAAACTTAAACAACCTACTCTTTTTTAATATTCGGAATCAATATAGTAGCAACCCTAGTGAATCTGTCAAGTTTAGCTGTCAATTTTTGAAACGGCGGGAGTGGCCCTTCTGTATACTTTCTATTTCGTGCTTTGGTTTTGTTCGTCGAATCACTGAGCTCCTTAAATTCTGAGTTGAGCTGCTCGGTTACTGACAAATGCGTGCACTGACTGGACAGGTCCACTCAATCTGGCTGGTTCTTTCCTCAAAAGACCATTTCAGACATCAGTCTACATGGTCTTCATATGATCTAACCAAGATTTTGTCTGGACTTTAAAAAAGATTGTGCCCTCTGAGTTTGTTTCGGCCTTTCTTCTCAGAGTAGTCAGATAGGAAACGCCGACCTCATCTAGTTTAAAAAATGTGATCGACATGTAAAAGTTTTTGTACAATCCAACTTACAGAAATAAATCATTTATCATTTATCAGTCCATTTTCAAGAAAAATAATTATGTAGATATATATTACGTATATTATGCCAGACAGCTTGCCGCAATCTAAGTAACTTCATAACACAAATACAAACTTTTTCACAGAATTATCATTATTACAATGATAACAAAAAATACAAATCACATCTGTACGCCCACCTTAACGTACTTCACGTAAGGCCGCAGTAATGTTAAGGGTGTGACAGTACCTGAAAATATATGATAAGTTAAGGACCTACTCAGATCTAACAGCCAAACAGTCACTACGACCCTAAAACATGTAAGCAATACAGCCCTAACCTACCATACCTAGTGTGTGATAAATAAATATACAGATAAGTTTAGGATGTCTGCACCATGGGGCCTAAGGTTACAGACGGATAGTGGGCAGGAATTCCAGGATTGGGAAGGGTACACTCACTGCCAGTCCAGCAGACTCAAGAGACTGATCAAAGTTGGCTAAAGGTGTCTTGGCAACAGTGAGGAGTAATGAGACAAGAATATAAATTAAAATCTGATTTATTAACAATATTTTACAGCTTATATACTATTGATTCTTAATGCATACTAATGTACAATGCGTGTAAGATGCAAGCAAACAGTATTTTAACTAGGCCGCGCGTCAGCCGGGGCGAGTGCTGAGTCAATGTCCAAAGGTAACATTGAACAACATCTTAAATACCTATCTAAATACTTATTATTTGGTAACGTTTATCGCAAAGCCAAATATTAGGAATATACCTAGAGCATTGAAATTCCTGTCGCGAGCCATAATCAGAGCTTCCACAGATTCTAACGACTAAATCCTAGTATCGATAGTCGGGCTCAGACGGCTTAAATGGCCTCACAGGCACCAGAATATTAAATGAGAATCCCACCAGTTTACATATTTACTTTAGAACATGAGCTAATATTTATGTCTGAGAGGATTCATGCTCTTTTGATTTTTAATGTCGGTATTTTCCCTATGGCGTCAGAAAGAGGTATGAGGGAGCATTTTATTATTGCCCCTTACTATATAATTTTTTTTTTTTAATTAAGTCATTGTAAAATATATAGATTAACACAATACTCTTTATTTTTAATCCCCGACGGAAAAAGAGAGGTGTAATAAGTTTCACTTGTGTTGCTGAGATACACATCTTACTGTGGCATCATTACTCATAAACGGATGAACCGATTTTGATTTCGATTTTTTTTTATTTGAGAGGTGACTATGTCGAGAGTTATGTTTTTATTAAAATCGGTTCAGCCGTTCAAAAGTTATTCGCATTTTACTCTTTGAATGCGGTATTTTCGCAAGATATCTTGTCATAATTATTTGTTTCAGTAGATGGTCGATTGAAACGTGTCTTCTACTAAATATATTTTATGTAGTTTAAAAAGCATGAAATAAAAATTAAAATAACCCTGGCACAAACACCGCTCAAAAGCAAAAAATAAGCCTCGTACTCGCGTCGGAGAACCACCAACGTTAATAGCAGTGTATTTTGTTAACTTAGTTAGTTTTTGCGTCGCGGATTTTTTATTTATTTTTGTATACCTTACACCAACGTTAGAGAAAATACAATAAATATCTGGAAATCTTTTGGACCTAGAAATCAACCAATGTAATGGTTTCTTAAATTTTGGCATGTTTATGGCCTATAAAAACCGAAAAATCAAAACTCCCTCATGTCAGACATTCAAAAAGCTATAGGAAAACTAATATTTCCGTCTATACAAAAATCTAATTCTGCAACGTAATTGAACCTGATCATAGGATTAGTAAACATGTCTAAGTTAAAGAACAAAGCAAACAAAACCTTGTTGGTTAGTTATATTTTGCCCCTTGTTGTCTTTTACCACCGGGAACAACACGGAACATTACTCGCATAAATCATAATTATGAATATCAGAAATGTTGAACTATTCAAAAACAGGTACCGGCCCTTGAAAATTACACCATAACTGGCTAACTAGGGTCCGGAACTATACATTACGTATAATTATTCTAATTACGCGCTAAAATAGGCAGAACAATATTACCTTGGCTGTTGTATGCCCTGAGAGTATGTCAAAACCTAGACATGAACTACTTAAGTGGGGCTGAGACAAGGCCTAGGAATATCTAGACGTATCTGACGTAGTTTGTGGAATAACATATCAAGTGGGATCGATAGGGCTCAAGAAGATACTGTCTGTTGTACCTGTCTCCATAATGTACCTACATAAAGGCGACAGACTCCTTGAAATATGTCATTCAAAATGTTTTTCTAGGTCAGTTTTGGCGGTATATGAAAATAATATTCTAAGCTGCTTATTTAGGGTATACCTAGAGACCCTTAACTAATCGTGAAATTTGAGTTCGGTACCAACGCTCTAAACCTTAAATTTTCCCACGCTACAAGAATTACCTCTATTTTACACCCTGCAACAGACCAAGTCTGAATAGATCCAACACTAGCACACCTATTCGAAGAAGTAACAATACGTTTCCACCAGTGAATACGAGCCAGCTTCATTCTATTCAAAAGAATCTCGTTCCACAAAGCCTGCATGCAACACAGTGTACGATGTACACTTTAGGCGCAAGCCACCGAGGCCTTATTAATTGCATTCTATTAACAAACCCATCAGGGTGATATTCCGAGTAATGGTTATGTATGTACCGTCTTCTGGGATTAATTATGTGTACATGACAATTGAATGAAATAATCGAGATTCTGGTACGGAATTTGGAGAGACAGACATTTTCTTTGTGTTTTCGTATTTAAGCCAACAATCTAGTTCAGTTTAGTAGTTTAGTTCAGTTTTCCAAAAATCTAGCAAGGTTCAGGCGCTTGGTACACATATCTACATACGATTACGAACCTCACTATTTCAATGTTTGTATTGTTTCAGGAAATATCTCTAACAGCAACAATAAGAGACTCGTGAGAAGAAGAAAGAAGTCTGGTATTTTCTATATTTCTGTACGGCTCCGAATCCTGGGCAATTCGCACTGTAGATCGAAGAAGTTTTGAGGCGTTTGAGATGTGGTGTTCGAGAAGAATGTTGCTCATAACATGGACAGTAAAGAGCACAAATAAGTGCATCTCCAGTTCAACTTCAGATCCAGACTCTCCACGATCTGCTACCAACGAGCCTACTTTGATTATATCATTCGCAGACAGCCGGACAGCCTGGAGAAACTGGTTTTGGTAGGGAAGGTGGATGGAAAGAAACCGCGTGGCTGTTCACCTACTCGCTGGTCAGACCAGATAAGGGCGATTACAGACTGACGATGAACATTGCCCTGGGAACAGCTGAAGACAGAGTGGCGTGGAAGCAGCTCGTCAGTAACTCCGTCAAAGCGTTCGAAGACGGACGCGACCTTCAGAAATGAAGGCAGCGAATAAGAAGAAGAGGTTGTTACCTGAATTTGTTTACCGAAAAATTATTACTGGCATCCGATTAAACTGAAACTTAGCGTAATTGTGTAAGTTTGGAAACATTGAAATAATATGGTACTATGGAGCTGGTCTAATGATATAGCTGAATGGTGGCCACAGCAACTCCTCAACCAGACAAGATAGCACCATCGTGTTTGACTCATTGGATATGTATTGACAAGCGATATTACATTTCATACTTTTTAGTCCAATAAATGCTTGTTTTAAAAGGATTTTTACTTTTAGTCTCCGTCCTGCTTGTTATTTTACATTTGACAGATGCTCGCTTAAGAAGTTTCATAATTATTATCAGGCAACCATAGAGAAAAAAAAACAATATTTCATGGATGCTTTCAATAGTGAAGCGATTTGCTTATTCACACCATTATTCCCATAAATTAATATTAATAGTTAATTCGAATTTACGTAGTAGTAAATATCGCAGTGTAAAGCTGTGAAGGCTAAATTTTGAATACAATGATTTTGAATTCATAAATATAAAAAACAGCAAAAATAATAACGAATGTACTTACGATTTTATCATAATGAATCGTTGCATTCTTCTTCATATAAACTGGAATCATCAATTGATTCCTCACTATCATTTATAATCAATACTCGACTGCACAAATCGTGCATAACATTGTAAAATTAATAAAATTAAATCAATAAAAATTTCTTCATTGGTAAAGTTGATTGTTATAAGAAATCGAATCGGTACCCCATTGTTCATAACTAAATGATTGTATTTTTAAACTGCCAAATGTTAAATTACAGGTTGGACGGAGTGTAATTATTCCAACAAAACAATAAGAACAGCATACTTGCGTTAGCTTAAATTGATTACCTAGATTAATTTCAGTAATAACTCTCCAACAATCAAGCAGGTACACCTATCATTATCAAACCTTCATTTACGAACATAATAATTACAGAAGCTATAACAATCACACATACATAGTTCAGAAGTCATTACTCAACCCTGCACTGCCAACTAGTTCTAATTTAACAACCTTATCGTCAGAACGGGGTCTAAAGTACTCAAACCAAGATATCTAGGTGCCTTAATTACACACATGTACGTCCAAGGCAGTGTAGGGTTCATTAAAGGAAGTTCGTACAAGTTTCCGAGTCCGTGCGACTTGGAGTTCGTTATAATTACTGTGTGTTTACGGCAGGAGTTTGCATGACTATGGAAATTATGGACTGCACGCAACGTGAATATGCCTTTTCATGGCGCTCGCTTTTGGAGGGTTAAGCTCTTATGGCGTATAGATAAGTGTGTAGAGTAGACTACGTAAAATATTTTATGAGTGTCGTCTATTTTGTGTACGGGGTTTTAGAGATGTTGTCGTAAAAATATTGTCGGACCAGTAATAATGTTTTCATTACCCATTTTGTTGCCAGACGCCTTAAAATTAACTTACGAATTCTAAGCAAGTTACTTAACTAGGTGAGCTAAGCTCCTACCTATTCTATAGACTTGGACACGTGGGGAATTTGCTTTCACTTTACACTTTATTAAATGTTAAATTAACTAACTAAAACAAATGCAAACACATACGATTACATACACACACTGATACATAGCCATGGATGATGTAAACAGTAAATCCATCACAAGCTAGAGCGTGATTGTATGCACAAGACTTAATTAACGAGTGATCCAATAATCGAATCTCACACAGACAGTCGGTCCAAACCGGACAGCTGGACACAAGTCCCGAAACCCGCTGCTGGACCGATATAATTCAATTTTTTTCATTAACATCGTAACAATCGTGTGCTCGTAATATTAATATATTTTGTGATTTACCGTTCATAATTTTGATATTGGATTCAATGACAATAAAGTACCCTGGGTGAAAAAAAACCTCTGGCTGTGGTTTAGGATATCACAATAAATCAGAGAACTGGGTACAAAACATAGCTTGTCCCCTATAAATAATATAGCAATTACGGAATTTTCATTAAGATTTAGGTAGGTACTAAATATTGCCACGTGAAATTCAAAAATGTAACTAAACTATATTAAGTACTTGTACATATTTGAAATATAGTACCTGTCAATTGACAGGTACTATGGAAATTTCATACAGTAAATAATTATTTACTGAATGAAATTTCCATCCACTTCAATGTATATTTTGACTGACTTTTGATCTCCACCTATTAACAATACTAAAACTTCTACACGGCTTGTATATCCTATTCTAGAATCAGCACAATACTTCTCTCTTTCAGACTCTCAAAGTAATCTCTCCTATTTGTTCGAACGTTCATTGTTAATGCCAAAGTTGCTAAACTGACGACTCTCAATAACTATTCCATTCCCCAGACAGTCGGCCAAGAGTGTAGCACTTAGCTTCTTATTTTTATATCGTAATAAAACAAACAAGATTTTTGTTCACAAAAGTCAAGGATTTAGAACATCTCAGTCTTCCAGAGACAGTCAACAATGCAAAAAATTGTATTACAAACTGTTTCTGCTTAGCATCTTTCCTCTCTTTCGCATTTCATAGAAAGTTTACCAGCGGACTGGGTATGGTGACCCACTATATACATAAATTACAAAAATAGTTCCGTGTTTAGAAGAAAAAGTGTCCATGGTATTATATGTCTATGGCTTAAGAAAATAAATTGGACAGGAAATAAATATAATCTGTTGTGCTGTGTTGTTTTGGCGGGGAAAAAGGGCGGGAAAGTCGTATTAGAAAAGGCGCTCTTTTTTAAATTGCATAAAATTTATTTTGTTTTGGGCTTCATTTAACCAGTTTGAGCCCTTAATTTTACATCATGAGCGAATTTAGTAGTGGGCTCATGGAGCCATGTAATTCCGAGGCCACTTTAAAGCCGAAAAATTCTTGCACCCATGATGATGAGCCGGTTCCCAAGATGATTCCCAAATATTTAACTACGAAAAGGGGTTTATTCAAAGATATACTTCCTATTTATGAAGAACTGAACAGAAAAGATTATCCCGTTTTACTTTTTCAAGAAAATAAAGAAAAAAATGATCTTTTTAAAGTGAACAAAATTCTTAAGGACTTGGTGCCACCTAACACGTATGTTAAACCTATTGGCAATTACTATATCAAGATATTCTTCGCAACAAAAAAAGAAGCGAACTCTTTCATTTTGAATAAGTCTATTCACAGTAAAAATAACTGGTCAGTCAAGATACCTTTTGATCAGATTGAAAGTCAGGGAGTAATCAACGTCCCAACTGAAATCGATGATACTGAACTACTGTCATCTTTGAAGTCACCTGGGTGTGAAGTTTTAGGTGTCAAGAGATTCAAGAAGAAGCTGCCCGACGGTTCATTTACTAGCCTGCCTACAGTCCTGGTAACCTTTTTGAATACTAACAGGCCCACCATGTTACTTATGAACATTTATGGTTTGAAGTTAGAGAATATTTTAAACCTTTGGTTCAGTGTTTTAACTGTTACAAGTTCAACCACACTAGTGGTTCTTGCAAAAATGCTCTAGTTTGTTCCATATGTTCATTACTATAAAGATTGTTTACAAAAAGATAATATTAAATGTAATAACTGCCAAGGACCTCATGTAGCAGTTGCATATGAGTGCCCCCTGAAAGCTTCGAAAGTTGCTGAGATTAAAAACAGAATTTTGGGTGGTTCAACATATGCATCGGCTATTAAGGGCACGAAATCAGTCTTACATAATTGTAATGACAAAACATCAAAAAATATTCTTCAGATTTCCGATTCTAATTCTAAAATTACTTCACCGCAGAAACGATTTATTACTAGCGACATATTGAACTGCGATTCAACATTGAATGGCATTATAAAACTTTTGTAGATTTGATTTCTAGGAAGGATGGGGCACCAATTACGTCTAAGATTATAAAACAATTATTAATACATAATCTAAGCAATATATAATAATTTATGGATACTAAAGTTTTAAAACAATTTAATATAATACACTAGAATTCTAGAAGTATTTCCCCTAAACTTGATTTTTTAAATGATTTTATCAATAACAGTACTGATAGGGTCGACATTATTTTAATGAATGAGACCTGGCTTTGTAATAATAAAAATATTAAGCTTAAGGGTTATAATATTATCAGGAGAGACTCTGATAGACCTCACGGAGGTGTAGCCATTGCAATTAAAAGTTCATATAAATTCAGTATTATTGATACATATTCAGATTATAATTTTCAAAATATTTTAATTCAAATTGAAATAGGTTCCTTGTTCTTTAACATTCTATGTTTATATTGTCCTCCTCCACCTAATGGTAAATTTAATATTAATTTTCTCAAAGATACTTTTGATAAAATAAACACAAATAATTTCATAATCATTGGAGATTTTAATGCTCATAATCTGTCATGGGGTAGTAAAAAAAATGATAGTAGAGCCATTTCGATTTACAATTTCATGAATGATAAAAACTGTATTTGCATTAATGATCACAATATTACTACTTTAGCTCCTATCGGACAAGAGGGTAATGTTTTAGATTTAGCTTTTGCTTCACAATCTCTCAGTTCCAGTTGTGACTTTTCTGTATTAGGTGATCCTATGAGTAGTAACCACTATCCTAAGTATTTTCTGTCAGGCTTCAGATTTATATACTGCAGACCTTCTGAGAAATTTTTCTTCTGATTTTCCTGAAATTTCAGAAATTAACTTTAACAAAATAAATTGGGATATTTTTGCTGATAAGTGTAATACAGCATTTACATTGTTTACTCTTACTAATGATCCTATTGGTGATTATGACAGATTTGTTCAATTATTATATTCAGTATTGTTATCATTCCAAAAAAAGTCTGCAACTCATCATCGCCAAAAGAGAGTTTTATGGTGGGATGAAAAGTGTAAGTTAGAAGTTGCGAAAGTACAGTTAGCGCTTCATTCTTATAAAATGTATCCATCATTAGAAAACTATTTGATTTATAAACAGTTAGATGCTGAAAAAAAGTTAGTTGTACTACAAGTTAAACGCACCAGTTGGCAAAACTTATGTTCTTCATTTAGCCGCTTGACTTCCATTAAAATAATATGGGATAATATACGTAAATTCAAGTTCTCTAGTGTCCAAGGTAGCAAAAGAAATTTCTTTATGCACAATCCAGACAATGCCTCTGCTTTTCTAAATAAAATCACTTCTCCGATTAATAATGCTGACGTTAACTCTCTTAACACTTATTTCTCACAGTCTGGTAAAGAGTCATTTTCCTGGTTGGTTAAGCCATTTTCATTTGACGAATTACTTGTCTCTCTGCATAAGAAAAGGGTTACCTCCCCTGGGCCCGATTGTATTCCTTACTCTGTAATACAGAATTTACCAATTAATATTAAACATATTTTATTGTTAATTTACAATGCATTGTGGTCTACTTGTTATATCCCAGATAGTTGGAAAATTCAATATGTTACTCCTATTTTAAAGCCTAATAAAGATCCAAATTGTATAAGCTCATATAGACCTATATCATTAACTTCCTGTTTTTCTAAACTTTTTGAAACTATGCTCAAGAATAGACTTGAGTGGCAATTTGAACATCATAATTTGATACCCCCACTACAATTTGGTTTTCGTAAAGGTAAAAGCACCCAGCACAATCTCAGCTGTTTAATAGGTGACATTAAAAATGGATTTCAAGCTAATAAATCAACCTTAGCTGTATTTTTAGATATACAAGGTGCATTCGATAATATTGATCATAATTATTTAATCCATGCTTTATATAAGTTAGGAGTTCCTGGAGTACTTGGGTTAAGGCTGGGAAACAATTGTATGGACCTAATAAATGCACAAAGGTACTCCACAAGGTTCTGTAATTTCACCTTTAATATTCATACTTAGCCTTATTAATTTTATGCCAATAATACCTATGCAAGTTAGGTATTTATTATATGCTGATGACTTAGTTATTTATGTACAATGTGGGAGTGTTAAAGAAGGGGAACAAATTATGAATAAGGCCCTCCAACACATAGGTTCTGTATTAAGGAATAAATTGAAGCTAAAAATTAATGTTGATAAGAGTGCTACCATATTTTTCTCTAAAAATGGATCTGATAATCCACAAATTATCTATGACCATGCAGTTATTCCCAATTGTGATTCATTCAGATATCTTGGTTTGATTTTAGATTCCCATTTATCTTGGAAACCACATATTGACTATCTTTGTAGAAAAGCCGAGTTAGGCCTAAATATTATGAAGTCTTTGGTTGGTCTTAGTTGGGGTTCTGACCCCAAAATCTTAAAACTTCTTTATATTACTACTATTCGTAGTTGTTTTGATTATGGATGCAGCTTTTACTATGATATTGACAGTTATCTATTGAGAAAGTTAGATGTCTTACAGAATAAGGCTCTACGTATAATTTGTGGAGCTATGATGTCATCACCTATAAATTCCTTAGAAGTAGAAACTGGGATTGTTCCTCTTGCTATTAGAAGATCTTATATCACTGACAAACATTCTTTGAAGTTAATTAGTCTTGACAATGTTATAATTTCTAAATTACTTGATGGGTTTGATATTCCTAATTATAATAATGAAATAATGAAAGTAGCTATTTCTCAAATTGAATCAATAACTTTTTTTAAATTTCAATTTTCATGATAATATATTTTGGTCTAAACAACATCCTTATTATAGTGTTGACTTTGTCTGTACTTATATGAACATTCCTATACATGTAAACAAATATGATTCTAAATATGAATTCTTAGAGTTTTTGGACACCAAAAATAACTTCATCAAAATTTATACTGATGCTTCTAAAACTTCAGAAAGAACCGCTTTTGCCTTTTTTGATCAAATATACAACTATGGTAAAGTCTACAGATGTAATGACTATTTATCTGTTTTTTCAGCAGAAATGCTTGCTATTTTACATGCTCTTCAATATATTCTTGAAAATTTCTATAATTATACTCAGTCTTACTTTTTAATATTATGTGATTCAATGAGTGTGGTAAAAGCCCTCTGTAATAAAAATAAAAATATGTCTTCTCACTATACAATCTATAAAATAAGATGTTTGGTATATGAGCTCTCTATCAAGAACCTGTACATTGAATTCTGCTGGGTACCGAGTCATTCGGGTATACTTGGCAATGAACTAGTTGATAAACTTGCAAAATCTTCCTATTCTGTTATCTGTAATTGCTCGGTGCCATTTACTGATTTGAATAATTATATCAAAGAGTTAATGATTAAGCGCTGGGAGTTGTCGCTTGCCCATACTCGGCTAGTAAAAGGCAAATGGTTAGCAGAAATTACTCCCAAACCATCAACATCTTCTTGGTTAAAGAAGTAAGAAATTCCTTGGTAGACAGTTAATTACCGCTCTTTGTAGGCTAAGAATTGGACACTGTAAAATACCTTCTCATTTGTATAGATTAAAACTTATCGATTATGAATCTTGTATATATTGTAATTATGAAATATGTGACCTGCAACATTTGTTCTTTGATTGTAAACAGTTTTCGGTTCAACGGTTATTGTTGACTTGTCAATGTCAGGACTTACTAGGTAAATGTGACCTACCTAAAAATATTTGTGATTTGTTAAAGTTTCCTATATTATATAATTCTATATTTCAATTTATCCAAAGCACTGTTGGATCTATATGAATTATAATTATTATTTGTGTAGTTTTTGTTATGTCTGATTATAAAATTTTAACATATTTTAGTTTATTTGTCTTCTGTTTTTATATCTTTTGTATGTACTTTAGGTAGATTAATCTAATGTATTTTTTTTATTCTGTGTTAATCTTTAGAATGTAAATTGACTATACTGTAATGATTGTTGGGCTGATGGTATGCCAATGCCCTTATAATAAAAAAAATAAAAAAAAAATAAAAAAAATTGGACTGATAGAGGTCAGATCGGAAAATGTCAGAGTATAAAATATTCTAAGATTTTACAAATTTGCGGTAAAAGTAAGTTGTGGATGTTAAAACAATCAGAGATAACTAAATGTATGCTTTGGTAGGTGCTAACAGTATCAAAGAATACATAAAAGTGAGTCATATGAGTTGATACAATTTCAAAAGATAAAAAGGTGTGATTTGTACAGCAGAATACCACAACACACATTTTTTTTCTGAAAAGGAATTCTTGTTATGGAAGTACATTTTCATTAGAAAAAACAAAGCTCTATAACATTCATACATGCAAAATCGTATCCAAATTAGGTATAAAAACATTTTACAAAAAAAAAACCGACTTTCAAAAAAACACTACATAGTGAAAAATAACTTCAATTACGGATGTCTGTGTTCCTGTTTTTGTTTCTTCGTTTTTTTAATGGTGCATTATAGATGCACAAAGTTATTCCAGAATACCTAACTGATCTACATACCCTAATAACATAAAACTTGAATATAACTGGTGAAATGAGACTGTACCCATCTATAGCGTACCAGCGTGATGTTATGTTAAGATTAATGGCGGAAAAAATAAACGGACCTGCGATTGCAGCGAGAGATTTGCCGTTGTTTATTCAGGAGTCCTGTAGTATATCGCCGAAGTTCTTCATCCGATCTTCACCAAATTTAAATGGGACCACATGAGAAACACCAGCTTTCAAATAAAAATAATCATCATAATCGGTTCACATAGTCAAGAGTTCTGAGGTAAAAAAAATACATTCAAATTGAGAACCTTCTCCTTTTTGAATTTATTTATTAGTTTATCCTCGCACTGGAACGCCTTCCAGCAATTACACCAATGGAGCACAATCTTATAATAAACTCACTATAATTCCAGGTTTCCTCACGATGTTTTCCTTCACCGTTGTCTACGATGTCCAAGATTAACTTAGAAAGTACATATGAATTGAAAAATACACATTGGTACTTGCCCGGATTCGAACCCACGACCTCAAGCATGAGAGGCGAGGTCTTAGCCACTGGGCCACCACGACATCTTGAAGTCGGTTATACATATCGCGGTTTCAAGAGTTTCAGAAGCCAAACGGTGGCAAACGCTGCTTAAAGTTCGTAAATGACAATAGTCAACTGGGATTTGAAGGACAATTACCTGGTTTACCCTAAACAAAGAGTTGGCTATGAGCTCACTATGGCACGTAAGTTATTATCCACTTCCGAAATGTTCCCGGCTCGTAACCTTTAGCAAAGTTTAATTTCCGCCTTCATAACGTAAAGAGACGAAACCTGATGAGTTACAGTCTCTCTTGCTTTGGGTTCTTCTATTCACTATATTAAATGGAGATAACTTGGTGAAAGAGCGGGAATACCCTTTGTACCTCAATACAGGGATTGTTATAGACTTACGAGACTTTTTATGGATTTATATTTGCCCGATAGGTCAGATACAAAAAATAAAGACACTGCTGGAACTATGTTTTTTTTTTTCATGATGTCCCTATATATATAGGTTGCATATAACGTAAGTTATGGCATAACAGCGCGCAGCATTTATGTAACTCATAAAAACTGGACGAAGTACCCTGTTTTGATAGTATAGCCAACATTCGGTCTCCCACATACTTTCACAGTGCTTTTCCATAAAAGCACTGTGAAAGTGTTTTCCCATGAACACATCCTATTTTGGGAAGTTCTGTGTTAAAATTGTCTGGATTTTGTTTTCCATCCCAGTGTTATAAGATTTGTGACTGCTACCGAGTGAGGTATGGACTCTGAAGTGCCAAAGATCTAATTGAAATTACGTTTCATAGTCACGCACAGGCTGTAGAAGTGTGGAAATTGCCGTTTGTATTGGTAAGATGCCATCTATCTGTCAGGATGTTACTACTTTCACTCCTACCTTGCACTCACACTTTTAATTTTGCTTAACTCTTCAAAGAAGACTTTTGTTTTTAATTACAAGCACCTAAATAATTTGTTGGTTGTTACCTTTTTTCTGTACAATTTCTCAAAAAAAAATCCTACATTTTTCATAGAAACAAAGACATAATTCAACAAAGTTTAATGATTACATTACGGTGAGACGCCGTTGTTTATAACACCGTAATGAATACTCAACTTGTACAGCAAAGCATTATTTGAAAACATTGAATAATTAATTTAAGGGCGGCCCGCCAGCGGTCAACTTTTAATGCAAGAACAAGTATAAAAACAAAGTTAGTTTACATCCTTTTTCCTTGATGGGATTGCAGTAAAACCTTCGCCCTCGTTGCTAATACCTTTTTAGTTGGGAACGACCGT
This sequence comes from Orthosia cruda, assembly GCA_964057195.1. Classification (NCBI taxonomy): domain Eukaryota; kingdom Metazoa; phylum Arthropoda; class Insecta; order Lepidoptera; family Noctuidae; genus Orthosia; species Orthosia cruda. Next base: position 18,701,543 of record OZ059837.1, read on the forward strand.
CTTATTGAAAAGGGTAATAGATACAGCGATAAACAGCCAGGTAAACATTTGTGTTTATTCTGTGATAGTTGCCTGAAGTTTATTTAATTCTAAGTACCTATAAATGGGAAACAGAGTTTGGTTTTGGTGATAAAGGCCTATTTTAGCATTTAAGGAATAAATTAACAAATAATAAAAAAATAAGTTACAAATCACAGAAAATATTTATTTTTTATTTTTTCACGGGTGGGATCCTTCAAAAGGCGCCTGGACTTTTGGGGAAAAGACCAGGGAGTGTGGGATTTTTACCTCACTAAGACCACCCCAGTGATCACCATCAGCACGTAGAAAAGGCCCCGTGACCTCTCAAAAGACCACCCCAGAGCCAACTCTGTGCAACACCTGTTAGGGCACATCCCTGGGGAGACTGAAAAAGCTTCTCCCCTGAGCCTAACATCTATGTGCCAGTCTAGATTCATTAAAATACAAAAATTTTGACTGAGAATGGAAAGGCCGACCTAGAAAGACCTGGGAACAGGTGGCTACTACTGAACTCAGGTTCACGATGGCTCAGTGTAAAATCCTGAAAAGTTATGGACTTCCGAAAGTGAAGTTATTTTCCAAAAAAAAAAAAAAAAAAATGTGTTTATTATCTTAAATCTATACAATTCAGTTGACGGGGCTTCCCAGAAAGTAATCCGAAGATACTTGTGATGGGATAAACCTCGCTCTTCCTCGATTAATTACAATTGTTTCGTTGTGCTAATTAGGTATAAGTTACACATTTTTATTAAACTAATAAAAAGAAAAATGAAGATCGTGCTTATGGCAGTGTGTGAAAGTAGAGTGTGTTTTGTATAGATGTGTGTTCATACGTATGTTTATGTGTGAATGTATATTTTATATTTTCTGTGTATGCGTGTGTGTATGAGTGGGTGTGTGTGTGTGAATGGGCGTGTGTATGTGTGAATGAGTGTTGGAGTGTGGGTGTGTGTGTGTGCGTGTAGGAGTGTGTGTGAGTGCGTGTATGTGTATACATGACGTTCAACCCAGTGTAGCCAAAATGCCTTCCACGGCATCATAGTTAAGTGTGGAGATCCAATCCGTCAATGTCTTCTTACACTCATACAACTGCATAGGGTAAATTTTAAGTATGCGATTTACTTTATTATAAACGAGTGGGGCTTGAGTTACATTTTGGCGACTAGCAAAAGTTGAGCGTGCTGAGTATGTTGGGGCTACTATATCCCACCGTCTTTTTTTAAGTTTGGCTTGGCTAAAGGGTAGAATTTTGTGATATCTTAGTACCATGTGTAATATATACAGTTTTCTGACGGAGAGTAGCTAAAAAACTAGCTAGAGTAGCTAGTAGTAGTAGTAGCTTTTCACTTTGTAATGTTTTCATTTGGAAGTTGGTTGTATTTTTTTGTAAAAAAGTTTTCGGTTTTTGATAAATTAACTTTTTTATTAACAACTTTTTAGTCATCGTTTTTTTTCGAATTACTTTTAAACATATAAGTGGTATTTTATCATATTTTTGTAGTCACCTCTTAAAACCCTTCATTTTGATACCAAACCCCATGGGTTCGGAAAAAAAGTGGTATCCCGCACAATATGGCGCCCAAAAGCCACCATGTTTGTATTTATTATTTTATTTTTATCATCTAAGAATACATGGACTGTCAAAATGTGTCTAATGATGTCTTAATTATGGTTTGAAAAATATGGGGTAAAATAATATTACATACATACAAATTTACATATATACAAGATAAGCGCAAGAAACATAACCCTTACCGAGCAGTCGAGTAAAAAAAAAAGTACAGTCGGATTGAAAACATTTTTGAAGTCGGTTATAAAAAAAAAAGTTTTTAACAAAATTACAACCGACTTCCAAACAAAAACAGTACAAAGTGAAGAATAACTTCAATTTCGAAAGTTGGGGTTCCTGTTTTCGTTTCTTCGTATTTTGACACCAACTTCCGAATTTTCCCGTGTTTTTGTTTGGAAGTCGGTTGTAATTTTTGTTAAAACTTATTTATTTTTCACTTTTTCTTTGTTGTACATAATGGAACAGTTCTATAGGCTAGCTATCTATAATGCCCAAAGTGAAGCCAGAATAGATTAATCCGATAACATGAAACTAAAACAAAACCGGTGGTATCAGAGTATACCAGGGTGAACTATTCACACCTGCGTACCCCTTTGGAGGGTACCAGTGTATAAAACGGTGTAAACAATAAACAGACATGCGATTGCAGCCATCCCGAGTGATTTGCCGTCATTTATTGAAGAGTTCTCTGATGTATATCACCGAAGTTCTTCATCAGATCTTGATGAAAATTAAATGGGACCACATGACAAGTACCAACGTCGAATAAAATAAGAATCATCAAAATCAGTTCACCCAGTAAAAAGTTCTGAGGTAACTCACATAAAAAAAATACAGTCGAATTGATAACCTCCTCCTTTTTGCGAAGTCGGTTAAAAACACGGACGTATGTACTCATACACACCTAGAACATAGTAAACATGTATGAACAAGCGATTGTTTAAGTTTTCCATCAAATTAGGTGCTTACGATTATACGTCCGCAGTCCGCTCGAGTTGACCTTTGTCGCACGTCGTAACCAATGAGCCGGGATAACTCGCTGGCATTGAACGAGACTGTTTATAAACAATAGCACATTAATAGGTAGGCAGATTGGTCAATAATGCAGGGTCTATTGAAGGTTGGTATGTGCTAGCTCCATGGGGTGGTAATGCCGGAATGTCTAACCAGAACTTGAGGCGATAAGACTTGTTCTTCAACTTGAAATTAGTTTATTGTCCACAGTCTGTAACTGATTCAACCGTCCATCGGGTAAAGAGGATGTAAGAGCAAGCGGAGCGAGCTTAAAAGTTCTAGCACCACCTAGGCAATGTTAAGTTTCCTTTTGCCCAGTTATAAATAAATATGTAGAAGATATTTTGTCAACTTACGCTTTGCTCGGTGCTCGGAGCGAGAAAAGCAATTTTCTTGTGATCATTTTACAGAAGAAAGAGTCGCTTTGTCAATCTCGGCATTTTAAGATAAAGAGTATGCAGGCTTCAAGAGCGGGCGAAGCGAGCTAGAAAAGTTAAGTAGCCCACCTAGGTTTATATTAAGCATACGTAGACGGCACCTAATTAGATACTAGTTTGTACTTACTAGACACAATTATTTGGCATTTTAAGGTAGTTGATTAAAAACACTTTCTTTTTGAGTTTATGAGCCCTCTAGGACCAGAGGACTGGGGCGGGCTATCTCCACGTTGTCCGTCAGCGGTGTTAGTTTATAGGAACAATATAACCTTCAATACAGGCTGTATATCCAAAGTACCGGAACCATTTTTCAAATTATTGTCGAATGGCGCCTCTGTACAATCCTACACATGTTGCCTTCAATGACAAATTAACAATATTACTAGAGGCAGCTTCTGCGACAAATAGCCGACTGTCCTACCCTCATTCTCTCCAGGCCCTCCTATTTCCTTGGCTACTTTATTACCTGCTCTAATGGATGTTAAAGAGACTTATTATTTACTCAGCTGCTGTTGTCTAATGTAAACTTGTACACTTAATGTATGAAAGGGGTGAACTATTTATTTTATTTTATGTGGTGCCTACATTGTTAAAGGGTTAATGCTGAATTATGGAGACTCGTTAAACTCCTCTTAACGTTTGAAGAGTAGTCACTGGAATACTTTACATTATTAGATGCGGTTAGGTCACGATACTCAAAATAAACTCATTAAATTACTCCACACTATTTTAATTTTATTCAAAATAAAATTACCAAATCTAACACTAAAATGGTTAATAAAATAATTTGTGGTACACACCGATCATCAAACGTGCCATAAATTTATGTCACAAATTGATTGCCGCATGCAAATCACGCTGAATAAACTGAAACAACGTTCGTTCGTGTTCGTGTTTATACTATGATTGTTATTTATGCGTTAGGGTGCCTTTTCAACAGAGATTTGCGAGGTAGCTACTAGCACTCGTTCCACTACAATCTCCTAGCTATAGCTAGGCGGTGCATTTTCCTAGTTTGGTTAAGCGCGGCTCTGGTGGTACAGGGCTACATGTAAAGAAACGAGACGCGAGGAAGGCATGTTTATTTGGGACCACGACGCCACTCGTCCGCGTAAGGCTGAAAAGCGTCCGCTACGTAAACTCGCACCTTACAGCTAAACATATTAGCAATATCTGTGCCAAGGCATTCCAATCGCTTGGTTTTGTCATGAGGCAGGCCAGTGGGTTTGAGGACAAGAGTGCCATTATGGTACTGTACTTTTCCTTCGTGCGTAGTAAGCTTGAGTATAATTCGCTGATATGGGATCCGCACGAGCAAAAATATAAGCTCATGATAGAACGGGTTCAACGCAAGTTTGCTCGTTACCTGTACAAAAAAATGTATGGGTACTATCCCTATTTGTATCCGTCTCTGTTTGTCGCGGGAATGGTGGGCATCAACACGCTGGAACTGCGACGTAAGTGTGCGCTGTTGATGCACTACTACCTACTGCTGAACTATAAGATCGTCGACTCGTCCACGCTAGCTCGCTGTTCACTATTCGCCCCGGACCGAATGCGGGCGTCGCGAGCTTGTGCCCCGCGGTGCCTTTTCGCGGCTCCGCCCTCACGTACCCTGACAGCTCGTCATGCTCCTACAGCCCAGGCGCTCAATTTGCTGAACGGCCTAATTTCTCAGGAACCTGGCGTCGACATATTTATGCTCAATGGAAAAACAATGTTAAATGTGTGTATTAGGTTTTTTAGTTTATAAGTGTTATTATATGTGTAGTGGTGGCTTGCTGTACGCTTTGGTGCAAACTGTAAGTACAGCAAGTAATTGTTATAAAAATAAATAAATAAATAAACACCGATACACAGCTTCGTCACGCATCCTCCAACCTCGAAAGCTCCTCGCAGTGCTTTGGAGTAAACAATCACGGATTTTCTTACTTTCTTGTCTTGCATCACCTAGCTACCTTGCACATCTTTGGCAACAAAGCACCCTTATCGCCATCTCGTACTCGCATTCGTGTTGTTTTAGGCTGCAGTATCACGAGCTCAGTATTTTGCTATCGTAAGTGTGCGTCTCAGATATTTGCACAGTGAAGTTTACAAATGCCGGCGCCGCGGCCTCCACTATCTATTCCCTTTATTGAGTTAACTCTATGAAATATTCAAGGAAACGAATATTTTGATAATGATTTTCGTTTTTTAGGGAATGTACGTTGTCGACACCAAAAATAAGGAAAAGATTCACGTTACCATTCCTTTTAGGCCATAAAGTTACGAAGTGAAAGGATTGGTACGAGTATTCCTGAGGAAGGCACAGGTAGGCTGTAGTCGTGCCTCGTCCTGTGTCGCTGAAACTTTCTTAACTAAGATACGTGCCTGTACAAGTTAGTTGCAAATCTGAGAATTTGCAACTAACTTGTACAGAGGTTGAACTTCTCGAGGTCAAAAATCGGAATTTGAATTTGCTCTAGATTGACTTTTATTTACGGCAATACGGGACATGTTTCTGCTTGCTATTGAAAGAAAATTACTATGCTATAAGTTATCTTTTTTAGTCTAACTAAAAGGAGACGTCTCTATGTTTTTTAATCGAGCACAGTTCAGTCATCTCCGCATATTCGTTTTGATTCAGTCGCTATGTTATTTGAGACTTCGCTTATCACTAACGCAATGCATACAAAGAGCGCTTTAACATAGCATTTGCAGCAGCTGCATAATTCTTATGCATTCACACGTCGGTCTGCAAGTGGTAATGTCGTCCCATATGTCTGATAATTTAAATCTCGCCGCTGTACACTCGCTGTAGGTAATCTAATTGCAAATATCCAAGGTAGCCGCAGAGTGTCGGCTTGCGCGGGGTGATTGGCAAATTAGCGCTGTACCTACGGCATCAGACAATTTCGTGTTGTTGGAGGGTGAACCTTTTTTAGAGGTAGAAAAATATCTTCATTGGTCACAAAAGTACTCAAATAGTCGTTATCTGGTTCAAATACCAAGCTTGGCAAATCTTGGATAATCCCAGGTGAAAAAGCCTCGAAAATGATTTAGGGAAGCAATACTTAGTTGCTAGTTTTAGGGCCATTACATATCTATTAACTTTGGTAAACTAAAGTCACGAAGTACTTTATGTACCAGGCCGTACTCAGTTGAATAGAGCTTTTACAGAATAATTTAGATTCAGTAAACGTGCATTCCATTTCCAATAGAGGATGAAAACTCCCATTTGACAAATTAAATTCTTTTGTTCATTCTTTCCCACTTTGTATTTATCTTTTTGGAGAAGTTAGTCGATTTTTCACCATTATTTAAATCTAAACTTTATATCGTTTGGTCTCTGTTCGTGATGTTTATTCGCGACACAGTCGCATCCATTATTCCATTCTAGTTGTTTTATTCAGAGTCTGAAGAACAACATGGGTGCCAGTATTATTGTGCACGTCTGTCAAACTTTCGATGCCAATATTTGAAACCACTCCAAAGCCTATATTTTTGAAGCCATTTAAAATTCTCAACAGATGAAAAACTTAAATTTTCACAACTGATGTTTCCTTATCCCGTGAGAATATAAATTGGATATATTTTCCAAATTTTTGACAATGTTATGTTTGTATGGTCTATATTTATTGAGTCGATAATAAAATTTGAGTCGTATAGGCATGTAAGGGAAATATTAAACAAGTAAATATTCGTTGAAGTGATATATGAGGAAAATGCACTCGTTGATACGCGGATATCGATATTTTATGTTCGCGATAACAAAGTTAAATTCGACAATGTAGGTTAAAAGCGAAAAGCTGGCACATCATAAATAAATTTCCTATAATATTACTCGTCAAAAATTGTATGCAAATATAAGTGTATAACATTCATCACAGCGCACCCACAGCCATTACGCATACTATTAATTTTGATAGCTTTAAGAGATTTATGAAGTTATTTAATGTGCATTTAATTCACAAAACGTGTGAAATAACAACTAATGTTGCGAAATATTTAAAACACTGGGCTTAATTTTATTGCTTATTATGTCAATAATAAGTATTAGATAACGTTCATAAAGGTTCATACTGTTTAGCACCTATGTAAAGGCTTTAGGTGTGAACAGAAATGTCTGTTTCTGTCCTACAGTTAAGCCCTAGCCAGATTCACCGAAGAATTCCAGTCTACAAAGAGAAGCTTACGACAAGCTTCTCTGATACAATTTGGTTAAACATGCGCCATTGGTGGGGCCGATGTGTCTGTTTGTCCAACAGACATATGCCTATGAATATGTAGGCACAATAAACTTGGCCATCTATGGCCGTATATTTTAATCAACACATGTCTAAAGCACATGTGTTGATTGACTGTTGAAAGCGTGACAATTTAAAATATCCGCGTGAAAAAAATGGATGGAGTTTTTATAGCTAGTAAACAAATTTTGGAGCGCGAACAAGATGAAAAATTTTAGACTGCAATCCGAAAATAAATAGGTTATCTGTGGCAAAATATATTAATGTAATTTAATAAACTTTCGGTAGATTGAAGATTTGTGTGAACTAGGATTTAAATACTTGTTTTTTTTGTTTGTTTGTACCGAATAGGCTCCGAAATTACTGGACCGATTTAAAAAAACTTTCACCTAGGAACGCTACGTTATACCCGAGTAACATAGGCTATACATTATTAAAAAAAATAGAGATCCTTATGAAAATTGCAATACTTAATGTAACCCAAAGTAGCAAAATTAATTATTTGGCTTGCACTGTGAAAACTATTGATGATACATAAAAATTATGTACTACATGATTAAAGTACTCATTATGAATTACAAAAAAGGTCTACTGTCTATAGTCAGGTTATCAGACTAATATAGATATTAACAGCATTTAAGACACCACCAGGTATGAATAATTTTACTTAATAATAATATTTTAAATGCAAAAGTTTGGATGGATGTATGGATGTTTGTTTGTTACTCAATCACGCCAGAACGGTTGAACAGATTTGTATGAAATTTGATACAGAGAGAGATTATAGTCTGGAATAGCATATGTGCTATTCCAGACTATAATCCCTCTCAGTACCAAATTTCATACAAATCTGTTCCCTTGGGATAAGAAAACACTTTGCACGCGGGCGACGCCGCTGGCAGAAGCTAGTTATCACACTTATATTATAAAGGCGAAAGTTTATGAGTGTGTGTGTTTGTACGTTTAATCGTTACCTCTTCACGCCAGAACGGTTGAACGGATCTGGTTAAAATCTGGCACAGAGATAGATTATAGTAATATTTAGTAATAGTAATATTTATTTATCTCCCAAAAAGTACAATTTTGTTTCTATATTATGTCACAAATATTGGAGGTATAATGGTTTGTGGGCGTCAGGCATCCAAACAAGGATACCTTGTGCTATGGACTCCTGGCCCCCCTCGCCGAGATTGGGATTTACCCAAATTAATGTAGAACTAAGGCATGTAGGACTATTGTAAGAAATAATGACAAAAAAAAGGGTAACAATTTTTTTTTAAACAATAAAATAATAAAAAAATTAACAAACAAAATTAAAAACGCTTGTATATGTTTGTTAGTATGCGAAATGTGAGTGTGGCAGTGTGAAGTGGAAGGTGTCTTGTGCGTGGTGTGGTGTTGTGTGTGTGTGTGATAGAGAGTGAGTAGGATGGTGTTTTGTGTGAGTACGTATAATGATGGATGTGTGTATGAATGTGTGCGTAAAAGGGTGACGGTATGTGTTTATGAAAAACGCTAAACTAGGGTAACATTGTAAGCAGTTTCTTCGTTTTTAACCGACTTCAAAAAAAGGAGGAGATTCTCAATTCGACTGTATTTTTATTTATTTTTTTGTTTGTAACAGACTCACTCAGAACTTGTTACTGTGTGAACCGATTTTGATGATTCTTTTTTTATTTGAAAGCTGGTGTTTGTCATGTGGTCCCATTTAATTTTCATCAAGATCTGATAAAGAAATTCGGAGATACACATCAGAACTCTTCAATAAATGACGGCAAATCACTCGGGATAGCTGCAATCGCATTTATGTTTATTGTTTACACCATTTCATAACATAACATCACACTAGTACGCTCTAAAGGGGTACGCAGGTGTAAACAGTTCACCTTGGTGTACCCTTATACGACCGGTTTTGTTTAAGTTTTATGTTATTGGGTAAATCTATTCTGGTTTCACTTTGGGCAATATTGGTACCTAGCCTATATAAATTATGTAGCACAACTAAAAAGTAAAAAATAAAAAAAATCTTTTTACAAAAAATACAACCGACTTCCATAGAAAAACAAAAAAGTGTAAAATAACTTCAATTTCGGAAGTCGGTGTCAAAAAACGAAGAAAATAAAACAAGAACACCGAAATTGAAGTTATTTTACACTTTTTTGTTTTTCTATGGAAGTCGGTTGTATTTTTTGTAAAAAGTTTTTAGTATTATAGTCAGGACTAGCACATATGATACTTTTTACCCCTTGAATATTTTTTCTCGCGATAATCTTCCACTTTTACGCAGGCAAAGCCGCTGGCAGAAGCTAGTAATATTATAAATGCGAAAGTTTGGATGTGTGTATGTTTGTTACTCAATCACACCAGAACGGCTGAACTGATGAATATTGCCACAGAATTAGATTATAGTCAGGAATAGCACATTAGATACTTTTTATCCAGAGCATATGTTCCGTAGGGCAAATTTTCGACTTTCATGATGGCAAGGCCGCTGGCAGAAGCTAGTAGCCAATATAAAGCTAATTAAATCTGCTTACCCAGTACATCTTTAAAACCGGGAAATATCGTCAAACATTGCTGTTGTTTGTTTCTCATTAAAAAGTTTCCCAGTGTTTTTCAACTCGTTCAAAAACACAATTTAAGCTAAGCTTGTACCGACTTTGCACTTCGTTCGTTATTTACCATTCGAGGAGTGAATGAGTAACAAAGAAATAAATAATTCCTGCCTCCGTATTACTCGAGGGTTCTAGGTAATTTTCTTGGCCTAGGTATTTTCCGAGTGGGTAGTTGTACTCGCTAGCAGTGCAGGCGTGCAGATGCTGTTTTTCGTAAAGTTGTGTAAAGTTTCATCGACACACGTTGCTTTGAGAAGTAATTAACATGATGCCTGACTTTCTAACGAACGCTAGTTAAAACGTATCACGGAGTAACAGTGAGAAACTTTAAGATCAAGCTAGTCTTTATAACTTTGCACTTTCTGAGGTCAGCATTAACTTTCAGCCTTCGTTTCATTAATGATGTTATGGCACTTATCGCATGTAGCATGCAGATCAAGCCTAGGACAAAAATCTTGACAAAAAAACACTCTCCATTCCATGCTGTGCTTATAACCAAACTTGCTACAGAATGGCATGACAGCATACGTTATAGCCCAAGATCCCAGTGCTAAAATCTGCATATATTTTTGTTTTTGATTAAACTCAATTTTCATGAATAATATTTGGTTGTAGAAGAGATTTATGTAGGGTTCTATCTTTTCTATATGTAACCCCAGATGGATTATCATGTTTTTGTGTATGTGTGTGTGGCAAACGTAAACAAGATAGACCACACCCTCGTTGGGAGGACAGACTCGTTCGTATTGCTGGATTACTATGGACAGAAACAGCGAAAGACAGAAAAATCTGGCACCCTCTGGAGGAGACCTTCACCTCAGGGACCTTCACTTCTTAAATAAATCTATCTCTCTAATTAATCAACAATGTAAAATATAAGATAAATATAAGGCTTTTTTATTTTATTTATGATTAATGGGGTATGTCCATTAATCAAGACAATAACATTAGCCAACTCGTGCTTAACCGGAACGTATTCAATTAGTAGTTGCGGCTTAAAACACTAACGAGCCAGCAGTCGGCAAGACAATCTGGCGCCATAGTTAGCGACGATCACTGGGGCTCGTGACGGGCGAAACTTTGTCGGTTTCAGGGGGCCCTTAAATTGATTACCGGGGCTCTTCCCCTTACCAACCTAGTACAGGCTCCAATATGAATAATTGAAACAGTGATTGAGCTTAATTGTTATCAGACAATGAGATTGATGTGTGGTAGTGAACATTTGCAAAGGGTATTAAGGAAAATTACATTACATTCGGCCCTCCGCCTGATACCAACGCTCGTTGGGAGTGCCGTTGCTGGTGGTTTACCGCCATCAATCAGGTGACCCAAGATGGCTTAGCAGTATACCGTCACTTACGTACTTTATGGCAATATGCACGGTCCCAGAATGTCTGGTAGACGGCTCATTCGACACCCACAGGTTAAAATGGGATGGCCACATTCTTAGTCCGGAGACACACGGAGAAAAATTATTACGAAATATTGTGTCATAACTATCGATTACATTTCGGCGTGTTGATATTGCACAGTTTAATTCTGCAAAGCCATCATCGGACAGCACAACTTTCGACGATGCGCAACCGTTATTTAGTGGATATGTTTTGGGAATACATTCATTGTGCATTCCTTGCCCAAGTCTGCTCCACATAATTATAAGCCGCCTAGGTCAAAAACCTTACATACACTTATTGAATTTTTCCATCCCACTTTATAACTGTCACTATGGCAGACTTCGGTTTTCAAGTCATGTCCTTCAACTCCACTTCACCTCGAATCACCAAATTGACAGATAAAGCTTGTATTTTATTGACATTAATAGAGCGGATTTTTGCGTTGTTATGGCGACGGAGTCGAGCGGAAGGTCTTCAAATATACAAATGTTTATTGGAACAAAATCATAATACAATATTTGTGTACGTTAATACTGCGTTAGTTTAGTTAGTAACTGTGTCACAGATATTAGCGCCCACCCCAGGAGCGAAAATCCAACTTAGTTCCAAGACAAAATTTTGGTTATACTAAAACTAGAAACTAGACAAACATAAATAATAACAATAAAACTAAAACTAGACATAGATATAATAGATTGGAGCAGTATAAGAGGGTGTGTGTGGGTGTGTGTGTGAGTGTATGTGTGTGCGTAAGAATACAATTTAAGTTTGTATGAGGCACTCTGTTTCCTCATAAGTCAGGTTTTGGAACCATTTTTGAATTTTCAGTTTGCACACTCGTAAAGCGAGCGGATAGATATTTAATTTCTCATTAATTTTGTTGTAGATAACCGGACTCAAAAAGTTATAGTGTCTTCTAGCTATAACTAGATTTACACTCTCTGTCTGACATATTCTGTTAACTCTATGTTTTCGAGTATTGAGATTAGGGTCATATTTAATGTCAACATGCTTACGCAATAATATACTTATTAGACATGCTTGTCTTACAGTAGGCACTTTGCAAAGAACATACAAGTCGTGCGTGAGGAAGCGAATAGGTTTATGTGCCATAACTTTTAGAACTGCTCTTTGTGCTCTTTCCAGACGAAGTAGAAGGCATTTACCAGAGCTTCCCTATGCGGTAATGCAGTAAGTTATCATGGAATGTGCTAGCGCAAAATACACAGTTTTAACGTGTGGAAATCTGCCGAGGTTCTAAGGTTTTTAAAAACAAATATTAATTTTATGACACGTGACACCAATAACTCAATCTCCCCATCCAGGTCATAGTGCTATCTATAATGACCCCCAAATATTTAATTTCATTAGTTCGCGGAATTGTAGCACAATTGCAGGTTGCAGTTTTATTCGAGAAGCATTTGTGAGCAGTAAGTGTGAAGGAGGAATCAGGTTGCGATAAGAGCCGTGGTGCAAACGTTATGAATTTTGTTTTTTCTAAATTCAGGGTTAGCAAGTTGTTATTTAACCAATTCATAACATCCCGTAAGGCAGATTCTGCATGGAAGCGCACATCTGCCCAATCACTTCCATGAACTACTAAAACTGTGTCAGCCGCGTATGTTATGATTTTGGAATTTGTTAGAGACAGTCTACAGAGTCTATTTATATAAATGAGGCAGAGGATAGGCCCCAGGACACTGCCCTGGGGAACTCCGTAGGGGAGAAACTGTTCCTCACTTGTGAGGTTACCAATTTTACAACCTGAGAACGGTTACTAAGGTAGCTTTTGAAAATGTCCAGTGGCAACCCCCTTACCCCAATCCGAGATAATCCCGCGAGCAAAAGAGGGACAGAGACAGTGTCAAATGCCTTCGAGAGGTCTAGTAAAACAGCTATTGTTTTAAGCTTATGATTCAAATTATTTGCAATAGCTCCAGTTAAATCAAGTACAGCATCTTCTGTGCTTTTACCAGACCGAAATCCGTATTGATTTTCGGCAATAATTTTGTTAGTGTTTAAATAACTGAGAAGTCTATTATTTAAGATTTTTTCAAGAATCTTAGAAAGGATAGTGAGCACCGAGATAGGCCTATAGTTATTGACACTGGCCCTGTCCCCACTTTTATAAATAGGGTGTACAATAGCCCTCTTGAACACAGTGGGAAAGGCCCCGAATAAAATGGTATAAAATATAAAATGGAATATCGATCTCAGGGCCATAAATAAATAATAACCACTATGTAAATTTACTTGTGAGGAGTGATATGAAAGAAAAGGGAGACGGTATGGAAGAAAAAAGCGTGTTGCGTCGACCCCAAGTAACACTTTTTATTTTATTTTTTTCTATAGGCTTGCGCTTGACCACTATCACAAATAGGCAAGGACAAGACAAGGGCAGGAAGATGATGATGATGATGAAGAAAATTTTAGCAATATGGGGTCATTTTGTAGTTGTTGAGCGATCGGCTGCTGCGCTGCGTGTCGCAGGTTCGATTTCCGTACGAAACAAATATTTGTATGGCCTACAGATAATTGTTCCAGATCTGGGTGACTTGTGTATGTGAGTTTTAATGTTTGTTAACGCACCCACGATATAGGAAGAAATTACTAGTGTGAGGCAATGTTTTATTAAAAATAAAAATGAAAATTAATGTCAATCATACATTTACTACTGGACCACCAATTCCTACAGGATTACCATTGGAGTGTTATTTAGTTATATCGCAAAATAGAAAGTATCGCGCCGCCGCTTACGTACTTTGTGGTTGTATCCCCAACTCTGTCATCAAAGACATCAAAGAGCTTTATTTAAATTGTGAGTTACTACGAAAGCTATATCATTTTGACACAGATGTTAGGCCTACATAAAATGAACCCTAAATATTACGTAAATGACCGTCCCATTTAACAGATATTCAATTAAATATTCGCGTGTTCTAAATAGCGGTGTTTATTCATTTTGAGTATAGCCCTTGTTATGAAGAGTGTTGGATTATGCCCTTTTTCATTACAAGCTTTATTAAAAAATATACTATTATGCCTTCCTTTCGTTTCTATAATGTACATGTCTGGCAACTAGTAATAGTAGACTAGTAGTAGTAGTCGTTTTAGTCCATCCAAAGGTTGTCTGTAAGAGATTGCCCTGTGCGATAAGACCGCCCATTGTACACTTTGTTTTTAAAAATGATTGTTCTGTATGTTTGTATTTTTGTGGTGTACAATAAAGTATATAATAATAATAATAATAAGAATCTGTGGCTCGACTTGACAGACGGTTGCCAAAAAATTTTTCTCTTCGTAATTTCTTACAATATATTTAATTTTAACTACCTAAATTCTTCAAAACAAAATGAAACCAAGAAAAAAAAAAACTAAACAATAATATAATGAAAGCTGACCGAATAAACCGAATTAAAATGACCGAATTACAACAAGAAACGAGAAAAATGGAATAGACGTCATGTTGACGCGAGCTGCAGCACGCAATGCACGCCCACCACCTCCGGCCTCGTCGCCCAGCTCCGCCTCGCCGCCGCCGGAACCCAGCCCCACCGTGAGTGCTGTGACATCGGCCGCGGCAGTTGCGTCGAGCTCGAGCGACGAGTATTTCTCGCCGCCGACGACACCACCACCTGCGCGTCGTCGGGGAGGACGCCGGCCGCCGGACCGCTTAGGACCTCGAGGCCTACCCGTCTCTGATAGGGTCCCAGCACCCGGCGGAAGTGTGCAGCGCATGAGATGGACACCATCCATCAATGAAAATGTCATGCGCGCATACTTTGGGGCTACAGAGGGAGGAAACAACCTGACCGCGTACCGTGTCCGGATGCTCTCTTTGTATCAGGTGCTTGAGCCAGCCGTCAACGTTTCGGCCCAACGACTTTCGGATCAGGTGCGGGTCATCCAGCGTAATCGTATGTTGGATGATACTGTACTTGATCGCCTCCGAACGGAAATGGGTAACCGTGTCACTGCCCCATCGTCGCAGGCTGTGGTACCACCACAGTCAAACCATATTGCCATCAATGCTGACGTGGAGAGTAGTGACAGGGTTACAAACGTAAGTACCCAGTGCAATGAGGAATTGAGGAGTGCTTTGGAGTATGCTATTCGGGATTATCGCTACATGCCACCCGAACTTAGGCCACGATTACCTCGTTTGCCCATGCATAACAAAAATAGGGCGCTGGTGGCTGTTCTGGATTCGCAGTTGTCAAACTATTTTGATGACTGCGAAGACCTCACTGATACACATTCGATTATGTACTGCGCGGCTGTAGTGGCATGTCGTGTAGCTCATGTCAAATTTGCAGATGACAGAGCTACACGACCGAAACCAGCCGTACCGGCTTGGCAGTGCAGGATCGAACGTCGTATTGGTGGGGCCAGAGCACTCATCGGCAAACTAATTTGTTTCAGGGAGGGCAATAGTCGCCCAAGAGTGATGCGCTTTGTGAGACGGGCGTTTTCGGGGACTGATGTCAGCCCCCGAGACTATATATCCCATGTCACAGAGCGCATCGACTTCCTGAAGCAAAAAGTGTATGCATGGGCAAACCGTATTCGTAGGTACAGGCGGAGAGTGGAGCGATACACCCAGAATCGCACATTCCAAAGTAATGAAAGGTGGGTTTATCGGGCTTGGGAGCGACCCGACCAAGATGTGACTGATACGCACCTGCCGGATGATGACGCTATGTGTTCATTCTGGCGCAGTATCTGGTCGGTGCCTGTCAGTCACACCGAAGGTGAATGGACTCGGGAGGTCGAACGAGCGTGTGATCCAATACAAGAAATGGGGGCTATCACGATCAGCCCCCAAGATGTAGCCCGTGCAGTCCGTCCGTTGCCGAACTGGAAATCTCCAGGACCGGACGGACTGCACAACTTTTGGATCAAGTGGCTACAAAGGTCGCACGCTCGTTTGGCATCTCAGTACCAGGCAGCCTTAGAGTCTGGTTCGCTACCCAAGTTCCTTACAACAGGAATAACCCACCTGCTCCACAAGTCTGGTAGCACCGCGGAACCCAAAAATTATAGACCAATTACATGTTTACCAACGGTCTATAAGGTTCTTACATCCATTTTGAGAGTAAAAATTAATAAACACGTTGACAATAACTCCATAATGTCAGTCTCTCAGAATGGATGTAGGAACGGGTCCCGCGGTACTAAGGAGCTACTCCTTATTGATATGGCCATTAGCCAACAGGTTCGGCGTTCCCGAAAGGATCTGTCGACATGTTGGATAGATTATAAGAAGGCCTATGACTCGGTGCCGCATACATGGCTCATGAGGGTGCTAGAATTGTATAAAATAGATACAACTCTATGCACCTTCCTGATGTCGTGTATGAGGCAATGGAGTACAGTCCTTCGCTATCCAGGATGCCGAAATATCCAGAGGAATAGCGAACCTGTAAGGATCGAGCGAGGTATATTCCAGGGCGATAGTTTGAGTCCACTTTGGTTTTGCCTTGCCTTGAATCCTCTAAGCATGATGCTGGAGAATTCAGGGCTAGGCTATCGGTTGAAGAGAGGTGGTCAGGTTATATCTCACCTCCTTTACATGGATGACTTGAAGCTTTTTGCCCCCAGCAATCTTCAGCTGATGGAGCTACTAAAGGTAACTGAAACTTTGATAGTAGTAGAAACTGGATAGGCGGGTCCGTACACTGCTGACTGCATATCGAATGCATCACCCACGATCGTCAGTCATGAGATTGTATATCCCGCGGAAGTGTGGAGGCCGAGGCTTTTTAAATGCCAAAAACCTCCACAACCGCGAGATATGCAATCTCAGAGAATATTTTCTAAACACCGACGTGGGTATTCATCGAGATGTAGTAGCAGTGGACAAGGGACTCACCCCACTCTCCTTGGCGAATGAGAACTGGCGCAAGCCTGTAGTGCTTGACACTAACGATCGCAAGGAGGTATGGCAGAGTAAGGAGCTTCACGGACGCTTTTTCCGGGCCCTACATGGGTCCGATGTAGATCAATCAGCGTCCGTAGCCTGGCTGCGATTCGGTGACCTCTTTGGGGAAACCGAAGGTTTCGTCTGTGCAATTATGGACGAAGTTATCATGACGAATAACTACCGGAGATTTATTGTGAAGGATGGCACGGTTGACATCTGTCGGGCATGTCACCGTCCGGGTGAATCGATCCGCCACATTATCTCTGGTTGTTCTCGTCTAGCTAACGAAGAGTACTTGCATAGGCACAACCTTGTAGCCAGGATTATCCACCAGCAACTTGCTCTGAAATACACTCTTGTGGCGTCGGAGGTGCCGTACTACAGGTATGTGCCCGACCCAGTTCTCGAGAATGGCAATATCACATTGTACTGGGATCGGTCCATCATCACTGACAGGACTATTATCGCTAATAAGCCTGATATAGTGGTGGTGGACCGAACCGAGAGGCGTGCAATGATTGTTGACATAACTGTCCCGCATGACGGGAACCTCGTGAAAGCCGAGAAAGATAAGCAAATCAAGTATCTTGACTTGGCTCGCGAGGTTGTCGACATGTGGGATACAGCGATCATTGTACCGATAGTCGTGTCAGCCCATGGCTTAATAGCCACGAGCCTCGACCAACACCTTAGGAGGCTCTCGTTAGGCGGCTGGGTCAAGGGCCTGATCCAGAAAGCAGTACTGCTGGACACGGCTCGTATTGTTAGGAGGTTCCTCTCTCTGGAGCCCTGACCGCCGGTAGCTTGGACCCTGTTCCCGATACCGGTGGGCCTCTATTTTTTATATTTTTAAATGTTTTTCTTTTTTGTGTGTTTTGTAAAAATATTTAAAAATGTAACCAATAAGAAAAAAGTTGAATAAAAGAAATAATAATAATATATTTTGAAGCGTTTCCTAGCTTCCCAATAAGCTGAAACTTACGTCAAGTTTCAGCATATTATTTATGCAACTTTTTAATCATTGATTATTTTGATTCATTCATTCTTTTGATTCATTAATTATTTTGAATCAATCATTTGATTCCGAACCGTTCACACCTAACAAACGCCAACTGTCTCTGTTCGTTAAGGACGCTATTACATTTTTCTACAAATAACAGTGCTTTTCAGGTACAATTTTAATGTATATGCAATCACAGATGTGAAGATATCATGGTCTTAATTTAAAGATAATATATTCAGCTCCAGATTGGCATCAGAAAAATTGCATGACATCCTACAAAATTTTCGCACAAATACGTTTTGCCCATCACGATAATCGCAAAAATATTAAAAAAGTAGGGTCCGAATAGGTCCCAGTTTAGTTAATTTTACAGCATTTTTTATCTTCAAAATTATAAAAAAATTGCGGTATATATAGTCCTTTACAGGTTCAGATAATTATTTTTTACCTAAATCAATATATATTTTAATTATTAGCTAAAATAAAAACACTTGCCGACTTCTTCATACATTTTGCACTCGAAGCTTATCATACCGCGCTCAGAAGCGCTCGTGGAAGGACGAGCGTATCGCTTTTATGCAAAAAATAATTACGATAAAAGTAATAGAAAAGATTGTAGTGTGCATGCGTGAGTCGTATGTCGTGATCGAAAGGAGTTGATATTTTACCGGACCGAAATAAAAGTATGTTTGAGTTTCCTTTTATTATTAGAATGTGATTTAGAAATTATGTTGGGTATGATCGGGATTTGGATAGGTATTGTTAAGCAGTTGTTGACAAGGTTGAGAAATGGATGGTGGGTGAGTGGGTTTAAGCAGCTCTTAGTAAGGTTAGGATTTGGATGGGTAAGGTTAAGCTGGCGGCGGTGAAGGTTAGAAGTGGATGGGTGGGAGGAGATTTATGATTTGAACCGGTTTGTATGTATGTATGTATGACGAATACGGGGTCAAACCAAAATACAAGATGGCGGCGACGAAAATTTGGCATCTTTTCGTCACAGGTGTCATTGTCATGTTTTTTGGGGTCGCTTATATCGAATATGGGGTCAAAACCAAAATACAAGATGGCGCCGACGAATATTTGACCGCTTTTCGATATGGGTGTCATTTTCATGATTTTTGGCGTCGCTTATATCTAATATGGGGTCAAAACCAAAATACAAGATGGCGCCGACGAAAATTTGACATCTTTGCGTCATGGGTGTCATTGTCATGGATTTTGGGGTCGCTCATATCGAATACGGGGTCAAAACCAAAATACAAGATGGCGCCGACGAAAATTTGACATCTTTTCGTCATGGGTGACATTTTCATGATTTTTGGGTAGTTATGTCATTAGCTGATGCTCATTATGTAATACTCCAAAAATTTTTGATGGTAATATTTTATATAATATGTAATGCAAAATGTTTAAGTAATTTTTAGGGTTTCCCCTATTACTAAGACTCCGCGGTCCGTCTGTCTGTCACCAGGCTGTATCTCATGAACCGTGATAGCTAGGCAGTTGAAATTTTCACAGATGTATTTCTGTTGCCGCTATAACAACAAATACTAAAACAGAATAAAATAAATATTGGGGCTCCCATACAAAAAACGTGTTTTTTTTGCCGTTTTTTTCAGTAATGGTACGGAACCCGACGTGCGCGAGTCCGACTCGCACTTGGCCGGATTTTTAATCCTTGTGACCGGAAATTATTTCGTTTTAGGTATCTACTTATTTTACGTTGCGTTTTTTTTTAAATACCTACTTACTACAACAAAGTGAAAGCTAATTCTCTGTTCGAAAGTCGGTATCTATTGTTTTTCGTTTTTCGACACGGAAAAGTTATTATTTTTCTCTTTTTAGTTTGTGTTGGTACCCCATATTGGGTAGGTATACTAAATAAATCTGTAAACCCCCTAAAAACTTACAAGCGTGATTTTATATTGTGGTATGGTGAAAACAAAACATAACTATACGATCACACTAATCGCAGGTCATTTGCTATTTGTTATTGAAGAGTTCCATTGTCTATCTCCGAAGATCTTTATCATATCCTAGTATATTATACAATAAAACCTTCCCTGAAAACACATACATTAATCGACGTAAACCCGATAGTATCGGATAATTAGTTTTAAAGAAAATCGCGGATACATACGGGTCGAATACATAGAACAAATCCTTTTTTTGAAGTCGGTTGTAAATAATAACCTACTTTTTACGACGACGGTTTGTAACAGTTACCAAATGCATTTTCAAAGTGCCAACTAACCTTCCTAAATCAACTTCAATAAAATTAAAAAATAATATCAAGGACCAATATTATTTGAGTGATGTATAAAATCGAGCGCTCAGTAGTTTCAATGAATGCGTGCGCGTAATGTTGTTGTGTGCTACTAGATACCTAAATTTGTGTTCGTCGAAAATGTAACAGCGTCCTTAAGTCTGAACGCAGCGTAACGTCTCTTTACGCTGTGGTTCGATGCGAAATAACCTTAATGCAAATTCAAAATGTCTAACTTTAAATGCAGGTTAGTCATTTTGTTTAGTGCTCGTTTCAGTACTTGTAACGATCCGCAGTCGAGTGACGGCACTGTTCAAGTTAATTGGTTGTATGTATCTGGCAGAGTAGCAGTAGTTATCCTTATCTATCTAATCGTACAGTGAGGACTGTGTTTTCTGGCAGTTATTGTGACAACTTTGTCGTATATGATTGTCTAAATAAATAGGCCGTTAGAGAAAGTTCTGTAATGTAAAGAAGTACTTAAGTAAACACTGATAATGCTACAAGAAAACACGCTGTACCTTCTAAGGCAGTATACAACTTTCGAGCCTTCCAAGAAACGTCCCAGAAAATATTTAGTTTTTTGCATAATTTTAGACAGACATTGTAATTCGCGAAACTACCATCCGCGAGCTTTCCTGAAATTTTACTAACCACCAATTTTGCGTGCAATTAATTTGTTCTTCATTTTCTTACCAATTACAGTTTACAACGAACTAACAGTTTCAGTTCGCTGGAAAATTTCCGTGCAATGGTTGTTTGAGGTCGATGACCTGAGTTCATTATAGGCTTTTTTGATGGTTATTATTAAGTTATGAAACTTGCCTAACTTGCGTGTAACGAGCTCCGATATCAAACGAGCCCGAGCTCTTGCAGTATATTTCCAATAGCTTTATTTATTTACATACAAAACTTAATGAACAGCCCAATTTTATTGAGAAGTTAATTCAAAAAGAGCTTCGAAAAAGTACGACGAAAGAGCTTATTTTTGTATCTGCCTATTTCTATAGGGTAGAAGGTTAAATTTAATCAAACATTAATCTACATACTCATAAAACCTCTCAGGTTTATCATAAAGCAGAAAGAAAAATCACTATTCCCTTAAAAAAAATTACTATGAGTGCCACAGTTAATCGAATAAGCGGAGACAAAGACAAAGTTGTCGCCTGCTCGCTCAGTAAAAAGTTAAATTGCATGAACACTCCCTCTCTGTGGCGCGGAAGAATTTGTTTGGACGAAGGCACGACCAACTACAATCGGGAAATCAGGATTAAAGTGGCGAATAGTTAGTGGAAATGACATTACGCGAATTATTAGTTCACTTGTGGACAAAGGCTTTGTGGAGTATGTGAATTGTGAACTGAATTGTATTACATATATAATCACGAGGTTTATATATGACTAGCTGCCGCCCGCGGCTCCTATCTTTATAAATATCCTATGTGTTATTCTGATGTACAAGCTATATTCCTGTAAGATTTTATCAAAATCCGTTCTTCTCCTCATAAACTCACATTTATAATATTAGTAGGATATTCTAGCATCCGCAGCCGCATTGCGCAAGTGAATTCGGCGAGATGCGAGATGAATGACGTGATGTGGATTTCCGCCTGTGTGATTGGTCGATTGATAGCGGTCAAACCCTTTGCGTTGCCGTATTTACTTACGCAATAAGGCTGCAAGTTTCCGATAAGAAATGATCGATGTGTCACAAATTAAACTCGAGTTTAGTCATATAATTGGTATTGATTCAACCAATCACATCAGTTCCCCTCTTTTTCAATTCGTCACATTATTTTTGCGATAATTTTCGTCCTAGAAACTGGGCCATAAACTTTGATCGTTATATTTGAGGAAGTACATAACTATGTTTGGATATGCCACACGATTAAATAAAATAAACATTGACTTTCCTAAACCGACTTCTTATACAACTATCACTTATTTTCCCCACACTTTATCGTTAACGAATCGCTTGGCGACAGCCAAATTACCGCGAGTTGTGTGACACGAGGGCGATTCGCGTCCTTGTTTGGTCCAACTACCGTCATTTAAAATTAAAACGAATAGCATGGTACGCAGGGTTTTAATTCGATTCCAGATTTGACATTAGCTACTGTCATTTTGTGAAATAATGATACCACATATAATAGTGTAGTGATGAACACAAAAATCGATAAACAATCAGTGTGTGTGCCATCAGTGTGCCAATTAAAGACTAAATTATTGATTTTTATTTAAATAAATACATAATTATTCATAATAATTATTTATTAATTAGTAATCGCTGCTCTATTTTATAAAAAGTTAATATTTTTGTTTTTATATTAATAACAAAACTTTTACTACAAGAGCCTCGATAGTTTTCAGTATTGGCAACCCGTGCGCGCTCGTGCAGCTATCGCCATTTTGTTTATCGTGTCATTCGGCTTCATTCTCCCAGTGTGACTGCACGAATATCTTATTTCATTGCGAATCGATATTTTGTTGGGTTTTAGTTAAAGTGTTGTTACGTTGTGTTTGTTCTCATGATCACATTTTTTTATTTATTTCACACACAATTATAAAAGAAAAGTCTTAGATCGTTAATTAATCGTCAAAACTAAATTATCGGTTCAGAAATATTTAATTTCCTGATATACTTAGTTTACGAGAGTAAAATTATAAACGAGAAGAATCGATTCGGAAATATTCTATTTCCATATCGAATAATTTTGCAACGTCACTATTTAGTACTTGTCATAACGTTGCAACACTGAAATTGTCAAATCTGGAATCGAATTAAAATTCCGAGTATAGTGTCAACAGAATGACTCTGCGTTGTCGGGCTTAGCGACGAGCGGTCATGCAAAATATAAAGAGTTATTGTGAAACTCTGTGTTTCACGAATATCACAAAAGTAAAAAGATCTTATGTAAGAGTTTTTCTACGTAATTGAAAGATTGCCGCTTGGATAAACTGCCAATGTACGCTTAAACTTTACCGTACCCACACTTTGTGTTCACACAAAATCACTTTATATCGAGTTCTTATCGTAACACCCTATCCAATATAAATTCACCATTACAGTGAGCTACTAGCTACTATCAGACAAAGTTAGGGCTCTATCAATTGTCTAAACATTCCTCGGTCGGCTATTCTATTCTATATAAAGTATGTAAAATCTCACTTCTTACGGAACGATCAGGGTAAATGAACCGTGGAGAGTGTCGGTCTAGTATGAGATTTTATGAGGATGTAAGTTCTTGCTTTATT
Organism: Orthosia cruda; assembly: GCA_964057195.1. Lineage (NCBI taxonomy): Eukaryota > Metazoa > Arthropoda > Insecta > Lepidoptera > Noctuidae > Orthosia > Orthosia cruda. The sequence goes on from OZ059837.1 coordinate 18,725,267, forward strand.
GGTCGTAACAGGCTGACATACCTAGCATGTTTTTAAACCTGTTTCCTAAAACTGGAGCATGGCCGGAAGGCTCAATTATTTACCTCCGCTGCAAGACATCGGATCGCTACATTGATGGTATTGGGTATCCCCAAACCACCTATGTAGTTTATGTTTAGTTTTAAATTTGCTTAATTATTTTGGTGTAAACGGAAATGTTTTCTGGAAATATATAATGTTAATTTCGTGCTCCACAGTTCCGTAAGTCAAAGGTGGAGCGTTAGATTGTTTTGAGAAGTAGATAATAGATATTTTTAACAACTAACAAGTACATTACATTTAACAACATGTGCGTATCACAATTAACCACCAAGCGGTCGCGCGGCGTCGATCGACCGCGCCCTATACATTTTCGTTCATAATATCGAGATTTCTTTCTAATCACAAATATGTATCATTTCTTGTAGCCTGTAATTCGTTCACTACGCACGAAAGCCACTCCATTCTATTCTTCTTCTCGCCTCCTGAGTGGCACAAAAGTCTTTATTTCCGCATCGGTGCAGGCGTCAAAAAGCCTACGCGCACCTGCCCTTTAAGAGAAAACCGATTTTAAATAAATCTAGACCTAAGGTACACACTTTGGTGCCTTTTATTTGATTTCAACAACCAATGCGAAAATAATCTAAATAATAATGAAAAAAAAAGAAGCAAATCCAAAATTATTTTTTTCAAGTGCAATATTGGTCCCTGATCCAGAGAAAGTTGTTTAATACCACGATTTTGTTTTTATTTTAAACGAACTAATTTTAACACAAAAATTGATAATGTGTGAATATAAATAGTAAATAATTGTTGCTTTATCGATGCTCTTAACACCTGAAAACTTCGAATGGTCCTTTAGGTTACGTGCGTAAAGTTAATGGGAATGATTTAAGGTTATCGAGAAACACGTGAAGTTATAACAAAACAGTAATAATGTGGCATGGCGCGCCATGAATGCACTTCGGTAAAAGTTATAAATGGTTGGCAGTGTGAAACGCCAAGCTTCATTGCAGCAATATTTATATAAAAGATATATACATTGGTTAGACACTACAATTTGGGAGCATCACTTTGTGTCGCAACGAAAAAGATCCGGATAGAATTTGCCGTAGCTATTGGTATCGGCCGGTGCAACACGATGTAGGTTTAAAATTTAAGCAAAATGCCCGCATACATATAACTGAACGACTAGACACAATTCCACTGACGTTATCGTATTTTGCAGTAACACCCTCTCCCACCACTCCCGCCCTGTGGCAAAGAGAATGTTTGTTTTATTCTCATGGTCTATTCGTGATTGGCGGACATCGAATTTTTATTGCGAGCTAGGTTTTCCAGCATGACATACTCAAAGTATAGGAATATATGAAATGCTTGTGTGTGAAATATATAGTGGTGTGTATCGAAAGGATATTTGATCGTTTTGTGAATGTATTCAACTGAAACGACGGTTCCTCTTTTATCCATTTTTATGCTTTTAGTTGCCGGTCTGAGAGCACGTATTTGGATACCACTTCAGCGCCGACTCGGCTCTAAAACTTGACGGAATTGATAACGGGTAATAAATAGAATCTGAAGTATTCGATTTTAGAGACATTTATTTTCAAACTGAAATTAGGATTGAAGACGTCTTTTTTTTGGTGTTTCTGTGTTTTTATCATTGATGGGCTCGCGTTTGAACTCTATCTCACCTGATAGTAAGAGGTGGTGTGGTCGACGATGAGGCACGATGTTTTGCAATTTCAAATAGATTTAAAAAAAAAGTTGTATATGGAAAAATACTTTAGGTAAAGACCTATATAGGATATATAGGTCTTAACCTAAGTAATTTTCTGCAGTATTGGCCATTTCAAATCAAAATATTTTATGTTTGGCTAAGAATTATGCTTTCAAATTAATTTTATTTAAAAACACGGCATTCTTTTTTCAAAATTAGTCATTTTCTTATTGATTAGCGTTATGTTTTCATCGTAATCTTTTTCGTCATCGTGGATTCGTTAAAATTCAAGTAATTATGGAATATGAGTACCGTCCTGGCAGCAACGCGGCACAAGCGGCACGCAACATCAACGACGTTTACAGAGCGCCTGTTATTGGATTGCCCGTTAACTTATTTCATAAAAAACGGCAATTTAATAGGTAAATATCTGATATAAAAATAGAGGTGTAGTCCTATATCGAATGCCATTTTTAGTCGAATAATGAATTTGAATATGTTATTCATCTTGTTGGTATTCTAAAATTTTTAACGAGTTACCCGCTTACTGAATTCCTATTTTTCGATGGCAAAATCCACACGAACGCGTGCAAAATATTACTTTAATTTAGTATTTGTTTAATTCTTAATTCAGAATCCATTTTGAGTTGTTACATGTACAAATATTTAATTGTGTTCATCAAGCTAGGATTACAGAATAATAGGTAGCTTAATTGAACATTGAAATGAAATGAACAATACATTTACGATATTTATGTAGTAGATACTTCATCTATAAAGTGATACTTTAAAAAAAACAACGGAACTTTGTTTAACATTGAGCCACTTTAAAGGATCCGAGAGGACCGGATGACAACGTTAAGTGGTGGCCAACTAAAAGGAAATAAAAATACGAGTGAAGCGTAACGAAGCTACTAACCGGTGAGAATTGAGGTGACACTTCGGTTAACTAATCCGAAGTGTCACCTCAATTCCCACCGGTGCTTAAGTTACATCACCATAAATATAAATTATACCATGCTCGGGTTACGTAACCACGTAACAGTGAAATATTCAAGTAGAGGATCCTCTAAAATATGAGTATATTGTTACGTAACCACGTAACAGTGAAATATTCAAGTAGAGGATCCTCTAAAATATGAGTATATTGTTAGAAACTCGGGCCACGTTAATTTGTATTGGGACCGTGTCGATTTGAATTCACGTCTCGCGGCACCCGTTCTCTTTCTAAATCACACTGTCAGTTATGTACTCGTAGCTTCGCCTCTTAGATACGTCTAATTTCTCAAGATTTAGGCTGAAGTCTGAAGCTATAAGGAATATATATGGCAATATTTATTTTGTTTCGAATGTTATAGGGACTCTAAAATATACCACCTATGTTAATGTAAAGTATAACCATAAACAAATGAGTTTAATTATGTTTCACCAACGATATAATTACCCACACTATTAAAATTGTAAACAACAAGTTGAATGTTATTCATCGACGTTATACACAGGCTTAACAGCGCAATAAATTAGCGGAACAAAACCCAGGTGTCTGTACGATTGATGTTTAGAGCCCGAGGTGGGACGCGGAGTGTTATCAATTAAATTGCGCACGTCGGCAGCTGCACCACCACCCTGTGATGGATGCCCTCTGCGTCCTCGACAATATCCTTCCCTCTCGTTTATTACCTTATTTGTACCGACATGCACTGTACTGCCATTTCTCTAATGGAAATAGGTGGCCATTTTCCAAGTGGACGTTGTTTGCAATGTTTTACAAAGTTCATTAAACCACCCCTTCTCGTTACGTTCATTCTGTTAGCGGAATGGTTTAAGTTAACTCGATTGTCTTTAAACTCTGACGATAACTGAGATATACGTAGCCACAGTGTGATTATCTTACTTTCCGTTATTGGTTTTGGGGGCTGAGTCACCCGCGTCCGTAGGAGAGTTACCCGTATTGTTGTTACCCTACACGTGGTCCCCGGGTGGTGCTAATCAGGTGACACTAACTGGTGGTAGGCTTCGGCCGAAGGCTTGTGACCACCCACCGGGCAAAGACGTACCGCCAAGCGGCCTAGCCGTGTTCCGGTACGATGCTCGGTGTAGCCACTAGAGGAGTTGGGTCGAGATAGTTGTTCCACTGCATGCTGACCAGTCTGACTCGCGCTGTTTTGGGCGTATCGGGAGACTAGTTGCGGAGGGTAGCGGGATCCGAGGCACGGTGCGCCGCTGGCCGACCGCAGGTAGTTGGGGGCCCAAGTAGTGTGCCAGCCACACATGAAAGGCTGCCCCGCCAACTGTCGAAAAATCCCGGAATGCACCATCGTGCTGGTTGGCGACCAGATGGGAGGGCCCGATGGACATCTCCGGGGGGGCTCGGGCGTCCCCGCAGTCTCCGGACTAGTGCCCCAATGATGGCGTCCTTTCAGTGCGTGTCTGTAGGTTAGTAGCGTGGAACCTCATCTCACTTCCTTCTCCTCTCCTTTCACTCTAACAAAAATGGCAAGAAGTAGAAAGAAAACTGGAGTTAAACAGCGGCTGCACCCCCTCCCCCACAAAGTGCACCTCACTAATATTAGAGGCCTGCACTCCAATCTCACGTCAGTCCACCATCACCTGGAGACTGAAAAGCCAGCACTGTTTTTCCTTACGGAGACGCAGATAGGAAGTCCGTCAGACGTGTCGTACTTATCCTACCCAGGGTTTACCCTGGAGCACAATTTCAAACCACGCGCGGGTGTATGCATGTATGCCCGAGACGACACTTGCTATCGGCGTCTCCGTAACCTTGAAGACTCCAGGTTCTCAGTGCTGTGGGCTCTGGTGGACACAGGTCTGGATAAGATTATCTATGCCTGTGTCTGCCGCTCGCACAGCGGAGATCAGGAGACAACCAGGCTCACAGAGTACCTCAGTGAGGCGGCTGATACGGCACAGCAGCGGTACCCTTCCGCCCAACTAGTGCTACTGGGGGACTTTAATGCCCACCACCAGGAGTGGCTCTGCCCATACCAGTGCACTGATCATGCTGGACGAGAGACGCGCAAGCTTGCGCTAGCGCTAAATCTCACCCAGCTGGTCCAGGGGGCAACAAGGGTGCCAGATGTTGATTCGCACACAGCCAATTGCTTGGACCTTCTGCTGACAACAGATCCAGACCGTTACTCAGTGTCGATATCTTCACCTTTGGGTAGTTCCGACCACTGTCTGGTGAAGTCTGTGTCCGTCTACTCCCCGCCCGATCCCAGCCCAAAAGGCACCCGGCGGGTATGGCGGTACAAGTCAGCAGATTGGGATGGGATGCGATCTTTCTTCGCATGCTATCCTTGGCAGCCCACTTGCTTCTCTTCGGACGATCCATCGTCGTGCGCTGATGCTGTGACAGATGTGTTGCGTCGGGGGATGGAGTACTATATTCCATTCTCAGACGTAGCAATGTCTATCGTCGACCGGCCATGGTTTGGAGCCGAGTGTAACCACGCCAACGCGGTTAAACACAAGGCCTACCAAGCATGGGTAGACGCTCGAACGCGCAAGGCAAATGACGTGAGTCAGAAGAAGAGAGCATTCAACACAGCTGCCAAGTCCTGCAAAAAGGTGATGCGAAGAGCACGGTTTGACCACATTAGCAGAATCGGGCGCAAACTTGCTTCATACCCAGCGGGTAGCAAAGTGTTTTGGTCCCTGGCTAAGTCGGTCGAATCAAACTTTTGTCGCCCCTCACTACCACCACTGCTGAAACCTGACGGGTCACTGGCCCACTCCGCTGAGGAGAAGGCAAACTTGTTTGCCTCCCTTTTTGCGGCATCTTCGCATCTGAATTCTGATGGCGCGCAGCCTCCTCCATCTCCTGATGGATGTGTGACGAGTATGTCGGACATTCGCATCCATCAAAAGGACGTCCGTAGGGTGCTGCGTAGCCTTGATGTGAACAAAGCGAGTGGCCCCGACAGGATACCAGCAATTGTCCTTAAAACCTGTGCACCTGAATTGTCTCCGATCTTGACACGCCTATATCGCCTTTCGATAGAGACTGGAAAAGTGCCGAAGGCTTGGAAGCAAGCCAATGTTCAACCCGTGCCCAAGAAGGGCAGTCGAGCTGACCCGGTCAACTACAGACCCATATCTATAACGTCCATTCTCTGTAAGAGTATGGAGCGTGTGCTCAACGGTAAGCTCCTGGCATACCTAGAAGCGAGCGACATCCTAAGTGACCGCCAATACGGCTTCCGCCGAAATCGGTCCACTGGGGATCTTCTAGCGTATGCCAATCACATCTGGAGTGAGGCCATCGAGAGCCACGGGGAAGCGCTAGCCGTCTCCCTCGACATCTCGAAGGCTTTCGACAGGGTCTGGCACGAAAGCCTCATTGGTAAGCTTCCTTCCTTCGGTCTGCCTAGTGGTCTGTGTGATTGGATTGCGGACTTCCTGAGGGATCGATCCATCCGAGTGGTTATCGACGGCTGCTCGTCCGGTCAGTTAGATATCAACGCCGGAGTCCCTCAGGGGTCAGTGCTCTCGGCAACATTATTCTTGCTGCACATTAATGATCTGCTAAAACCCGGAACCTTTGGGTACGCAGACGACAGCACTGTTGCTGAGAGATACGTGTCCGGCGCACGGGCTACTGGGCCTCAGATTCGGTCTCTCCGGGAGGCCATGGTTGAACGCTTGAACTTGTCCTTGAAGGCGGTCTCCGAATGGGGTGATGCCAATCTGGTCAGTTTCAATGCTGCTAAGACCCAGGCGTGTCTTTTTTCCGCTAAAAAGAGCCAATTCCATCCGGCTCCTTCTTTCCGTGGTGTAACCGTGCCGTTATCGGACCACCTCGAACTTCTTGGTGTTACGGTGACATCTACCCTCAACTTCGGTCCATACATTGAGGCAAAAGCTCAGTTAGCTGCAAAAAAGTTGGGGATTCTTGCAAAGGTGAGACGGTACTTCACGCCTGAACAGCTGCTCAACTTGTATAAAGCACAAGTTCGGTCATGCATGGAGTACTGCTCTCACCTCTGGGATGGATCTGCCAAATACCAGCTTGATGCACTTGAGTCGATTGACAGACGGGCCAAAAGGCTTATTGGCAACGATGCACTGGTCGCATCAAAGCTCCAGAGCCTCGAACATCGACGCCGAGTCGCCAGTCTGTCGGTCTTTTATCGGTTACATTTCGGGGAGTGTGCGACGGAGCTGCACAATTTGATTCCGCCTAGCCCTTTCCATCATCGGACTACAAGGCGTACGGCCATGCGCCATCGGTACATGGTAGACATCCCTCCCATACGCACAAAGCGTTTTGCTAATACTTTCATTGTGCGCAAAGCTAAGGAGTGGAATTCCCTTCCGGAGTCTTTGTTCCCTGACAGCTATAACCTAGGGGTCTTTAAGTCAAGAGTGAATAGGTTTCTTCTAGGCAAGCGTGCTTCACCGTAGACCACATCATCGCTTAACATCAGGCGAGATGGTGGTCAAACGCTAGCCTATAGTTTATAAAAAAAAAAAAAAAAAAATGATATCCCCGATTTGGGGTGGGATACTCAACTTCAACAACCAAAACATCAACAATCATAATATCAACACCATATAATCAACAGTTTATTTTTTAAATGAATCAGAATAACATTAGTTTTAAACATAAACGGTTGAAAATGTCAACACTTCAGATGAGCAACGAATCTGAATAACATTGATTTATAACATAAATAGTTCAAAATATAAACACTTTAGATGATCTACGTATCTAAATATTTCTGATTTATAACATAAATTGTTCACTTAATCAACACTTTAGAAAATCATCATCATCATCATCATATCAGCCGCAAGACGTCCACTGCTGGACATAGGCCTTCCCCAAGCGTCGCCACATTGACCGGTCCCGTGCGTCCCGCATCCAGCGGATCCCTGCAACCTTCACCAGGTCATCGGTCCACCTGGTGGGAAGCCTTCCAACGCAACGTCTTCCGGTTCGCGGTCGCCACTCCAGAACCTTTCTGCCCCATCGGCCATCCGTTCTGCGAGCAATGTGCCCTGCCCACTGCCACTTAAGTTTTGCAATTCTTCGGGCTATGTCGGTAACCCTGGTTCTCTTGCGGATCTCTACATTTCTGATTCGATAACGTAAGGAAACTCCGAGCATAGCCCTTTCCATTGCCCTTTGGGTGACTGTAAGCTTTCTGATGAGGCCCATTGTGAGCGACCACGTCTCAGAGCCATAGGTCATAACTGGCAACACACACTGGTCATATACTTTCGTCTTGAGACACTGTGGTAAGTTGGACGTGAAGATACCGCGCAACTTCCCGAACGCTGCCCAGCCGAGTCGGATTCGACGGTTGACCTCTTTCTCGAAGTTGGCCCTACCCAACTGGATCGTTTGTCCCAGGTAGACATAGTCATCCACAACTTCGAGTGTAGAGTCTCCGACCCTAATAGGAGTGGGTGTGACATGGGCATTCAACAAAAAATGGAATTTAAATATAATGTTTAGAGAATTAATGAAAGAACAGATAGTAAAAACACAGAAAATAGAAAGACTATTAGCTGATGTCCCAATGACCCCCCCAAAGAAAAAGAAAAAAAAGGAGTTTTAAAATAAATTGCAACAAATTATAGATCAAAGAGATGAACTAGAAGTATTAGCATTCTTAAAAAAAAATGCCTTTAAATGCAGCCTTTAACAATGTCTGCAACTAATATTATGTTATAACTGAATATTTCACGATATTTTGTTAAACATAGATTTTGTAAAGTGTTGATTAAGTGAACAATTTATGTTATAAATCAGTAATATTCAGATACGTCGATCATCTAAAGTGTTCATATTTTGAACTATTTATGTTATAAATCAATGTTATTCAGATTCGTTGCTCATCTGAAGTGTTGACATTTTCAACCGTTTATGTTTAACCTAATGTTATTCTGATTTATTGAAAAATTAAACTGTTGATTATATGGTGTTGATATTTTGATTGTCGATGTTGGTAGTTGAAGTTGAGTATCCCACCCGTAGGAAGTAATTGATGGTAACTGAAATCGGTAGTAATTTGTGGAACTGTTTGAACGTCACTGAAATAGATGAGTTTGCCTCTCCGACTTTGTGTCCTCATACATGATGTCATGCTCGAAGCTATCAAGTCCTGTTGTTGTTTATCTGATTGTGAAGTGAGAATCGACGCAAACAGTGGCGGACGGACAAACCACTCACAACTGAATGGCAGCACTCCATCTGTAATATTTTTAACGTAAATCAGGTCTCTATTATGTGCTGGAATTAGTCAGAAAGCTTTCGGGTTTTACGTAGCTTGTCAACTTAGCAAAGTAGAATGTTTGTAGCAATGTGATTATTGGGGACCTATTTATTTATCTGTAATAAATAAATGGTACCCACAAAGCATTTTTGAAGGCTTTGCAAATCAGTGATTTTGTAAATAACGGGACTGTCTTAAAACAAGGTGTCATAGACTAAATACGTGTTGCTTGGTTACCGTTGTTGACTGCATATATGTCATTCATTATTATACTACTATCTAGAAATAATATGTTTTAATTCATATATAACATCTGGCGACGATGCCGTTCGATGTAAAGAAAGCAAAACGTTCGCGAGCCATCCTACACGGTGTGCTAACGAAAACTAATAACGCATTTCAAGCAGAACATGTATATACTCATGAAGAAATAGAAACACGATTACTGGTGCGTAGTACATTATTACCTCAATGGATTACTGACACTTCAAAATATACACCAAGGACTTCAAAACATACAATTACAGATAGAACAGGAGACCGAAGACGAATACCTGGAATCCGAAACCGATTACAGGTACGAAGTGGACGAACTTTATACAAATTTACGTACAAAAATGATTCGACTAATGAACACTTTTAAACTTCCTGAGCCGTTACCCAGCGTACCTTCCTCACAACATGCCCACGAATTCACGAGCATTCATCGAGACGTACATCCCAGACTCAATTTCCAACTGTTTCAAGCAAACGAATCGTTTAAAAACTTTATAAAAAGACTGTCTGTTTACATGATGCTCAACAATATTACGGATCCCACAACGAAGGTCTACACACTGCTTTCCACTTTACCACCTGACATTCATGAAAGAATTTACGACCTGTGTTCACCCGACGACCCAATCAAGAAGACCTATGAAGAACTTACTGATATCTTGGACAAATTCATCGATCCAAAACCTAGCATATGGGCCTCACAGCATACCTTCATATCAAGGCTACAACAAGCGGATGAATCGAGCACTCTTTACGCATCAGAACTAAAAAGACTATCATCAAAATGTGATTTTAAGTGCTCACATTGTCTGAAACCCAATCTCGATTCATTTTTGTCGTTACAATTTATACGAGGGTTAAAAGATGGAGAAATTCGCACAAAAATTTTACAAGCAAAACAAACAGCGCCATTTTCTGAATTAGTTCGCACGGCCACATCTATGGAAATGGGAAAAATAGAAAATTCGACCATATCTACATCCATTCGTCCACCACAATTGGACACAATCAATATAGTTTCAAAAGTACATAATGAATTACAATTACGAATAAAGCACGTTCAATTAAAAGACCGACTTCTATAAGAGAGCTTAAAGGTAAATGCTATCGCTGTGGTAAAGACGACCACAAAGCAAATGAATGTGGGGCCATTAAAAGTACATGCTGAAAGTGTCAAAAGGAAGGTCACCTAGCGCGAGTCTGCCTTCAAGGACATAAACGCAATGAAACGAACTTGCTGAATTACGACTCTGCAAGCAGCGCCAGTACCGACAGCATCGCAGAAATCAACTTTGTAAAGAATGAAATCTCAGACAAATACATTATAACTATCGAAATTGAAGGAAAGAAAATAAGAATGGAATTTGACACTGGTGCAACACTCTCTTCCATATCACTAAAGGATTTTATAAAGCTGAACATTCACAAAAGACTATTTCACACGAGCATCAAACTAAGAACTTATACAGGCGAAGTTTTTAAGCCCATCGGTGTCACGTTTGTTCGATGCAAATATAAAAACCAACTATTCTATGGAAAACTATACGTGATTAACAAAGACGTGAAACCCATCTTGGGTAGAAGCTGGATGAAGGAGTTTAATATTAAACTAGCCGAAATAAATTTGGTTGATACATGCAAGAAGACACAAAATCTTGAACAATTGCTTAAAGAGTTCGAACCCACCATCTTCACTACAAACCTAGGTGAAATTCCAAACGTTCGAGGCCACCTGACTCTTAAAGATAATGCGCAACCAATCTTTATTAAACCTCGGCGAATTCCATATGCGCTACGATCTAAAGTAGATGAAGAAATCGACCGACTTCAAAAATTGGGAATTATTACAAAAATTGATCACTCCGATTGGGGAACTCCAGTCGTCCCAATAGTAAAACCAAACGGAAGCATCAGACTGTGCGCCGACTATAAAATTACTTTAAACAAAATGATAGAAGACGAAAATTATCCAATACCAATAATTGAAGATATTCTATCTGAAATGAACGGCGGACAATTTTTCTGCACCTTAGACATCACGCAAGCCTACCTGAACATGGTGATGGATGAAGAGAGCGCCCTGCTGCAAACTCTGAGTACACACAAAGGTACTTTTAAAGTGAACCGACTCATGTTTGGAGTCAAAGTAGCCCCAAGTCTCTGGCAAAAATACATGGACCAATTACTATTGGGCCTTGACGGTGTCAAGTGCTTCTTCGATGATATAATAATTCAAGGATCGACCGAAAAACAATTATTATCCAGATTGAAACAAGTTTTGCTTAAACTTCAAGACAGCAACCTTCGTGTTAATAAAGAAAAGTGCCAATTCTTCAAAAGAAGTATCAATTACTTGGGACACACGATAGACAAAGAAGGTTTACATAAAAATCAGGACAAGATAAAAGCAATTTTAAATGCACAACGCCCAACTAATGTAAATGAACTAAGAACGTTACTAGGCATGGCAAATTATTACAACAAATTCATACCCAATCTGGCATCCATCACTGCCCCCTTAAATGAACTCTTGAAGAAAGGTGCAAAATTTACATGGTCTACAAAATGTGAAGAAAGCCTGAAGAACATAAAAAAAGAGATACTAAGCGAAAGAATTCTAATACACTTCGATCAGAATAAACCACTTATACTGGCCACAGACGCTTCACCTACAGGACTTGGTGCCGTCCTAAGTCACAAACTACACGATGGCTCAGAAAGACCAATAGCATTTGCTTCTAGATCCCTAACCAGCAGCGAAAAGAAATACAGTCAAATTGATAAAGAGGCGACAGCCATTTTCTGGGGTTTAAAGAAATTCTTCCACTATTGTTACGGCCGGAAATTCACTCTAATCACAGACCATAAACCTCTTACATCAATTTTTCACCCGCACCAAACCTTACCAGCCTTGAGTACCATGAGGCTATTCCACTACGCACATTTTCTATCAGGATTTGACTACCATATCGAATATAGAAGTTCATCAAAGCACTCCAACGCCGACTACCTTTCACGTTTTCCCGTTGAGAAGATAAATGAGAATAAATATGACCAGCATTACATATTTCAGCTGAAACAGATAAACGCATTAAATATTTCACCAAAAATAATAGCAGAAGAAACAAAAGAAACCCAGAATTACAGAAATTACTTGAAACACTCCATTCAGGCACTACACTTAGGGAGTCCGGATATAAAGATAATGAACTAACTCTTCAGAATGACTGCATCTTAAAAGGCATGAGAGTTTTAATTCCACATAAACTACGCCCACGCATCTTAGATGAACTTCACGCGGGACATGTCGGGATCTTGAAAATGAAACTTCTTGCGCGGAGTTTCGTATACTGGAAGAACATTGATAAAGATATCGAAAACAAAGTAAAATCGTGCAGAACCTGTCGATTAAACCAGAATGAACCGCCAAAAGCCCCTCTGCATCATTGGGAAGACCCTACTGGCCCTTGGCAAAGAATACACATCGATCTTGCAGGTCCAATATCGGGCTATCAACTTCTTATTGTCGTAGATGCATTTTCCAAATGGGTAGAAATAATCCCTACAAAAACTACGACGAGCGCATTCTGTATTCAGAAACTAGACGATTTATTTGACACCTTTGGATTACCCTACACGCTGGTGTCGGATAATGGAAGACAATTTGTCTCTCAAGAATTCCAGACGTTCTTAACTAGCAATGGCATTGTTCATAAAACGATAGCACCTTACCATCCCGCAACTAATGGACAAGCTGAAAGATTTGTTCAGACGGTTAAGAAATCACTGCACAAATTAGAGGGGGAGAGTGGCGGAATACTACACAAGGTTCGTACAGTTAGAAGTCTTCTCCGGGCTACGCCAGTCATCTCAGGCGACTCGCCCTATATGCTCATGTTCGGAAGAGAGGTAAGAACGAGATTGGTAGCCAAGATTAGAGCTCCACCAAAGGTACTACATAGGGGCAGAAGAGAAGGGGTGAGAGAGTTTGCAGTCGGAAGCAGAGTGCAAGCTCGCAATTACTCTGTATCAGGCAAGAAGTGGGAGTTTGGTACAGTGACCCGCCGATTGGGAAACCTCCACTATGAGATAGAGATTGACAGCGGACGCACATGGATGCGCCACCTCGACCAGCTGCTCCCGGCGCCTCTGATTCCTGGGAATCACGGCGGAGGCGTGTCATAGACTAAATACGTGTTGCTTGGTTACCGTTGTTGACTGGATATATGTCATTCATTATAATACTACTATCTAGAAATAATATGTTTTAATTCATATATAATACTATACTACTACTACTACTATTTAGCTAAACTAAATTGCATATAGCCCATACAAGTGGGAAAGCCCTATAATTTACTGTACCAATCGCATTATATTTGAATAATCCTTATAAATAACGAATATAAACCGTTCATATCAATAGGCACTGTATTAACATTAAACTTGCCGTAATAGTACATTGTGTATTAAGGGCGGTATGTGAGGAATTTCGATCGAGGCTCTAGTAGAAGCCCGAAGTCGAAGACTGAGGGCTTTCTGATTCGAGGTTCGTAATTCCCGTACCGCCCGTGATACACACAATGTTTTTCATCACATCTGCGAGTAATAATTATCAATTTAATACACAAGTCAGCACAGCTGTTATTACGAAATAAGTGAACTTTTTTTTTAAGCGGTTGGCGAATTTTTGCCCACACCACAGATTATACAGTGTTTCGTTCAGAAACTTTAAAGGCAAATACTTACGTAGGTATACAGCCATGACGGAGTGTAAAAAGAATTAAATAATTTCGACGTTTTCATACTATAAATATTAAAATCGATTATTAAGAACACTAGTAGAGTATTTAAGAAACATGTAGCGAGATTGCGAAGAAATTCCTGTTTAGATAACATTTTAAGACAATTTTTCAATTGCGTGTAAACTCCTTGCTTGAACTTGCATGACCTGTGTGCTGCGCAACAAAATAAAAAAAAATTACTTACCGCCCTAGGGTTTCATGACAAAAAGAAAGCCCGAGGGTTTTATATGGGGCATTACGGCCAAGTTAACCTGTATGTTTAGATACTTTTTACGTGCAAGTGTGATGAAAAATATTTAACAGCCTAATAAAAATATCGATAATAACCAAATAACCATGGCAACCCTAAAATGTCAACATGTCAAATTTTTTCCTGCACTTTTTATTTGATAACAAATTCATAAAATCACCAAACTTAGAGAAATTATACACTAGATGAAACCAGTTTTAAAATACCCATTTATAATATACAGTCTGATAAATCTAAAACAAATCCAATAAAATTTCATAAAATTAGAAGAAACCATCGGTTGACGTCGTCACTGACAGACGACAACCAAACATTTCTAACAATGGAAAAGTGTAAGAGAAAAGATTAAAAATGTTGACGAGAGCAGCTGCCTGTCGCACACGCCATCCACCCCCGGACTCGTCACTCAGCTCCGCCTCGCCGCCGCCGGACCTCGGATCACCAGTGTCATCAGCGGCTGCAGTTGCGTCGAGCTCGAGCGACGAGTATTTTTCCCCGCCGATGTCGCCAACACCTGTACGTCGGCAGGGGAGAGGCCGGCCACCGAGGAGCTTGGGATCTAGGAGCCATCCGGCTCCGAGCCGGGTCTCCGCTGCCGGTGGTTGTGTGCAGCGCATGAGATGGACTCAAGGTATGAATGAGAACATCATGCGCGCATATTACGGGTCTACAGAGGGGGGAACTAACCTCACTGCGTACCGTGTTAGGAAGCTGTCTCTGTTTCGGGACCTAGAACCAACCGTAAACGTCTCGGCCCAACGATTGTCGGATCAGGTACTTGTCATCCAGCGTAATCACAGGTTGGATGACGCCGCACTTGATAGGCTGCGCTCAGAAGTGCTGAGCAACCAAATCGTCTCAACCCCGACACAGACCGCGGCACCGCCAGCCACTATTGTGATTCCGCCGCGGTCCAATCTTTTTAACGATGAGGCAGATGATAGGGTTGCCACAGTAAGTAGCCAGTGCAACGAAAGATTGAGGAGCGCATTGGAGGATGCGCTTCGCGAGTATAGGTCAACACCGAATGAACTTAGACCCCGATTACCACGGTTGCCTATGCACAAGAAGAATAGGGCGCTGGTGTGTGCCTTGGACTCGCTGTTTAAGAACATCTTTGAAAGCAGTGAGAACCTTGTTGATACGCACTCGATCCTGTATTGCGGGGCAGTTGCGGCATGCCGTTTAGCCAGTGTTAAGTTCCCAAACGAGGATATTCGACCAAAGCCTGCCGTACCAGCCTGGCAGTGCAGGATCGAACGGCGTATCGATGGGGCCAGGATACTCATCGGCAAACTATACTGTTTCAGGGAGGGCAATACACGACCACGTGTGAAATTTGTCCTCGAGAATACATGTCCCGTGTCACGGAACGCATCGACTTCCTGAAACAGAAAGTTAGTGCATGGGCAAACCGTATTCGGCGGTATAAGAGACGGGTTGACCGGTACTCGCAGAATCGCATGTTCCAGAGCGATGAGAGGTGGGTATATAGAGCTTGGGAGCGACCTGAACAAAATGTGACTGGCGTGTGCCGCCCAGATGATGTCGCCACGAGTACATTCTGGCGAAGCATCTGGTCGGTGCCCGTTTGTCAAACTGAGGATGGCTGGATGCGTGATGTCGAGCGCGTGTGTGAAGCTATACCAGAAATGGAAAAAGTTATAATCAGCCCATCTGATGTAGACAAAGCAGTTCGTCCGCTACCGAACTGGAAGTCTCCGGGCCCGGACGGACTGCATAACTTTTGGTTAAAATGGTATAGCAGCTCACACGCGCTACTGGCATCTCAATTCCAGTCATGCTTAGAGTCTGGGTCGCTGCCGCAGATTTTAACAACTGGTGTTACCCACCTGCTCCATAAGACAGGTAGTCCCGCGGAACCCAAGAATTATAGACCTATAACATGTTTGTCAACGGTTTATAAACTTCTTACATCCATCCTGAGAGGAAAAATTAATGTGCACATTGAAAGTAACTTAATAATGTCTGCCTCTCAGAATGGATGTAGGAATGGGTCCCGCGGCACTAAGGAGCTACTCCTCATTGACACGGCCATAAGCCAGCAGGTTCGTCGATCCCGTAAGGATCTGTCGACATGCTGGATAGACTACAAGAAGGCCTACGACTCTGTGCCACATACATGGCTCATGAGGGTTCTGGAGTTGTACAAAATAGACGCAACTCTGCGCACCTTCCTTGAGTCATGTATGGGGCAATGGGAGACGGTCCTTCGATATCCAGGATGTCGACCGATTCAGGGGGATGATGAGCCTATAAGGATTAAGCGGGGGATATTCCAGGGCGATAGTTTGAGTCCACTTTGGTTCTGCTTAGCCCTGAATCCTCTAAGTACACTGCTGGAGGATTCAGGTCTAGGCTATCGGTTGAGAAGAGGTGGTCAGGTTATATCTCACCTCCTTTACATGGATGATCTGAAACTCTTTACCCCCAACAAATTCCATTTGACGGAGCTACTGAAGGTAACTGAAACCTTCAGTAACTCCATCAGGATGGAATTTGGTGTGGACAAATGTGCAGTCATGCATGTAAAGCAAGGGGAGATCATGGAATCCGAGGGAATTCAACTCTCTGATTCCATACACCTCAGACACCTCTCCTCGACCGAAACTTACAAGTATTTGGGTATGTCGGAAGCGTTGGGCATTAACAGTACTGACATGAAGCAACTGCTGAAGGAGCGCTTCTTTGGCCGCCTGAAAAAGGTGTTAAATAGCCTTTTGTCGGGCGGAAATAAGGTGCGCGCCTTCAACAGTTGGGTCATGCCGGTTTTGATGTACTCTTTCGGCATACTCAAATGGACCCAGACCGAGCTCGATGCCCTTGATAGGAGGGTCCGGACACTGCTGACCGCAAACCGGATGCATCACCCACGATCATCAGTAATGAGACTGTACATCCCGCGGAAATGTGGGGGTCGAGGCTTTTTAAACGCCAAGACTCTTCACAACCGCGAGGTGTGCAGCCTCAGAGAATACTTTTTGAAAGCCGAAGTGGGTATGCATCGGGAAGTGGTCGCAGTGGACAAGGGACTCACCCCGTTGTCCATGGCTAAAGAGAACTGGCGCAAGCCTGTAATACTTACGACTGATGAACGCAAAGAGGTGTGGCAAGGTAAGGAGCTTCACGGACGCTTCTATCGGGCTCTTCATGGGCCCGATGTAGATTTTTCAGCGTCCGTATCCTGGCTACGTTTCGGCGACCTTTTTGGGGAAACTGAAGGTTTTGTCTGTGCAATTATGGACGAAGTTATCCTGACCAATAACTACCGGAGACATATAATGAAGGACGGGACGGTTGACGTGTGTCGGGCATGCCACCGCCCAGGTGAATCCATCCGACATATTATCTCTGGTTGTTCTCGTCTGGCTAACAGCGAGTACTTGCACAGACATAACCAAGTAGCCAGGATTATTCACCAGCAACTTGCTTTGAAATACAGTCTTGTGGATTCTGAGGTACCGTATTACAAGTATGTGCCCGACCCAGTTCTCGAAAATGACCATGTCACGTTGTACTGGGATCGGTCTATCATCACTGATAGGACTATTGTTGCCAAAAAGCCAGATATAGTGGTGATAGACCGATTAGCGCGCCGCACAATGATAATCGATGTCACCATCCCACATGACGAGAACCTCGTGAAAGCTGAGAAAGAGAAACAAATCAAGTATCTCGACTTAGCACACGAGGTTGTCGACATGTGGAATGTGGACTCGGCGATCATTGTGCCGATTGTCGTTACGGCCAACGGCCTGATGGCCAAGAGCCTCGACGACCATCTGTCGAGGCTGTCATTGCACGGTTGGATCAAGGGCCTGATACAGAAGGCAGTACTCCTTGATACGGCTCGTATTGTGAGGAGGTTCCTGTCCCTGGAGCCCTAACCACCGGTAGCTTGGACCCTGTTCCCGATACCGGTGGGCCTCTATTTTTTATATTTTTAAATGTTTTTTTTTAAGTTTTCTTTTACTAAATATTTAAAAATGTATCAAATAAGATTGTAAATGAATAAAGGTATAATAATATCGATAAAAATCAATGCGTGTATTATGTAAATCGTTTGCGTATAAAGGTAATGGGCAGACATACTTGATATAATTTCGCGTAATACTTAGCTATTTCGCTAGACACGTCTACGTCCCAAGAGGATTTTACGGTACTGCAAACTATGTGGCTATTTCTGTATGACGATAACGTTTCTTTGTAGTATTTAATACTGGTATTTAGTTGGGTCAAAATTTGTGAATTATAATAGTAGTATTCATATTCTTTATTGTACACAAAACAAACATTTACAAATACCGAAGGACAACGTATGTACAAAGGCTAGCTTAACCCATAACTGGGTTCTCTTACAGCAAACCTCAGTGTTATAGCTAGATTTACACAATTACAACAGTTAACAAAAGTGCACACCAAAAAAACCTAAAAAACAAATAAAAATTCAATTCTTACTAATTAAATACACTACAAAAATACGTGTACCGCACACAATGCTCAAATATAATACATAGTTAATAATATATAACTAAAATACGTACATATTTATGAGTCATGTTGACAGGAAATGTTCCCTAGATCTTCTCCTGAAGATCTCGAACGAAGGGCTATCCCGTATGGTGTGAGGAAGATTATTCCAGAGGCGGACAGCACGAACAGTAAAAGATCCACCGTAACGACTTGATGATTGATATAATTATAATCACTATCAATCAATACATATAATAAATCTGTAGAAAAGTCGTGTAGCGGCACCAACGCCGCCACTTACGAACTAATGACATGACGTCACACAAATCCTGCATCGCGCAAGTAAAGTTTTCGGCGCGATAAGAACACATACAACAGTCCGACAACAACCGTCGGGCAGTTGCCCGGACCAGACACAACATCCGTCTGGTCGGAGGATCCTCCCTTTTCTATGGAGGTTTGTGGGACTTTACACCCTGTTCCACTACCCCCAAACTGGTGACCCCGAGTATGAACGTCAGCGCAACCTTCGTGCAGAGCTACTTCGTCGTGACGTCATCATCACTCTCTCAAGCTTTCCAGCAGCGAGTCACACAGCCAGCCACTACCCACGGCATCTACGGGGGTATCCTGACCACCAGCATGCAGCGGACGCGCATTCCTGGTCATCACCCCCAGCTTCATTCATCACCGCTCCGACCCACTGGAGCCAGCAGCTCTGTCCCGACTCACTGGGACATCATCACCGCTCCGAACTACTGGAGCAAGCAACACTATCCCGACTCACTGGGATTTCATCACCCCGACTCACTGGGGCACTACCGCATACAGTTCCGACTCACCGCGAACTCTGCGACTTCCGGTTCCGACTCACGGGAACCAACCTTCCACTGGCCAGGCACACATCACGAGATGTACGGATGACTCAACCTGCTATCGACCTCCGGTCTCCGGAGGGGAGTGATGTAGCGGCACCAACGCCGCCACTTACGAACTAATGGCATGACGTCACACAAATCCTGCATCGCGCAAGTAAAGTTTTCGGCGCGATAAGAACACATACAACAGTCCGACAACAACCGTCGGGCTGTTGCCCGGACCAGACACAACACCCGTCTGGTCGGAGGATCCTCCCTTTTCTATGGAGGTTTGTGGGACTTTACACCCTGTTCCACTACCCCCAAAGTCGTTTTTGTACAGCGAAAATATAAAAAAAAAATGCCAGGATGTTAAAGGATAACCAACAGAACCCATTTCCAGCATTTTTGTCTATTCATTTGTGCACGCATCACGTAAAAAGTACGAAATTAATGGAGATAACTTTTATAGATAAAAAATATGCGTAACTTGGAGTATAACTTAGTTTTTGTTTCATCGCAATCGGTTCACTCTAACAAAAGTAATATAGTGTTTTAAGAAGTAAAATATCACAAGCACAACACACGCAATTCAGTTACTCCGTATCCGATAGATGGCGTTGTGCACTTGACGTCATTTTCTGAATGGCGGTGTTAAGATTCTTTGCAGAAAAATGACACTAGAAAAAAAAATTGTAGGCAAGTAGGGAAGGTAGCACGCTAAGTAGTGTAGGCAGGTAGGCAGGGGATTTCTACTCTGTTATTTTCTATACTACAAAACGACATTTCTTCAAGAAGGGCTATTTCATATGTGGCTAGAGTAAAAATAATAATTTGGGACCTAATGCAATGCACTACCGCACTAGACAAAAATTCGTATTATGTGGTTTTAGGTCTTAATACTAATGTCAACGTCAATAAAATTTAATTATCAAAATGATAACTAGTGATGAGCGTGGACTGAATGAATGTGTGATAACAATAGAAACACGTATATATTTAAAACTGTTATGTAAATTGAAATATAAAGCAAAAACAATAATAATAATAATAATAATATCGTTTATTTATAACATAAGGCATATTTTACAGTACAATTTCTTAAAATATAAAAGAAGACAGTTTCTTATTTGCCTGAACTAGGTTGAACCTGTGTTTCAGGATATAAAGTGCTTAAAACTTATAATAATAATAAATTAACAAAGGGTATGGTAAATGAATACTTAAATTAAAAACACAGCAAAACTATTATTTTGTTACAGTCAGGAGATCTTCTGTCTCTCCGTAAGATATGCTAAGTAGATGTTCAAGAATAGTCTTTTTACAGCTAAAATAGTTTAATTTATACATATTTAATTTTCTATTTAATCTATTGTACAGAAATGAGCCTAAGAATGTAAAGAATCTATTTACAAAGACATATTTTGAGGATGCATTAGAAACGCAGACAATGTCATTTCGTCTCTTATTATTTATGGATTTGGCGTTATAGGAAAGCATGGTGTGTTGTTTTAAAACTGAGTGCATAATGAAAAGCTGGCGAACAGTCATCACGTTGCAGGATTTGTAAAGCAGATCAGTGGGGTAGAGAAAAGGGTGGAAATTGGCTACTTTTAAAATAGCTCTCTGAGCCCTTTCAAGAGGCAGTAGATGTGTTTTTGGTGCTCCACCCCATGATGTGATACAGTATTGGATTACAGATTGACCTAGGGCCAAATAGACTTGTTTGACCAATTTTGAATCTGCAATCGTTCTCAACTTTTTAAAAACATAAATTAATTTGCGCACTCTATTAACAAGGCTATCAATATGAGGTCTAAAGGAGAGTGTTTCATCTATAATAACCCCGAGATATTTTATGTTGCTTGTTTTGAGGATAAAAGGACAATTACACATGCTGACTGGGTGGAATCCACATTTATGGGCATACAGTTGAGAGTTAGTAATGTTAAATTGAGGCTTGCGCATGGAGAAATGAATATATTTTGTCTTGTCAGCATTTAGTGTTAGTAAATTGCTTTGCAGCCAATTAGTCACAGTATTAAAACCTTGTTGAGCGTATTCGTACAATTCGTTACTGGTTTTCGCGGTAAAGATTAACGCCGTGTCGTCGGCATATGATATGAGTTTGCCTTGTTTAATATTTAAATTACACAGATCGTTAATGTAAATCAGGAATAGGGTTGGGCCCAGAATGCTTCCCTGAGGAACACCATAACCAGTACCCTTTTGCTCATCGCTAATAATATCGTCTATTTTAACATATTGAGATCGATCGTCTAAGTAGTCAGCAAAAAGTTTCAGCGGTGTTCCCCTAATTCCTAAAGCCTCTATTTTTTTTAGAAGCATAGGAACGGACACCGTATCGAAGGCTTTGGCTAGATCAAGGAAAACCCCCAGGGTCTGGTTTCCTTTGCCAAGTTCTTCTGCGGTATAATCAATCAGACTATGCACCGCATCGGCTGTGGATAATTTGACTCTGAACCCAAATTGCGCAGATGATAATAAATTGTTTTTTTCTAGATAATTAACTAGTCTATTGTTTACAATTTTCTCTAGTATTTTAGATATTGAAGGGAGTAAAGATATCGGTCTATAATTATTTACAAATTTTTGTTTCCAGATTTAAAGATAGGGATTACAACTGCTTTTTTCAGACATCTAGGGAAAATACCTTCAGATAAACAAATACGAAAAATATGCGTTAAGGGAGGAGTACAATGAGCAAATGGTGACGTGATCAAGCTGACAAGACGACAGACATATTATTATAATAATGGAAAAGTAAAACGTAAAAAACTATGACATTCATAAAAAAGTTCGCAATACCAGCCAGTTGCCAACATAATATAATATTTTATAAATATATATTTAAACATAATATAATATTATATATAATTAAACATCAGAATAACACAAATGTTATAATTAATAAGGTCTTCTTCTTCTTTTTCGTGTGAGGATGTGGTCACCTCTGGTGTCAGAATTATTTAAGCCGTCTCTGGGAACCCCACAGGGCTTTGACTGGGCTATTTCAGACTTACATCAACTATATAAGTCCAGGTTTCCTCACGATGTTTTCCTTCACCGTTGCCTGTGCAAGATAAACTTAGAAAGTAAATATGTATTTGAAAAAGTCCTTGTACTAAGGTTGATGCCGGTTTTGCTATTTAACAACCTTAAAACTGTTCATTGCAGCATTCTACGTAGAACCGTGTTAATTATAAAGATAAACAACCTTATACGAGTACCTGCCAAGTGACATTTAATGTAATTAAAGTTTAAGCCAAGGCCGAAACTGCAAACAATTTAAAAAAAAGTTCATTACGATTCTTCGAATTTCGAATTACGAAGTACAATGTAAACTTTATCGTCTAGTAGCCGTAGTGGCTATCGCAGTTATCGCTGTTATCGCAACGACATCGCACTCGTTAACTGTAGCTAAGTGTAGCTGAAGGGCCACGGTTCCGCTGTAGTAATGCGAATTTCGTTGCAAGAAATTATCAAGTTACTGTTATGAGTAGGATCAAATCTCAAGTAAAATTGATGTGAATAATTTAAGGTTTCTTTCAGGATTTTAGAAAAATGTTCCTTGTAACGTGTAAACGTTAACAGTGACGACATACCTACCAATAAAGGTATGTCATTACTGATAACGTTTAAGTATCCCACTACGATACCAGTTACGATTATATGCTTGCCGAAATATAATAACCTATGACGTTATTAATTTCTAAACTTTGTTTATCTTGGACATCGCTGTAAACGATCAAGGAAAACATCGTGAGGAAACCTAAATAATAGAAATAAAATGTTTATTATGCTTCAAATTATTGCAATAACATATAAAATTGAGGCAGCCCTAAAAAGTAATTACCAATACTTGTGTTTGCCCTGACTCGCTCATTCCTTTATTAATCAATACATATAAATCTGTAAAAAATAGTTCATGTACATCATACATTTTGGATAACCCACAGAACCCATTTCCAGCTATTTGTTTTTTTTTTTCTGTTTAGTTGTACACGCGTAAAATGTACGAAACCAATGCGGGTAACTTTTATACATAAAATTGTGCGTAGCTTTAAATATTACTTAGTTTTAGTTTCATCGCAATCGGTTCACTCTATCAAAAGTTTGATTGCGATATTGTTCAAGAAGTAAAATATCACAACACATGCAATTCAGATACTCGGACAGTTGAACTCCATATTCGATAGAAGGCGTTGTGCATTTGACGTCATTATCTGAATGGCGGTTTGAGATTCTCCGCGGCAGATAGACCCTAGAAAAAAAATGGGTAGGTAGGATAGACAGCAAGGTAAGTAAGGTAGTAGAGTAGGTAGGTAGGTAGGAGAGGGAAGTAGGTTAGAAGTAGGGTAGGCATTTGACGGGAGTGAAGCCGCGGACACAGCTAGTCTTAGCAATAATTTCGAATAAAAAGTAACTTGGAATTAACTAATACTATACATAACAAAGTTTATTTGTTTGTCTCGGGATTAAAATCTAATTACGAAAATAGTTTTGCTGATTGATTGAGGTTATATAAATATAAATTTATATAACCTTGTTTAAGCAGAGACCTTAACATTAACTTTCACATACCGCTAGGCACACACAGTTCGATATTTCAATGTGAATATGACGCCTTAACAAAAGCTGCAAAAACCGTAAAGCGTTTAGGCATCCAGAACTACGGTATCAGATTCCTATCTGATAGTCTGGCCGTGCTCAAAGCTTTAGAAAACAAACAAACTAACAACAAACTTATCTTTGAGTGCCACCTTGCCCTGGAGAGTATATCGAAATCCAATCGAATCACCCTCCAGTGAATCAGGGGGCATAGTGGATCCCTAGGCAATGATGCCGCAGATGAACTTGCGAAAAGGGTCTCCGAGATGTTAGTGTGCAATGTCGGGCGTGGATTCGCCAAAGATCAGCAGAACTACACAATAACAGATGATCACGGGCAATAGACTGTAGACAGTCGAAAGTGGCTTTGCCAAACGTACACCCGCATCTTACTAAAAAAACTCCTCAGCCTGAGTAGAAATAACCTCAAAATAATTATAGGGACAATATCGGGCCACACCCTTCTTAAAAAACATTTATTCAACATAGGTGCCCCGGACAACTGACTTTGCAGGGGCTGTTTTAACGCCGAAGAATCAGCCGCCCACGTAATCCTGGAATGCGAGGCCGTGGCATCTCAACGCGGAGAAATCCTCGGAACAGTGAGGTCTTCCCGTGAAGCCTGTGAAGCTCCGAGGAAGCTTCTGTGCATTGGGACGGAGCTAGGCTGGCTATGTTAGCGAGTACCCCCACGCACAACGGACCAAATGGGAGTCTAAGTGCGGAAAAGGGAGTCCCTACCACTACCACTACTAAAAAGAAATTTTAATCTAAACTGATATTATTAACATTTCTTGTTTTATTTTTATAAAGAGATGACATTTTTTGTTGTAATTAGGTAGGTAATATTTGAAAGTACTGATGTAATTACTAAAATAATTAAATGTACAATAAATAAATATCTTTTACTTACAGAAAACTTAGTGTGACTATAGGTATTCGTACTATCGCTGTGTGCCCGTTTTATCGAAACAAAACTTCTATAACGGTGTTGATCGATGTTTGGTAGGGGCAAAACTTTTGAAGTTTTGACTTCTGTCGGCAATCTAAA
Organism: Orthosia cruda; assembly: GCA_964057195.1. Lineage (NCBI taxonomy): Eukaryota > Metazoa > Arthropoda > Insecta > Lepidoptera > Noctuidae > Orthosia > Orthosia cruda. Next base: position 18,750,614 of record OZ059837.1, read on the forward strand.
TGAATGCTTATTTTTTATACCGGCAAAAAGCAAGATTCCTTTGGAATAGACCACGGGACCGAAGCCGAGGGCAAAAGCTAATGAACAAATACATTTAATTATTTAACCTGTACCTACATTCATGTGCAGTTTGAATTGTGCTGCGCGGATTCACCAGCCTATTTGTTAATTGGGAGCCGAAACTGCGGTAATCCAATATAGCCTTTAATACCATTGTTGTACATTTTGAGCACAGTTTAACTGCGATTAAACAAGTTATTTTAGGTATTTTAGTACGTGAAAAAGGCTCTGGCTACATTTTTGCTGATAAACGGGATATTTTTTTTAGTGTAATATAAGTGTCGTGTGATACAAGGTTAACGAAGTTCCATGACGTCTTTTGAAACTTTGGAATACCTGAAAAATATAAGGAAGAAAATTCCTGGTCCTGCAAGATATTCAGTTTGACCTTTACATGTTTCTTTTCAACACCCCATCACATGAGTGAAAGTAGGCATTTTATAACGAAATGAAAAGAAAAGGTTGTTGAAATTGTATCTTAAGCTTATGAGTTTATTGTGTGTGCCACTTTGGCCTCGCTCTTATGTATAAAAAGCATTGTTTTACTTACTTCCTTTCAAAGTATCTAAAGGCTATTTTCTTCCTTCCTGTAAAAGCTTTAGAAGCTCTCAGCTCTTATGTTAAGTTATGAACACTTTACTTTGATATTATCAAGTTGGTTAATATACTGTCTCGTTGGGCTAATAGTGCAAGCGCGCGAGTTTGCGTTTAGATCTCGTCAGAGACACCACGTACCCATAACCATTTTCAAAATACTTTTTATCATTAATCTAATTACATGGTTTACCATAGTTTGCAGTTTAGTGTATTTAAGTGTTAGATAGTGATTCAATATAGTTGTTTCCCTTATCATTTAAGACTTTAACTTTTACCATATCCTATCATTACGAGAAAGGTGTGTTAAGTATAGAACCATAGAACCAAGTACTACTTTCTTCTTTCTTTCTTATCTTTATGTCCTGGCTTTGATTCCTCGATCAGGCAAAGTGATTTTGGGTTTTTCATCTGAAATTTCTCAGTAACGAGGCGGAATCTGGGTTTGTGCCCGGTTGACGGCAATATGCTTGCCTCCTATTACATTCGGCTTAAACATAACTAGCAAAATGTGGGTGTTAGCTACACTTCTGCCCAATCCTTTGGGTAATACAGGCGTGATGTTATATGTAAAGATACGAAGGCTTTAGTTTTAACCAAAGACTTTTTATAAAACTTGGCACCCAGATTAAGACACGCAATGAACACACAGAAAATAACAGAAAAATAACTTCACTTTATCAAAGAATAGTCTGTAAAAATGTTGCCTATAAAGTTGTCTTTACTTATAGAATTGCTGAAATCGCATGTCTGTTCTGTTTACACCATTTCATCACATACGTACCACCACAGACATAAATCTAACTAGATGACGCGATTTTATGTACTTCGCGTGCCAAAAAACGCACTTAAATTACGGCAAATGATCGTCATCTGAGTTTCTCATTTAGCATTATCGGCACCGGAAATCCCCGAAATCTAGAGAAATGCCATTTTTCGCAATATTGAGTTGTAAAGAATGTAAACAAAAAGTTGGCCAAGGCATTGGAAATGTTTTCTTTCATTGGTAAGTAAATTTGTTTTTAAATTGTTTGTGAAAAAGTGGTGGACGCTTGGTTTTCATACAGATGGAGGAACTTGCGTTATCTATTTAGATTTATGTATGTGCGTACCACTTAAAAGTGAAAAATAAAAACCTTTTTCCCAAAAAAATACAAACGACTTCCAAAAAATAAAAACACTACAAATTGAAAAATAACTTCAATTTCGGAAGGCGGTGTCAAAAATCGAAGAAACGAAAACAGGAACACCGACTTCCGAAATTGAAGTTATTTTTCACTTTGTGGTGTTTTTATTTTTTGGAAGTCGGTTGTATTTTTTTGGAAAAAAGTATTTTGGTCAGTATTTAAAGTGACAGTAGGTACCTAGGTATATAAGAAACTTATTCTCTTGTTTATAAACAACAATAAAGCAGACGCATTTTAGTCAGATATTTTAGTAATTTCATACGAAAGAGTCATAGCTGGACATAAGCCTTCCTCAATATTTTATAATTTAGGTACATCTAAATGATGGGTGTACCCTAACATGCTGTTGATGAAATGCATTCGATTAGAAACATCGTCAATTTGCCTTTAGCATTTCACATGACAGGCAGGGTTTGCAATCGGACGGTGCCGTAAACAATTTGACAACAACAGAAACTTTACTAGTAGTTTGTTTTAGAAGAAACTGAAGTGCATACAAAATTGATACCATTAATAATTATTTATTGTTTTTTTTTTGTGACTCTCACTTTATTGTTTTAGCTGTCACAAGTTAGTCATGGTTTCGATCCCCTCGTCGGGGATTAAGTATTAAGTTTGTCCATTGAGAAAATGGCATGGTAGCTACAACAGCATGACATAATGTTTATTTAAGATTCAATTCTTTAATACAAAAACTCATTCATAACATGACAAGGTTTTCCATTATGATATTTACACAGCCATACTTTGTACCCAAACACATAATGCGCAATCCCTTGCTTAGTAGTACTTTATGATCCCCAAAGGAACAAAAGGGTAGTTATTTGTAGTTGAGATAATGTGCCAAAATACTTTCACTTATTTTGTGTTTATTTTATAGGGGTAGTATTTAAACGCAAATCAAAAAATATCCTTTTTCTACGCAATAAGATGCCGAATTCCCATCAAAATTACTGATTGCACAGCAAAATATTCAACTCAAAATATCATTAAACACACTACAATTTATTTTCGCAGCGTACAGCGATTTTTCCTAAAGCAAAAGCTTTTTCATCAATGCACAGCTAATAATCTTAATGCACATTATACATGGTAACTCTTTTTCTTTTAAATATAGCTTCTATTTTTATATTATGTATCAATGTCGACGGAGCCCGCGCGGGGCTCCTATTTCTGTACGCAGGGTCTAAAGTAACCTAACACGAACGAGATGACGGGAGCTGAGTTCGCTCGCTTTGCTCGCTCACTTCAGCTCCCGTCATCTCGTTCGAACCTAACCTGTCCGTGTCGGGGTGCCCTAGGCTCCCGAGCTCGCTTCGCTCGCTCTTGGACTGTTGGAATATGGAAAATTTGCTGTGCAGTCAGTATTTATGCTATGTATGTAGTATTTTTGTACAAAAATAAATTTAACAGTATTGCATTATGAGGAAAAAAGTAATGTTATATTGATGTATAATTTCGTTTTATCTGCAGTTTGAGTTTTGTTAAACAATTAGTTTATTTGTAGTGAAGTAAGTTATTAGATGTAAATAAGAATATAAATGATGAGTATGTATTGATAGGCGATTATTTATTTGATATGCAATTTATAATATCCCATTTTATAGTAAGGTTTTTGCAAGTTCTTCTCCATAGATATATATCTACGTTTTTGAATGTACAAACTTAATATCTTTGATTGACCGAACTTGACAATAAAATAGTACCGGTTTATTTGAAATAAATACTTTCTTGAGTTTTTGTTTAGTTAGTGAATATGTATTTACTTTTCTGGCATCATCTGTTCGAAGCCATTTATTTAAAAAAAGTGATGTGAATAAGTTTTCCTGTAATGATATACAGTAATTGAATTTTTAAATCAGAAAGAATTATTAATGACATTTATGCAGTAATCTAGATATAAGTATTCAATGCTTGTAAATTTCTCGAAAAAAATGCGTTTGTTAAGCTTGGCTACTGGTAAAATACGGCTGAACTTTTTACGATTTCTCACTTTGTCACCGTTTATAATCACCAGCGTAAATAGCTTGCACTAACGCTAAATTTGAAGCAATTTTCTCGTGAAGTAAAGATCATGATTTTGAGTAATGACAATGTATTAAATAATAGTTTGGTTCCAAAATAACAATATTCGTAATATCATAAAAGTTATATCAATATTTTAGGAGAATATCGCTTTCAAATTATTTTGCATAGTGGTCCCATTTATGCTCGAGAATGTATTGTACCTGTATTTGCAAAACAAAACAACTTACTTATTTAAAACTTGCAAGTCTTGCAACTTTCATAATTCAGACTTGAATATTAATGGCAAATAGTATAGATTTATTTATCTGTCGTAAGTAACAATTACTGGTGAAATAGCGATAGAGGGTATAGTGGGCTCTGTGGGTATTGTAGGCAGGGCTAATCAGAGTAGGCTCCAAAGAGTCGTAACTACAACGTCGCCGGAATTACCACCGCTAACTATTTCCTCACATCTATCTAATTGAAAGTATGTTTCTTTTCTCTCTTTCTCTTTATTTGGTCCAATGTCAATGTCTCTCAAATATTGGACAAGGGCTGTGTAGGAGTGACGCAAATGAATATAAGGTATGAAAGAGAGTGTGAAGGGAGCTTCGGTGCGGGGTGTTAAGTTAAGACGGATGAACTTTGTGAAAGATGACATTAAAGGGCACAGTGAAATTCTATCAGTTACAAAAGCCGGCCAAGTGCGAGTCAGACGCGCGCACGAGGTTTTCCGTACCATTATCGTAAAAAACGGCAAAAGAAAATCTCGTTTGTTGTATGGGAGCCCCACTTAAATATTTACTTTATTCTGTTTTTAGTATTTGTTGTTATAGCGGTAATAGAAATACATCATCTGTGAAAATTTCAACTGTCTAGCTATCACGTTTCATGAGATACAGCCTATTGACAGCCAGACGGACAGTGGAGTCTTTAGTAATAGGGTCCCATTTTTACCCTTTGGGTACGGAACCATAAAAACAATTTTCATTTGATAATCGTTATTGCTGAAAAGTTTAAAATATAGTTGGAAATGCGCTACCAAAATGCCATGTGGCTGCTGATTGATAGTCAGGAGGAGGAGAAGGTCCTGAATGTAAGGGAGAAACAGACTTTTCTGTACCAAAATTGAATAAATCGGAATAAAGGTAAAAGCACCATGATGATGAAGGTGAGATTAAGTTAAGCGGATTTAAAGGTCTATGTAATATTACACAAGTGTTAAAACTTCCAGACATAAGATTTCAAAGACTGTACTTCATCAAATAATTGTATTAGTTTGTTATCAGCATTACAGAACGTCTCCAATTTGTCTGATACTAATGATCCACAATCCATTCATAGCTCAATGGTGATTGATTGTAATTGGCTGTCCTTTCCTCGTTGACACCGAGTAAAAAGACCAGTATCAGTCAATGGAAAATAATCACGACATTTGTCCGGAAGTCAGCATTGAGCTACTTACATTGAGAAATATCAAGAATTAATAATATAACAAACTTAAAATGTAAACATATTCAGAAAATCCACAAAAAAATCAACATGTTTTATGGTATGGATTTAAAAATAATTAATATTTGTTTTAATACAAACTTCCGTAACAACCAAAACGTTTTAGTAGAAATCAAGACTGATTTTATATAAATAACGCAAAAAAAGGTTGCTACGTTATACGACAGGCTACGTACTTCGAACTATATGTCAAATTGGCTATGCTTGCAGCGGCGATACGTAGCAAAAGCTGCGCTTGCTACGAGATGGTGGATTTCAAAGACAAAGACAAAGATATTTTATTTCAACTAGGCCAACAAGCGGCACTTTTGAACGTTAATACATAAAAAATTTAAAGGAATAAAAATTTGTTCTACCGTGCATTCTACGATTGCTACGTTATCCAGTACAGGGTACGCTTGCTACGATATATCGGATTGGCTACGCTTGCTATACGATTTTGGATTGGCTACGCTTGCTACACGATTTTGGATTGACAACGAGTGCTAAGAAACGTATTTAAAGCTACGCTTGTTAGGAAAAGTCAGATTGACTACGGTTTCTGCGATATGCAGTAAAGGGTACGCTTGCTATGAAAATATTTTTAAGCAACGTTTGCTACGATATGTCGAATTGGCTACGCTTGTTACGATATGCAGATACGGCCACTCTTGCAACGAAAATAATTAAAGCTACGCTTGCTACGAATGTCGGATTGGCTACGCTTGCTACGATATGCAGTAAATACTACGTCTGCTACGAGACGTAGCAACCGCTACACTCGCTACGAGATGTCAGATACGATACACTTTCTACAGTAACATATTAGTAGGTAGCGTTCTGAAGTTTATAAATTAGGTAACAGTGAGAGTATTATGACTTTATACTATCGGACTGTATCACGCATTCACCTATTGTATATAATGAAGTTATTCTTAGATTAATAACGGAACTATAAACTACAGCCGTTTCTAAGATCTTGCAGTTAAATGCACTGTTTTGAAGTCATATACTATTAGCTATGCTTGGATTTACAGTTAGGGCATACAATCTAGCACACACTTATCGAACATGTCGTAAAAGGCAATTAGGTAAGTCTATCAAGATTTTGTAGAACATTGTTCTCCTATATTATAAACTCATGCAGTCTTATTACAAAAACCGGTTTAACTAAAAACCCAGGTTTAAATCTCTATAAACTGTGGTTTACACAAAAATAATATTACAAATAATGGTTTAGCGATAAACGGTAGTCCAAATCATGGTCTAACGCTAAACCTCGGCGGCCCCTAGTTTAACGATGGTCTAAGTCGTATCTGTCAGTTTCTCTTTTAGGTTATAGCATCTTTTTTATTGTGTTTTGTTGTTTTTACCCGTAAATGGATATTAACATGGTTATTTTCATATATTATTGAGGATATTACTTTTTCCTCGGTACTCCAATTCCCAGATCGTTTTTTTTTTGTTGGTCCACCACAATATATTATGATATATATTATTAACAAAGAGGCAATTGCTCTATAATATTAGAGACTTCGATAACTTAAAATTCCAAAGCTTAGTGAACTTTGTTCAGCTTGCGATGGTTTTGTTTAATGTTATATTTTCATATAACTCGCGAGAATGTTACGTTTCGTTACACGTACGTAATGTATTATTAGTAATTATTAAGAATTAAGTAATTTGCTTAAATCTAAACAAAACTTCAATTGATAAATAACAAATGTTTATATCCATGCAAAATAACAAAGTCTCGATATTTTTAACACTCTAAAACGTAATTTAATCCTTATCGTATTATCAAAATGTTTTTATTTCTGGGCATACGGAACGTAGCAATTGAATGATATTATGGTGAACGAATGATATTTGTATTAATCTATGGTTGATATATTGACAATGGTTCAAATGACGGGACTATGAAAACCACGGTTTTTTTAAGTTTTGTAATACGGGCAAATTTAGACCATGGTTTTGCAGATAAGCCTGGACTTGATAGTACAGGTTTAAACCAAAGTTTATTTCGTTTTTTGTAATAAGACTGATGATGTATATACGTCAGCTCGTTAATTTTTAATACTTGCTGTTAGGTACTATTTGTATACTCATTTCATAATATTTACTGGGCAATTAAAGTGTAATAAGCTAGCTCGTAATAGAATTTAGAGTTCTAGATAATGTTCTCATTAAAATTCAGTGTTACTCATTTATCAAATGACAGATTCGCTTGATCTCGATTTGTTATGTAAAAGAAACCCGTCACTCGAAAAGCTTGCCAAACGGATTTGTATCAAGACCCTTAAGCTAATAAACCCAACATCTCAGAGATACTTGAGCAAAACGAAAACAGATGTTCGACTCTCGTTATTTCACCAGCCACGCTAATTTATTAATTGCGCAACTAATTATTTAATTTAAATGTCTCGTGTACTTGTGAACCCGCTCTTACAACGCTGGCTCGATTTTCTACACAGTAGATGGTAAAGTATAACTGATTTGCCTAATTACGATATTGCAAAAAGGTACAAAACAACTATTTTCTTAATGCCCCTCGGCAATCATCGCATTTCCAAACACAAATGAATACTAATTGCCAAGTCCATCAATTATTAGATTAGGGTATAATAATTTGAATTCAGAACGAAGTACTTTATTGTTTATTTGTTTTGATTTCCGTGTGAACTATATAGAACTGTAAAAATATTAACTTTTTTAACCGCAGCAGCTTTTACCCGATTTAAAAAATAACTATTTATGTAACTATTATGTCAAAAGAGTATTTTCAACTCTATTTACTTCGAAGTTGATTAAAAGTGTCCAGTTTTCATCTAGTGCAAAAGGCAACTGATAGAAAGCCGACCATTGCCGAAACACGAAGTTTGCCTCGGGACATTAAGAAAATAGTTGAACTGCACTTGCTTACGTGTTACGCTTCCAAGTTGTAGCGTTACGTTTAGCTCAGAGGGAGCTAAACGTAAGCCACGTTAATAAAATAAAAAAAGTAATTAAAAATTAAAATTAAGGAAAAGGATATAAACTGAGGGACCGGCTTCGCACGACGTGGGGTGCTGGAGTTAGGCAGCTAACCAGGCAGCAGGACAGGCTGGAAGCCGTGGTATGACCGAGGTAGGCGGGTGAGTGGGCACCACGACGACAAGCAGGCAATCGGGCAGGTAGGCAGTAGAGTAGGTAGCAAATCGGTTAGGCAGGCAGCTGGACGGACTGGAACTCTTCAAAAGTCGTGGTAAGCTTGAGAGGGACCGGTGAGCAGACACCACGACGGTCTTTCAGGCACACGGTCTGGTAAGCAGTTGTGTAGGCTTACAGTAGGTAGGAAGGCAGGCAGCTAGGAGTGAAACGGATAGTAGTCAGATACGTAGGTAAAATCATACACAGTATATCACTCACAATATTTATATTTTAGTGCACTTCAGATATTATTACTGGATATTATATACACAAGCTGGATATTAAGGTTTAGAGAGTTTTAGATTTAAAAGACCACTTCGTATTACTGAGTAAATAAACCGACATTCGGCGTTCAGTCCCGTTTCAAAACTGAAAATTGACGCCCGTTTTTCTTCGTTCTGTGTTCTATCTCCATTTCAAATTCAAATTTCAATTAAGAAATAAAGACCAGAACAAATAAAAACGGTTCACAAAGGGGTCTGTCTACGCTACCCTTATAATAGTGTAAACCTAGCTTAAAGGAGGTTTAGTCCATGGTACCTATGTTACGGTCTATGGTTTTAAGAAAAATAAAATAGACAGACAGATGTCATGTCAGATGAAAATGTCACAGTAGAAAAATATTGCAAGAATTACAAATTATCAATATAATTTAAGTTTCAGATATTAAAACAATCAGATATAATTAAAAGTATGCTTTTCAGGTACAAACAGTATGAAAGAAAACATAAAAATGAATTACAAAAGTTGATAAAATATCAACAGATATGAAGGTATGGTTTGTATAGTGTTATGAATTGTAAATAGAGTTAAAAAATGTGGATCTGTAAATCAGAACACCACAAAGTCGATTAATTTCTAGTAAAATCTTTGATATTCGGTATTGGGGCGAAATGGTCCCTCCTCCATTGTATTCCTTTGTACGTAATTTTAAATTGATTATCCTTTACCACGTTAATTGCTATCGTATCGTTTACTGCATAGGTGGAATATGAGAAGAGTTTGATCGTATATCGCCTAGACTCGATAATTTATAATTTAAACTATAGTTTATTTGGAAAAGCCGTCAACTTATGAGTGCTTAAATAATCAATGACTGTTATCAATAGTAAACCCTCATTTTGCTTATAGCCCTCTGTTGATATAGATATAGGGCTGTCCCAAATTACGCCACATTATCCGGGTTGGCGCTCTCATGTACCTACTTAGTTTTAGATTGTCGGTTCATTTACAGATTTTATTTCTATGAAACTTGTAGCCTATAATTTTCATTGACAGCTATGCAGACAAATTCTTTGATGCCCAAGTTCTCTCACCCCACTTTTATACCTGATTGTACATAAATTATTATTACCTCGTTTAATACCACCAGGTATCTAAATTACTAACTAGACTACACTTCCATCAGACCATACTTTAATTCATTTCTTTAAAACTCCTCACAATTTCTACAATTCATAAAATAATAAACTTTGTAGCAGTTTAAAGAAAGTGCAGATCTATATTTTCCAATGCTACGAAGAAACCTTAGCATCAAAGTTTTCGGCGAGCAAATATCCTTGAAATACAAGAAATATTCTTATTTAAATTATACAATAAACAAAGGCACTCTGGTTGTTCATAAAATAGAAATAATGCAGAAAATAAAAATAATAAAACTTAACAAGAACAAGGTACTTCGAGAAAGCGCAGGAATCAGCTACACAAATACGTCTGGCTCTCAAGAAATGTAAACTCAAACTAAAGATTGTTTCTCGGTATTAGATGTTGTTCCAACATTGCATGATCCATCTGTATGTGCATTACAACCCTCTGTTTTGTTTCGATAAACTTCTTTGTTGTGTATCTTTTATCGTTTGGCACTAGGCACGAAGCGTTTAAAACAGTTGTGGATCTGCAGCTGCCTTAGGTTATTTGTGTGCTATGTTAACTAACTTTTGCCCACGGCTTCGCTTCCCTGGTCTATCTCACTGTAAACATAATTTTAATTTGAAATCAAAGTAACCTGCAGCATTCAGCGATAGATTAGCTCTATCATCCTTGTAACTGGATCAATACTGCCAGAGGTTATTTAACTCGTACAAACAATTGACTTTACCCCTTTATAATATTAGTTAAGACAATATGTAGTAGTAGTAAAGTCGTGTATAGTCACTTATACAACAACGGCGTAATCCGGTTTTGAAGGAAGCATGGCATATCTCTATCCATTTAAGATGCTCCGAGAACAAGGCAAACTTTGTAGGGAAGGAAACAATATAAATGAATGGGAGTTGTCTTGCCTTTGGCGTTGTAGAACTAACTGTCCCGTATAGCGTTCAAAGAAGATCCTTTGAAGTTATCAAAGTATAAGAAGCATGTACATACATAACTTGTCGATGAATAAAGTAGTAGATACGCATACTTAATTTGGAATAACGCATGGCCAATTACTATACTACTACCTTTCTAACATTATACATGCAAAAAAAATATGTACATATGTAGAAATGTCCTGGATGTGGACATAGGTAAGGTACTTTCACGCGGGCGATAGCTTCTTGCATGAGCTAGTAAATTTCATTAGTAAATTCACGCCGGACTGTACCTATAGGTAGTTACAGTCTAGAGGTATATTTACATTTGCAAAATAGTAAGTTCGGAATCTGTTTTCTTTGGCAACATACGAAAATATATAAAACTCCAGAGAAACCTCACCCCCTAGAAATGTATAAAAAGTGACATCTATGGACAGGAGGATATACTACGACGTTTACGTGCTCCGCGTGCGCGCCATCTCTGTGACATCAATGAAACTGCATCAATGATATTCTAACTAGAAATACAAAAGCTGACGGCGCTCATGCAACCGAGCACTAGATAATATCCATCGCATCCTACCTATTGATATTTTTAAACTTCCAAACGTGTTCCACAAATATTATACTTTTTTACAGATTTCTAAAACTCACAAAAGAATTTTAAAATTTAATAAAATCGTTAGGCCGAAGTAATGATCCCCCCTAGCCATGTTACAAACTTTTCGTATAGAATCTCTTTCTACAATCGTTAACGCCTTTTATTTGTATGGTGTGACCACGTGACTTAACGTTCCAATGTCTCATTCCCATACATTGATTCGTTTTCTACTAGCGTTATCTATTGTAGATTGTCAACTTGGCTACAGGTGCTGGACCCTATAACTCCCCGTGACACTTTAGACACGTCCCAAAAGGCCGGAGGGAAGTTAAAGCAATATTCATCCCAAAGCCAGGCAAGGGAGACTATACAAACGCCAAATCCTACAGACCAATCAGCCTGACCTCGTTTCTACTTAAGACCATGGAAAGGCTGTGCGAGAGGGAACTACGCGACGGCGCCCTAATGGCAGTACCTCTACACGGTAACCAACACGCTTACAGCTCGGGTAAGTCTACTGAGTCCGCTCTTCATTTGGTGGTAAGCCAAATAGAGGAAACAATTCATCAGAAAGGTACCTGCCTGGGCACCTTCATAGACATAGAAGGGGCCTTCGACAAGACAAACTTCTCCAGCATCGGTGCTGCACTCTCCAAGCACGGAGTAAATCAGGTACTAATTGACTGGATAACCAACATGCTAAGCAAACGAGCAGTTCGTCTAGAGGGGGAACAGCAGCTGGCCAGGGGCTGCCCGCAGGGAGGAGTGCTTTCCCCCCTACTGTGGAATCTGGTAATCAACGATCTCATCACCAGGCTCAACGATCACCGGTACTTCACAATAGGCTATGCAGACGATTTAGCAATCCTCGTACCTGGGAAGGTGACTGGAACCATCTGCAATCTCACTCAGCAAGCTCTGCGTATAGTGGAGCGGTGGTGCAGGGAGTATGACCTATCAGTAAACCCCACTAAAACTGAACTAGTCATGTTTACTCAGAAAAGAGCTCTAGGCCCTTTCCGCCTACCCAAGCTGTTCAACACGGAACTACAGTTGTCCAACGAGGTTAAGTATCTGGGAGTCATACTTGACAGTAAGTTAAAACTGGAGCAGACATTTAGACACCAAACTGAGCAAGGCTTGTATCACCTTTTGGCAATGCAAGAAAATGATAGGCAAAAAGTGGGGACTCTCCCCCAAAATCATACTCTGGCTGTACAGCGCGGTGATTCGGCCCATGGTCACCTATGGGGCCGTGGTGTGGTGGCCTCGTACTAAGCTAAGTACAGCCGTGAATAGACTACAACGCATGCAAAGACTGGCCTGCATGGCAGTGACGGGCTGCATGAGGACTACCCCGACAGCTGCGATCGAGGCCACGCTTGGACTCCCCCCACTCCACCTGTTTATACAACAAGAGGCAACGATGGCAGCAGTACACCTTAAGGCACTGGATCTATGGGGTAAGAGAGAGACACAACACACCGCTCTGCTTGAGGAACTCAACAACGAACTCCCCCTAACAAAAGCAATCAACGATCGAATACCCAAGCAATTCATCTTAGACAAGAAACACAGGATTCAACTGCACGAGGACCATCGCTGCGAAGGGATACGCCCTGACGAGCTAAGAATCTTCACAGACGGATCCAAAACAGGTACTGGCACAGGTGCAGGGGTGTTCTCGGAGGACCTCAACATCCACCTAGCCACGCCACTTGGGGCTCATAACACGGTGTTCCAAGCCGAGTGCTTGGGCATCACCCTGGCAGCCTCAGCCATCTTAGCCAGGGAGGTGAAGGACTTGCCTATACGCATTCTCTCGGACAGCATGGCCGTCCTGCAGGCACTGAGTAGCCACACGGTCAACTCTGGGCTGATACTCGAGTGTCATCATCGCCTGAACCAGGTCGGTACATATAATAAAGTAACCATTGAATGGATCAAGGGGCACAGCGATTCTCGAGGTAATGATGCAGCGGATGAGCTGGCCCGAAGGGGCTCTAGTATGGCGGCGGTGGGACCAGAACCCATCGTACCACTACCCTACGGTTACCTCCGCAATCTGGTAAGGAAGCGCACCAGAGAATAGCACCACAAATTGTGGAATGACCACAGCGAGTGCAGACAGGCCAAGGAGGCACTTCCCTCTTTAGATGGCCGGTTTACGCAGAAAGTCCTGAGACTGACTAAAACACAGTTACGTGCAGTCACAGCCGTAACAACTGGCCACGGGACTTTTAACAAACATCTTTTTGTCTTAGGGATCACAGACAGCCCACTGTGCAGGGCGTGCATGGAGGAGGACGAGACAGCAGCACATCTACTCCTAAGCTGCCCAGTGATCGCTGGCTACAGGGCCAAATTCCTCGGTGACCCAGGTACCGTACAGGGGATGGTTGGCAACACCAAGGCGCTGCTGGCTTTCCTCGAGGAGCTGGGTTGGATTGAGTGAGAAAGACGAATCCCACCCGTACGCAAAATACGCGCTTAGACGTGGAGTTGCGGACACCAGCCCGTCTTAATCTAATCTATCTAATCTAACTCCCCGTGAGTAATAATGTCCAGCACCTGTAGCCAAGTCAAGCTGTTATACCGCTGCGCCAATCTTTTATTTGACATATTAGTTAATTCACCGATGTGTCCATGAATCATCCATCATTCATGTCGGCCGTGTGGTTTATATTAATAAAGCTATTTATGCAACTGTTACGTTATGGACGGTCTTTTAATACGAGTGCCATTTTTCGGTACAAGCGTAGCGCGTACCGAAATAGGTTGGCACGAGTTATTAAAATACCAATAACGTACAGTTGCATACAAGATTTTATCTACGAAGGAAGGAATAAAACACATATATAGACAAATAAGTATTTCAGGAAGTGTGTTTAGTATTTCATTTCTCATATACATGTCTTGATTTTTCTGGTAGTAACTTATTTGTATCCGTAACTGGTCTATTTGTTATATCTGGTGGAGTATTTTCAATATCACTTGATGTTGAAAACATTTTTAATAAAATTTGGAATAAAATTTCACTCAAAAACTTTTTCCCGCGTCCACTTTTTATTATATTTTTTATTTAGTCTTTATTAGGTATAAGGCAATGATCTTGTAGCCGCAACAGCCAAATAGTAAACGATACTTTTGTTCTAAACTTGTTCCATTTTTAAAAACATCATTTACATTGTCTCGATTTCGAAGTAATATTCTAGGTACCTGGCTGTATGTTCAGAATGTCTTTGCTTGTGTTTTAGAATTTATGACTATTCGCATAATGCAACCCGTTGTCGTTATGGGTATCATAATGAAACCGCTGTCAATTTTATAATTCGAATATAACGAAACCGAAGTAGATAAAATATATAATGAAGAAGAGCGAGAGTAAGCTTATAATGTCGTTAAGTAAAACATGGCATCGCATCATAGCATAATTACTCGTCTGCTTGTGTTGTTCGAATAACGACTTAATAGTTGACTTGTAATTACAATAAAATATGTCTCGATTGAGTAAATTTTAAAAGTGAAAGTAATCGTCCTTTGGGAACAAAATCAGTTTAAAGAGTATTGATCGAGAATTAAATGTCGACGTAAGTGTAATATTAAATAAAATCAATTTATATTTGCATTGTTTTTGCAAATGCAATGAAATCTAACTTTTAATTTACTTCCATTTAGAAAAACACAGTTCGTTTATGAGTGCGACGGTATCAAGAAACTGGTGAAGGCAGTGTAACAGCCAAAGGACAGGTCCAGTTGCTTACACAAATCAATCCAGCCGTCATGCGTCATCGTGATATTGTGAATAGCCAAACCACGAATTCTTTTACAACCACCCGATCTGGTGCTATAATGGCATTTCGTTTACCACGTCCGAAGACATTTACATGCAGCTGGGATAAAATCTCGAGTTATGTATGAACGTACTTTATCAGTTTTTTCAGTAAATAAATATTTGGTGATCTAAATTGGGTAACTATATTAATTAATACCTTATGAATAATATATAATACTACGGATATAAGTGAATGCCCTTTATTTTGAAAGATCGTCTTTCAAGCACCTACCTACTTCCCCTCAATCCGCACCACCCTTCTATAGCCATACAGTGCTGCCTAAATATGCCGATGTTGATTAGCGCGTGAAAATTTTATATTAATAACGTTAACAATTATTGTTAAACTAGCACTCCACCCGCGACTTCGTTCGCATGATTTCGTATTTTATTCTACTAAATTATGTGCAGTTAGTGAAGGCGACCAAAAATAAGCTATTGTCAAAACAATAATAAATGGGATAATAATAAAAGTAATCGTAGATATTCACGGTTCAAGTTTGGATTTAGAGGACATAGAACCTCCTCTTTTTTGGAAAGTCGGTTAAAAATCTTATTCCTTGGGCAATAATAAATTGCCATCATCAGTTTTTCAGAATTACCCCCATAAGATGTTTTAGGTGTGTCAACGGTTTTTTGAAGAATCTTACGGCACTAAGACGACCTCTTCCTCGATTTGGAATTACAAACACAGTGTTGCTTGACGGAGATATCGGCGAACATACACAAAAAACAATTAAGTGCCAAAAGGCAAATTGCCTATTAGGTACACCTAAAAATTGAAAAACACTACCGACACTGAAATCCAACTAAAAACACTACAAAGTGAAAAATAACTTTCTTTTTCGAAGTCGGTGTTCATAACGAAAAAAAATTGTACCTACCAAAGACACCGACTTCGAAAAAGAAATTTATTTTTCACTTTGTAGTGTTTTTATTTGGAAATCGGTAATATTTTTTTGTAAAAATGTTTTTATACAAATAAATGTCTCTTTAAAGGTTGAATTTCCAAAAATCCCTCCTTAGTGCTCCCCTACATCATAAAAAAAGCTATGTGCAATAAAATACTTCAAAAATCTTTAACACCCCCTAAATGGTATTTTGGGGATAGTTCCGAAAAACTAATAACATATAACAACCTACATCATTTATTAAGGTTAGTATTTGTGCCAAATTTCAAGTTTATTAACCCAAGATCTTCAACACCCCCCTAATCATCTTTTAGGGGTAGTTTCGAAAAACTAATAATGATATCCTTTATTATTTACTTAGGTTAGTATATGTCCCAAGTTTCAAGTTTATTAATCCAAGAAATGAGATTTTGCATACAAACTTTAACATCCCATAAATCGTCTTTTGGGGGTAGTTCCGAAAAATTAACTTTGCCTTTATTATTTTGCCCAAGGAATTAGAATTCATTCCAACAAATATCTCTCGTTTGCTCCCTTACATCAAAAAACCGGCCAAGTGCGAGTCGGCCTCGCGCACGAAGGGTTCCGTACCATTATAGCATAAAACGGCAATAAAATCACGTTTGTTGTATGGGAGCCCCCCTTAAATATTAATTTTATTCTGTTTTTAGTATTTGTTGTTATAGCGGCAACAGAAATATATCATCTGTGAAAATTTCAACTGTCTAGCTATTACGGTTCATGAGATACAGCCTGGTGACAGACAGACAGACAGACAGACAGACAGACGGATCGCGGGGTCTTAGTAATAGGGTTCCGTTTTTACCCTTTGGGTACGGAAAACAAAAAAATAAAAAAATTCTTCAAAAATCTTTAACACACCCTAAATCGTATTATATGAGTAGTTTTAACTTTAAAAACAATAAAAAAATATAAAATATCAGCTGTTAGTATTTATGCCAAGTTTCAAATATAATATATAATAAGCCCACCTCCATTAGGGGTAAAATTTCAGAAATCAATAAAGTCATTACTTTTTTTATGAATTTCCCTTCCAAACCAAAGAAATTACATAAGAAGTTTCCACCCCTACTTTATTCCCATTACGGGTAGAATTTCTAAAACCTAATAAATACATGAATTCTTTTTATCAACCAAGAGCGAAAATCTAAAATTTCACGTGTCCAACTTACAAAGTGTAGAAATTACATCCAAACTTTCAACCCCCTTTTTACCCCCGTCAGGGGAGGCATTTCCGGAAATGATTAAACTCATTGTTTTTTTATTAATCAGTAGCGTAAACCTACAATTTTAGATGTTTTACCTTCCAAACCGAAGAAATTTCATTTAAAGTTTCAACCCCTATTTTATCCCCATAGGGGTAGAATTTCCAAAAACTAATGAATACATAATTTTTATTTATCTACCTAGAGATTAAATCTAAAATTTCACGTGCCTAACTTACAAACTGTGGAAATTACATACAAATATTCAACCCTCTTTTTACCCCATTAGGGGTGGAATTTTCAAAAACCAATGAATACATTAATTCTTTTTACCAACTAAGAACGTAAATGTAAAATTTCAAGTGTCCAATTTACAAACTGTAAAAATTTCATACAAACTTTCAACCCCCTTTTTACACCCTTAGGGGTTGAATTTCCAAGAACTAATAATTACATTACTTATTTTTATAAACCAAGAGCGTAAATCTAAAATTTCACGTGTCCGTCTTACAAACTGTAGAAATTACATACAAACTTTCAACCCCCTTTTTAACCCCTAAGGGTTGGAATTTTCAAAAACCACTAAACACAATTATTATTTTTATCAACCAAGAGCGTAATGTAAAATTTCATGTGTCCAATTTACAAACTGTAAAAACATCATACAAACTTTCAACCCTCTTTTCACCCCATTAGGGGTCGAATTTCCAAAAACTAATAAATACATTAATTCTTTTTATCAAGCAAGAGCGTAAATCTAAAATTTCATGTGCCCAACTTACAAACTGTAGAAATTACATACAAACTTTCAACCTCCTTTGGGGTGGAATTTCCAAAAATCCTTTCTTAGTGCTCACTTACGCCACTTGAGGAACCTTTATGTCAAATTTCATGCTTCTAGACCTAGCGGTTTAGGCTGTGCGTTGATCGATCAGTCAGTCAGTCAGTCAGTTTCTTCTTTTATATATATAATAATAATATAGATGAGTATCTTGCACGCTTGCTTGTGGAATCTATGTCAATAAAAAAACTAACTTCATTGATGTCACAGAGACGGCGTGCTCGCGGTGCACTTAAAAACTTAGTATATCCTCCTGTCTATAGATGTCGCTTTTTATACATTTCTAGGGAGTTAAGTTTCTCTGCAGCTGTATGTACGTGAAGACTCGAAGCAAACCCTGATGTTGCGGTCATTGCCAGGGATATATATTTACCAAGCCGGAATACGCTACTGAGGTTTGGGCAGTCTGGGATCATGTTTTAAATTATAGCAGTCATTTGCATCATAAGAGCGGCATTGATCATCGTTCGCTTGGCATTCTGGTAAGCTCACTACGATAATTTTTTTTCCCCTAGATGTCCGATCCTGCAGTTCACGCATAAGATTTTCATCAAAGTGGGACACAGGTACGTTTGCGGCCCCACTTCTATTTTTAATTGCAGAGATTTCAGATTCTAGATTCTGAATTTTGTTGTCAGAGACAGTAGACTTGAGAGAGAGATCCGATAATTGAATTGGCATAGCTTTGATTTGATTCAACTGAGGTTTGATTTCGGTAATATTGTCCCGCATGATGGTCGTTGTAGACTCTAGAGTAGGTATCAGCGATCACAATTATAATTACAGCTATGTTCTGGTTAATTAAGTCTCCTGCTCGCTGCTCGCTTCGTTAAAGATTCATTGTTCGGTGATGCCCCGGTTAGCCCTCTGCTTTTAGCGGGCGATGAACGCTGACCGTTTATAGTTTGTACCGCGGTAACAATTTAACGGCACAACAGCGAAATAATCAATGTGTGTGCACGCGCAACGTCGGTAGTAACGAGGGAGAACATAAATAAGTGGTCGTCCTTTTTACCCGCGGGGGTGAGCGGTTCTTGCTGTTGCATCTTGTGGCGTCTTGGTCGTCGAATAGTAATTGAAAGGGCACAGGTATTCACAGGATACTATATAAAACAGGACTTTGTTAAGTTAAGTACTAAGTGCTTATTGTTGGGATAAACAGTAATTAAAATTAAGCGCTACAGCCAAATACATGTTTAGTTTCGGTTCCGACACTGGACTCAAACATTTTGTTATTCGGCAATTATCCTAAGGGAATTGATATAATGAATCTGGTTACGCTTCCTAATTTATAGTTCATATTTTATTACATCACAATAGGGCGATTGAGGGCTTTGGTTTAATAGTTCCAATTTATTAAATTTGTGTCACTTATCGTTGTTTTGGGGATATCCCGCGCGGTGGCGCTACAGTCATTACGCCGCCGCCACGCCACGCTGGCCGGCCCCCAGCGGTCGGACAGTCTCTTGCCAACCAGGGCTGGGGTGCGCGCACTTCCGCCATCACGCATCCTCTCGCCCAAACATCTTAATTGAACCTACATGGAAAGCGTTATCTGTATTACCTAGACCTACTGTATTGTGTACCGCTGTCCAGCATAGTGTACCTAGTCTGTGAGCTGAACTTTCCGAACGTGGCATCCGTCTGCATCTGCATGGGAATCGCTGTTTCAAAGGTATGTGGCATGATTAGTAAATTGAACTTTATCCATTGCGTTTCGTCTCATCTGCGTACTTTTCTCCTTCAATTTAGCACTGCTGAATCAGAAATTATAGCCTAGATTACTCTAATAATTTAGGTTCAATCGCGTGTGATTTTACTAGTGATCTTCTAGAGGTTATTCCATTTTGGTCCTTCAAACTGGCTAAATTAAATTTGGGCCTATTTACAGCCTAATTTTAAGTCCTAAAAGTCTAAATTTAAGCAAAAAGTTTGTGAAATTTCCATATTAATTGCAGATCATCACACAATTCTCGCCTCTATTGCGTTGGGAATGGCTGGCTGCCTTGCGTGTAGTACTTTCTACCGGCAAATTAATTGTTAACGTAAATCTTTAATTTCACTTATTGAAACTCCGAAAAATACATTTAATTGAATATCAACGTTGATTCATATCGCTAAATAAGTTTATTTAATAAATCAGTTAGTTTTCGGCGTAATTATATTTTTTTTTGTTCGTGTATGAAAATTGTGGGTAGTCTGTTAAAACATTCGTTCAAGTTGGCCTACGTGACTATGGAATATCACATAGTACTATATATATAGTTCTTGTTATCGTACGGTTAATTTTTATTTACGCATTGGAAACTTTTATATATTTTTTCTAATCGAGATTTGCTGAATGAATGACATTGATTGTTATTTTACGATACACTACTACTGCTGGTTCGTTAAGTAAATGCCTACTATACTCGTATTGCAAGAGTAGGTATGTTTTATAATTCTAGACTCAACCGTATTTGATTAATTATTGCAATTAACCAGATTATCATTGCGTCGCTTGTTATTTTATTTTGTAAGGTAACTTGATCTTTTGATGGGAACCTTCAGGTAAAATAACAGATTTGTATAAACTTTTCGCATTTATTTCTCCTCATAGGAAACAGCCGTATATTTATACATATCACCCCCGCACCTAACTTTGTAAACGTAGTACTTACTAGATAACTTACTTCGAACGGTCATCTGCGTATTTACTTGTTAGGAATTTTATTGTGTTTTACGAAGGTATTTCGTTACGAATACAATCGCATCGCTTACGGAAATAAGTACCACACCTGTTTCTAAGTTTCACACTTAACTTATTGTTGGTTAAGAATCTGTACATATTCTATGTATTGAGTAAGTAAATCTCATATAAATAGAAGTAGCGCAAAAAGAAAAAAAAAATGTCGCATCGCATCCGACATAAATGTTAATTATCGGGTTGTAGGTATCTCTAAGTTAATCATAAATATAGGTAGATGGGTACGTTCATAAGGTATTACGCGTGCTTACTATTTCATTTGTATTAGACTTTGTTACTTGCACGCGGTTCAAACTTTGTACGCTTTATATTTTATTTTCACCTTACAATTTATTATTGTTAGGGTTCGTTACTTGAGTTGTAAAATCTTTCGTTATCAGTTTGGTTGTACTAATTTCACTTACGTGGGTTCCGTAAAAGATAAAGATTTGTTGATTTTTTTTTGTTTCCATATTTTAACTTCTGTTCACCATGACGGACAAGGTTAAACATAGATTGTTGGAAAGTAAACGCGACTCGTATTTCGCGCAGGTTCAAAGGATTTTGGATTCAACAGAATCTTTAACAACAGAAAGATTACGTAATTTTTTTATTGCTCAGGCTAAACAAATTGACGGCCGACGTAGCGAATTCAATGAGATAATGGACGAGGTAAATATGTTAAAATTGACATTGGATCCAAAGTGCGAAGTAAGCTATAGTGCCTTACATTCATTTGATGAGTTGGTCGGTGAGATAAAAATTATTTTAGCTTCATTAACTGAATCAAATGTTTCCAAAGAACCTAGCTCGACAGCGAGCCCTAATGCTCATCATATAAAGGTACCTAAAATTGAGCTGCCTGCCTTTGACGGTGATATTCAGAGCTTTCCGCTCTTTTATGAGACTTTCAAACGTAGTATACATACGAACGCAGATTTATCAGATTCTGATCGCATTCATTATCTGTTGAGTTGTCTAAAGGGAAAGGCTAGGAATGTGGCGGTATGTATTGTACCTTCTGGCGATAATTACCGCGTTGTCTGGGATGCGCTTATCGAAAAGTACCTGGATACTCGCGCGCTCGCCACTAATTATCTAAATCAACTGTTCTCATTGAAGTCGTTCGGACCGACACCCACTAATATTGAACAAGGTTTCGATAAATTGACTTCTACGGTTGCGAGACTCAAACAATTAAAAATACATAACTTGGATGATTTTATATTTATTCATTGGGGTCTTAAGTTAATAGACTCAGATACAGCAAAACATTTTGAAATGTCGCTTCGTAATCAACGAGAGTTGGATTATGATTATTTCGTAAAGTTTGTTCGTGAACAAGTAAAAATCTTATATCGTATCTCTTCTGCGGCAACTAAGCCCGCCGCCGCAGGTAGACCCAGCACCTCATCTAAGGTCTCGCAGGTGTTTGTGGCTACTGAATCTAAATGTTCACTTTGTCAATCCCCGCATAAAAACTTGTATACTTGCAAAGCGTTTCAAAAGTTGAGCGCGGATAATAGATTTAAGTTTGTAAAAAACAATCACAGATGCGTAGTTAACGCCTAAGTAGCCAACATACCGTCTCTAAGTGCCTATCTAAGTCAACATGTAGGAAATCCAACGGTAAGCATCATTCCTTATTGCATTTTGAGCAATCGACGCAAGCCCCTGCGCTGGCGCCCGCTAGCGACCCAGGCTCCGTTTCTGCGGCCGACCCAGCTACTTCTGATCGTGTGGCGTTGTTCTGCTCAAGTCCAGGCCACACGTAGCACTGAAGTGCTGGCTACTGCCAAGGTGTTAGTGGCGGGTAGGAAGGGTAAGGGCGTGGTGGTTAGATGTCTTTTGGACCTTGGGTCGCAAAATAATTATATGACATCGCGTTGCTGCCGTATGCTCGGTCTAACTATGCATATGGACTCAATAACTACCGTTCGTGGTATTGGTAGCACATCGCAGCCCGTTGGCGGCTCGGTGAATCTTACGTTCAGCTCACGGTTTTGCTCGCAGCCTAGGTATAGCATCTACGCTCTACTCTTGGATCAGATAACCGGGCAGCTTCCTCTGGGTGCTATAGGTACTGCTGAATTGAAGCATATTGATCGTAAACTACTCGCTGATGACAGCTGGGGTGTGCCAGGTAATATTGACATGTTACTTGGAGTCACGTCGTTCGCTAAGTTATTGCGACCCGGTCCCGTGACCAGCGCACCCGGTTGCCTCGATGCATTGGAGACTATGAGAAGCACCTATTATCGAACCTTCAACTGACACTCTGTCTTTCTTTGCGAGTTCTATCGATAACTTCGATCTTCGAAAGTTTTGGGAGATTGAAGATGTTACTGCTTCGTCCGTTGGGAGTGTGGATGATAAACACTGTGAAGAGTTTTATTGTAGCACAATTACTCGCGCTCCAAATGGCAAGTATGTTGCAGCTTTACCACTGAAAACAGACGCTGACGGCGTTAGGAAATTCTTTTGATATAGCTCGCAAGAGATTCCATAGCCTCGAACGTAAACTTAAATCGCTTCCTAACGTCAAGCTTCTTTATGATGACGTCATACGGGATTATCTACAGAACAATTATATTTCTTTGGTGCAAAATATTTTACCTGAATGTGGGTTGCCCAAACGAAATTGTAAGGAGCGAGAAATGGACTACTATATTCCTCACCATGCTGTTATTCAAGAGGATAAAGTGACCACTAAGCTACGCGTGGTCCTAGATGCCAGTGCAAGTACAGATAACGGTACCTCGCTCAATGATATCCTGTACGCAGGTCCAGTCCTTCAGGCTGACCTTTTTAACATCTTGTTAAATTTTAGGCTTTTTAGTGTCGCTATTTCCGCAGATGTTAAATCTATGTACCTACGTATAGATATACGCCCACAAGATCGTTCGCTTCAACGTATCTTATATCGGTTTAGTGAGGAAGAAGAACCTCAAATTTATCAGTTTTCAGTGCTTCCCTTTGAATTAAAGTGTAGTCCTTTTATAGCGATTCGCACTATCCAACAGTTATGTCAGGATGAAGGAACGCAGTTACCTCTCGCCAGGGACATTTTGCAGCGAGATATTTACATGGATGACATAGTTAGTTCTATACCTAGCACTGCGCTGGTTATAGACTCGGCTCGTGAACTAATAAAAATATTCTCTCTCGGTGATTTTCAGCTAACGAAGTGGTCTAGCAATAGTGTTGATGTTCTTCGGAATATTCCAGAGTCATTACGACTTTCACAGAGCGTGGACCTAAGTAAAGATCCGACACAGAAAATACTGGGACTTCGTTGGTTCCCTGATGAGGATTGTTTCGTATTTCAGGTTAACCCTAATGTTCGCCCTTGCACGAACGTTTTTTCGACGTTTTAGGCCTCATGGCAGCGATAATTTTATACGCCAAGCTTCTTATCAAAGAGCTTTGGATTGTCAAACTTGGATGGGATGACGTCCCACCACCTCGCATTTTTGGTCTGTGGGAACAATTTCAAGCTGAATTGCCAATTATCTCTGAACTGAGATTTTTGCGACATGTCAGCGTCGTAGAACGCTGTAGGCTCTCCCTTGTCGGTTTTGCCGACGCTAGTGAGAAAGCTTACGGTGGTTCGGTTTACGCCCACGTTGTCAGACCCGACGGTAGTATCGTCGTTTCGCTGGTGTGTGCGAAATCTAAAGTCGCGCCACTGAAAGTAGTTTCGCTAGCTCGTCTCGAGTTATGCGCCGCATTCCTCTTATCAACTGTGATAAAGCGAGTATATAATCTTTTCGCAGCTCGGCACGCCATTGAGGCAGTCGTAGCTTTCTCGGATTCAACTGTAACCTTGAGTTGGATTCATTCCGCACCGCATCGATGGCACACTTTCGTAGCCAATCGTATCGCTAAGATTCATGAGAATCTTTCGACAGATCACTTCTTGCATACGAAACCTCTATTATTTCTCCCCGCCCGCGAAGTCAATGAAACGCGGTTACATCTTATTTCGCGTTATGAATTAACTGACCAAATGGTCCAGTCTTTTTGGAAGCGGTGGCGCCAAGAGTACCTGCACACCCTACCTAACACACTACTCCTATCACAGAAATATTTCCAGATAAAAACGGAGTTTGTGGAGTCGCATCGGTAAAGACTAAAAGCGGGATCCTTCAGAGTTACCCGGTAGTAAAGTTGTGCCCTTTGCCAACGCAATAAGTTTCGTTACATTAATAATTAATTTTACCGTGCACCAATGTGCAGTATTAGATTTAATTACCGCGTAGAATAGTTAATTGAATATTCTTATTTATGATTTTACTAGTGATCTTCTAGAGGTTATATGCACCAGAATCCTTAGTGCCGGTCATGGTCTCGGTGTTTGCTAAGTTTTACCCGAATCCGCAGGCTTATTTTTGTACTTTTTATTATTATTGATAGGCTCGCGCTTGACCTCTATCTCACCTGATGGTGAGTGGTAACACAGTTTTTTTCATAGGCTTATAGCGATTTTTGCGCAATAATTGCTATACAATACAGAAGGTTTAGAGATATTGGCGGTTTTTTTTTAAATAAGAGCATTTGGCAAACAGCGAGCGATTAGCAAACGATTGTGTAGGACCTACCATACCTACACTGTAGGTAATTCTGACTTTTATGATATAAAGCTATTGATCGCGCGATGATTGCTGATTGCTGTTTCTTACTTAATAAGCCCGCCGTTTAGCTTTTGAGGCGTGATTGGTTTACAAACATCCAAAATATAGACTTTCACATTTATAATAATACTAGCTGTCCCACGCAGCTTCGCTCCCGTCAACTGGCTATCTACCTACCCATCTACCCTTCCCTACCAACCCTACATACAAGATTGTTGCGTAACTTAAACCGTTTACGCAGCGCACGCAACGGAAGCTCATTTATGCTCCGCTCCTATTGCTCATAGCGTGATGTTATATAGCATATAACCTTCCTCGATAAATGGAATATCCAACACAAAAATATTTTTCAATTCCAACCAGTAGTGCCTGAGATTAGCGCGTTCAAACAAAGTCTTCAGCTATATAATATTAAATAATATAGTATAAAGATAAGGAGGAGTAGGATAGAATAAATAGGATATTCTGGTTTATACGAGCACTTTATAGTAGAATTACAAACACAGTTATGCTTGTAAATCTTCCACGCAATATAGGTGAGTACGCCTCCTCTCTATTACCTCATAAATTCCTTTCTATTTACCCAACATAGTATTTGCGTGAACATTCGATATTTTGGGCTCGCACAAAATCGGCCGTCACTTAGGTTATTTTTCGTTGCTAGCTCGCTGCCTGGTAATAAAAATATCTGTTTTATAAAACGTGTATATCTAAAGTAAAAAGTAAAGTACCTAAATTCAGGATCAGCATTTAGAACAGTGGTTGTCGAGTTGTAATGACCTTGACATATTAGTTTAACATCTAGATCGTGGTTTCGAACCCACCCAGTCTCTTTACTTTGTGTTATTTATTTTATCACTTGCTTACCTGATCTCAATCCTGCGTTCTCCGAATCCTGGGCAATTCGCACTGTGGATCGGAAAAATATAGAGGCTTTTTAAATGTGATACTGCAGAAGAATTTTGCCCATACCATGGACAGCTAAGCGCACATATAAGTCCATTCTCGACCAGTTGAACATCAAAACCGGACTCTCCACGGTCTGCTACCAACGAGTCCTAAGTTACTTTGGTCACATCGCCCAGATACAGCCAGCCAACCTAGAAAAACTGGTTGTAATGGGAAAGGGGGATGGAAAAAGACCACCTGGACGTTCACCTACTCGTTGGCGCTGGTCCCACCAAACCAGGCCCATTACAGGACTCACGGTGACCACTGCCCTGAGAAGAGCCGAAGACAGTGGTTTGGAAGCAGCTCGTCGTTGATTTTTCTAAGCTTTCCAAGACGAGGACGAACTTCCGAAATGAATACAATGTATAAGAAAACTGCTCTCAAAAACAGTAAATGCAAAATCGTTAAAGAACCGGCTATCCTAGAAACAAAAATAAAAATGTGATATCAACCAATCTACGCTTGGTCTACGTGGTGGATTATTGGATTCTGCCTTAGGATTCCTCTAATAGAGATAAGGCTTGTGTTCCACCAGTGAGAATATTATAGGCTGCTTTTAGATTTACAGCTGAATAGGCCTGTCTGACGAACTGAACAAAGTAGCATACAGGTTGCAGTTGGATGCTAGCGGCATGGTTAAATGGCATACAATGGTGGCAATCTACACTCAGCACGTGGTTATATGAGTTGAAGAAGATAGGTCTTTCTGGCTGTCTGTCCTTGGTCTGTCCATGTTGTTAAGACATCACTAGCGCTCGTTGCCATCCCTACACGCCGGGCGACCGCGGCGGAGCGGCGGGTGCGGAGGGTGCTCGACCTGCGAGCGCTCACCGGGCAGTCCAGCTGATCAAGCACTGCATTACTCACTACCGTCCTGAGTGCGCGCTTCACATTCCGCCTTCAACCCAGTATTTTGACTGTCGACCGTTGTCATCTTTATTTATTTATTTATTTATTTATGTACACACAAAACACTTTACAGAGAAAATAAAGAATACAGATAGAAGAGCACAAAGGTATTGTAAAAATATACTATAATACCACCTTTAGGGCACGAATCACCTTCTTTCCATGGTCCTTCGAACTTTCGACGAGCAACAAACCAGTAGCCAAAAGTGACAAGCGGGTTTTTCAAATTTGAAAACGGCCGTTAGAAACTGGACTTCGAGATCAAGACGACATCCCGCCCTTCGTGCGTGCCTGGTTCCAGTCTCCGGTCATCATCTTCAGCGCCTTTGTGAAGAAGCGTATTGTGCGAGGGAGCATAGTTCTTCGTTAGCAGCACAGCAGTGTCATCGCAACGTCGCAGCCCGAGCGGAGCCCAAGAACATTGCCACCCGTTCCAAGAAGACGCAAGAAAACGTTCAGCGGACGCGCAGTCAATGGATTTTGTGAGATCTTTCCATATTCACACTAACATTTGTACACATTTCACTAACATTATCATTCCACTAGAGAATTAGATAGTGCATTAGACCAGAGAATCATTCATTGGTAGTCATCTCAGTGAGTAGAATCGCATAACGTTGATTACATTAACTAGCCTTTGTTCATTATACTAATAACTAAATTAATACTCCTCAATCACTAAATCAATCTCATTTTTGTTCAAGTTCAAATTTCAACCCATTCATACACGAGTAGTAGTCCCCATTAAACTAGAACCCATTCATATAGAATCATTAGTAATAAGTGCTTAATAATCTAATTTAAAAACATTTGAAACATTATTTTAATTTTTTTTAAGATACCCGTGTTTCTTTTATAATTCAGTTTGAATTCAATTTTTTTCCTAACGCCTAACGGATTTGAATAGCAACGTAACATCGGTCAGCTGTTTGCCTTTAGCTTGATAGCAGGCGCATAGTTAAGTTTGGTCTTAGTGCTATTAGCATTTTTTCCTTGTTAAGGTTTATTCTAACTTTTTTATTTCTTCTTTCACTAGCGCTAAAAGCTATCCTCCTGTTTAGCCATGGCTGAAAAGGTGACGGTTAATGAACTGACAAGGAAACGCGCCTCAATTAAATCACAGCTATCTCAATTCACAAATTTTCTAGCTACCAGTAAATCTTGCGAACAGCTTAGTGAAGAACAAATTGTAGAGTTGGACATCAGAATTGAGAAAATGGTAACCTTATATGCCACCTATGATCAGTTACAGGGTCAACTGGAGTACCTGTCTGCTAGACCCGACGAGTAATTTACCGAACGAGAGCAATTCGAGAACATCTACTATAGGCAACTCGCGGCTGCCCGCGCGCTGCTGTCACGGCATCGTGCGCAGCTGGCGTCAAAGGTAGGCTCCGGTGAGCAACTTTCTGTGGTTACTAGACATAATAATGTTAGACTTCCTAAAATTAATCTACCGCACTTTAACGGCGGCTATAGGGATTGGTTAGAATTTAAAGATATTAACGTTTCTTTGATCCACGAAGACAAAAATACAGACAACGTAAATAAGTTTCACTACTTACGATCGTCATTAATATAAACGGCAAGTACATCTCACACCTGCGATTTGCGGATGACATCGTCGTAATAGCAGAGTCACTGCATGACTTGCAGCTGATGCTGAACGGCTTAGCTGGTTCTTCTGCACGCATCGGGCTCCGGATGAACTTGGACAAAACCCAGGTTATGTTCAATTCACACGTCACTCCGGGACCCATTGTGGTCAATGGCGGTGCTCTCAAAGTTGTTCGAGAATACGTTTACCTCGGGCAAACTCTGCAGTTTGGTAAGAACAACTTTGATAAGGAGGCTAATAGAAGAATACAGCTGGGCTGGGCGGCGTTTGGGAAACTTCGTCGAGTCTTTTCGTCACGTATCCCTCAGAGCCTGAAGACCAAAGTCTTCAACCAGTGCGTCCTACCTGTTATGACCTACGGCGCCGAGACGTGGACACTCACAATACGGCTGGTTTATCGGTTCAAAGTTGCTCAGCGAGCTATGGAAAGGGCTATGCTCGGAGTCTCTCTAAGGGATCGAATCCGAAACGAGGTGATCCGGCAGAGAACCAAAGTTGTCGACATAGCTCACAGAATAAGTAAGCTGAAGTGGCAATGGGCCAGGCATATAAGTCGTAGAACCGATGACCGTTGGGGTAGACGTGTTCTTGAGTGGAGACCGCGAATTGGTAAACGTAAGGTGGGACGCCCTCAGGCTAGGTGGAGTGACGATCTTCGCGGGGTGGCTGGTTGCAGCTGGCTAAGAGTTGCCGAAAATCGAAGCAAATGGCGTGCAATTGGAGAGGCCTATGTCCAGCAGTGGACTGCTATAGGCTGATGATGATGATGATGATGATCGTCACTTAATGGCAGCGCAGCATTAGTTATTAAAAGTTTAGATTTTAGAGGGGAGAACTACGATAATGCGTGGCAGTTGCTATGTGAAAGGTACGACAACAAGCAGTTGTTAGTGAACAATCACATTCAGGCTTTGTTTAGCGTGGAACCACTTCAAAAAGAGAGTAGTGCGGGCCTGCGCGAGAATGTCGACGTGACCAGGAAAAATATTAGGTCATTGGCAACCCTAGGCAGGTCCGTACAACATTGGGGTGACATGGTGAAACATTTAATGGCATCTAAGTTAGACTCTGTCACCAGTAGACAGTGGGAAGAACATAGGAACACTCTGGCTGAGTATCCATCTTTGGATGAATTTATTAAATTTGTTTCTAGCCGTTGCAATCTTTTAGAAACACGTTGCACACTTTTAAGGCAAGACAAGGCCGGAATCATCACACAGTAAGCCTAAAAGCTTCTCTATATTAACAAGTAAGGGTAAATCAGATGTTTCTTGTCCCCTGTGTAAACAGAAGCATTACATAT
This sequence comes from Orthosia cruda, assembly GCA_964057195.1. NCBI lineage: Eukaryota > Metazoa > Arthropoda > Insecta > Lepidoptera > Noctuidae > Orthosia > Orthosia cruda. The sequence continues at coordinate 18,780,993 of OZ059837.1, forward strand.
TTAGTTGTGAACAGTTCAAGGCGCTAGCAGTCGCAGCACGCTTCTCTAAAGCGAAGGAATTTAAACTTTGTTTGAATTGTTTGCGCCCAGGTCATTTTGGGGCTACTTGTCCACATGGACACTGCAAATATTGCAAGAAAAGGCACAATACAATGTTGCATTCTCACGATGATGATCCTAACTCCAGTAAGGAGCATATAACTTTGGCAGGTACTAATTATGATTTTTCATCTCGTCATGTATTACTTCCCACAGCTTTGGTAAGAGTCACGGACAATTCCGGGACGCCGCACAGCGCCAGAGTCTTGCTTGACAATGGAAGCACGGCACATTTCATAACCAAGGACCTTTGTGGTAAGCTACATTTACCTATTCGTAGTGTAAGCTCACAGGTTGCGGGCATTAACAGTCAGGTGTCTACCATTACACAAACATGTGCTGTACATATACAGTCGTGTGATGGGTCATATAACATTGACATTGATTGTTTTGTCTTGCCCAACATTACCACTCACATACCACATACATACTTAGACTTAGCTGACTTGCAGCTACCAGCAGGAATAAGTCTGGCCGATCCATCCTTTAATGTCCCCTCCACTATCGACATACTTGTTGGAGCCGATATATTTTGGGGTGTGATTGGTCGCAATCGTATACGGTTAGGTAGACATATGCCAACGCTTTTCGAGACCAAGCTCGGATGGCTCATATCAGGCGCCATACCTCAACCTAATTCAACCCACTCATCGGTGTGTATGTTCACCCATGATAGGCGCACCACAAGCGTACAAGCGCCCATGGACCTCTCAAGATTCTGGGAACTTGATTCAATTTCACCCAAGTACAATTTCACATCTGAAGAGCGAGCATGTGAACAGAATTACAAAACCACTACTAGGCGTAATGCTGAAGGACGTTTTGTCGTCACCATTCCATTAAAGGAATCCCCTGAAGCGTTAGGTAACTCTTTTGAGATGGCTAAACGTCGCTTTCTGTCGTTGGAGCGTAGACTCGACAGAGACCTAACACTTAAGCATCGCTACGTAGAGTTCTTGCAGGAGTATGAAGCATTAGGTCATATGAGCGAAGTCTCACAGCCTTCTTCATCTTCATCACTTCGGGTAAGTCGTTTAACGACATTCAAAGCATAGGTCCTAGAGTTCAGGACGACTTATCTGTCCATTTTATTGAGGTTTCGTCAGCATAAATACGTCGTATCGTCAGATATTGAAAAGTTCTTTCGACAAATTGAAGTGGACGAATCGCAGCGATCACTACAACAGATATTGTGGCGCTCTGATCCATCGTTACCTCTTAAAACTTACATGTTAAACACCGTCACTTACGGAACAGCTTCTGCTCCGTTCATTAGTACACGATGTTTATCACAATTAGCGAAGGAAGCCACGCACACACGCACACAACATTCTATACAACATGATTTTTACGTAGATGGTTACCTGTCAGTAAGTGACTCTATAGAGAGTACTATAACATTGTGTAGAGATGTCATCAGCACACTTGAAACTGCACAACTTAATCTTCGGAAGTGGCAGTCTAACAGCGTATAAATACTACAGGCAGTCACTACAACCAAAAACCCATCATCCACTCAAACCACATCCACGACAGCACATACAGAGACTCTTAACATAGTCAGCTTAAGTATCCACGAACCCAGTAAAACTCTCGGGCTTAATTGGCATTGTCATACTGACTGTCTGACGTTCTCCATACATGTAATGAAACATACAGATACTCCTATTACAAAACGACATATTCTTTCCACAATAGCGCAAGTGTTCGACCCACTGAGACTTGTCTCTCCATGTATTATCGAAGTTAAGATAATCTTGCAAAAATTATGGATAGACAAGTGCGCATGGGACGACGAGGTTAATGTGGACATTAAAAGGTTATGGGTGAAGTTCACACAAACTTTACCACAGCTTAATCACCTTAGCATACCACGTTGGGTGATAGGCCTACGTCCGTTGAGGTACATATTTTCACAGATGCGTCCGAAAAGGCATACAGAGCTTGTATATACATTCGTTCCGTAGGTAGTGGTGGCACCGTTCATACACATCTACTCGCGTCTAAAAGTAAGGTAGCACCCATCAAGTCGACTACAATCCCAAGGCTAGAGCTTTGTGGGGCCTTATTAGGGACAAGGTTGTGTGCAAAGGTACAAGAGTCGTTAACACTTAAACCCGACAAATGCATATTCTGGTGTGATTCAATGATTGTCCTGGGTTGGCTGTCTGCTTCACCTAGCACCCTTAAGCCGTTCGTCAGGCATATAGTTTCGGAGATACGGGAAGGCTTTGGTGATTACACCTCGCGATATGTGCCGTCCAAGGACAACCCTGCAGACCTTGTTTCCCGTGGTCTGAGCGCTGACTTCCAATCAATCAATCTTCCATGTGGTGGTCAGGGCCTTCATTCCTATTAACAGACCCAGCTCTTTGGCCTTCAATGCCTAAGATCAGATGTTGACACAATACTACCAGAACTATTGAAATCACATTCTCTAAACACTGATTATCAAGCATTACATATCACTAACAGTAATCCTAATACTGATACTGGAAATAACGTATTCACGACTTAATCAATAATTCTTCTAACTATTTACATTTACAACGTTTATTAGCATACGTATTTAGATTCATTAATCGGTCTAAGAGAGTAAATAATGACAGCCCTACCCTTACTTATTCAGAATTAACTTACAGCACTAATTTCATAATTAAAACAGTTCAGAGGGAAATGTTTCCTGAAGAGTACGAGCTACTTTCATCAGGTAAACCATTGCCAAATAAGAATCGTCTGAAGAAGTTGTCGCCTTTCATCGATTCTGGTATTATACGAGTCGGAGGCAGATTGGATAATTCTTGCTACGACTATAATGTCAGGCACCCAATTATTATATGCAGCAAACATAATTTCGCTAAACTTATTTTCAATTCTTTTCATTTACGCTTATTCCACGCTGGCCCACAACTCCTCTTAGCCACGATTCGACACGAGTATTGGCCTTTGGGTGGTAGAAACCTTGCCAAATCAACTGCCCATAAGTGCGTTAAATGCCAACGGTTCAACGGAAAAACAGTTCAACCCATCATGGGTAATTTACCTAAGGAACGAGTTCAGTTGGAATTTCCTTTCCTAGAGACTGGTACAGACTACGCCGGACCCATCCTCCTAGCCGATCGCAAAGGTAGAGGATGTAGATTAGTAAAATCATATATTTGTGTTTTTGTATGTCTAGCCACAAGGGCGGTTCATCTGGAGCTTGTCTCAGATCTTACAAAACATGCCTTTATTGCAGCACTGAACAGGTTTATTGCTCGTCGTGGTAAGCCAAGAACTATTTACTCCGACAACGGTACAACCTTTGTTGGCACCTGTAATGAAATAGCTGATATACTCAAACAGGATCTCTCTTCAGACATGGCCAATGCAGGTATAAACTTTAATTTCATCCCAGCATACACTCCACATTTCGGGGGCCTATGGGAATCAGCTGTAAAGTCCATCAAACATCACCTTAGCCGTATATTAGGCTTGGCGCATCTCACTTACGAAGATATGTCTACATGTCTGATTCAGGTTGAGGCTATACTAAACTCTCGTCCTCTTACTCCGCTTTCCACTGATCCATCAGACCTTTACCCGTTAACTCCTGCCCACTTCCTTATTGGGAGATCTCTCACATCCCTGCCGCATCCACACGTCATCAACCAGAACGTCTCCAGCCTAAAACGTTACCAGCGCATAGAACACCTGAAGCAACAGTTCTGGAACAGATTCACTAACGAGTACATATTCTACCTCCAACAGAGAACCAAGTGGACGGATTCCGATGGGATACTTGAGGAGGGAACCATGGTGGTACTCAAGGAGAAGCAAGCACCACCACTGATGTGGCCACTTGGACGTATCGTACGTCTCATACCTGGGAGAGAGTCTTGACGTCTGCTACTCTGCTTGAGTTGCAGACGTCAAGACAAAGACAGGGACAGTCAGACGCGCTTTTAACACCGTCTGTCCTCTTCCAGCATAATCTTGAAGACAAGTCTTCAACGCCGGGAGCATGTAAAGATATCACTAGCGCTCGTTGCCATCCCTACACGCCGGGCGACCGCGGCGGAGCGGCGGGTGCGGAGGGGGCTCGACCTGCGAGCGCGCACCGGGCAGTCCAGCTGATCAAGCACTGCATTACTCACTACCGTCCTGAGTGCGCGCTTCACATTCCGCCTTCAACCCAGTATTTTGACTGTCGACCGTTGTCATCTTTATTGTAAAAATATAACTATTAAAACACAAAGTCAGTGTTTGTCCTAATACCACCTTTAGGGCACGAATCACCTTCTTTCCAATGTGTATATTACAAATGAGGGTATCAGACATTTTCCTCATACAATTATTACGTGTATTTTACGCCGTAAATATTAAATCATTCAAACTTGTCTCACATTTTTGGGCTCGCTGTAATCGGGTAAATTTCATTTAAAGCATTGCATTTAATTAGGAGTGAGTTTCCCTAATAACCAGTGAGCGACAATACGCGATACTTAACGCCTAATCGTATAAATTTAGTGATCCTTCTGATATGTCGCCTCAATAGCATGACATGAAATTAAATAGGAATTATATAGGACGCATAGGAGCAATCGGTATGGCAATACTTGGTCCCCCAAGTGCTCCACAAGTGACCCCCAAGTTCCCCAGTACCTCTCGGTCTTTGTCCAGCAGTGAAGAGTAATGAGACAAGAATATAAATTCCAATCTGATTTATTAACACTATTTTACAGCTTATATACTATTTTGTTTTAAAACACACAAATGTATAAATTTATCTGTGTCATATGCATGTAAGATGCAAAAAAGCAGTATTTTATCTGGGCCGCGCGTCAGCGGGGCCGAATGTTGAGTCAATGTCACATTGAACAACATCTTAAATACCTATCTATATACATATTATTTGGTAACGTTTATCGCTAAGCCAAATATTTGGTATCTACCTGGAGTATTGAAATTCCCGTCGCGAACCATAATCAGAGCTTCCACAGGTTCTAACAACTAAATCCTAGTATCGATAGACGGACTCAGACGGCTTAAATGGCCTCACAGGCACCAGAATATTAAATGAGAATCCCACCAGTTTACATTTTTACTTTAGAACATGAGTTAATATATGTCTGAGAGGATTCATGCTCTTTTGATTTTTAATGTCGGTATTTACCTACCTATGGCGTCAGCAAGAGGTATGAGGGGACATTTAATTATTGCCCCTTATTATATAAAATATCTTTTTTTAAATAAGTCCTTGTAAAATATATAGATTAACACAATACTCTTTATTTTTAATCCCCGACGGAAAAAGAGAGGTGTTATTTATAAGTTTCACGTGTGTTGCTGTGTATCTGTCTAAGGCATCATGACCCCTAAACGGATGAGCCGATTTTGATTTAGTTTGTTTTTGTTTGAAACGTGATTTTGTCGAGAGTGTTCTTAGCTATGTTATTATTAAAATCGGTTCAGCCGTTCATTAGTTATTCGCATTATACTCTTTGAATCAGGGGCTTTTCGCAATATATAGTGCCATAATTACGTGTTTCAATAGATTGTCAATTAAACCGTGTTTTCTACTAGGTACATTATAATAGTTCCAAAAGCATGAAATAAAAATTAAATAAAAAAATAAGTTTACCATATACCAACGTTAGAGAAAATACAATACATTTCTAGAAACCTTTTGGACCTAGAAATCAACGAATGCAATGGTTTCTATAATTTTGGCTTGTTTATGGTCTGTAAAAACCGAAAAATCAAAACTCCCTCATGTCAGACATACAAAAAGCTAAAGAAAAACTAATATTTCCTTCTATACTAAAATCTGATTCTGCAACGGTAATTGTACCTGATCATAATCCTAGTAAACATGTCTAAATTAAAGTATAAAGCAAACAAAACCTTGTTGGTTAAACTATCTTTTGATTTTTATTTTCTTTTACCACTGGGAACAACACGGAACATTACTCGTATAAATCATAATTATGAATATCAGAAATGTTTAACTATTTAAAAACAAGTACAGGCCCTTGAAACTTAAACCATAACTGGCTAACTAGGGTCCAGTACTGTACATTACGTATAATTATTCTAGTTAGCGCTAAAACAGGCAGAACAATATTACCTGGGCTCTTGTATGCCCCGAGAGTATGTCAAAACCTAGACATGAACCACTTAAGTGGGGCTGAGACAAGGCCTAGGAATAGCTAGACGTAGCTGACGTAGTTTTTGGAATAACATATCAACTGGGATCGATAGGGCTCAAGAAGATACTGTCTGTTATACCCTTAGTGTACCTACAATTAGGCGACAGACTCCTTGAATTATGTCGTTCAAAAGGTTTTACAGGTCAGTTCTGTGGGTTTATGAAATGAATATTCTAAGCTGCTTATTTCCCTAAACTGATCGTGAAATGTGAGTTCGTTACTAACGCTTTAAACCCTAAATTTTCCCACGCTACAAGAATTACCTCTATTTTACACTTTGCAACGGACCAAGTCTGAACAGTTCCAACACTAACACACCTATTCAAAGAAGTAACAATACGTTACCACTAGTAAATACGAGCCAGCTCCATTCTATTCAAAAGAACCTCGTTCCACACAGCCTGCATGCAACACAGTGTACGATGTTCATTTGAGGCGCAAGCCACCGACGCCTTATTAACGAACCCATTGCGTTCGATTAACAAACCCATCAGGGTGATATTCCGAGTAATGGTTATGTATGTACAGTCTTCTGGGATTAATTATGTGTACGTGTATATAGGTATCGAGATTCTGGTACGGATTTGGGGAGAGCATACATTTAATCTTTGTCTTTTCGTATTTAGAGGCCAGAAGTTTTCCAACAATCTAGCAAGGTTATTATGAATCTCACTATTTGAATATTCGTATTGTTTCAGGAAATATTTCTAACAGCACAGACCAAGCGTTTGTAACTCGTGTTAGAGCGCGCGCACTCCAATTCACTTAGTCCGTGACAAGCGCTCGCTGCAACGTGACACGTTTGAGAACTAAGTTTGTTTCTTATAAAATGCCTTCGTGTGTATTGAGATACTATTCAAACTACTCGAGAAATATAAGTAAAAGTCAAGGAGTGAGTTTTGTTGAAAACACGCTTAATTTAATTATACTTTATCAATTTATTGTAACTCGTAACGTCGCGTAACTGCGGAGACGGGCGGGCGGCCATGTTTGTGTGATTGTCAAAGAGTAAGAAAAATATCATCTGCGCGCATTGATTGTTTATCTATGATAACATAACCCGCCTCCCCCCTCCGCTTGCCCCGCTGTCACCGAATTACGCGCAATCTTTTGTTTGAAATAACTTCTCTAGTACGTAGTACATTTAACTCAATGTGAGAAGTCTGGTATTTTCAATATTTTTGCAGGGCTCATAATCCTGGGTTATTCGCACTGTAGATCGAAGAAGTAATGAGGCCTTTGAGATGTGGTGTTGAAGAAGAATATTGCGCATACCATGGACAGCATAGAGCACGAATAAGTCCAATCTCGCCCAGCTCAACTTCGGATCCAGACTCTCCACGATTTACTACCAATGAGTCCTGAGCTACTTTCGTCATATCGCTCGGAGACAGCCCGATAGCCTGGAGAAACTGGTTGTGGTGGAGAAGTTAGATGGAAAGAGACCGTACGGCCGTTCACCTACTCGCTGGTCAGACCAGTTGTGACTGTTCCTAAATGACCCCAGGCTGATAAAATTTTTGTTTTTCCTAAAATGCCCTAGATTTAGAGTTAAAGGTCGGCTACTTCTGAAGAAGTAGAATCTGTGCCCCAACCAGCCGCACAAATTTGTGAGGTTCGTCTTCCTGACTTGGTCGCCTCTCCACCGTGTAAACGAATTCCAAATTATAGTTTTGTTTTGTTTTGGAATTCACAGTTATAAGATTATAACTTGGAAGTGGTTTAGAAGAATAAAATATAACTTAAGGGATATAAACTAAATTATTTCAATTAACTAAAGGTTGTGTGAGAAACCCTTTACACTAATGTATAGAGTATTTAAATCAAAGACCGAATAGTGGTCGCGGATAATGAATTTACATTCATTAGTAAGAAAATAGAAGAAGTAATAGAAATTTCACATTTTAATTTCACAAATAGAAGTAACTAATATGGCAGAGAGTTTTAACTCAGAAAGTAACTGGAGTTGATTATATCAACCCATCATAATTTCATATTGTGTTATCACTGGTAAGAAGAAATTATGAAACAAACTTGCCAGTACACAATCCTGTCTGTTAGTCATAAGGACCATATTAGTAAAACAATAGTGATGTTTGAAGTTAATTAGACAAAGGGATTGCAAAGTGCATTATTTACCTAACGGAAGGGAATTGGTAGGAACGCTACGCTTGCTTTGATAAATACATTTACTTCAATTACGTTAAAGAATTCATTGACAATAGTCTAGATATCCCACCCAAGTGACGTGAGACCACCTGTACAGCAGGTACGTCGTACTTGTAATGCTGGTCCTAGAACACAAATCCTTTGAGAAGGCTTTGTAACGGTCCTTGCAATACATGTTTCCCTAAACTTAAACATGTCTTACACAATCCTAAGGCAAGGACGGTTTTGTGCCTAAGTGACTTTGCCATTGAGCGAGACATGCTCCCAGAATTACTGGACGCGCACTAAATAATAGCTCACCCTCGACCTAAACACCCTTTACTAATACAATACAAAACTAGCAAGCGTACCGTGGACTCAGTCTGATGCAGGTTCACCACAATTGCTTGCTATATGTCGAAATGGATTAAGTCGTCACTTCACACTTCTTTAAACTGCCCCATTTCGAGAGTGCTCTAGAGAAATTGACAGCTGTGCGACGTCAACAACGGCGTTTTTCAACTAGGCACCCATCGTGTCACGTTAAATATTATTTTTTTATTCAGATATTGGCCCGAAAGCCTGGTGCGATTTAGCGAGACACGACTCTAACATTCATTAAAATGATCATATCCTAGTGTGTGATGTTCGGCGGTGACTACCCCCTTTAGTTTATAAGTGTACATACATCAAGTGCAATGCAGTGAGACCAACAGTCAGACCTTATAAGGAAACAGTATATTTTAACAACTAACATTTGGTTGTCCTACGTGCCCAATTAAAAGCGGCCATATTTAGCCTATTTTATACAGAAGTGAATATTAGCGGTTCCACCTTCCATTATGTAATGTCAGTTAAAACTCAATAAAGGTCCATAGTCAAATGAGTAATTGTTTAGTGTATAAATGATGGATTAGGGTATGAAAGTGTGAAAGAAGACTTCACCGCTTCCCTAAACCAAATGTTATTGAAATATTCTGTCAGGTGTGGACTAGGATATAAATACAGGGTCTCGCCACGCTAGAACCAAAAGGTACATTAATGATTTGTGCCTACCTATGTAATATAATGATTAAACTTACCCACAATCATTCTTCACTCACTCACATGTAATTAGTACGAGATTAGACTAAATTATAATTAACTTAATAATTAAACTTGTTACCACGACACGACTTTCGATTATTCGTTCCAAAGCTACACCTTAACTATCTCTAACACTCTAGTATCATGACTCGTGCGTCTTCTTTCGTTCCTCACCAACCGACCGTTCTATCTCTCTGCCTAAGATCAAGTCTCCCTCAACCTCGTTGACTCGCTCCCTGCCTGGACTCAGCAACCACGCTACCTGCGTTACGTTACGAGCCCTTTTTTCCATCATCACCTCGCCTAAGTGCCGGCCGGGGCTCGGGCTCGTCTCTCTATTTTTATTGTAACCATGTGCTGATTTCTTACTTTTTTGTAGATAATCTCGGTTCTTGAGTCCCTTTTCCCTATACTTTCGACCAGATTGTTTTTGTTAAAGGTCCATTATTGCATCACTGTTTTAAAGTGAATAGATTGTTTCGTAATTTATTGGCGTGTCTGTCAGACCGTACTTTTACCCAAATGCTTGTGTCTCAATGTGTCTTGCACATGGGCTAGCCATGCGCAGTTTTAAATATTAAAATATAGAGATAAATGACGTGTAGTCACACAGTTAAGGGAGATTACAGACTGACGGTGACCACTGCCCTGAGAATAGCTGAAGACAGAGTGGCGTGGAAGCAGCTCATCAGTGACAAATCGTTCCAAGACAGGCATGCCCTTCAGAAATGAAGTCAGCGAATAAGAAGAAGAGATTGTTTCAGGGCCTCGAAGTTTCAAATAAGACTGAAATTTTAACCCATAGCATAACACCCATAACACCCACCCAAGCATTTGCGTAATTATGTAAGTTTGGAAACATTGAAATAATATGGTACTATGGAGCTGGTCTAATGATGAAGCCGGAAGGTGACCATAGCAACTCCTCTACCAGACAAGATAGCACCATCCTGTTTGGCTTATTTGATATGTATTGACTAGCGATATTAAATTTCGTACTTTTTAGTCCATTAAAAGCTTGTTAACCTAATAGCTATCACATGCTGGTGAGATCATATCTCTCAGATAGACTATTCCAAGTGAAAGAGGCGGGATCGACTTCTGGCTTTTACGACATAAGAGCGGGCGTGCCACAGGGATCCATCTTGGGACCCATACTATATACCCTTTATACGGCAGATCTTCCAAAACTATCCGGATTAACTACAGCTACGTACGCTGACGACACCGCCATCCTGGCGTGTAAAAATGATCCAGCTGTTGCATCAGATACCTTACAGCAGGGACTTCACAAGTCAAGTCAAGAGTGAATAGGTTTTTCTAGGCAAGCGTGATTCACCGTCGACCACATCATCACTTACCATCAGGTGAGATAGTGGTCAAGCGCGAGCCTATATAGAGTATAAAAAAACGTAGCAGTATATATCGCAGTTTAAAGCTGTGAAGGTTAAATTTTCAATACTGTGCTATTGGATTTATAAATACAAATACATTTTACAAAAAAATACTACCAACTTCCAAAAATAAAGTTATTTTTCACTTAGTAGTTTTCTTATTTTGAAGTCGGTAGTATTTTTTTTGTAAATCGTTTTTATTTTTCACTTTTGTGTTGTACCTAACTAATAGGCAAGTTGTTTAGTAAGGTACCTATAATGCCGAATATCATGAAACTTGAACATAACCGGTGAAATAAGAGTGTACAAAGGTGAATTGTACACATCTGCGTACCCTTTTAGAGTTTAATGGCGTGATGTCATGTTATGAAATGGTATAAACAATAAACAGACAAGCGATTGCAGCAATCCCGAAAGATTTGCTGATATTTATTGAAGAGTACTGTAGTATATCTTCGAAGCTCTGCATCAAATCTTCACCAAATTAAAATGGCACCAATTTCGAAACATACCCTTTTGAACAAAAAATAATTATAAAAACCGTCCACAACTAACGGAGAATTCGGTAAAAAAACAAAAAAAAAAGTCTGTTGAAAAAACAACAAATAAAATAACGAAAATACTTACGATTTTATCATAATGAATCGTTGGATTAATCTATACTAGTCTATTCTATACTAATAATATTATAAAGAGGTAAAGTTTGCGGGTTTGTGACGTTGTAAGGGTTAATCTCTGGATCTACTGAACCGATTTTAAAAATTCTTTCACCAGTAAAAAGCTACATTATTCCTGAGTGTCATAGGCTGTAATATATTCACAAAAAAATTAGAGATCCTTATGAAAATTGCAATATTGTAATCCGAGTTAGGAAAATGTTGCCAATAACATTCATTCTTTGGCGTGCGCTGAGAAAACTATTGATGATAGATAAAAAATAGTAAGTAGGCAGGTAGGCAGGAAAGGCAGGGTAGGCAGGGTAGGCACAGTAGGCACGGTACGCAGGGAAGGCAGGGTAGGCAGGGTAGGCAGGGTAGGCAGGGTAGGCAAGGTAGGCAGGGTAGGCAGGGCAGGCAGGGTAGGCAGGGTACGCGCTGAAACATGGGCGTACCTGGCTTGGGTCGACGCTCCATTGCGTAAAGCGAGTGACGTGGGTCAGAAGAAGAAGACCTTGAACAGGGCTGCCAAGTCCTGCAAGACGGTGTTGTGAAGGGCTCGATTCAACTACATTGGCCGAATAGGGACCAAACTTACTTCTTACCCAGCAGGTAGTAAAGCGTTTTGGTCTCTGGCTAAGTCGGTCGAGTCGAACTTCTGCCTCCCCTCACTACCACCACTGCTGAAAACCGACGGGTCACTGGCCCTCTCCGCTGAGGAGAAGGCAAATTCATTTGCCTCTCGTTTTGCGGAATCTTCACGTCTGAATCCTGGTGACGCGCGGCCCCCTCTTCCTCCTGATGGATGCGAGACGTGTATGTCGGACATTCGTATTCATCAAAAGGACGTCCGTAGAGTACTGCGCAACCTCGACGTGAACAAGGCTAGTGGCCCTGACGGAATACCAGCAATTGTTCTTAGAACCTGTGCGCCTAAACTGTCTCCGATCTTGACACGCCTATTCCGCCTTCCGTATGAGGCTGGAAAAGTGCCGAATACTTGGAAGCAGGCTAGCGTACAGCCCGTGCCCAAGAAGGGTAGTCGAGCTGACCCGGCCAACTACAGACCCATATCTGTAACCTCTATACTCTGTATGGAACTTGTACTCAATATTAAGCTCCTGGCATAACTAGAAGCCGATTCCATCATTCATTCGATTTGACGATTTCCAGCCTCCCGAACAAGCCGGATTCCGTAAAGGCTTCAGCATCGTAGACCACATACATACGCTGCGGCAGGTTTTACAGAAGACCGAAGAGTACAACCTACCTCTCTGTTTAGCGTTTGTGAAATATGAGAAAGCCTTCGATTCGATCGAGACTTGGGCTGTACTGCATTCTCTCCAAAGGTGCCAAATTGACTACTGGTACATCGAGGTGTTGAAGTGTTTATACAAAAACGCCACCATGTCAGTTCGAGTTTAGGATCAGACCTCCGAACCCGTACATTTGCAGCGAGATGTGAGACAGGGAGACTTCATATCTCTGAAGCCATTTACCACTGCACTGGAGGACGTCTTCAAGGTTCTGGACTGGAGAGGGCTATGCATCAACGTCAATGGCGAGTACATCACTCACCTTCGGATTTGCCGACGATATAGTGGTTATGGCTGAGACCATGGAGGACCTCAGTACAATGCTCGATGACCTCAGTAGAGTTTCCGAAAGAGTGGGTCTTAGGATGAATATGGACAAAACCAATGTGATGCTGAATGCCCATGTTACACCCACTCATATTAAGGTCGGAGACTCTACACTCGAAGTTGTGGGCGACTATGTCTAGTTGGGACAAACGATCCAGTTGGGTAGGGCCAACTTCGAGAAAGAGGTTCTCTCTCTTCTACTCTACATACCGCGCAACTTACCCAACGCTGCCCAGCCGGGCAGCGTTGGGGAAGTTGCGCGGTATGTTCTCGTCCAACTTACCACAGTGTCTCAAAACGAAAGTCTATGACCAGTGTGTGTTGCCAGTGATGACATATGGCTCTGAAACGTGGTCGCTTACAATGGGCCTCATCAGAAAGCTTACAGTCACCTAAAGGGCAATGGAGAGGGCTATGCTCGGAGTTTCCTTGCGTGATCGAATCAGAAATGTAGAGATCCGCAAGAGAACCAGAGTTACCGACATAGCCCGAAGAATTGCCAAACTTAAGTGGCAGTCGGCAGGGTACATTGCTAGCAGAACGGATGGCCAATGGGGCAGAAAGGTTCTGGAGTGGCGACCGCGAACCGGAAGACGTTGCGTTGGAAGGCCTCCCACCAGGTGGACCGATGACCTGGTGAAAGTTGCAGGGATACGCTGGTTGCGAGACGCACGGGACCGGTCAAAGTGGCGATGCTTAGGGGAGGCCTATGTCCAGCAGTGGACGTCTTCCGGCTGATATGATGATGATGATAATACCTAGAAGCAAACGATATCCTTAGTGACCGCCAATACGGCTTCTGCCGAAATCGGTCTACTGGGGATATTCTAGCGTATGCCATTCACATCTGGAGTGAGGCCATCGAGAGGCACGGGGAAGCGCTTGCCGTCTCTCTAGACATCTTGAAGGCTTTTGATAGGGTCTGGCACGAAAGCCTTATTGGTAAGCTTCCTTCGTTTGGTTTGCTCGGTGGTCTGTGTGATTGGATTGCAGACTTCCTGAGAGATCGGTCCATTCGAGTATATCGATGGCTGCTCGTCAGACCACTTGGATATTAATGCCGGGGTCCCTCAGGGGTCGGTACTCTCAGCAACTTTATTCTTGCTGCACATTAACGATCTGCTAAAACCTATATATTTACCATACCTTTGGGTATGCAGGCGACAGCACTGTTGCTGCGAGATAGTTTTCCAACGCTCGTGCTACCGGACTCAGATCCAGTCTCTCCGGGAGGCCATCGTGGAGCGCTTAAACCTGTCCTTGCAGGCAGTGTCCGAATGGGGCGATGCCAATTTGGACAGGTTTTAATGCTGCTATAACCCAGGCGTGTCTTTTTTCCGCTAAAAAGAGTCAATTTCACCCGGCTCCAACTTCCCGAGATGTGACCGTGCCAATAACTGACCATCTTGAGCTTCTTGGCGTTAAGTTGACATCGACTCTCAATTTTGGCGCATACATTGAGGCAAAGACTCAGCTAGCTGCCAAAAAGCTGGAGATCCTTGCAAAGGTGAGTAGGTACTTCACGCCAGAACAGCTGCTTAACTTGTATCAAGCGTAAGTTCGATCATGCATGGAGTACTGTTCTCATTTCTGGGACGGATCTATCAAATACCAGCTAGATGCACTAGAGTCGATCGAAAAGCGGGCCAAGAGGCTCATCAGCGATGAGGCACTGGTTAAGTCAAAGTTCCAGAGCCTTGAACATCGTCGCCGAGTTGCCAGCTTGTCGTTTTTTTATCGGTTACATTTCGGGGAGTGTGCGATGAAATTGCATAATTTAATTCCACCCAGCCCGTTCCATCATCGGTCTACCATACGTACGGCGATGCGTCATCGGTACATAGTGGACATCCCACCCATACGCACTAAACATTTTGAGAATACTTTTATTATGCGTACAGCTAAGGAGTGGAATTCCCTGCAGGAGTCTGTGTTTCCCGATAGCTACAATCTAGGGGTAGTCAATCAAGTGGGGGGTACGCAGGGTAGGCACCGTAGCAACGGTAGGCAGGGTAGGCAGGGTAGCCAGTTGACGGGAGCGAAGCCCCGGTTGTTAGCTAGTCTCCATGTAAACTGGAATCACCGCTTGAATCCTCAGTAACATTAATTATTAATTCTCGAGTGCACAAATTGTGCATAAAAATGTGTTATTTCGATTAAAAATTCTTCATTGATAAAGTTGATTGTTATAAGAAATCGAATTGGTACCGCATTAGTTCTAGATTAATTTCAGTAATAACTCTCCAACAATCAAGCAGTACACCTATTAATATTAAACCTACATCTACGCACATACTAATTACAGAAGACAACAATCTGCCTAGCCTTTTCCCAACTATATTGGGGTCGGCTTCCAGTCTTACCGGATTTAGCTGAGTACCGGTGTTTTACATAGAGCGACTGCCTATCTGACCTCCACAACCCAGTAACTGGGTAACACGGAAGACATAACAATAAACATACATAATTCAGAAGTAATTACTCAACCCTGTACTACTAACTAGTCTCAATTTAACAACCTTATCGTCAGAACGGGGCCTAAAGTTCTCAAACCAAGGTATCTAGGCGCCTTAATTACACACATGTACGTCCAAGCCAGTGTAGGGTTAATTAAAGGAAATTCGTACGAGTTCGCGAGTCCGTGCAACTTGGAGTTCGTTATAATGACTATGTGTTTACGGCAGAAGTTTGCATGACTATGGAAATTGTGGACTGCACCCAACGTGAATATGCCTTTTCTTGGCGCTCGCTTTTGGAGGGTTAAGCTCTTATGGCGTATAGATAGGTGTGTAGGGTAGACTACGTAAAATATTTTATGATTGTCGTCTAATTTGTGTACGGGGTTTTAGAGATGTTCTCGTAAAAGTATTGTCGTTATTCTTTAACGATGTTTTCTTTACCCGTTATGTTGCCAGACGCCTTAACATTAACTTGCTAATTCTAGGCAAGTTTACTTAACTAAGTGAGCTAAGCTTGGGAGCTTCAGATGCCTCTTCTATAGACTTGGGAAGGAAGGGCATTTGCTGTAAAAAAAAATTATCCATAATTATGTTCCACAGAAGCAAATAGCCTAACTATTCTAACTGCCACGATCAACTTTTGTACGCAACTTTACACTTTAATTAATGTTATATTAATTATCCAAAACAAATGCAAACACATACGATTACATACACTCACTTATTAGTCTATGTGATACTGATAATAACTCCATAACAAGCTGGAGCGTGATTATATGCACAAGAGTTAATTAACGAGTGATCCAATAATCGAATCCCGCACAGACAGTCGGTCCGCACCGGACGGCCGCACACAGGACACGAGGCCCGAGGACCGCTGTCGGACCGATATAATTCTATTTATTTTATTAACCTCGTAACAATCGTGTTACGACGACAATATTTTTATTATTTTATGATTTCCCGTTCATAATTTTGATATTGGATTCAATGATAAAGTACTTACCCTGGGTGACGTAAAATCGGTCTGGCTGTGGTTTGGGATATCACAATAAATCAGAGTACTAGGTACAAACCATAGCTTGTCCCCTATAAATGATATAGAAATTACGGAATTTACATTAAGATTTAGGTAGGTACAAAATATTTTCACGTGAAATTAAAAAATGTAACTAAATTATATTAAGGACTGAAACATAGTATTTGTCAATTGTTTACTGAATGAAATTTCCATCGACTTCAATGTATACTTAATAACTTTTGATTTCCAACTATTAACAATACTAAAACTTCTACACGGCTTGTATATATTATTCTAAAATCAGCACAAAACTTCCCCCTTGCAGACTCTCAATGTAATCTTGTCCTATTTGTTCGAACGTTCATTGTTAATTTATGCGAAAGTTGCTAAACTGACGACTCTCAATATCTATTTCATTCCCCAGACAGTCGGCGAGCAGTGTAGCGCTTAGCTTCTTATTTTTATATCTTAATAAAACAAACAAGATTTTTGTTCCAGTCAATATACATTTATGTTAACAAAGTTAAGGATTTAGAACATATCAGTCCTCCAGGGACAGTCCTCTTCATTAACAATGCAAAAAATGTATTACAAACCCTTTCTGCTTAGCATCTTTTCCCTCTTTCGCATTTCATAGAAAGTTTGCCACAAATAATACAGTATTTCCGCTCTTCATGTTAGGGTTGCTAGATTATGTTAGACATATCTTAGGTTCTAGATCAAACTAGCTTTGTAAGCCTAGATTAGCAACTCAAAACAATTCCTGAGAAACTAGTGAACGTACTATCCTATGTAAATACAGGGCGACCCAAAATAGACGCGCTCGTTACAGCCATCTGGCCACACGTACGTGCACGAGTTACGACGAAAAAAATATGTAGCTATAAGTTAGGTAGCACACTTCACTGTAACTAGCTTAATAAGGACACGCCGTAAGTCGACAAATCCCTAGAGATTGATGTCCACCGACCAACATATTTCCTAAGCCGCCGAATACATTGTTGCTAAATATTAACGTTTATAGGACGTATAAACAGGCCCACCCGAATTGGGGAGGTGGGACTAATTTAAAACGTTACACAGCGCCATGATAAAACGATGCCATTATCAACTCAAAGGGTTGCACGAAAAAGATATTACACCACCGAGATGTTCTGGTGTCGTTATAAATATAATAATTGTGTACTTTGCAGTAACGGTATGCGATGATTTGGAGCCCGAAGACACTCGAGCAAATATTTTTAAGAAAAAATGTTTGTTATCGAAATACTGTTCTCACACACTTATTTTTTCTGAAAAGGAACTCTTGTTATGGAATTACATTTTCATTAAAAAACAAAGCTCTATAACATTCATACATGCAAAATCGTATCCAAATTAGGTATTAACTATTCTGTTTTAGAATGGCTTGGCGCGCGACGATGGGAAGAGACCGGACGGGATGACCATAATGCCATGGAAGTTGGGTAGGCCTTTGGTGTGGGATGCAACATGTGTCGATACCCTTGCGCCATCCCATCTTCTTAGCACGGTGGGCTGTGCTGGGGCGGCTGCTGCTGGTGCAGAAAACCTCAAACGGCGCAAATATAACAACCTTATTGGCAGTTATATGTTTGAGGCGTTTGGGGTTGAGACATTAGGTCCATGGGGTCCGAGTGCTCACCGTATGTTTCGAGAAATAAGTAAACGGTTAGTCGACTGTTCGCGTGACCAGAGGGCTGGCCTTTTCTTTAGCCAGAGAATCAGCATTGCCATTCAACGTGGCAATGCTGCCAGCGTTCTGGGCACGTTTCCCATTGACATCGATGTGAACGAATTTTTTTATCGGCAATAAGCTTTATTTTTGTTTTTGGTTCCCTATACATTTGCATAAAAACTTTAGACATAATATAACATGGCATACTTTTGTTTATCCTAATAATATTTACGCATATTTTTTTGTATCATATCTACTCTAATCATAATAACGTTTAAGCATAATATTCTAAAGCATACATTTGTTTACGCATAGTGATATTAAAACATATATGATTATACGTTTTTTTTCTAGCTCCTCGCTGCACTCATCGCGTTCGCATTTTTAATTGTCTCGTTTTCTGTCAAAAATGTCGTCGCTCGCTCCTCTCTCTCAGCTAGGTTCTTGATACCCTGGGAGCCAAGTTTTGTTTTGACAGTTTAAAAAAAACATACTTCGAAACTTGCATATTTACAAGCAGTTGCTAAAATATAAACCTAAAATAAATCAATAAAATAATTAAAAAACACGCCTACCTTGTCTAAAAGTGATTATTGTCAGATTCATGACAATTAATTAATTAATTAATAATTTGTAATACATGTCAGTTATATACCGACAGTTATAAGAAATTCCTAGTGTGGCGCAATGTAACAAAAAAAAAATGAAAAATGAAATGAATATTATATTATAAGCGGTAACTTGTTTTTAATATAAAAAAAAACTACAAAGCAAAAAATAAATTTCTTTTCCGAAGTCGGTGTCTTTTGTGCCTACCCATTCTTTCCCGTTTTTCGACACCGACTTCGGAAAAGAAATTTATTTTTTGCTTTGTAGTTTTTTGTTCTGGAAGTCGGTTTGATTTTTTGTTAAAAAGTTTTTATTTTTCTGTTTTTAGTTTTGGTAGGTACCTCCAATTAACATGATTATCATTTATAGCCAAAGTACATCTCATGGCGATTCCAATAAGCCCAAACACGATTAGGATACATTGTTTTATATTAGAGTTCCAGTGCCTACCTTCCGGCTTCATCATCAGATCAGTTCGATGGTGTCATTTTCACCAGTACCATTTATTTATAAGTATTTGCTTCATTATAGTCGGTTAACTATTCGAGATATCTTATGCCCGTGACATATTTAGCATTTAGGAGATTCAGTGGCCATCTGTTCATCAGTTCCACTTCACCAAATGATACTTTCTGAGTGCAAATGATTGCATTGCAAAATACCAAAATCACTATATGTTTGCCTATAATATTTGAGGAGTTCCCTCGATTTCTCTAGGATTCCATCATCAGATCCTGACTTGATGATTATGGGACCAACTAGGAAGTATACCCTTTCAAACAAAAGAAGAATTATTGAAATCGGTCCAGGCGTCTTTGAGTAATCGGGGAACATACATAAAAAAAAAAGATTCCGACGAATTGAGAACCTCCTCCTTTTTTTGAAGTCGGTTAAAAAAAACAGATAAACACATAAAATACTGACTTTAATCAATTATTTAAAATTACAAAAGTACAGCAAACATTAAGGTAGGTAAAAATATAACCAGACAAGAATAAACAAGTAGGTAGTAAGAGATTATGAACCAGTTTACCAACGATGCGAACGCCACGAAGTCTCGATGCAAAAAAGGGCGATACAAATGGTGCGCACTGCTTATATACCCTCGCTGTCATGTCAGTTGACGTTCAAAAGTGACGTCTTCATTCGAAATCTTCTAACACGGCTTCTCCTGACATGTGGTTGTCCTCAACCACCTCCTCAGTAAGAAGCTCGGCGTCGGCGTCACGATGCTTGGCAAGTGGACTCGGGTTGGCTGTGTCTTGACACGCTGCACTCGGTGGATCCCCATGGCAGACTTCCAGCTTGGAAGTAGTCTTCACCTGAAAGTGAAACAAAATACTACAAAAGTATTTTTTTTTAATAAACCAATAGGATATACGCAATTTGTATATCCCAAAATAATGTCGAATTGTCTTAAACATCATTGCAGTGTCATTACATTAGAGACACGCAATACAGAAATGGCATACAGTCAGTAGCACATTTTAATACACGTAAGTACATGGACAGAGAGTCTCTTGCTCAATGCCACCATACAGCACGGACAGAGGCTCGAGTACGCTTGTCCAAGCAAAGCCACCTGCTCCATACCATCATACCACGGACAGAGGCTCGAGTACGCTAGTCCCGGCAGAGCCACCAGCTCAATACCATCACACCACGGACAGAGGCTCAAGTACGCTTGTCCCGGCAGCGCGTCATGCTCAATGCCACACACAAAACAAGGACAGCGGCCAAAGGCTTGTCCCGGCAGAGCGCAATGCTCAATGCCACACACAAAGCAAGGACAGCGGCCAAAGGCTTGTCCCGGCAGAGCGCCATGCTCAATCCCACACACAAAACAAGGACAGCGGCCAAAGGCTTGTCTCGGCAGAGCGACATGCTCAATGCCAAACACAAAACAAGGACAGCGGCCAAAGGCTTGTCCCGGCAGAGCGCCATGCTCAATGCCACACACAAGGCAGAGCCAGCAGCTCGATGTCACAAAGCAGAGCCACATTCGGAATGCCACGCACCAGGCAGAGCCTCATGTTCAATGCCGCAAGACAGAGCCACATGCGGAATGCCACACAAAGCAGAGTCTCAAGCTCGATGCCACAATGATAGTACACAAAATGTTGTCAACTTACTATCTTCAAACAATACGGTCCTTGCATTCCCGAGTCCAACTTGCCTGTAATTTGAGAAGGTTTTATTACAAAACATGATCGTTAAAAAAGGTGCGCACAAACTGTCGATTCATATTAATATAAGTCTTGTCTGCGTCGATTTTGATAGATAATTAGCTAGTGCGCTGCTGCAAGTCTCATAACCCTTTGCTATTTGGTAGAGTGTTATCTAATGCAAAGTCACGAACAAGTGACGTTATAACCTGGGTCATCGCTTCAACACCATAAGTAATCGTGGTGGTGAAATTTGGGTGGTGTTGTGGTTGGTGCAGCTGATAACAATCTGCATTTTCCACAGTGACTTAGACCACTTACTGTCATGCGTATTGGCGTATTAGCATACGCAACAAATTAACCAGTGCGGCACTAGCGCTCCACCGTACAGTTTTCACAATACATCTTGGGAGTTACTAAGTAACTGATTTTGGCAACTCATATGAGAGACCCAATACTGAGAACTCGCACTCTCAAATATTAGTCCTTTATCATACACTAGTACTTCGGGAGTACCAAAAAGAGATAACTAGAAGATACTGGTTCATTTTACCTCTCTCACAGAGAGGATGCCTGTGTCCCAGCAGTGGGAACATTATACGGCTGATGATGATGACTGGTTTATTTGTAAAAGAGCAAGACGCATGTATGCCCGAAAGGTCAGGCAGAGGTGCACGTCTAGTACACCCATACTTCACCAGTTATGTGCAAATCTCAAGAAAATTACGAGCCATTGTAACTTTACGTTACCCTCCTTGTAAAACTATGTAACTTAGGTATGGCGGTTAAGTATCAGCGAAAATATCCAACTAAAGTTATCAAACCTGTCTTGCGTTTGTGGGTAGCAGACCAATACTTGTTTAATTTTATTTTTTGTATGCTCGATCTAACCTGACTTGTTTATATTGTACAACGGATATTAACCTCATTTGAGTTAACGAACATCACATTTTTAACGTTAACATCATCGGAACTAAGAATCGGCTCAATTTGTTGTTGATTATTTGCACGAATATAAATCACACCATCGCAGTTCAACAAATCCGTCCCTATTAGCACTAGTACATCAATTCATTTTTAAGGCACAACAAACATACTTTGAATGAAATATCATAAAATCTATAACCAAAATAACCAGACTACTACACTGAATATTTTGATTCATCACATAAAACTTGATGCGGGTGTACAAGCACAAATTTAAAATGTTTTTGCATAAATTCAGAAATGAGTGACACGCGCGAACCTGTACAGCCATGGTTACATCAATATCTGTCGAGAGACCCTCAAACTCATAACATTAATTAACATTTTACTTTTTATTATAATACCCTTCAGATCGTCGTTTTGCAAAACAGACAGTCACGTCATGACTCGCTTTCTTACAAAACGAACATATTTCTGTCGGTTTGGATACAGTGGTAGTTTTCAAATTTTTGGGACACTGGCGTTGCACATGACCAGTTGAAAGACATGAAAAACACTTAGCATCGCTGGTTTTATCATTATAAGGGCGTTTTTGCGGGTTTTGGTCTGAGAACTTATCTTGTGGTTTCACAGAATCCTCACTAGATTTAGAGTTTGGTTTTGTATAAATTGAAAAAAACTCGACAAGATCTTTAGGCAATAGATGAGCATTCGTTGCAGCGGCACGCACCTGTGCGTCAGTTATTCCACGTATTATAATTGCAACGGTCAACTCAGCGCTTAATCCTTTAACAATATTAAGGCGCAATAGTGAACGTCTTGCATATTATGGGTACGTAGAATAATTGTCGGAATTGATACTCATAACTTCGTACAAAATATTTGCAATATCGATTCTCCGTGATCATAACGGTTTAAATTCACGTTTAAAATTGGTCCACGAACGGTCGTTGGTAACCAATGATATTCAAATAAACAGATACGTTATATACTCACAAAACAATTGAAAAAAGTGTTCCGCGCAGCAGCGGCAGCACACATACACACTTATCATTCATATAACATTTAAAAATATTTATATTAAGCAATAAATAAATAAATAACAAATACACACGAGGGCATTTACTTTATTTTGTTTTGATTTCAACAAAGCCTATCGCTCTTCGCCATGCGTGACATAAACTAAAGATTAAAGGTCACAATTGTGACCTATTCGAGTCTTCAAAATGCGCGCTCTCATAACATATCTGTTTATTTGAATATCATTGTTGGTAACCCACACATCGAGCCAACTACGAACGTCGCCCTTTAAACAATGTGCAATTCGTGATAAACATTCATTATCGTAACAATGTGCAATTCGTGATAAACATTCATTATCGTCCCAATTATTGATATCACGTGCACGTTCAACTTCTTCACACTATGAATCGATATCGTGTAAACTAGGGTCGAAATTTGAAATATAAAAATGGTTGGATCTGACCTTGGACAAAGCACTTAAAGCTCCAATGAGGCGATCGGTAACGTCCAATGACGTTGAAGTACTTGCGAGCGACTCTCCAACGGTGCTGGTGTGTGATGCAGTTACCGCTGGTGCTGATGACTGCGATGTCGACATGGCGACAATACCTGGCACCACGACAGCATCCGTGCCCGGCACCGCCGCCGCCGTCACTGCTGGTTCGACGCTTGCTGCGGGAATATGACTATTCTCCAGTGCATTGAGACGCGCTAGAATATCTCCAAGTGTCTCCTGCAACCCACCTACCTCATTGTCTTGTTCGCGCCTATGTCTACCTCTACCACGAGTAGCAGACCGTTCTGCCACAATTAAAATTTTACTATCAAACAAAAATCAAATTTTACTACCGTACAAAAATTAGCTTGTTCGCTGATGACCAGAGAGCGGTGATAGACTGTGGAACCTATCCCACTTCTGATATAAGCGGTAACTTGTTTTTAATATAAAAAAACACAGATAAACACAGAAAATACTAACTTTAATCAATTATTCAAAATTACAAAAGTACAGCAAACATTAAGATAGGTAAAAATATAACCAGACACGAATAAACAAGTAGGTAGTAAGAGATTATGAACCAGTTTACCAACGATGCGAACGCCACGAAGTCTCGATGCAAAAAAAGGCGATACAAATAGTGCGCACTGCTTATATACCCTCGCTGTCATGTCAGTTGACGTCCAAAAGTGACGTCTTCATTCGAAATCTTCTAACAATCTATAAATTTTAATTAATATTAATATTAATAATAATATTATAAAGAGGTAAAGTTTGTGAGTTTGTGACGTTGTAAGGGGTAATCTCTGGATCTACTGAACCGATTTTGAAAATTCTTTCACCAGTAGAAAGCTACATTATTCCTAAGTGTCATAGGCTATATATAAATTTTCAAAAAATTAGAGATCCTTATGAAAATTGCAATAATGTAACCCAAGGTAGGAAAATGTTGCCTATAAAATTCATTCTTTGGCGTGCGCTAAGAAAAACATTGTAGGCAGTGTAGGCAGGGTAGGCAGGGTAGGCAAAGTAGGCAGGGTAGGCAGGGTAGGTAGGGTAGGCAGGCTAGGCTGGCTAGGCTGGCTAGGCAGGGTAAGCAGGGTAAGCAGGGTAGGCATGGTAGGCAGGGTTGGCCGGGTAGGCAGGATAGGCATGGTAGGCGGAGTTGGCCGGGTAGGCAGGATAGGCATGGTTGGCAGGGTAGACAGAGTAGGCAGGGTTGGCAGGATAGGCAGAGTAGGCAGGATAGGCAGGGTAGGCAGGATATGCAGGGAAGCCAGGATTGGCGCGGCAGGCAGGGTAGGCAGGGTAGGCAGGGAAGGCAGGGAAGGCAGGGTAGGCAGGATAGGCATGGTAGGCAGGGTAGGCAGGGTAGGCAGGGTAGGCAGGGTGGGCTGGGTTGGCAGGGTAGGCAGGGTAGGCAGGATAGGCAGAGAAGGCAGAGTAGGCAGGTTAGACAGGGTTGGCAGGGTAGGCAGGGAAGGCAGGGTAGGCAAGGTAGGCATAGTAGGCAGGGTAGGCAGGATAGGCAGGGTAGGCATGGTAGGCGGGGTTAGCCGGATAGGCATGGTTGGCAGGGTAGGCAGAGTAGGCAGGATAGGCAGGGTCGGCAGGATAGGCAGGGAAGGCAGGGTAGGCGCAGCAGGCAGGGTAGGCAGGTTAGACAGGGTTGGCAGGGTAGGCAGGGAAGGCAGGGTAGGCAAGATAGGCATAGTAGGCAGGGAAGGCAGGGTAGGCAGGGTGGGCAGGATAGGCAGGGAAGGCAGGGCTGGCAGGGCAGGCAGGGTAGGCATGGGAGGCAGGGTTAGCAGGATAGGCAGGGTTGGCAGGATACGCAGGGTTGGCAGGATAGGCAGGGAAGGCAGGGTAGGCAGGGTAGCCATGGCAGTCAGGGTTAGCAGGGTAGGCAGGGTTGACAGGGAAGGCAGGATAGGCAGGGAAGGCAGGGTAGGCAGGATAAGCAGGGAAGGCAGGGTAGGTAGGTAGATAGCCAGTTGACGGGAGCGAAGCCCCGGGGGTCAGCTAGTATATAATAAATCATTTGCATGAAAATTCAAAATAAAATACGTAAAAATAACTCAAATTTGTTTCCGTTATTCCTATTATGTTTTATGCTTTAATACTTAATAGTCATTAGGGCTAGTAACATTATGCGAATTCAAATTATGCCAAATTAGCCTTCAAGATAATTATGCCAACATAAACAGTATGGCAAAAAAAATATGGCAAAGAATTATAATGGCAAAATAAATTATGCCAAAACGGTTATGCCAAAGTATATTAGGAAAAATATTTTTTTGCGAAAAAAAGGGATCCCAATAGAGATACCTTTGTGAAAGAGCGGGAATTCCCTTTGTAATTCAACACAAGGATTGTTATAGACTTACGAGACCTTTTTCTGGATTTATATTTGTCCTATAGCTCAGAGAAAAGCGAAAACGTTCCAGCAGGGCACGCAGTTTTACGAATTGCAAGCATGACGGAAGAAATTTCAATTACAATGTCATAATACAATATGATGAAACGAGAATTAGGAAATCAATCTATTTTAATCAATCAAAATACAGAGAAAATTATGATGACTATTGAAGACAAGATTAAACCATTATTGGAAGAAAATAAAATGCATAAATCAGAAATAATTATTTTGAACAAAAAAATTGCCATATTAGAAAACTTTACCAAAAAAAACAATGTCATCTTACATGGAATAGAAGAAACTGATAGAAATTACGAGAATTTATACGAAAATATCACTCATATAATAACTCAAAAGTTATATAGAATAAATAACATTATATAGAAGACTCAGATATAAATAAATTACATAGAATTGGAAGATACGAGGAAGGGAAAAGTAGACCAGTGTTGATTTCTTTTACCACCTACAACAAGAAAATCAAATTATTAAAAAACAAAATGAAAATACCCGAGAGCACATACATCACAGAAGATTTCTCTAAAGAACAGTTAAAAAAGCGAAAAGAATTACAAGAGGAGCTTAAGCACGAAAGAGCGAATGGAAAACAAGCCTATATTAGAAACAACAAAGTCATTGTGAAACCTAAAGAAAATGAAAAAAGAAACAGAGAAATCTCGACATCTCCCTCAACAAAACATACAGATGGGAAAGCTATTATAGCTCCAGCAAAACTACATAGAATGGATCCATTTGCGTATATGAGATCCAGGTCAAATTCGTCGATGGGAAATACTACACCAAAAGCATAGGATTTGTTAGACATCGGTAACAAAGGACAAATATCAGCAACGCCAGTGAAAGAAACTTACACCAAAAACATTACCTTCCCCAACCCGGTTGGTCACCGTGGGGTCGTAGACCGACACCCCCCAACTATGCAAAAGAAGATGAAAAATGAAAACACATTCGAAATAAATAACAAAAAACTAAACGCAACTGAGAAAAAAGAAGAAAGTATGAAGAAGGCCTTGTGTATATCTACTTTGAACACTAGAACTCTAAGGACAGAAGAATCTCTTCAGGAACTAGAACATGCACTTAATTCAATCAATTGGGATATCATTGGCCTGAGTGAAGTTAGAAGAATGGGAGAAAAAATTGAGGAACGTGAAAATTATATATTTTACCACATCGGTGTGACACCAGGCTTACATGGAGTTGGTTTCATAATTAAAAAGTGCTACAAAACACATATTGAAGAGTTTATTGGAGTATCTGAACGAATTGCCCTACTAAACATGAAGTTACCTGATTATGAAACAATGTCTATAATTCAAATTTATGCACCTATAGAAATTGCACCACAGCATATAAAAGACTCATTCTACACACAATTAGAGGAAACTATCGAAAAATCACATAAATCAATAATTCTTATGGGTGATTTCAACAGTCAAGTGGGTGAAAGATTACCAAATGAAGACATAATACTGGGACAATTCTGTAAAGGGAAAAGAAATGACAACGGGCACAGGTTGGTCAATTTAGCACTTGCACATAACCTAAAAATTATTTATAGCATCTACAGGAAAAACATAAATAAGAAATGGACCTGGATATCCCCGGATGGAAAAGTGAAAAATGAGATTGATTTTATTCTCTCTAACAAATCTCAATTCTTCAAAAATATTGATATTTTGAACCAATTCAACTTTAACCCAAATCACCGAATGGTAAGAGCAGAAATCTATGCCCATAAACCAAATAACAGGAGAAAATAAACAAACCATTCTCAACCAAGCCGTATGATGCATACAACCCATTCCAGCAAATGTATTAGAAGCACTAAACCATAATCTAACAGAAATTATAAAAACCAAAAGTAGAACTCTAGAAAAGTATAACCATATAGAACATGCCCTTCAAAGTATATCTAGGGAACTGTGTTCCATAAAGCAACAAAAAGACAAGATTGGAGAAGAGGCCAGATTATTGATAGAATTATGGAAAACCCTCTTGAAAGATAGAAAACACAATAAAAGGCAACTAGCGGTAATAAGTAAGGAAATTAATGAAAAATCAGAACACACAGAAAAGAAGAGAGGAAGAAGAGGCTGGAATTCCATATAGAAAAACAGGAGGTATCAAAAAAGCTCTGAAAGAGCTAAGAGAAAGCTGGATACCTAATATCAAAAAATCTACGGGGAAAAAGGAAACAAGAAGACCTCAAATTACAGAAATAGCCACAAAGTACTACAGTAACCTATATGATGACACCTATTATAGAGATACACAACCCTTTTTTTAAGGAAAATGAAGACCCTACTCCTCCAATATTAGCGTCTGAAGTAAGACATGCAATTCTTTCCCAAAAGAACTACAAAGCTCCCGGAGATGACAAAATAACAAATGAAATTCTCAAGGGATGTCTAGAAACCATACTTAGAGCAACTACAATTCTATTCAATGAAATACTCTGCGAAGAAATTATACCAAAACAATGGACAACATCCACTATTATATTACTACATAAGAAAGGCGACATAGCTGAAATCAACAATTACAGACCAATTAGTTTGGCATCAAACTTGTACAAGGTATTCGCCAAAATTATATTGAATCGAATTAGCAAAGAATTGGATGAAAATCAGCCGAAAGAATAAGCTGGATTCCGTAAGGATTTCTCAACAATGGACCATATCCATACCATAACACAAGTCATAGAAAAAAGCAATGAATATGGCAGGAAGTATTACCTGGCCTTTGTTGATTATAACAAAGCATTCGACTCTCTTAGACATATACACATATGGGAAGGTCTAGAAGCTCATAAAAGCGCATACATAATAAATACATCCGAATAATTCAAAATATATATGAAGATTCAACAGCAAAGATACAAACCGAGAGAATAGGAGAAATATTTCGAATTAAGAAAGGAGTGCGGCAAGGAGATCCTCCATCTCCTAAGCTATTCTCGGCGGTTTTGGAACATATATTCAGGAAAATGGATTGGAGTTTCTTTGGGATCTGTATAAATGGAGAAAAATTATATCATCTGAGATTCGCAGACGACTTAACTTTGATAAGTGAAACACCAAGTGAACTACAAGAAATGTTACTCCAACTAGAAAGAGAAAGCAAAATCGTGGGCTTGACTATGAACACAGATAAAACAAAACTGATGTCCAATCACACAAATGCACCTATCTCACTAAACAATAGTAGTATAGAATATGTTGATCAGTACACATACTTGGGTCAAATTATATCACCAGAGGATCAAATGCAAAAAGAAATAAATATAAGAATAAGCCATTCATGGAAAAGATATTGGTCCCTTAAAGAGATCATGAAAAACCCACACATGAAAATGAAAGAGAAGACAAAAATATTTAACTCATGCATTTTACCATGTATGACATACGGATCACAAACCTGGAATCTCACTGATAAGTGCAGAAGAGCTCTCAAGATCTGTCAGAATAAAATGGAGAGGAGTATTTAGAATAGCAGATTACAAGACAATGTTAATCTTACTGTTATAAGACAAAAAACTAAAGTTACTGATGTCACATACACAATAAACTAACTTAAATGGACAGGCTATATGATCAGAAATAAGTCAGAAAAATGGTCCATGAGTATCACCATGTGGTGCCCTCGCGAAGGGAAAAGGAAAAAGGGGCGACAGAAGAAAAGATGAGAAGAAGACATTAGAAAAATAGCAGGACCATTATGGAGAAGGATAGCCACACTTTGCCAAAGGGCAATCTGATAAAAACGTTGATGATGATACAAATGTTACTGATGTCGCAATGAGAAATAAATAGAAGTACAATGACTAAGAATATAATTAAAAATTTTAAATCGTAACAATTTATCTATGTAGAGTTAATTATTAATGCATGAATTTTATTACCTAACTAACATTTTTATATAATTGCAATTTATTTAATTTTTCTATTTTAACTGTGACAATTGATTTGTACACTATATAATTAATTCAGAAATTTGATAACATAATTGACATTCAATAAATACAATTACTATTTGTTTAAACTACATAAAATAACTAACTAATTCATGCATTTTATTACTATATCTGACATTAAATAAACGCATGCATTATGAAAAATCTGTAATACCTACTTAATATAAAATATTATAATAATATAACTATGATTTTATAATGTAATTTATGTATCAGAAATAAAGGCTATTTGAATTTGAATTTGAATATAGCTCAGATAAAAAAAATAAAGAACCTGTAGGAACTATGGATGTTTTTTCATGATGTCCCTTTATAGGTTGTATGCATGCTTATAACGTAAGTTATGGCATAACAGCTTTCATGTAACTCATTGAAAACTTGACGAAGTGTGTTTTGATAGTATAGCCAACATTCGTTCTCCTACATACTTTCAAAGTACTTATTTTTTTTTTTATACTTTCTTAATAAGAATAAAATTCTTAATAATGAATTACGATCTAGCCTAAAATACTAAGCAATTTAAATCTAACTTAATATGTTACGTTATAGATTATGTTAAAACTAAGAATAGTGTCCATTTGCACTTCTACACAAGTACCACTTCCTTAGAGTCTGATATAATTTATGAAAACACTATGTTCATGTGTTATATGTATAGCACAACATTGTCACTATTATTCATTCACTTTGTACACTACACTAATTCAAAAGGTTTAGTTCTTTTTAGCCTACGCATTAAGTCTGTGTTGTCTAGCAGCTGGATAGCCTCAACATTCACGTGTCGATGAAGTCTGCGTTCGTGAGATTCAGCAAATTTTTGGATAATGATGGTGACGAATTCATTTTTAAGTTCACGGTGAAGATCGTCATTTCTTATGTACAGGGGTGCATATACAGCATCCCTGAGGACTTTATTTTGATATTTTTGAATTATTTTGACGTTGCTTTGTTTTGAACAGTCTCAAAGTTGGATACCATACATCAAAATTGGCATCAATATAAGCTTATATAGGGTTATTTTATTATGTATTAATAGACAGGATTTGCTTCCGACCAACCAATACATACTTTTGCAACGTATGTCGAGTTCCTGTCTTTTCTTTTTGACGTGAGCTTTCCAACGCAACTTGTACAATTTTGCTCTTTAATCGTTAGTTAGGTTATTTAGTGAAGTTTCATCTCGTGGGCACATTGTTTGCTGCCACAAAATCCTTTGTTTCCTTTTCTCAGATAGTAAATCTACAATATCCTTAGGATAGATATATCCCTTACATTTAAGTTTTAATTGCGGTGTGTTGTTCCACGCACATTGTTTGATATTAACAATATATTTGTTTACTTCTGAGTCAAGCTGATCTTGCTTTTTTATTGGAGTTTTAAGGTCGATAACAGTATCTAGATCAAGGGCAAAACTTTCCCAATCTGTGAACTTATTAACCAGTGTTAAGTGGCTTTCTTTGAGTAGGATTTTTTGGCTCAGCATTAGTATAATCGAAGATTGGTCAGAGTTCATATGCAAACCTTCATCCAAACTGACGTAATTGGTGGATATATTTTTGCATATGAAAAAATCTATAATATCCGGTATTTTCTGGTAGGCAGTGGGCCAGGACGTTGGTTTACCTGTGCTCATAACTTCGGAGTGTGTATCTTTAACTGCACTTAAAAGCTGCCTTCCCTTAGTTGTAGCAAGTCTTGATCCCCAATGCGTATGCTTAGCATTAAAATCGCCGCCTAGGATAAATCTCTGACCTAATAGTTCAAAGAGATGTAAATATCGCTCATTTCTTATCATATGCCGTGGAGGACAGTATACGGCTGCAATGGACACGTGACAATATTTGGTTTTAATAGATACTGCCACAGCCTGAATGTTTTGTTCTTCATATTTAGACTGCACATAGTGACTAATATGGTCTTTGATTATAACTGCGCTTCCTCCTCTGGCCAGGTTGTCAGGGTGGAGTGAATTATATACCATGAATCCTCTAAATTTGACAAAATATTGCTTAGTGCGTTTTGGAGACCAAACACACGTCTATACTTTCTGTCTCTAGGACCACCGACAGTACTTTTTTGGGAACACATCCTATTTCTGGAACTTCTGTGTAAAAATTGACTGGATTTTGTTTTCCATGACTGCTACCGTGACTGCTACCGAGTAAGTTATGGACGCTGTAGTGGGACGGTCTAATTGAAATCACGTTTCATAGTCACGCACAGGCTGTGGAACTGTGTAAATTGCAGTTCGTATAGGCAGGATTGAATCAACCTGTCAGGATTTTACTACTTTCACTCCTACCTTGCACTCACACTTTTAATTTTGCTTAACTCTTCAAAGAAGTCTTTTGTTTGTATTTACAAGCTCCTAAATAATTTGTTGCTTCCTACCTTTTGTCATAACTTGTACAATTTCTCAAGAAAATATCTTACTTTTTCCAAAGACACAAAGTCATAATTTAACCAACTTTAATTATTACATTACGGTGAGACGCCGTTGTTTATAACACCGTAATTAATACTCAACTTGTACAGCCAAGCATTATTTGAAAACATTGAATAATTAATTTAAGGGCGGCCCGCCAGTGGTCAACTTTTAATGCAAGAACAAGTATAAAAACAAAGTTAGTTTACATCCTTTTTCTTGATGGGATTGCAGTAAAACCTTTGCCGTCGTTGCTAATACCTTTTTAGTTGGGAACGACCGTCTTATTGAAAAGGGTAATAGATATAGCGATAAATAGCCAGGTAAACATTTGTGTTTATTCTGTGATAATTGCCTGAAGTTTATTTAATTCTAACTACCTATAAATGGTAAATAGAGGGGTGACCATAAGCAAGGAGCAAGAGCAAGGGGCATAGAGTAAGATTATTTTGAGATTGGGTCCTTAGAATGGAAAGGTCGACCTAGAAAGACCTAGGAAGAGGTGGCGGGACGTAACTGAATTCAGGTTCGCCTTCTGAATTCAGGTTCGCGGAAGCTCAGGAAAAAATACCTGGAAAGTTTTGGAGGAGGCCTTCAGTGGGACAGTGAAGCATAAATTAGAAAAATAATCTTTACCACACCGTCATACTATCCACCAGACACGCTACCCTTTCAAAGAAGAATTTAACAATAAAAAAAATATTATCAAAATCGGTTCACCTGGTATACCAAAACCCGCCGCTAAGCAAGAAAAAACATGCTGTACAGTCGGAGGATATATATTCGCGAACAGGCTGACCACCTGATTTATCTGACTATGTCCAGCAGTGGACGTCTTTCGGCTTATATGATGATGATGACAAACTTACATACATATATGCATACAAGATACGCGCGAAAAACATAACCCTTACCTTGACTATACTTTTCTTTTTTTTACCCGACTGGTAAAAAAAAAATACAACCGACTTCCAAATAAAAAAACAAAAAAGTGAAAAATAACTTCAATTTCGGAAGTCGGTGTTCTTGTTTTATTTTCTTCGTTTTTTGACACCGACTGCCGAAATTGAAGTTATTTTTCACTTTTTTGTTTTTTTTATTTGGAAGTAGGTTGTATTTTTTGTAAAAAGTTTTTTTTTATTTTCACTTTTTAGTTGTGCTACACAATTTACCGGGTACCAATAATGCCCATAGTGAAACCAGAATAGATTTACCCAATAACATGAAACTTTAACAAATTCGGTTGAATAAGGGTATACCAAGGTGAACTGTTTACACCTGCGTACCCCTTTAGAGCGTACTAATGTAATGTTATGTTATGAAATGGTGTAAAAAATAAACATAAATGCGATTGCAGCTATCCCGAGTGATTTTCCGTCATTTATTGAAGAGTTCTGATGTGTATCTCCGAAGTTCTTTATCAGATCTTGATGAAAATTAAATGGGACCACATGACATATGACAAACGCCAGCTTTCAAATAAAAAAAGAATCATCAAAATCGGTTCACCCACTAACAAGTTCTGAGGTAACACACATAAAATAAAAATAAAAAAATACTGTCGAATTGAGAACCTCCTCCTTTTTATGAAGTCGGTTAAAAAAAGAAAAGTATAGTCTGATTGAAAACCTCCTTCTTTTTGAAGTCGGTTATAAAAAACACGAACGTATGTACACATCCACACCTAAACACATAATATACATGTACAATTAAGCGAATGTTTAAGTTTTTCATCAAATTAGGTGCTTACGATTACACGTCCGCAGTCCGCTCGAGTTGACCTTTGTTGCACGTCGTAACCAATGAGCTGGGATAACTCGCTGGCATTGAACGAGACTGTGTTATAAACAATACCATATTAATAGGTAGGCAGATCGGTCAATAATGCAGGGTCTATTGAAGGTCGGTATGTTTAGCACATCCCACCCCAGTGCGTGGTGGCAATGCTGGAATGTCTAACCATAACTTCAGGCTATAAGATTTGTTCTTCAACTTGAAATGTGCTTATTGTGCCTCGCTTTTACCAGCCGCTTCACCGAGGCTTTCGGGTAGACCTTGAAATAGTTTCATTCACAAGAGTAATAATAATATATTCTACCGTCCATTCGGAAAAGAAAATGTAAGAGCAAGCCAAGCGAGTTTTAAAGAAATTTGTAGAAGATATTTGGTAAACTTACGCTTTGCTCGATGCTCGGAGCGAGAAAAGCGAGCTCGAAAGGTTTTTGCATCACGTGTTTTAACACGTAACATTTTCTTGTAATCATTTTACAGAAGAAAGAGTCGCTTTGTCAACCGCGGCATTTTAATATAAAGAGAATGCAGGATTCAAGAGCGGGCGAAGCGAGCGAGAAAAGTTAAACACCTAGGTTTTTATTTAGCATACGTAGACGGCCCCTAATTAGATACTGGCTTTTATTTACTACACATAATTATTTGGCTTTGTATGGTAATTGATTAAAAAGCACTTTCATCTAAAGGACCGGGGCGGAATTTTCCAGCGGTTTTAGTTTATAGAAACAATATAACCTTCAATACAGGCAAAGATATATCCAAAGTAACCGAACCATTTCACAGGTCCAATAACTATCGAATAGCGCCTCTATAAAATCCTACACATGTTGCCTTCAATGTCTGATTAACAATATTACTAGAGGCAGCTTCTGCGACAAATAGCCGGCTGTCCTACCCTCATCCTCTCCAGGCCATTCGGCTATTTCCTTGGCTACTTTATTACCTGCTCTAATGGATGTTAAAGAGAATTATTATTTATTCAGCTGCTGTTGTCTAATGTAAACTTGTACACTTAGTGTGTGAAAGAGGTGAACTATTTATTTTTATTTTATGTGTCTAAATGCTGTATTATGGAGATTCGTTAAACTCCTCTTAACTTTTAAAGAGTAGTCACTGGAATACTTTATATTATTTGATGCGTTTAGTTCACGATGCTCAAAATAAACTCATTAAATTACTCCCCACCATTTTAATTTGATTCAGAATAAAATGACAAAATCTAACACTAAAATGGTTAATTAATAATTTATGTTTAACACCGATCATCACACGTTCCATAAGTGTTTGTCACAAATTGAAAGCCGCATGCAAATCACGCTGAATAAACTGAAATACGGCATGTGAAAACTGAGAAAGAAATTCTTTCGTGTTCGTGTTTATAATGAAAGTTATGCGTTAGGGTGCCTTTTCAACAGAGATGTGCGAGGTAGCTACTGGCTTAAGCTAGGCGGTGCATTTTCCTCGTTTGGTTTAGCGCGGCTCTGGTGGTAAAGGGCTTCATCAAAAGAAGCGAGACGCGAGCGAGGAGTGGGTATTTCGGACCACCACGACGCCACTCGCCCGCGTACGGCTGAAAAGTTGCCGCTACGCATCCTCGAACCTTGATAGCGCCTCGTAATGCTTTAGAGTAAACAAACAAGGATTTTCTTACTTTCTTTTCTAGCAACCTCGCACATTTCTGACAAAAAAGTACCTTTATCACCATCTCGTACTCGCATTCGTGTCGTTTAAGGCTGCAGTATCACGAGCTCAGTATTTTGCTATCGTAAGTGCGCGTCTCAGATATTTGCACAGTAAGCACACGCTGGCGCCGCAGGCCTGCTCTATCTATTCTCTTTATTGAGTTAACTCTATGATATATTCAAGGAAACGAATATTTTGATAATGATTTTCTTTTTGTAGGAAATGTGCGTTGTAGACACAGAAAATAAGGAAAAGATTCACGCTACCATTCCTTTTAGGGTTATAAGTTACGAAGTAAAAGGGTTGGTACAGGTAAGGGTGGAAAGGGTTGGAAAGGCACAGGTAGACTGTAGTCGTGCCTGATCCTGTGTCGCTGAAAACTTCATGAAGTTAAATACGTGCCTGTACAAGTTAGTTGCAAATCTGAGAATAGGCCTCAGGCATGTATGAGGTCAAATTCGGGAATTTGAATTTGCTCCAGACTGACTTTTATTTAGCGAAAACTACGGAACATGTTTCTGCTTGCTATTGAAAGAAATTTACTAAACTATAAGTTATCTTTTTAGTCTCAGTAAAAGGAGACGTCTTTATGTTTTATTGTCTAGCACAGTTCAGTTAGCTCCTTTCGATCAGTCGTTAAGTTATTTGACATTTCACTTATCACTAGCGCAATGCATACAAACAGCGCTTTAACATAACCTTTGCAGCAGCTGCATAATTCTTATGCATTCACACGTCGGTCTGCAAGTGGTAATGTCGTCCCATATGTCGGATAATCTAAATCTCGACGCTGTACACTCGCTGTAGGTAATCTAATTGCAAATATTCACGGTAGCCGCCGAGTGTCGGCTTGCGCGGGGTGAATCGCAAATTAGCGCTGTACCTACGGCATCGGACACTTTCGCGTTGTTGGAGAATAAACCTTTTTTTGAGGAAGAAGAAATATCTTCATTGGTCACAAAAGTACTCGAATAGTCGTTATCTGGTTCCAATACCAAGCTTGGCAAATGATGTGGTAATACCATTTGAAAAGGCCTCGAAATTGATTTAGGGAGGCAATATTTAGTTGCTAGTTTTAGGGGCATCACATATCTATTAACTTTGGTATACTAAAAACACGAAGTACTTTATGTACCAGGCTGTACTCAGTTAAATAGTGTTTTTACAGAATAGTTTAGGTTCAGTAAACGTGCGATCCATTTCCAATAGAGGATGAAAACTTAACCCATTTGACAAATGGGATTCTTTTGTTCATTCTTTTCCACTTTGTTTATATCGTTATGGATAAGTTAGTCGATTTGTCACCATTATTTAAATCTAAACTTTATACCGTTTGGTCTCTGTTCGTGATGTTTATTCGCGACACAGTCGCATCCATTATTCCATTCTAGTCGTTTTATTCAGAGTCTGAATATTAACATGGGCGCCAGTTTAATTCGGCACGTCTGTCCAACTTTCGATGCTAAAAATAAGATAGCACTCCAAAGCCTAATTCTCAACAAATGAAATAGTTAAATGTTCACGACTGTTGTTTCCTTATCCCGTGAGAATATAAATTGGATATATTTTCCATATTTTTGACAATGTCTGGTCTATATTTATTGTCTGATTCGATAATAAAATTTGAGTCGTATTCACATGTAAGGGAAATGTTAAACAAGTAAATATTCGTTAACGTTATATGCGAGGAAAATGCACTCGTTGATACGCGGTTATCGATACTTTATGTTCGCGAAAACAAAGTTAAATTCGACAATGCGGGTTAAAAGCGAAA
This sequence comes from Orthosia cruda, assembly GCA_964057195.1. NCBI lineage: Eukaryota > Metazoa > Arthropoda > Insecta > Lepidoptera > Noctuidae > Orthosia > Orthosia cruda. Next base: position 18,818,698 of record OZ059837.1, read on the forward strand.
AGCTGCTCCTATAATATTACTCGTAAAAATTGTATGCAAATATAAATGTGTAACATTATTTTCATTCTTCATACCTTTACACTTCGACTTCGAGCTAAAAAAGCTAGCTACCTATTAAAGCTGGGGTACCTCAAGGAAGTGTTCTAGGCAATTCTGCACTTGTTATTTATACACATGTGACATCCCAGAACTGGAAAACAATACCATTGCGAAATTTTCCAGATGATACTGCAGTTATGGCTACCGGATCAAGCCACAGAGAAGTAGTAGAAAAAGTTCAACTTGCTGTAAACAAAGTTTATGACTGGACACAAAAATGGAAGATCAAACTGAATGAGTCAAAATCAATTCACATTGACTTCACAAATAAACACTTTGACTATCACCCAATCTACATAAATGGCATGCAAGTGCCTTATGCTAATACAGCCAAATACCTTGGCATAACTCTCGACGCCAAGTTGCGTTGGAAAGCTCATGGCAAAAAAAAAAGACAGGAACTCGACATACGTTATAAAAGTATGTATTGGTTACTCGGAAGGAAATCCTGTCTATCAATAGGTACATAATAAACTAACCATACACAAGCATATACTGATGCCAATTTGGACGTATGGTATCCAAATTTGGGGCTGTACTAAACAAACCAATGTTAAATTAATCAAACAATTCCAAAATAAAGTGCTCAGGGTTGCTCTAAATGCACCCTGGTTCATAAGAAATGACGATCTTCACCGTGACCTTAAAACGGAATTCATCACAACCATCATCCAAAAATTTGCTGAAGCCCACGAACACAGACTTCATCGACACGTAAATGTTGAGGCTATCCAGCTGCTAGACAATACAGTCTTAGTGCGTAGGCTAAGAAGAACTAAACCTTTTGAATTAGTGTAGTGTAAGTGAATGAATAATAGCGACAATGCTGTGCTATACATATAACACATGAACATAGTGTTTTTACAAATATATCAGACTCTACGAAAGTGCTACGAACATGTGTAAAAGTGCAAATGGACACTATTCTTAGTTTTGACATAATCAGAAACGTAACATATAAAGTTAGAGTTAAATTGCTTATTAGTCTTTTAGGCTAGATCGTAATTAATCATTAAGAATTTTTTTCTTACTAATAAAGTACAAACTAAAAAACTTAATATCTTAACTGCATTTAAATTCCATAAAATTAAGTTATTATTTGAGATAAGCGCACCAGCAGCCATTACGAATACTATTAATTTTGATAGCTTCAAGAGATTTATGACGTTATTTAACATGCATTTAATTCACAAAATGTGTGAAAGAACAACTAATATTGCGATATATTTCAAATACTGGGATTAATTTGAGTGCATAAAAATATTCATACTCTTTAGAACCTATGTAAAGGCTTTAGGCGTGAACAGAAATGTCTGTTTCTGTCCTACAGTTAATATAGCCCTAGCATTCCAGCCTACAAAGAGAAGCTTACGACAAGCTTCTCTGAATTTCGTTATGATAATCCCTCAAACATACGCCATTGGTGGGGCCAATGTGTCTGTTTGTCCAACAGACATAATACGCCTATGAATATGCAGGCACAACTAACTTGGCCACCTATGGCCGTATATTTTAATCAACACATGTGCTCCAGAAAGCGTGACAATTTAAAATGTCCACGTGAAAAAAATGGATGCAGTTTTTGTAGCTGGTAAACGAATTTTGGAACGCGAACAAGATGATAAATTCTAGACAATCTGCAATCCGAAAATAAATAGTTTATCTGTGGCAAAATGTTTGCAAGTTAATAAACTTTTGGTAGATTGGAGATTTATGTACACGAGTATTTAGAAAACAAAAATATGATTTTTTGAAAAACAGATTTTGTTACAATATTTTTTAATAATCTGTTTACCAATATTATAAAGAGGAAAGATTTTTTTGTTCGTTTGTGTGTTTGCTTGTTTTTTGTACCGAATAGGCTCCGAAATTACTGGACCGATTTTAATAGTAGTTTATGAAACTGTTGCATAATGAGGGGTATTAAAACATGAGTGTGTGTACCGAGCCGTAGGTTTTTAATAGTTTTTTCATTATTCGCGCGATTTTTTTCCGCCCATTCTGCGACCTATGGAATTGTATGAAGTTGTTCGCATTGCGGTAAAGAAATCGTACGGAAATAATACCGCAAGAAATCCGTGTTTTGCCACAGAATCCACCGCACCACGGCGCGAATTTTATTCCGAATATTTTGAGCTCTATGAACAGGTAGAAGGAAACAATATTCGCGCGAATAAAAATCGCAGTGCGTACTTAGTATAAAGCGGGCATTGTCATAGAAAATTTAAAATTTGAATCAAATCTTTTTATAATAGGTACTATAAAATGGCATTACAAAAAAATATTGATGGAAACTCCTTAGTGATTAACTTCTTGGATTTGTCCTGTATCGTAATAGAAAAAAAAATGTTTTATAGCATTATTTTGTTCGAGAAATAGTGTTATAATAAGATTATATTTTTAAATTTCGGTATTGTGTTTATAAAGTATGCCAATATAAACTCGTTTTGAATTTTATAATTCAAATATTACGATATGAAAGTAGATAAAATTATTTCATCTATGGAAAGCTACATTATTAAATACTAAACCCTTATGTAAACTGAAGCATCAATAAACTTTATTTTTATTTTTTTATTCCCAAGTAACATAGGCATTATTAAAAAAAAATTGAGATCCTTATGAACATTGCAAAAATGTAACACAAAGTAGCAAAATTCATTATTTGACGTGCACTGAGAAAACTATTGATGATACATAAAAATTATGTACTACATGATTAAAATACTCAATATTAACTACAAAAAAGGTCTACTGTCTATAGTTAGGTTAACAGGCTGATACAGATTTAAGACACCACCAGGTATGAATAATCTTACTTAATAATAATATTTTAAATACGAAAATTTGGATGGATGGATGGATGTTTGTATGTTACTCAATCACGTCAGAACGGCTGAACAGATCTGTATGAAATTTGGTACTACTTTTCATCCCGGTATAATGTTTTTTTTAATTCACTCACAAAGGTAAAACTTAAATTTAAGCTGTACATGTTACAGCTGTTTCATCATCAGCCTATTAATGTTCCCACTGCTGGGACACAGGCCTCCTCTCTGTGAGAGGGAATGGGCTGTAATCCACCACGCGGGCCCAGTGCGGGTTGGTGGATGTCACATGTCTTCGAATTTTTGGTTCTAGGACATGCCGGTTTCCTCACGATGTTTTCCTTCACCGTTTTGAGAGCAGTGGTGAAGAAATAACTTACACAAAGTAAAGCGCCTGCCTGGGCTCGAACCCACGACCTACAACTTGTAAGTCGCGGCCGATACCACTGGGCCACCGCTGCTCTCACTGGGCCACCGCTGCTCTCACTGGGCCACCGCTGCTCTCACTGGGCCACCGCTGCTCTCACTGGGCCACCGCTGCTCTCACTGGGCCACCGCTGCTCTCACTGGGCCACCGCTGCTCTCACTGGGCCACCGCTGCTCTCACTGGGCCACCGCTGCTCTCACTGGGCCACCGCTGCTCTCACTGGGCCACCGCTGCTCTCACTGGGCCACCGCTGCTCTCACTGGGCCACCGCTGCTCTCACTGGGCCACCGCTGCTCTCACTGGGCCACCGCTGCTCTCACTGGGCCACCGCTGCTCTCTACAGCTGTTTATATGGCTACAAAAAAAAAAAAACAAAAGCGACCGGGATCTTCCAACTCCCTCATTAATTCTCCAGTCTATCCTCTTGCTAATGATGTGCCACATGCCATAAAATCTTATAACGACTTTGTGAATTCGCTAGAATAAAATATTAAAAAAAAAAAATTGTTAATAAAATATTTGAATCACTGTTTATTTATGCCATTTAGATTAAATTTGGATTAATTGTGCATTATATTTCGATAACAGTTTTTTTGTTGTAAATAATGTAAAGTAAGCATCTCACCCAGGCATGTGGATGAGTTGCCTATAGATATCAGGGATAGATGCCCACAAATTTTCCCTTTTGTATTTAATTTTTTTTAAATTTAGTTGGCGTCTATACCATATAGGCATCTCTCCCTGACTCACCATAGTAATATTATAAATGCGAAAGTTTGGATGTGTGTATGTTTGTTACTAAATCATGCAAGAACGGCTGAACGGCTCAGGATGAATTTTGGCACAGATATAGATTATAGTTAAGAATAGCACATAGGATACAAACAGTATCCTATGTGCTATTCCTGACTATCTGGGGAATATTTTCCCTCAGGATAATTTTCCACTTTCACGCGGGCGAAGCCGCTGGCAGAAGCATGTAATATTATAAATGCGAAAGTTTGTAAGTGAGTATGTTTGTTACTCAATCACACCAGAATGGCTGAACGGATCAGGGTGAATTTTGGCACAGAGATAGATTATAGTCAGGAATTTATTATAATCATTAGATACTTTTTATCCGGGGAATATGTCTAATTTTCGACTTTCACGTCGGTGAAGCCGCTGGCAGAAGCTAGTAGCCAATATAAAGCTAATTAAACCTGTTTATCCAGTACATCTTTAATACCGGAAAATATCGTCAAATATTGCTGTTATTTGTTTCGCATTAAAAAGTTTCCCAGTGTTTTTCAACTCGGTCAAAAACATAATTTAAGCTAAGTTTGTACCGACGTTGCCGTTTTCGTGGTGGCCCGGTGGCTAAGACATCGCCTGTCGTGCTTGAGGTCGTGGGTTCAAATCAGGGCAAGTACCAATGTGACTTTTTCGAATTCATATGTACTTTCTAAGTTTATCTTGGACATCACAGGCAACGGTGACGGAAAACATCGTGAGGAAACCTGGACTTATATAGTTAATGTAAGTCTGAAATAGCCAAGTCTGAGGCCTGTGGGGTGATTTCCCAGAGGCGGTTTAATTAACTCTGACACCAGAGGTCACACCTCACACGAAAAGAAGAAGACCGACGTTGCACTTCGTTCGTTATTTACCATTCTGGGGGTGAATGAGTAACAAAGGAAGGAATAATTCCTGAATCCGTATCCCTCGAGGGTTCTAGGTAATTTTCTTAGCCTAGGTATTTTCCGAGTGGGTTGAACTCGCTAGTGCAGTGCAGGCGTGCAGATGCCGTTTTTCGTAAAGTTGTGCAAAGTTTCATCGACACACGTTGCTTTGAGAAGTAATTGAGTAGTAAACATGCTGCCTGACTTTCTAACGAACGCTAGTTAAAACGTATCACGGAGTAGCAGTGAGAAACTTTAAAAACAAGCTAGTCTTTATAACTTTGCACTTTCTGAGGTCGGCATGAACTTTCAGCCTTCGTTTCAGTAACGATGTTATGGCACCTATCACATAGGCGTCGCTAGAATCACTCATTTTAGGTTTTTCACTTGTTTTCAAGTTTCTTGTTTTTAACCTAAGGTTTTAACAATATGGCGTGAAAAGAAAATGGCGCGCGCAAAACAAATTAAAAAAGTACCTACACCAAGAAGGTTCCGATTCTGAGATTTTAACAAATTAAAAAAGGTTGTATGATAAATTCGGCACTATAGAGGTAGAAGTAAATAGGTTGAATTCACAAACTTAGTGCACACGACGTTCTAAATTCAATTAACTATATCCCCTAGTGGATAAAAACGACTTTTGCACTCAGATATGGAAAAGCAAAAATACTCTTTCAGAGATGTGGGAATGAAAAGCTTATTTTTGTGTCTGCCTTTTTCTGTTGACAGTTATAAATATGAGGCACTTACGCATGAGGTTCTTAAAAATACAAATGGCAGAAGGTTAAATTTGAATCAGGTATTAATCTACATACTCATACAACCTCTCTGGTTTATCATAAAGCAGAAAGAAAAATCACTATTCCATTTAAAAACAATACTACGATTTCCACATTTGTTCGGAGACAAAGCTAAAGTTGTCGCCTGCTCGCTCAGTAAAAAGTTAATTTGCATGAACCCTCCCTCTCTATGGCGCGGGAGAATTTGTTTGGACGAAGGCACGACCAACTACAATCGGGAAATCAGGATTAAAGTGGCGAATGGTTAGTGGAAATGTCATTACGCGTATTATAAGTTCACTTGTGGACAAAGGCTTTGTGGAGGATGTGAATTGTGAATTGAATTGAAGTTTATATATAATTAGCTGCCGCCCACGGCTCCTATCTTTATATAAACCCTATGTTTTATTCTGATGTATAAGCTATATTCCTGTTAGATTTTATCAAAAGCCGTTCTTCTCCTCACAAGCTCACATTTATAATATTAGTAGGATTTTCTAGCACCCGCAGCCGAATTGCGCAAGTGAATTCGACAAGGCGAAGGGTTGCAAGGCATGCGAGATGAATGACGCGATGTGGATTTCCGTCTGTGTGATTGATCGATTGATAGCAGTCAAACCCTTTGCTTTGCCGTATTTACTTACGCAATAAGGCTGCCGGTTTCCGATACGAAATTATCGATGTGTTACAAATTAAACTCGACTAAAGTCATGTAATTGGTATTGATTCAACCAATCACATCAGTTCCCCCCTTTTTTCAATTTGTCACATTAATTTTGCGATCATTTTCGTCCCATTAACTGGGCCATTAACTTTTATCGTTATAATTGAGGAAGTACCTAACTATGTTTGGATATGCCACACGATTAAATAAAATAAACATTGACTTTCCTAAATCGACTTCTTATACAAATCTCACTTATTTTCCCCACACTTTATCGTTAACGAATCGCTTGGCGACCGCCAAATTACCGCGAGTCGTGTGACACGAGGTCGACTCGCGTCCTTGTGTGGTCCAACCACCGTCATTTAAAATGAAAACAATTAGCATGGTACGCAGGGAAATTGCTAGTGTCAACAGGATGATTCGGCGTTGTCGGGCTTAGCGACGATTGGTCAGCGAACGATGAATGGCTCGAGTTGAGCGATGTTAGTTAACCACAGCAACGATCAATGCATAAAATAAAAAGTTTTTGTGAAACTGTGTGTTTCATAAATATCACAAAAGTAAAAAGATCTTATGAAATTGTTTTTCTACGTAATTGAAAAATTGCCGCTTGGATAAACCGCCAATGTACGCTTAAACTTTACCGTACCCACTGTTAAATACAGGGCTTCGGGTCCCAAGCCAGGAGATAAACACCGGGGCCCATAGCGGCGTTGGGACTCCTAGACCCTTTCTGAACCTGTATCCCACGAAACTGCCGTAACGCAGCAGTGGAAAGCTAGGGGGTTCGCTCCTTATTGAGAGATATACTGGTTCCTACTACTATTATTTTAATTTTTTATTATTGTTTAAATTTATCCATATTTCTTGTGTCTCCTGTGCGGGTCACAAATAAATATTTTTTCTTTCTTTTCCTTTCTTTTACCACTTAGTTTATATTCACTTACCTGGGATTCCTGGGGGTCGATCAATATCGTGCCTTGAGATTAGGGATAGGAGAATATATATAATATTAGGACAATAAGGGATAGACTGACGGCTGTCTGGACCACCAGATAGAACTAGTTTCCCGCAAAAGCACTTCGCTGCGCGTGAAATATATTCAAAACCGACTTCGCGGGCGCCCCACAAACCGATTGCGAACGGCGGGCGCAATTAGCAATTACAATGGGCGAGTTATAGCTCGATTAGCTTATAACTCCACAAAAACCCGAATTGACAGTGTGCTCACTACAAATTTTCTTTCTCGACTCTTCTAAGTGTCAGCTGTCAATCCAAACTGTCAAATCGTTGACAGTCCACTGACATGGTATTGCAATTAAATATCAACTAGCGAACGAAAAGTTTGGTACAGAACATCCCCCCGTCTCGGACATAAGGAGTTATGTCCGCTAACAAATGGGCAAGCGTGCTAAAATGACACTGCTCGCTTCAAAACCGAATCTCCGACCATGACCTTTGCAACTCTTGGATCTCCGTCAGACCCATAGAACAAATCTACAATGCGTCCACGACGCCAATACAAAGGTAACAAGTGAGGTTCTTTAACAAGTACAAGGTCTCCGACTTTGGGAGGGTCAGTTTTGTCAGTCCACTTAACGCGCTGCTGCAAAATATGCAAATATTCCAAATACCAACGATGCCAGAAACTTTGGGACATCTGTTGGAGCAAATCAAAACGCGTCAATTGCGAAGATTTAATTTCCCTGAAGGGGTATTCCGGCAGGGCGTTGAGGGGCTGACCAATCTAAAAATGACCAGGGTTCAAAACTTCCAGGTCATTTGGGTCTGAGGAGATCGGACAGAGGGGTCGTGAATTGTGGACGGCCTCGATTTTACAAAATACCGTAACAAGTTCCTCAAAGGTCAAAATTGTTTCACCAATAACACGGCGGAGATGCGTCTTAGCCACCTTTACAACGGCCTCAAAAATGCCTCCCCAATGTAGGCACACTGGAGGGTCAAATTGTCAATTAAATCCCATTTGCGCCATGGCATATCTCAAATTCAAATTATCCTTATTAAGATATTTACAAATATCATTTAAATATCTATCAGCGCCCTTATAATTAGTACCGTTATCGGAACGGATCAAAGATGGTAGTCCTCGGCGGGAAACAAACCTACCTAGCGCTGCAACAAACGCATCTGTGCTGAGGGCAGTTACAAGTTACAAGTGAACCGCCTTGGAGGCCAGACAAACGAACACAGACAAGTAGGCCTTGACAACCTTGGCGTTCCGAAGTTGAGAAGTCTTCACCAAGAAGTGACCAGCGAAATCGAGTCCGACCGAAGCAAATGGTCTGCTCTCCGCCACTCGGTCGGATGGCAAATCACCCATTATGGGTTGAGTGGGAGCATCCTTCAACTAAAAGCACTGCATACATTTAAAGATGATGCCACGAATAGTGCGTCTGGCCGACAAAATCCAAAATTCACGCTGCAAAATGGCTACGAGGGCGTTGCAACCGGCGTGTGCATTATTAATGTGTCGATCGGACACCAACGACTTCACCAACACTCCTCCCATAAGGAGCGACAAAGGATAGCGAGCACCATAAAGCAAATTCGAATTCTGAAGTCGTCCTCCGCCTCGGAGCAAACCAGAATGGTCTCTTGTCGTGCATGAGGTGACAAAACTGAGGACAACAATTCATTATTCGGCCTTCGTCCGTTACGTATAAAACGCCGGATCCAAGCGGTGACCCCTAACAATTTCGATAAAGAACTGTATGTGTCCGAAAGACAATCCAAATTGTATGCAGGTTGCGTTTCAACAATTCCAATACACAAAATTGGCAAAACCTCTGGAGAGGAGAACCTATTCTGGGGCCAGGACGACTTACAATGCGTCAACCAGTCTGGTCCCCACCTAAGAGAATGGTTGACAAGGACAAGAGCCACGCGACGCACAGTCTGCGGGATTGAATTTTCCTGGGACTGACTGAGACATATCTCTCCGTCAAAACAACGGCCTTGGCCAAGATTCTTGGCCCACAATGAACAGGCGAAACACAAATTTCAATTTCTCCCCGTTGACCAACCGCTTCAATACCACCCATATGGTAGAAGGCTGGAATCTACGTGGGAGACCCAATATTTCCACTAAACAAAAGGATACAAGACAGCATTGAGCACCCGAATCCAAAAGAGCACGAACTAACAAAGATTTACTCTTCGGATCATTACAGGGACAGTTGGCAGAAGGACTGTCTCTGGCTGGGCGGCTGTAGTGGAGGAGAGGGAGGCGACCACCTATTGTTGATAACCTCCCTGGGGTTGGTAGTCGTCCGGAAGATCGGACGCGGGCCAGTTGGAGTCTAGGTAGTGGTCCACCGGAGTGCCGGGGTGTCTTCCTACTCGCCCAGTCACCGGGTTCTGGTAACCACGGGCACGACCAAACTGGGGTGGGCGGCGCTCCAATCGCGGTCGCTCATGTAGCGGTGGTGAGAATGGCCGCGGCGCTGCCTGCCTCTCCATTCCCAAATTGGGTCTCAATGGCGCCTCGGCGGTAGTCACCAACACACTTGTACCATAATCTACTATTTTTCACTTTAGTAGCTCAAACATGTAGGTTTTGATGCCTGAAATCAGTGAGCAAAATATGATTTTGCTCACTGAATGACACCAAGTAACTTTTTTTTTTTCTCAAATCCTCGAATATATTATTCAGACTTGGGTTAATCATACAATTTGAAACATTCACACTCTATCTCTTTCCCGCTATTAGAAAGAGAGAGAGACAAAGACCAGCCCTTTCGAAGTTCCGATTTTGATTTCGACCTCAAAGACAAACACGTTCGGAATTTCGTACTAACTGAAGAAATTTTGCATAAAGATAATTATATATTTTAATGTCATTTATTGATTTTTTAACTTATTGTTATATTTAAACGAAAATAAGTATTTACTGCAAATAAAACTGATATTTAATCTGTAAATATTTATTTCTAGTTTCAATAATGTTACGTAATATAAACTGCCGAGCAATGAAAAAGTTCCACCCACAAAATGCCGACAAACACCTTAATATCTCCTAAGACATAGAACCTAGCTTTATAAATTAAAAAGTATAATGAAATCTATTTTATTATGCAAACTTAAATTCTTAAATACTGGTATTTTTGAAGCCATGGATAAAAAAAGTAGAAATACAAAATTTTGGGGTTTGAAAATTTCGGAATACATTTGTTTAATTTTTTTTTGTTTTGCTTTTGATTTCATCCTTGTTTTCGCCGTTGTGAAAGAATTCTTCAATTGTAAAGTCTTACGGCTTTCGTACCCATAAATCATGCCTCTATCACCCGAGGATTATACGACAATCGTCACTATGGTGGAATTGGGGACCATCCAAATAAATACGGCCAGAATAATGACACATACTACTGTCCGACGAGTGATCCAAAGATTTAGGGAGACTGGATTAAACCTGAGAAGACCAGGTACTGGCAAGCCAAGGTGCACAACAGTCCGAAAAGATCATTTCATTGCGGCAGCCGTGTTAAGAAATCGACATCAGACGGGAGTTGCGGTTCAACAACAACTTCTGCAAGTTTGAAGGGAGCCAATAAGCGAGTGGACAGTCAGGAGACGTCTTGCCGAAAGAGGATTGGCCAGCAAATGGCCCAAAACTGGAACGGCATCATAAAGTTGCCCGATTGCGATACGCCCGCGAGCAAACAGAATGGGGTGAAGACGAATGGGGCAGAGTGATGTTCTCTGATGAGTCTACATTTATGCTGTACCATCATGATGGGAGGAAAAGAGTATACCGATGACCAGGAGAACGTTTTGCACAAGCATGTTTTGAAGAAAAAGTGTCATACGGTGGAAAACACGTGAACGGTACCTCGTTCACGTGTGGGCTGGTATCTCTACAGAGGGTCGAACAGCGTCAGTTCCAATCGAGAACGGGAACCTAACTGCTGTGAGATACAGTCCGTTTTTGGTCAATATGGGTGACAATGCAGTGTTCATGCACGATAATGCACGGGCCCACACTGCTCAAGTTGTAGATGAGTATCATGAGGACGTAGGAATCCACAAAATGGAGTGGCCAGCAAGGAGGCCCGATTTGAATCCTATTGAGCATGCTTGGGACGAGCTTGGCAGACGTGTGAGAAAACGAGTTCCACCTCCAATTATTCTTCGTGACTTGAATTACGCACTCATCGAAGAATGGGAGATTATTCCTCAGCATATGCTGAGGAATCTGGTATTCAGCATGCCCAATCGCTTAGAAGCTGTATTGAGAGCACATGGAGGAAACACCAACGACTGAGTTATCAAAACCTACGTTTACACCTAATAAAACCCCTACTTAGAGATTTGGTTTTATTTGCCAAATGGCCCCAATTTTTTAAAACATTTAATTTAAAATATGAACACAATATTTACGTTTTTTGTTGGTAATATTCTTATGCGTTGTTAAATGTACTTCAATATTGCAGACGGCGTCATTAAGCTAGCCTTTCCCTTTTAGGAGTAATTTGGTGCTATGTCACTGGAACATTTTCATTGCTCGCGAGAGTATTTTGAATAATTAAATATCATGGGTGCTATTACCGAACTCGCCTTAATTTAAATAAAAGAGCGGGAATAAAATTTCGTGGCTGGCGTAAAGAGTTGAATAAGTTAAAAATATTAAAATAATCGTAAAATATGAGTTAAACTAGCGACGAAAACAGTATATTAACACCGGAAGAGTTAAAACAACAAGATGCACAATTAAGTATCCTACCTCAGAAGTCTCGCAAGAAATATCTGAAAGCATACCATGTCTTCAATGATTGGAGACTTACAAAGGGCGTAAGCAGTTTTTCGGAGACGGTGTTGCTATCTTATTTTTAGATTTATCACAGACCAGGCGATCATCTACAATGTGGAGTATTTGGTCAATGTTGAAAGCTACTTTAAAAACGAAACATAACGTGCATATTGAAACACGCAAAACTCGTATCTTTCTAAAAATAATGTCAGTTGGGCATAAGGCTGAAAAGTCCAAAATTTTCACGGCCAACATAGAAAAATTTCCTAATGAAGCTCCGGACTGCAATTTTCTTGCCGCTAAAGTATGTGGTACCTATGAATCTATGTTGTTAGTTATTAAAATTTGTATGTAGACTGTTATGTATAAAGGTACTTACTGCCTACTACTAATTTTTGGAGGCGCAATGAATCCTAGTCTGGCTTAGTAATACTGTTTATTACGAATTATTATATTTATTACGATATGTAAAATATGCTGTAAATGTTAAATTATGCATAATAATTATGTAATATTTTCATTACAGGTTGTACTGATAATAGGAATTAGTTGAGTGTGTCGCAATAACGAGCTATTACAGCTAACAGTTAATAATATCGAAAAGCATACAGATAAATTACTGTTAGTAAAATTGAAAACTACGAAGACGAACCCTGACAGGTCTTTTGTCGTACGCGAAGAATATGTATCTATTGTAGAAAAATACCAAAATTGATGTCCAGGCAATATAATAACCGACCGATTTTTCATAAGGAGATCAAATAATAAACAGGAATAGATTGAAATAACTATTTGTAGGTAGAGATACCAATTCAATAAAATGGAACATTTTAAAAGTTAAAAGTAAAATTACTGCAATTCTGCAAATTAAAAGTAACAGATTTATTTAGCAACGTTACAGTTGTATTTGTGTAGTTGTATTGTATTGAGTTGTGATTGATTATTTGGGGTTAAGGTTTCTTTTTCGATGGCGGCTTGATAAGGAACAACGGTGAACGTTGGTGACTTTGATCGGCTTTCTGTATAAGTACACTGAGCGTTGTTGGAAGTGGATGGGCGTGGGTGAGACCAAGAATCCGAGGTCGAATTCAGACTTATTGTTTCCACTATACGCTTACAGATTTTCGACTTATTGTCTATTGAGTCTTCAATATAGCCTTCTGCAACCGTATTGGACTTCCACCCGCCGTGACGTTTTAAAGTGGTGAGATCGGCCGATCGGTTGCCGAAGTTCTCCGAAAGCAATGACCCGTGTATAGCTGAGGCTCTTCCAGTTTGAAGAAAGTGGCAATTTCGCGGTGTAACACCTATTTTATTTACTCCCATAGGCTGTCTTGAGCATTTATTATTATGGTATTGGTTGATGGGAACGACGCCGCGGGCACAGCTAGTACGGAATATATATAGCAATCTTTATTCTGTTTCGAATGCTATAGGGACTCTAAAGTAAAGTACCCATGTTAATGTAGTGTATATTCAAAAACATTCAACGACGTTATACACAGGCTTAACAGCGCAATAAATTAGTAGAACAAAACCCAGGTGTCTGTACGTTTGAAGTTTAAGCCCGAGGTAGGACGCGCAGGGTTATCAATTAAATTGCGAACGTCGGCAGCTGCACCACCACCTTGTGATGGATGCCCTCTGCGTCCTCAACAATATCCATACCTCTCGTTTATTACCGTATTTGTACCGACTTTCACTGTAGTGCCATTTCTCTAATAGAAATAGGTGGCCATTTTCCAAGTGGACGTTGTTTGCAATGTTTCACAAAGTTTATTCAACCACCCCTTCTCGTTACGTTCATTCTGTTAGCGGAATGGTTTAAGTTAACTCGATTGTCTTTAAACTCTGACGATAACTGAGATATTCGTAGCCACAGTGTCATTATCTTACTTTCCGTTATTGCGTTTGGAAATGATATCCCCGATTCGTTTGTGATGTCAATTGCAGGGAGGATTCCCATTTTCAACCTCAAATAGTAGATATGTACGTATATATGTATATAGGTAGCTATGTATACAGGAAGTAATTGAGGGTAACTGAAATGGGTAGTAATTTGTGGAACTGTTTGAACGTAACTGAAATAGATAAGTTTACCTCTCCCGGCGCGAATTTGTGTCCCCATACAGGCCATACATGATGTCATGCTCGAAGCTATCAAGTCGTGTTGTTGTATATCTGAATGTTACTTACTGAGGCTGCCTTAATTTCATATGTAACATTTTATTTTTATTATTTAGGTTTCCTCACGATGTTTTCCTTGACTGTTGTCAGCGATGTCCAAGATAAAATATTGCAGCAAGCAAAACTATTTAATCGTAACTGGTATCGTAGTGGGATGCTAAAAAGTTATCAGTGATGAGATACTTTACTTGATAGGTATGTCGTCACATAGAAAATTTTTAGCCTATCCATAACAGTAACTTAGAAAAAAATCTTCCAACGAAAATCGCATTACTAGAATCCTACATGGCTACAGCGGTAACGGGGCCCGACGGCTACACTTAGCTACAGTTAACTACAGTTAACGAGTGCGATGTCGTTGCGATAACCGCTAACAGCGATAACTGTGATAGCCACTACTGCCGACTACTAGACGATCAAGTTTACAATGTACTTCGTAATTCGAACTTCGAAGAATCTTGTTGAACTTTTTTTTTATTGTTGGTAGTTTTGGCCTTGGCTTAAACTTTTAAACTGTAATTACATAATTTTTTTGTTGGCAGGTAAGGTTGTTTGTCTTTATAATTAACACGGTTCTATGTAGATTGCTGCAACGAACAGTATTAAGGTTGTTAAATAGCAAAACCTGCCGCCCGCGATGTACTTAATGCCTTTTAAATTATAACATTTCTGTTATTCTGATTTATAAGCTATATCACATGAAAAGTTTCATCAAATCTGTTCTTGTGTAAAAAACACCCTCACAAACTTTCACTTTTATAACACTTGGTATAGTCGTCACAATCTAAGAAGTTCGTTGTAACAAATTAAAAAATCAAATTCTTATCCCAATGTATTACTATGTTACCCATATTCTATAACAACGGCTATCATTCGCAAGAATCAAGTTTAATTAATAATAAGTATTTTATAGCTGACAAAACGGGCCTTTTATTTTTTTACAACTACGACAACAGTATTACAATTCACAAATTTTCACCCAACTAAATACCAGTATTAAATACTACATAGAAACGTAATCGTCATACAGAAATAGCCACATCGTTTGCAGTACCGTAAAATCCTCTTGGGACGTAGACGTGTCTAACGAAATAGCTAAGTATTACGCGAAATTATATCAAGTATGTCTGCCCATTACCTTTATACGCAAACGATTTACATAATACACGCATTGATTTTTAACGATATTTTTATGAGGCCGTCAAATATTTTACGGCAAGTTTAATGTTAATAAAGTGCCTATTGATATAAAGGGTTTATATTGGTTATTTATGAGGATTATTCAAATATAATGCGATTGGTACAGTAAATGATAGGGCGTTCCTAAGTGCCCACTTTTATCGGCTATATGCAATTTAATTTAACTAAATAGTGTAATTGCCTTGTTTTAAGACAGTCCCGTTATTTACAAAATCACTGATTTACAAAGCCTTCAAAAATGTTGTGTAGGTAGTAGTTATTTATTTCAGATCCCAATAATCACAGAGCTACAAACATTCTACTTTGCTAAGTAGACAAGCTATATAAAAACCGAAAGCTTTCTGACTAACTCCAGAACATAATAGATACCTGATTTACGTTTAAAATATAACACGTGGAGTGCTGCCATTTAGTTGTGAGTGGTTTGTCCGTCCGCCACTGTTTGCGTCGAGTTTCACTTCACATTCAGATATACAACAACACGACTTGATAGCTTCGAGCATGACATCATGTATGGGGACACAAATTCGCGCCGGGAGAGGTAAACTTGTCTATTTCAGTGACGTTCAAACAGTTCCACAAATTACTACCGAATTCAGTTACCATCAATTACTTCCTGTATACTTAGCTATGTACGTACATAATTATCTACTATTTGAGGCTGAAATTGGGAATCCTCCCGGCAATTGACATCACGAACGAATCGGGGATATCATTTCCAAACTCAATAACGGAAAGTAAGATAATGACACTGTGGCTACGTATAAGTATTTCAGTTATCGTCAGAGTTTAAAGACAATCGAGTTAACTTTAACCATTCCGCTAACAGAATGAACGTTACGAGAAGGGGTGGTTGAATAAACTTTGTAAAACATTGCAAACAACGTCCACTTGGAAAATGGTCACCTATTTCCATTAGAGAAATGGCAGTACAGTGCATGTCGGTAAAAATAAGGTAATAAACGAGAGGGATGGATATTGTTGAGGACGCAGAGGGCATCCATCACGGGGCGTTGGTGCAGCTGCGACGTGCGCAATTTAATTGATAACCCTCCGCGTCCCACCTCGGGCTCTAAACTTCAAACGTACAGACTATTGTTTTAGTTCTGCTAATTTATTGCGTTGATAAGCCCGTGTATTAAGTCGATGAATTACATTCAATTTGTTGTTTGCAATTTTAGTAGTGTAGTAGTGTTGGTGAAACGTAAATAAACTCATTTGTTTTTGGATATACACTACATTAACATAGGTAATTTACTTTAGAGTCCCTATATACTCGTATTCCTTACTAGCTGTGCCCGCGGTTTCGCTCCCGTCAACTGCCTACCCTACTTACATTCCTACCTTCCTACAATTTTTTGTTCTAGGTTCATTCTTTCGCGGCGAATCTTAACACCGCCATTCAGAAAATAACGTCAAATACACAACGCCATCTATGAAACATGGAGTACAACTGTCCGAGTATTTATATAGCCTGTTGTGATATTTTACTTCTTGAACACTTTAAACTCATATTACTTTTGATAGAGATAGATGGGAATCGGTTCACGACTGCCATGAAACAAACACTTAGTAATACTTCAAGTTACGCACATTTTTTATGTATAAAAGTTATCTTCATTAGTTTCGTAGATTTTACGTGATGCGTGCACAAATAAACAGACAAAAAATCCAAAAAGGCCAGAACTCTGTTGGTTATCCTTTAACACCCTGGCTATTTTTTTGGAAATATTTTCGATGTACAAAAACCACTTTTCTGCAGATTTATTATAAATATTGATATTGATGATGATAGCTGCGGACTTCAGCAAAAACTTGAGAAATTAAATGTATCTAAGAGGCGAGCTACGAGTACATAATATTGACAGTGTGATTTAGACCTCTAATGGGCGCCGCGAGACGTGAATGCAAATCGACACGGTCCCAATACAAATATCGTGGGCCGAGTAACAATATACTCATATTTCAGAGGATCCTCTACTTGAATATTTCACTGTTACGTGGTTACGTAACCCGAGCATGGTGTAATTTGTATTTATGGTGATGTAACTTAAGCACCGGTGAGAATTGAGGTGACACTTCGGTTATCTAAGCTTTGTTACGCTTCGCTCGTATTTTTATTTCCTTTTAGTTTGCCAGTTTTCCTCCACTTAACGTTGTCATCCGAACCTCTCGGATGCTTTAAAGTGGCTCAATGTTAAGCAAAGTTTTGTTGCTTTTTTACAAGTATCACTTGATACATGAAGTATTTACTTCATAAATATCGTGAATGTATTGTTCATTTCATTTCAATGTTCAATTAAGCTACCTATTATTCTGTAATCCAAACTTGATGAACACAATTAAATATTTGTACACGTAACAATTCAAAATAGATTCTGAATTCAGAATTAAAAATATACTAAATGAAAGCAATATTTTGCTCGCATTCGTGTGGATTTTGCCATGGAAAAATAGGAATTCAGTGAGTGGGTAACTCGTTAAATTTTTTAGAATCCTTACCAACATGATGAATATCATATTCAAATTCATTATTCGACTAGAGATGGCATTCGATACAGGACTAAACCTCTATTTTCATGTAATTTTACCTACGAAATTGCCGTTTTTAACCCCCGACGGAAAAAGAGGGGTGTTATAAGTTTTTAACCCCCGACGGAAAAAGAGGGGTGTTATAAGTTTGAGGTGTGTTGCTGTGTATCTGTGTGTCTGTGTATCTGTGTATCTGTGTATCTGTGTATCTGTGTATCTGTGTATCTGTGTATCTGTGTGTCTGTCTGTGGCATCATAGCGCCTCAACGGATGAACCGATTTTGATTTAGTTTTTTTTGTTTCAAAGGTGATTGTATCGAGAGTGTTCTTAGCTGTGTTTGAATGAAATCGCTTCAGCCGTTCAAAAGTTATGCGCGTTTTACTGTTTAGATCGTGATCTTTTCACAAGATAAATGTGTCGAAGGTTTTTTAAATTTTGAAATTTTACTTGTTTATTAAATAAGTTAACGGCAATTACAGGCGCTCCGCAAACGTTGTTGATGTTGCGTGCCGCTTGTGCCACGTTGCTGCCACGATGGTACTCATATTTCATAATTACTTGAATTTTAACGGATCCATGATGACGAAAAATATTGCGATAAAAATATAACGCTAATCAATAAACAAATAAATATTTTGAAAAAGAATGATATGTTTTTAAATACAATGAATTTGAAAACATAATTCTTAGCCAAACAAAAAATATTTTGATTTGAAATGGAATACTGCAAAAAAAATCATAGGTAAATACCTATTATATCAATAATGCGTAAATATTTCATTTGCTCATACGTTTTGTTAACTACGAATTTGAAATCATATTTTTTTTTAATCAAATAGAAATCGCAAAACAGCGTATCTCATCGTCGACCACATCATCTCTAACCATCAGGTGAGATAATTGTCAAACGCGAGCAAGAATACTTAATAAAAAAACGGAATCACCAAAGAAAGGCATATGCTTCAATCCTAATTTCAATTTGAAAATAAATGTCTCTAAAATCGAATACTTCAGTTTCTATTTATTACCCGTTTTCAATTCCGCCAAGTTTGAGAGCCGAGTCGACGCTGAAGTGGTATCTAAATACATGCTAAGGAACGATCCGGCAGCTAAAAGCATAAAAATGGATAAAAGAGGAACCGTCGTTTCAGTTGAATACATTCACAAAACGATCAAATACGAGTATCCTCTCGATACACGCCAATATACATTTCACACACAAGCATTTCATATATTCCTATACTTTGAGTATGTCATGCTGGAAAACCTAGCTCGCAATAAAAATTCGATGTCCGCCAATCACGAATAGACCATGAGAATAAAACAAGCATTCTCTTTGCCACAGGGAGGAAGAGGTGGGGGAGGGTGTTACTGCAAAATACGATAACGTCAGTGGAATTGTGTCTAGCCGTTCATTTTCATGTATGCGGGTTTTGCTTAAATTTTAAACCTACATCGAATTGCACCGGCCGATACCAACAGCTGCGACAAATTCCATACAGTTTTTTTGCCCGTTCCGACACAAAGGGATGCTCCCAAATTGTCGTGTCTAACCAATGTATATACCTTTTATTTTAATACTGCTGCAATGAAGCCCGGCGTTTCACACTGCCATCCATTTATAACGCGATACAACTTTTATCGAAGTGCATTCTTGGCGCGCCATGCCACATTATAACTTTTTTGTAATAATTTCGCGTGTTTCTCGATACCCTCAAATCATTCCCAGTAAATTGCAAGCCGGCGCGCGCTTATTTGAAACGACAGCTGTCGCGCGTAACCTAAATGTCCTTTGGAAGTTTTCAGGAATTAAGAGCATCGATAAAGCAACAATTATTCACTATTTATATTCACACATTATCTATTTTTGTGCTAAAATAGTTTGTTTAAATTAAAAACAAAATCGTAGAATTAAACAACTTTCTCTGGATCAGGAACCAATTTTGCACTTGAAAAAAAATATTTTAGATTTGCTTCCTTTTTTTATTATTATTTAGATTTTTTTACGAATTAGTTGTTGAAATCAAATAAAAGGCATCAAAGTGTGTTTAATGCACTCAGGTCTAGTTTTATTTAAAATCGGTCTTCTCTTAACGGGCAGGCGCACGTAGGCTTTTCGACGCCTGCACCGAGACTGAAAAAAATACTTTTGTGCCCCTCGGGAGGCGCGAAGAAGAATAGAATAGAGTGGTTTTCGTGCGTAGTGAACGAATTACAGTGATGAATTACAATTACAATGAGAAATATTTGTGATTAGAAAGAAATCTCGATATTATGAACGAAAATGTATCGAGCGGGGTCGTTTCGACGCCGCGCGACCGCTTGAAGATTAATTGAGATACGCCCATGTTGTTAAGTGCCATGTACTTGTTAAAAATATCTATTATCTACTTCTCAAACTATCTAACGCTCACCTCTGACTTACAGAACTGTACAGCACGAAATTAACATTACATATTTCCACAAAACATTTCCGTTTACACTGCTGTAATGAAGCAAATTCAAATCTAAACAACATTCCAATTCCATCAATATAGCGATGCGATGTCTAGTAGCGGAGGTAAATAATTGAGGCCTTCCGGCCATGCTCCAGTTTTAGGAAACAGGTTTAAAAACATGCTAGGTATGTCAGCCTGTAACGACCAATAAACCGAGAACTTAACATCCTCATAAAATCTCATACTAGACCGACACTCTCCACGGTTCATTTACCCTGGTCGTTCCGAGAGAAGTGAGATTTTACATACTATAGAATAGAATAGCCGTCCGAGCAAAGTTTAGACAACTGATAGAGCCCTAACTTTGTCTGATATTAGCTAGTAGCTCACTGTAATTTTGATTTTTTATTGGATAGGGTGTTACGATAAGAACTCGATATAAAGTGATTTTTGGTAAACGTGGGTACGGTAAAGTTTAAGCGTACATTGGCGGTTTATCCAAGCGGCAATCTTTCAATTACATAGAAAACACTTTCATAACACACAGAGTTTCACAAAAACTTTTTATATTTTGCATGGCTGGCATTTATTGTTGCTGTGATCAAATAACATCGTTCAACTCGAGCCATCCATCGCTCGCTGACCGCTCGTCGCTAAGCCCGACAACGCACAGTCATCCTGTTGACACTAACAATTTCTCTGCGTACCATGCTAATTGTTTTCATTTTAAATGACGGTTGTTGAACCACACAAGGACGCGGGCCGACCTCGTGTCACACGACTTGCGGTAATTTGGCTGTCGCCAAGTGATTCGTTAACGATATAGTGTGGGGAAAATAAGTGATATTTGTGGTAGAAGTCGATTTAGGAAGGTTATGTTTATTTTATTTAATCGTGTGGCACATCCAAACATAGTTAGCTACTTCCACAATCATAACGATAAAAGTTTATGGCTCAGTTTCTAGGACGAAAATTATCGCAAAATTAATGTGAAAAATTGAAAAAAGGGGGAGAACTGATGTGATTGGTTGAATGAATACCAATTACATGACTAAACTCGAGTTTAATTAGTGACACATCGATAGTTTCTTATCGGAAACCGGCAGCCTTATTGCGTAATGTGCTAAGTGCTTTTGAGTTTATTAGGAGAAAAACAGATTTTGATAAAATCTTACAGGAATATAGCTTATACATCAGAATCACATAGGGTATAATTCATTAAGATATCAGGTACTAAAACCACAAGGGTGCAGCCGCGGACGGCAGCTAGTCATACATAAACCTCGTGATTCGATACGTTAAATGCACTTATATATGTAATACTATTCAGTTCATAATTCACATCCTCCACAAAGCCTTTGTCCACAAGTGAACTTATAATTCGCGTAGTGACATTTCCACTAACTATTCGCCACTTTAATCGACAACGACAACGCGACAACTTTGCCTTTGTCTCCGCTTATTTGATTAACTGTGGAAACCATAGTTTTTTTTAAATATAATGGTGATTTTTCTTTTTGCTTTATGATAAACTTCAGAGGTTTTATGAGTATGTAGATTAATGCCTGATTCAATTTAACCTTCTACCATTTACAGTTGTATTTTTAAGAACGTCATGCGGGAAGAGCCTCTTATTTCGTACTGTCAACAGAAAAAGGCAGACACAAAAATAAGTTTTTCATCCCCCCATCTCGGAAAGAGTATTTTTGCTCTTCCATATCTGAGTGCAAAAGCCGTTTTTATCCGCTAGAGGATAAAGTAAATTGAATTTACAACATGGTGTGCACTAAGTTTGTGAATTCAAAACATCTATAAACCTATTTACTTCTACCTCTATAGTGCCGAATTTATCATACAACATTTTTAATTTGTTAAAAACTCAGACTCGGAACCTTCTTGGTGTACTTTTTTTAATTTGTGTTGTGCGCGCCATTTTCTTTTCATGTCATATTGTTAAAACCTTGGGTTAAATACAAGAAACTTGAAAACAAGTGAAAACCTAAAATGAGTGATTACGACGAGGAAGTTTATTTGACGCCAACAGAATTGACTGAAACTGTTAATAATGCGCAAATGAGCTTTCTTCCTCAACAATCACGCGAGAAGTATTTGAATATACTTATGTATTTATTTATAAGCTACATCACATGCATTTCACATCGACAGAGAAAGAAATGGGCAATCACAGAACCAATGCACATGACAATTACGGCGTACATAGCACTTATAATGATAACATTGCCGCCCAAAAATAACTACATAGTTACAATTCAATACATAATTAATTTAAAAAAAATACTAGCAATAATTTTAAATACTGGTCATAATGAATACAATAATCAATTGAGTACCTATAATAAAACAAAAAAAATAGTCCAGAATCAAAAAATCATAATAATAATAATAATCTGTGGCCTGGCTTGTCAAGAGTGACACTAAAATTTTCTTCGCTCTTCGAATTTTTTAGAATATATTTATGAATCCGAACAATATCACCATTAAAACTACATAAAACTAAATTTAAATAATGTCTACATATATATTTAATAAAACAACAAGAAGAAAACATAAACTATAATTAAAATGAACAACATACAACATACAATAAACCAGAATGACAAGCTGAGAAGAAAATGCTGACACGAAGCCAGGCCCGAGCCAAAAACACACGCCCAACATCTTCGGGTTCGTCGCTCAGCTCCGCCTCGCAGCCGCCGGGATCCCCTACAACCGTGAGTCAAGCGATCCTAGACGCTGCAGTTGCGTCGAGCTCGAGCGACGAATACTTCTCTCCGCCGACGACACCACCACCTACGCGTCGACGGGGAGGACGTCGGCCACCGGACAGCCTAGGACCTCGAGGCCCATCGGTCTCTGACAGGGTCCCCGCTCCCGGTGGAAGTGTGCAGCGCATGCGATGGACGCAATCGATTAACGAAAAGGTCATGCGCGCATACTTTGGGGCTACAGAGGGGGGAAGTAACCTGACTGCGTACCGTGGTCGGATGCTCTCTCTGTTTCAGGTGCTTGAGCCAGCTGTCAACGTGTCGGCCCAACGTCTATCGGATCAGGTGCGGGTTATCCAACGTAACCGTATGCTGGATGACGCCGTACTTGATAGACTGCGTGAGGAATCACAGAGTAGCCGTGTCTCACCTGCCTTGCCACCGGCCGCGGTGCAACTGCAACCCAGTGTTTCACCGCGACCCGACCATGTTGGCGAGGACGACGACGACGGGGCTATATCTGTGAGTACCCAATGCAATGCGCGTTTGAGGAGCGCTTTGGAATGTGCATTCAGCGAGTATCGCTCCACACCGCCTGAGCTTAGACCTCGACTACCTCGTTTGCCCATGCATAAGAAAAATAGGGCGCTGGTGTGTGCTCTAGATTCGCAGCTATCAAATGTTTTTGATAGCAGCAAAGACCTTGCCGACACCCACTCGATCTTGTACTGTGCGGCTGCAGCAGCATGTCGTGTAGCTAATGTCAAGTTTCCCAAAACTGACAGAGCTACACGACCAGCTATACCATCTTGGCAGTGCAGGATTGAGCGTCGTATCGGTGAGGCTAGAGCACTCATCGGCAAGCTTATCTGCTTCAGGGAGGGCAACACTCGCCCTAGAGTGATGCGCTTTGTGAGGCGGGCGTTCTCAGGGACTGATATCAGTTCTCGAGATTATATGTCCCGCGTCACAGAGCGTATCGACTTCCTGAAGCAGAAGATCTATGCATGGGCAAACCGTATTCGTCAGTACAAGCGGCGAGTGGAGCGATACACCCAGAATCGCACATTCCAGAGCAACGAAAGGTGGGTTTATAGGGCTTGGGAGCAACCCAACCAAGGTGTGACTGATACGCGCCTACCGGATAACGACGCCATGTGTTCGTTCTGGCGCGATATCTGGTCGGTGCCTGTCAGTCACACCGAGGGTGACTGGACTCGGGAGGTCGAACGGGCGTGCGATCCGATACCACAAATGGGGGCAATTACCATCAGCCCCCAAGATGTGGCTAGTGCAGTCCGTCCGTTGCCTAACTGGAAATCTCCAGAGCCAGACGGACTGCACAACTTTTGGATTAAATGGTTCCAAAGATCGCACGCTCGTTTGGCAACTCAGTTCCAGTCTGCCTTAGAGTCAGGATCACTGCCCCAGTTCCTAACGACAGGAATGACCCACCTGCTCCACAAATCAGGTAGTACTGCGGATCCTAAAAATTATAGACCGATAACGTGCTTACCGACGGTCTATAAAGTTCTTACATCCATTCTGAGAGCGAAGATTAATCAACATATTGACAATAACGCCATCATGTCTGCTTCTCAGAATGGATGTAGGAACGGGTCCCGCGGTACTAAGGAGCTGCTCCTCATAGACATTGCTATTAGCCAACAGGTTCGCCGTTCCCGCAAGGATCTGGCGACATGTTGGATAGATTTCAAGAAGGCCTATGACTCAGTGCCACATACATGGCTCATGAGGGTGCTGGAGTTGTATAAAATTGATGCAACTCTGCGCGCCTTCCTGACGTCATGTATGGGGCAGTGGAGGACGGTCCTTCACTATCCAGGATGTCGACAGATTCAGGAAAACAGCGAACCTATAAGGATCGAGCGCGGAATATTTCAGGGCGACAGTCTGAGTCCTCTGTGGTTTTGTTTAGCCCTAAACCCTCTCAGTACACTGCTGGAGGGTTCAGGTCTGGGCTATCGGTTGAGGAGAGGTGGTCAGGTCATATCACACCTCCTTTACATGGATGATCTGAAGCTCTTTGCCCCCAACAACTTGCAACTGATGAAGCTACTGAAGGTAACAGAAACCTTCAGTGACGCCATCCGTATGGAATTTGGTGTGGACAAATGTGCAGTCATGCATGTAAAGCGAGGGGAGATTATGGAATCCGTGGGAATACAACTCTCGGATTCCATACACCTTCGATCCCTTTCCTCAACCGAAACTTACAAGTATTTGGGTATGTCGGAAGCACTAGGCATCAATGCTACTGACGTGAAACAGTCGTTGAAGGAGCGCTTCTTTGGCCGCCTGAAAAGAGTACTAAATAGTCTTTTATCGGGCGGTAACAAGGTGCGCGCCTTCAACGGCTGGGTCATGCCGGTATTGATGTATTCTTTCGGCATACTCAAATGGACTCAGACTGAACTTGACGCCCTGGATAGGAGGGTCCGCACGCTGCTTACGGCAAATCGTATGCATCACCCACGTTCATCGGTTATGAGACTGTATATCCCTCGGAAGTGCGGGGGTCGTGGCTTTTTAAATGCTAAGACCCTACACAACCGCGAGGTATGCAGTCTTAGGGAATACTTCCAGGCCGCTGACGTGGGTATGCATCGAAATGTAGTAGCGGTGGACAAGGGACTCACCCCGCTCTCCTTGGCTAACGAGAACTGGCGCAAACCTATAGTATTAGATACTAATGACCGCAGGGAGGTATGGCAGAGCAAGGAGCTTCACGGACGCTTCTTTCGGGTCCTACATGGGCCCGATGTAGATCTTTTAGCGTCCGTGGCCTGGCTGCGATTTGGTGACCTTTTCGGGGAAACCGAAGGTTTTGTCTTTGCGATTATGGACGAAGTTATGATGACGAACAACTACCGGAAATACATTGTGAAGGACGGCACGGTTGACATCTGTCGGGCATGTCACCGGCCGGGTGAATCAATCCGTCACATTATCTCCGGTTGTTCTAGTCTGGCTAACGGAGACTATTTGCATAGACACAACCTTGTAGCCAGGATAATCCATCAGCAACTTGCTCTTAAATACAATCTTGTGGAGTCGGAAGTGCCTTACTATAAGTATGTGCCCGACCCAGTTCTCGAAAATGGCAATGTCACGTTGTATTGGGATCGGTCTATCATCACTGACAGGACTATTGTTGCCAATAAGCCTGACATAGTGGTGATAGACCGACTTGAGCGTCGCGCAATGATTGTTGATATAGCGGTCCCACATGACGAGAACCTCGTGAAGGCTGAGCGAGATAAGAAAAGCAAGTATCTTGATCTGGCTCGCGATTTTGTCGACATGTGGGACGTGAATACAGCGATCATTGTGCCGATAGTCGTTACGGCCAATGGCATAATAGCCAAGAGCCTCGACCAACACCTTAGGAGGCTCTCGTTGGGCAGCTGGATCAAGGGCTTGATCCAGAAAGCGGTACTCCTGGACACGGCGCGTATCGTTAGGAGGTTCCTCTCTCAGGAGCCCTGACCACCGGTAGCTTGGACCCTGTTCCCGATACCGGTGGGCTACTATTTTTGTATTTTTAAATGTTTTTTTATTTTCTTTTTTTTATAGAATAATATTTAAAAATGTTAAAATATGTATATAAAACGAATAAATGGAATAATAATAATAATAATAATAATCATTTATTTCAAGTATCACAGACTCATCAAATTAAACATTCATATACATAGTCACATTAAATAATCAATTACATAGTTCATTACAATATAAATATAAATTATGAAATAGTACAAACAACAAATTATTCAAACAAAACAATCAATAACTAATAGACTTGCAGCAGTATTTCCAAGTTACCTGCGCTCAATATGTAACCTACAGCAGTGATTAATGTAGGCGCAATCTAATCTTTCCGCTAGTGCAGCCAGCATGCAGTTGGAGCTCCCCCGCACTCGCCGCACCAGCGAGGTGCCTCTCTTGCGCATTGTTGTATAAAAACAATCTACGCGCGCCTCCGCAAACATTGTCGAGGCGCTGCAGTAACGGGGGAGACCCAACAACATCCTGAACGCATTATTAAACTGGACTCGAAGGGCTCTGTACGACCTTTGCGTGTAATTAGTCCATAAGCTGCATGTGTAAAATGTAGTGCAGTAGGCTCTAAAGAGAGTAATTTTAACTTCTGTTGAGCATCGTGCGAACCTACGGATCACCATATTTGCTCTGACCGACAGCGCCCTTCGCTCCCGTTCAATGTCTGCATCATCTTTCAAGTCGGGAGTAACTAAGTGGCCTAAGTACTTAAAAATGTCTACTCTTTCTAAGGGTGTGCCATTCAGCTTTATAGCTGGCATTTCAATAACTTTTCTCTGCCCTCCCTGAAAGACCATACACTGACTCTTCTTTACATTATACAACAGCCCGTGATCAGTTGCATAACGCTCACAGATACTCATCAGCTTTCTGAGTCCACAGACCGAGGCACTCAGCAGCACCATATCGTCCACGTAACTGATGTTATTGAAACAGACGCCATCTATGTGACAACCAATATGCTGCTCGCTGAGCGACCCGATCAGCCCTCAGATCAATGTACAAATTAAAAATGGAAGGCGAGCTCAAACTCCCCTGTCTCACCCCACATTCCAACCTATAAGGGTCCGACAATGTGCCCGCCCACTTGACATGGTTCACCTGGTTCCCGTACCAATACTTAAATATGGTAATAAGTTCATTCGGTATACGAGCTGCTTTCATTTTATCCCACAGTACATCATAACAGACCAGGTCAAAAGCCTTGGAAAGGTCGAGGAAGCAAGCGTACACAGATGTTTTCCTCTCAGTGTAATATTTGACAGCACTCTTCAGACACAATATCGCAGCTTCTGTGGACAGTCCCGGTCGAAACCCAAACTGATTATCATGCAATTTTATGTATTTGTTTAATTGTGTATTCAGAATGCTGTCAAACACTTTCGCACATATTGTTGCCAAGGAAATAGGTCTGTAGTTAGATATGTCTGACAAATCTCCCGCCCTGTTTTTCACTACCGGTACCACGATAGTCCTCATCATGTCTTTAGGTAGGTATGAGTGAGATATACAAAGGTTGTACAACATGGCCAGCACTCTGCACATATGAGGCCCAGCGTACTGAACATGTTCCACACTTAAGCCGTCATGGCCAGGTGATTTGCCTTTTGAAATAGATTTCACCACCCTTGATACATCCCTGGCCATAATCATGGTATCAACATATTCCCCACTCATCCCACCCTCACTTTGAGATGACGTTAATGTTCCTAACGGTGACCTAACAGTAAAGTGATTTTTAAATTTATCAGCAATGCTTTTTAAATCATTCGAACCATCAACACTCACAGGAAGACCCGGCCGAGTCCCCAAACGATTGGTACTTTTCCAAAAACCACTGAAATCTTTCAAGCTACGCTTAGCAGCGAGAACGTCCATTTTTAGTTGGTCTTGATGTTTTTGACACCATTTTAAACGAGATTTAAATATTTTTCTGCTCTCGTACATCTTAATAAATATATCCCCAGTGTTTGGACTACCGCATAATAGCCATTCCCGGAAACTCGCCCGGGCCACCCTATGACTGTCGCTAACGATTTTATTCCAACCAACAATGATTTTAGGTCTATGTTTGCTCTTGCTCCCCCCACCCCCCAAAGATGCCTGGGATAATGCAAGCACAATGTCGGCGTAAAGCTTATCAATGACTAAGCTGTGAGTAGGATCATTACAATACCGATCACTACACTTTTGAAACGCAGCAGGAAAATCAATACATTTAAGACGTTTATGACATTCAATTCTATATTGTGTAATAAAGTCATTAGTTTTCTCCCCCCACAAAATTTTATTATTAGATACACTCGGAATAATTCTAACTGGAGTCAAACACTCCAACTTACATTCACATATAACGGGAAAATGATCAGACCACAATACGTCATACTTTACATACACATTGCACACCGAGACAGCGGCAGATTGCGACACAACACAATGATCTAACCAACGCTTAGACCCACAAGCTTGATCTATATAAGTAAATGTATCAGAAGTTAATCCCAACTCACTTACGTCAATAAGCATCCATTTGAACTCATCACAAAAACTGTTCAACTCAGTAAAAAATAAACTACTGGGGTGTGCGTTAAAATCCCCTAAAACAAAAATAGGTTCATTTTCATAATCATTACTAATAGCACTTACAGTTCCCATACAGTCAGTAAACATCGTCAAGTTCTCCGATTTGTTTGTCGGCATATATACACACACCACTATAAACGGACTAGCGGCCGTATTAACGCGAATCGCACACACTCGCGGATTATCGCAATTTATCACAGTAACACTAGGAAACACACGGGTATTCCATAGAAGCGCGGTACCGCCATACGGCCTGCCACGCAGTAAACCCGCCGTCGTGTCCACAGCTGATGTCCCCTTGCAATTAAATCTGCTATCTATGCCATTTAGATACGCCAATTCTTCCGGCAGCAACCAGGTTTCCTGCAGTGCTATCAACACACACTCGTCACACAAACGTCGAATATCGTTCACGGCGTTCTTCACGTTTTTACAATTATAACTGGCAAACTTATAGGTTTTACTATGCATAGTTAGAAAGCAATGGACCGACGTCAGCGGATTCTCCGTCCACTTTTCGATGTCTATAATGCACGAAGCGTCTAAAGATAATCCCATCAGGCCATATTTTTTCGTCCAAAAACATAGAAATTTTAGACTCAGATACAAAGAACTTATAGGCTTTGTGATCTACTACTTTTTTCGTATTAATCTTTTCCATGAGCACCGTCTCCTGTGTTTTCATTTTTATGTAATCAACAATGTCAGATTCTAATGTATCATTATGCACATTCGTTATAAAAATAGGTATTTTATTAACAGCAGCTTTGAAAGATGATGTAGTCGCTGCTGCTTTCCCTCTTTCGCCCAAATACCTATACTTTTGCTTTCTTTTATTTCTATTTACTGTTTGCCAAGGATTGTCTTCCTTTTCGTTATTTATTTGTACGCTAGACTCAAGTTGTTGACAAACATTATTTTGAGCCACATTATGATTACTGTTCTCCAGCTTTCGTTGTTTAGGGATACTTGAGCCAGCAATAGATGACCTTATGACTTGCACTTTCTTGACATTCTCACAGCTGACCTCTTGCGTCGCTTCGGCCCCCGCTACTACCGGCACACTCGTGGTCAGAGGTGACTCATTTATGTGCATGGCTCGAAATAACGGTTTACCCACCGTAACTTCAGCTTGGCAATTATCAGTCGCTGTCTCAGTTGCGGGGCTGCTGTTATGTCCCTGTGCAGTGTCAGGCGACCGTTGAAAGTCCTGCTCATTAGAGGAATAATTTTGGCTCAATGTCATTCCAACAGGGCCACTTTCCAAGTTCCACGCACCCCTTCTCATGTTTACATATCCAGTTGGAGTTGTAAATGTAGGTAACGATGCGTGCATTAAATTATGTATATCTGCTCGCAAGTCCTCAAATTGTTTTAGTGTTACTCTGAATTTAATCTTGTCAAGTCTTTTAATAGTTTTGTACAATCGAGATGATCGAATAAAATTGGGGGTAGTTTATCGAGAACTTTCGCCACAAACACTGGAATTACATCAGGGTCTGTGCTTTTAAACACACATATGATGTCATCTAGGTCTCTTCCTTCTTTCCCCTTCCTTTTTCTTATAATCTTCCGTTGATCCGTCGGCAGGGATTCAAACAATAACGACTTTGATTTACAAATTTCACTGCTTGTGAACGCGGATACACAAATTCATTTTAAAGTTTCTTCGTCAATAACTGAAATTTTATTTTGCACATAAGCTAATAGTTCATCAATGACGATATTACAGACGTTACATTTTAACACTTGCGACATTGTTTACAAGGTGCGTCGTCGCACTAAGCGCAGCGGCGTAAAAACCAAACACAACCGACCTTGAAAGCGGCGCGCGAGTAATTCAATAATGTCAATAATCAAATTCATTAAGAATAAAAATATAAACTAAAAAACGAACGTATCAAAAAAAAATGACTAAAATCAGAAATGAAAAAAAACTCAATAATCGAAATCATAAGCTCAAAAATTAAAGTCATAAAATATATTAAATAAAATATATTAAATACAATATCAAAAACATTGAAAATAAATTAAAAAATATAAAGTCAAAATTCTAATCAAAATCCAAAGTTATTAATCAAAATCATTAACAAAATAAATAATAAAAAATACATTAAAAAATAAAACGTTAAAGGAGCCAAAACTTACTGAGAAAACGTTTTACTGGCATATTTTATTGAACTATCCGAGACCAAGAAATCAAGCACGCTATGGAGTAGGTACGTACTCGTATTTATAGGCGCGAAACCATTAGACGATTTAATTTTTCTGTTTTTATTTTTAATATTATAACATTCTGTTGCCAGCTAATAAGGATTTATTTTTAACCATTTCCTTTCTTATTATTTAATATGTTGCGATATCCGGTTCAATTTATATTAAGCTTTAATTTGATCAAATCCTTTATAATTCTTTAAAAATTAAGGGATCTCAGTTGACATTTTATAAGGATTTAAGTTGACTGTTTCCTTTTTATTTCTTAAAATATTATAACATCCGGTTTTGTTTAAATAAGAATTTACTTTGACAACATCCGTCCTGTTTATTTATTTTAAATATTTCTCTACCGTCGGAGTAAATTTGATGACTTCCTTTTTGATTTTATCCGCCTAATTGTGATTGTTTCGCGCCTAAACTTTATGTTTACCCGCTTAATTTTAATAATCTTTACTTCCGCTGTCAATTTTATGCTTGTTATTTACTCTGTAAGAGTATGGAACGTGTACTCAATACTAAGCTCCTGGCATACCTAGAAGCAAACGATATCCTTAGTGATCGCCAATACGGCTTCCGCCGAAATCGGTCTACTGGGGATCTTCTAGCGTATGCCATTCACATCTGGAGTGAGGCTATCGAGAGGCACGGGGAAGCGCTTGCCGTCTCCCTAGACATCTCGAAGGCTTTTGATAGGGTCTGGCACGAAAGCCTTATTGCTAAGCTTCCTTCATTCGGTTTGCCCGGTGGTCTGTGTGAATGGATTGCAGACTTCCTGAGAGATCGGTCCATTCGAGTGGTTATCGATGGCTGCTCGTCGGACTACTTGGATATTAATGCCGGGGTCCCTCAGGGGTCGGTACTCTCGGCAACTTTATTCTTGCTGCATATTAACGATCTGCTAAAACCCGGCACCTTTGGGTATGCAGACGACAGCACCGTTACTGAGAGATACTTGTCTAACGCTCGTGCTACCGGGCCTCAGATCCAGTCTCTCCGGGAGGCCATGGTGGAGCGCTTAATCCTGTCCTTGCAGGCAGTCTCCGAATGGGGCGATGCCAATCTGGTCAGGTTTAATGCTGCTAAAACCCAGGCGTGTCTTTTTTCCGCAAAAAAGAGTCAATTTCACCCGGCTCCAACTTTCCGAGATGTGACCGTGCCAATAGCTGACCATCTTGAGCTTCTTGGCGTTACGTTGACATCGACTCTCAATTTTGGGCCATACATTGAGGCAAAGGCTCAGCTGGCCGCCAAAAAGCTGGGGATCCTTGCAAAGGTGAGAAGGTATTTCACGCCAGAACAGCTGCTCAGCTTGTATCAAGCGCAAGTTCGATCATGCATGGAGTACTGTTCTCATCTCTGGGACGGATCTGCCAAATACCAGCTTGATGCACTGGAGTCGATCGAAAAGCGGGCCAAGAGACTCATCAGCGATGAGGCACTGGTTAAGTCAAAGCTCCAGAGCCTTGAACATCGTCGCCGAGTTGCCAGCTTGTCGGTTTTTTATCGGTTACATTTCGGGGAGTGTGCGATGGAATTGCATGATTTAATTCCACCCAGCCCGTTCCATCATCGGACTACCAGACGTACGGCGATGCGTCATCGATATATGGTGGACATCCCACCCATACGCACTAAACGTTTTGGGAATACTTTTATTATGCGTACAGCTAAGGAGTGGAATTCCCTGCCGGAGTCTGTGTTTCCCGATAGCTACAATCTAGGGGTCTTTAAGTCAAGAGTGAATAGGTTACTTCTAGGCAAGCGTGCTCCACCATCGACCACATCATCGCTTACTATCAGGTGAGATAGAGGTCAAGCGCGAGCCTATAATAGATAAAAAAAAAAAAAAAAAAACATGCGTTTCATTCCTCCTCATCACATGACCATACCAGGACAAACGGTTTCCTTTCAACTTTTCTGTCACTGGCGCCACTTTCAAACTGCCTCTAATACCTTCTATACCTTCTCTATCTCACTTCATCCATTTTCTTCTCGTCACTTCGCACATCCATCTCAACATTCTCATCTCATTATATATACGCGTAAGGAAAATAAATAAAACCAAGCAATCAATTAAAAAAGAAACAAAGTAAAAAAAATGTATCAAATATGTCGATTAATTAAAAATGATAAAAAAACAGTACCTATTGTATTATTTTATCTTTTTCCCCACAAAAAAAGTTTGAGAACCGCAACGCAATTGATGACGTAGTCTTAGGCCAATCACGTGACCCAGCTGTCACGGGAAGAGACTACCAGGCGAAGTATATTATTATACCATGGTTTTAACAATATGGCGTGAAAAGAAAATGGCGCGCGCAAAACAAATTTTTTTTTTTTTTTTTTTTCGCCCTTCGGGCAGGCTATAGTCTTTCAACCATACTGCCTAGTCTTTCGTAGGTATTTTTCTTTCGTAATATGTTTAGAAATCATGTCTTTCGTTTTTCTAATCCATGTTGTAGTCATTATAAGTTTGTCTTTGATTATTAGTTAAAATCTTGTTTTTACACAATTCCGTTTTTTTTTTTCCAATTCCAACTCCAGGGTAAACGTCATTTCCATTATATGTCAATGTCAATCAATTCCAGGGTAAGTGTCATTTCCATTTCATGTCATCTTATTTATGTTTATTTTCTTCTGGTTTTTTTTTTATCACACATCTTATACTAGTTTTAAATATACAAACTTTATAAATAATAATAAAACGGTAATATTTATATATACATAGGTGCATAGGAACAAGAAATAGAACCATTTAAATCTCATTTACAGTCTCCAATATGTATCTATACAAATATAAATAAGTTGAAGCGTTCTTAAGCAACTCCTGTATGCACAGCGGGACCCTATCAGGTGTTTTATAAATTTTTAGAAGCTCATCCGACAACACAAGGCGCTGAATGTTGAAAGATGAACACTCAAAGAAGATATGATGTAGTGATTGAACTTTATCTGATTGACAGTAATTGCAATACGATATGCTGACCATTTTAAGACGATGAAGATGATAATTTAATCTACAATGACCAAAGCGCATACGACAAATAATTGAATAAAACTTTCTACTTACAAATAAATTATTTTTGCAAAACCAAGGAACAGAGTTGATTTGAACATCAAGACTGTTAAACCAAGAACCTTTATTTTCAATATGTGTGCAGTGGTATGAATATTTCCCCCATGCCTCACACATGCGCCGTCTTAAGAGACTAACTGCATCTGTGTATGGTATGGGAACACTCATATCAGTGCTAGGTATTAATTCTTCCAACTCAACAATTTTTTTGGCAAGAAAATCTGCTTTTTCATTTCCTCTAACACCAATATGTGAAGGTACCCAAACAAAACAAATTTCAATATTTGACTGGGCTAATTCAACCCAGAGTTGTTTTATCAAATGAATAATGTAATTAGTGTTGGCATGTAGTTTATTATTTGCCAAATTTTTTAGAACACTCATACTGTCACTTACTACAACCCATTTGCTATGTTCAGAATTGCTATTTTTAATATGTTTTAAAGCACTCAGAATTGCAACAGCTTCAGCTGTAAAAATACTAGCATTTCTGTCAATTCTCCTACCAATACCTATGTTTGAAGACGGCTCATAGATGGCAAAAGAAACAGCTCTATCATTCTTGGAACCATCAGTATACACAAATTTATGATCTGACCACTCTGACAACATTACATATACTTCCTCTTTTGAAGGCAAATCCTTTTTCTTATTTATAATAACACTAATAGCTGGAAATTTACTGCTGAAAGTTCCCTCATAGCAAGGCAAGTTAAGCTTAGATCGGTAAATGTTAATATTTTCAATAAAGTTTTTGAATTTTCTAAGTTGCTGTAGTATATAAAAAGATTTTGTAGCAGTTTGCACAGCTAAATGCAACATATTGACTAAAAGACTATTACCCAAAACACTATAAAGCTTCAAAAAGAACCTTTCTAACAAGTAATCAAAACGAATGGCCAATGGTGGAACATTACATTCAATCTGCATTGCATTTACAGGAGTGCTTCTGAACGCCCCAGTTATAACGCGCAAACACTTGTTTTGCAAAATATTTAAACTATTTACATGTTTAGAGTCTGCAGCAAAGCAATAGAAACCATATTCAAAGTGACTACGAACTAAAGATTTGTACAATAATAACAAAATTTTAGGGTCTGCACCCCAATATGTACCACTCAAGGATCTCAAAATATTATAAGCTTTATTTGCTTTGCTAATAATATGTTTCATATAATTATTCCAGGACAAATTATGTGAAAAAATAACACCCAAAAATTTGACATCTAAAGAACTGGGTAATGCACAATTATTGTACAGCACAGCAGGCATATTATGATTATGTTTACCAAATAAAACAACTTTGGACTTCAATAGGTTGACACTAAGATCAAGGTAAGAGAAATATTTACATAGATACATTAATGCAACATTCACTATTTCAACTACTTGTGATACATTTTTTCCAGATGCATAAACCACTAAATCATCTGCAAACTGTAAGTTTTTAACCTGAGACCCTAAAATTAAATTTAATCTTCGTATATACAATATAAATATTAAAGGTGATAAAATGCCCCCTTGACAAACTCCTTTAGACGATAGCCTAGGACCATAAAGGTGTCTGTTAAATTTTACAAAGACTTTCCTATTGCTAAGAAATTGTTTTAACCAATTTATTATTTTTCCAGGGATTCCTATCTGTGATAACTCACTACATAAAATATCTATATTCACACTATTAAATGCACCTGCAATATCAAAAAACACTCCAACCAAATTTTCATTTGACGATAACGACTTGTGAATATCAAGCTGTAATTGACAAACACTTTCCCTAGCAGAACGATTCCTACGAAAACCAAATTGGTTTGATGGTAAGATATTATTTTTTTCAATATAAAACTCTAAACGCTGTTTTAAAAGTTGTTCAAATAATTTTCCAACACAAGAAGTAAGAGCTATAGGGCGGTAAGAATCAGGACACATTTTAGGCTTATCTGGTTTTAAAACAGGTACAAGGCAATCCACCTTCCAGTTAAGAGGTATAATATCATTTTGCCATAATAAGTTCAAAAGTTGTAAAAATATTTTTAAACTACTAATGCTAATTTTTTTAAAAAGTATGTATGGCATTCCATCAAGACCATAAGTAGTATCTCTTCTGGAAGATATGGCTGATATTAATTCCTGCAATGAAAAAGGACTAAGAAGAAAATTATTGCTGGGATTAGTACTGGTTGTGAATGAAGATTTTGAGTCTTGTGATGCGAAATCTGGTGTGTATTTTTTAAGAAAATCTAAAACCCATCCATCATCTTCGAGAGCATTAAAATTGAATGTTTTATTATACTTCCGCATAAATTTCCATATGACAGATAATGGCGTAGTCCTATTGAATGTTTCACAAAGAGCAAACCAACTTTTTTGTCTTTCCAATTTTAGAACAAGTTTTTTAACCGCTCGAAGCCTTTTGAATTGTAGATAGCTTTCTTCTGATGGATTATTTTTAAAATATATGTATGCATTTTTAAAATTTAATACGGCTTCTGTGCATTTTTGATTCCACCAAGGAAGATAAGGTCTTTTAAAATTATTTACAAGACATGAATGATTCACAAAATTTGTCCTACCAGTCAAATGCTTATTATTTTCAATAGAATTTACAGCTGCTGTATGTAAAATGCTACAAAATTTAAGATATGTACCAGAAAGACTTATATTATCGACTTTAAAATCAACCAACAATTCATCAACAAGACTACTATATCTTTGCCAATCCACCAATTTATAATTTGGATAAACGGGCAAATGTTCAGCATTAGAACAATTGCTGTATGTATTACTTTTGTTAATATTACTAATCACTACTTTAATGATTATAGGAATGTGATAACTACTACCAAGAGGACAATCATGTACGTTCCATTCACAATTGAGAGCTAAAGACAAAGAGACCAGCGTCAAATCCAGCGCATTAGGACGCCAAGTTAAAGAGCCAACTGTTGTTGCATGACCATTATTGAGCAGAACCAAATCATTATCATCTATTACTTTCAAAATGTTTCGACCTCGTACAGAATCCGAGCCACAACCCCAAGACGAGTGGTGAGCGTTAAAATCACCAGCAAATATAAATGGCCCAGGAATAGATTTTATTAATAAATCAAGGT
Source organism: Orthosia cruda (assembly GCA_964057195.1). Lineage (NCBI taxonomy): Eukaryota > Metazoa > Arthropoda > Insecta > Lepidoptera > Noctuidae > Orthosia > Orthosia cruda. Next base: position 18,856,581 of record OZ059837.1, read on the forward strand.
TTTCTTTTCTGAATGCTGGATTACAATTCAAAGGACTATAAAAACTGACTATGCTTATCTCCTTGTTATTTACTTTTATTTGAATACAGATGTTTTGCAATGAGTTATCAAAGAAGGTATCAATTTTAGAGTAGGTAATGGTATTGTGAATAATTATTGCAACTCCGTTATGTTTGTTACCAGTATCATTTCTCTCAATATTATAATTTTTTATTTTAAAATTTTGGTGAGGTTTAAGCCATGTTTCACTGATAATTGCTATATGTATATTGTGACTATAAAGAAAATCGATAAATAAATGTTTATTACTATTTAAACTTTGAGCATTCCACTGTACAATATTTAATTCTGAAAAATCCATCAACTGGTTGAAGAAAATTTATTACTGAACGTTGTTTTCAAGGCTTCTTTAATAGAAAGTGAATTAATAGGTTCATCTTTATTGCTTATTATTTTTGTGAGTGTTTCGACTAAAGTATTTATAAATTTATCTGATTTCATGAGATTACTAATCTGAGTGTCCAGATTGCGTGATGTTAAAGCTGGAAAAGAGTTTACATTAAAAAGATCTGAATATGTAGCATTTTTAGTTTTAATTTTATTTTCTTCTACCTTTTGCTTTTTTATTGGACATGCTGAAGAGATTGCAATATGATTGCCGTTACAATTTGCACACTTAGCATCCTTCGGGGCAACAACACACATTTTGAAATTGTGATGTTCAGTACATATTGAACAAACTTCAGTATTTCGACAAAATTTAGCTATATGCCCATAACGCAGACATTTAAGGCATTGTTTCACTGGTGGGATATATTTGTTCACCTCATGACGCCATGAGTCCAAATAAATATAAGTTGGCAAAATAGTGGATGCAAATGTCACAGCAACAGTCTGGGTAGGGGCAAAAGATATTCTACCTTCATCACCTCTGACCCTGCGCATGAAACGCCTCACCTGTATTACATTCTTTGAACTGCCGATTAATGAAAATATCTCTTTATTAGACATATCTACTGGGACTGAAGTAAGGACTCCAGTAACCTCTGTGTCACCAGCAGGGATAGATGCTTTTAGAGAAAGTTGATCAAATAATTTTTTGTTTTTTAGAAACATATTGGCGTTATTTGGTAAATCAAATGTGACACCGACCTTATATTTGTTTATTGTGCGCAAGTGCATCACACCAGACACTCCATGTTCTCGTATGCCCTTGGAAAGGGCCATACGATCTTTGTCGTTGAAAAACTTATTCTCGTCCATATGACTAAGAAAAACTATTAACTCTGCCTGCTTCGTATCTTCACTGTACTGACGCGTATACCCCTTTACCTTATATATGGCATATTTATTGTCCTTAGGTTCCTTATCAGTGGCATCTTTAAATTTAATAATCGAGTATGCTGTCGACACCGTGGACTCCGCCGTGTCAGAGTCCGAAGATTCCTGCGAATGCTGCTTCAGATCCGGAGGAATTTCCAGCTCATCCTTCCTCCGCCTCTTTTTCCCCATTTTTATGTCACATAAATATATATATACACCAAATAAGACCTAATAGTACGAATATTTACAGAATTAAATTACAATAAACACGAGAAGTTGAATTTCAAAGTAATAAATTAAAAAACGCGCCTTTCCACTTCAACCGTTTCCCGCCTTTTTTCGCGCAAAACAAATTAAAAAAGTACCTACACCAAGAAGGTTCCGATTCTGAGATTTTAACAAATTAAAAAAGGTTGTATGATAAATTCGGCACTGTAGAGGTAGAAGTAAATAGGTTGAATTCACAAACTTAGTGCACACGACGTTCTAAATTCAATTAACTATAACCCCTAGTGGATAAAAACGACTTTTGCACTCAGATATGGAAAAGCAAAAATACTCTTTCAGAGATGTGGGAATAAAAAGCTTATTTTTGTGTCTGCCTTTTTCTGTTGACAGTTATAAATATGAGGCACTTACGCATGACGTTCTTAAAAATACAAATGGCAGAAGGTTAAATTTGAATCAGGTATTAATCTACATACTCATACAACCTCTCTGGTTTATCATAAAGCAGAAAGAAAAATCACTATTCCATTTAAAAACAATACTACGATTTCCACATTTGTTCGGAGACAAAGTTAAAGTTGTCGCCTGCTCGCTCAGTAAAAAGTTAATTTGCATGAACCCTCCCTCTCTATGGCGCGGGAGAATTTGTTTGGCCGAAGGCACGACCAACTACAATCGGGAAATCAGGATTAAAGTGGCGAATGGTTAGTGGAAATGTCATTACGCGTATTATAAGTTCACTTGTGGACAAAGGCTTTGTGGAGGATGTGAATTGTGAACTGAATTGAGGTTTATATATAATTAGCTGCCGCCCACGGCTCCTATCTTTATATAAACCCTATGTTTTATTCTGATGTATAAGCTATATTCCTGTTAGATTTTATCAAAAGCCGTTCTTCTCCTCACAAGCTCACATTTATAATATTAGTAGGATATTCTAGCACCCGCAGCCGAATTGCGCAAGTGAATTCGACAAGGCGAACCCGCAAAAGCACTTCGCTGCGCGTGAAATATATTCAAAACCGACCTCGCGGGCGCCCCACAAACCGATTGCGAACGGCGGGCGCAATTAGCAATTACAATGGGCGAGTTATAGCTCGATTAGCTTATAACTCCACAAAAACCCGAATTCACAGTGTGCTCACTACAAATTTTCTTTCTCGACTCTTCTAAGTGTCAGCTGTCAATCCAAACTGTCAAATCGTTGACAGTCCACTGACATGGTATTGCAATTAAATATCAACTAGTGAACGAAAAGTTTGGTACAGAACATCCCCCCGTCTCGGACATAAGGAGTTATGTCCGCTAACAAATGGGCAAGCGTGCTAAATTGACACTGCTCGCTTCAAAACCGAATCTCCGACCATGACCTTTGCAACTCTTGGATCTCCGTCAGACCCATAGAACAAATCTACAATGCGTCCACGACGCCAATACAAAGGTATCAAGTGAGGTTCTTTAACAAGTACAAGGTCTCCGACTTTGGGAGGGTCAGTTTTGTCAGTCCACTTAACGCGCTGCTGCAAAATATGCAAATATTCCAAATACCAACGATGCCAGAAACTTTGGGACATCTGTTGGAGCAAATCAAAACGCGTCAATTGCAAAGATTTAATTTCCCTGAAGGGGTATTCCGGCAGGGCGTTGAGGGGCTGACCAATCTAAAAATGACCAGGGTTCAAAACTTCCAGGTCATTTGGGTCTGAGGAGATCGGACAGAGGGGTCGTGAATTGTGGACGGCCTCGATTTTACAAAATACCGTAACAAGTTCCTCAAAGGTCAAAATTGTTTCACCAATAACACGGCGGAGATGCGTTTTAGCCACCTTTACAACGGCCTCAAAAATGCCACCCCAATGTAGGCACATTGGAGGGTCAAATTGTCAATTAAATCCCATTTGCGCCATGGCATATCTCAAATTCAAATTATCCTTATTAAGATATTTACAAATATCATTTAAATATCTATCAGCGCCCTTATAATTAGTACCGTTATCGGAACGGATCAAAGATGGTAGTCCTCGGCGGGAAACAAATCTACCTAGCGCTGCAACAAACGTATCTGTGCTGAGGGCAGTTACAAGTTCCAAGTGAACCGCCTTGGAGGCCAGACAAACGAACACACACAAGTAGGCCTTGACAACCTTGGCGTTCCGAAGTTGAGAAGTCTTCACCAAGAAGTGACCAGCGAAATCGAGTCAAACCGAAGCAAATGGTCTGCTCTCCGCCACTCGGTCGGATGGCAAATCACCCATTATGGGTTGAGTGGGAGCAGCCTTCAACTAAAAGCACTGCATACATTTAAAGATGATGCCACGAATAGTGCGTCTGGCCGACAAAATCCAAAATTCACGCTGCAAAATGGCTACGAGGGCGTTGCAACCGGCGTGTGCATTATTAATGTGTCGATCGGACACCAACGACTTCACCAACATTCCTCCCATAAGGAGCGACAAAGGATAGCGAGCACCATAAAGCAAATTCGAATTCCGAAGTCGTCCTCCGCCTCGGAGCAAACCAGATTGGTCTCTTGTCGTGCATGAGGTGACAAAACTGAGGACAACAATTCATTATTCGGCCTCCGTCCGTTACGTATAAAACGCCGGATCCAAGCGGTGACCCCTAACAATTTCGATAAAGAACTGTATGTGTCCGAAAGACAATCCAAATTGTATGCAGGTTGCGTTTCAACAATTCCAATATACAAAATTGGCAAAACCTCTGGAGAGGAGAACCTATTCTGGGGCCAGGACGACTTGCAATGCGTCAACCAGTCTGTTCCCCACCTAAGAGAATGGTTGACAAGGACAAGAGCCACGCGACGCACAGTCTGCGGGATTGAATTTTCCTGCGATATGTCTCCAGATCGGTTTAGTCTCAGAGTTCTGACTCTGTGAGACTCTATTCGCCTCAAAAACCTCCAAATCATGAGCTGAGGTGCGAAACCAACAAAGGACTATCTTACTATCAGTCCTTGGTCTTCAATACACGGGGCGGAACCCTTCAACATGGGACCCGTAAAGCCAAAACTAAAATCCGTCGGTACAACTACTAACCCATTCGTCTGCAGAACCCACTTGGTCCCGGTCAAAATCAAACCTAGAACATCCGCACCCATATACGGGTCCGGGTACCAACCACTTCGGGTCGGCAGGAGTTAGGTCCGACGTTAATTTTACCACTGCAGGGCTATTGGTTATCTGCGAGTATCTGCCCAAAATATCAGTCAAAACAACGGCCTTGGCCAAGATTCTTGGCCCACAATGAACAGGCGAAACACAAATTTCAATTTCTCCCCGTTGACCAACCGCTTCAATACCACCCATATGGTAGAAGGCTGGAATCTACGTGGGAGACCCAATATTTCCACTAAACAAAAGGATACAAGACAGCATTGAGTACCCGAATCCAAAAGAGCACGAACTAACAAAGATTTACTCTTCGGATCATTACAGGGACAGTTGGCAGAAGGACTGTCTCTGGCTGGGCGGCTGTAGTGGAGGAGAGGGAGGCGACCACCTATTGTTGATAACCTCCCTGGGGTTGGTAGTCGTCCGGAAGATCGGACGCGGGCCAGTTGGAGTCTAGGTAGTGGTCCACCGGAGTGCCGGGGTGTCTTCCGACTCGCCCAGTCACCGGGTTCTTGTAACCACGGGCACGTCCAAACTGGGGTGGGCGGCGCTCCAATCGCGGTCGCTCATGTAGTGGTGGTGAGAATGGCCGCGGCGCTGCCTGCCTCTCCATTCCCAAATACCTCTCCTCCCGTTGAGGAGGGGGTGGAGAGGTGCCCCCGCCTGTGTGAGGTGAGCCCCGTCCAGGATCCACGTGGGTTTGGTGGGGTTGGTGATGATGTGGACCCCCGCCTATGGGGGAGCGTCGGGCATCATCAGGCCTGCCAACACCATTTTGGTTAGAACAACACGCGGTGATGCTTACCTTGATAGTGCGGGCAAGGATCTGATCTCTGGCAATCCCGCTGCACCAACATACAAGTGGGTAGGTTGATTTTACAATAAGAATTCAATATTCAATTTATTTTAATAGTTAAAAACAATGACTTTAACTCGAATCAATTAGAATATTACTGTCATTATCAAACCAACTAACCAATTTTCTTCTACAATTGGCAACAACAAACTTTACAACAATAACTTCTGTAGCGGCCACTGAGTATGTTTATTATGTAAACAAACTTACAAAGCCAAGATAAAAGGTTCAAGGTCCAACAATAACTATGATTCAATCAAATACAATTAGGGAAGACTATTTAGTCTGCACCAAACCTTTATTGTATACAACAAATAAACAAATTATATTTTCAATACAAAACTGTAACCTTCTATCCCGGAGTGACAATATTAAGTTGTGAGTTGTACACTTTAATTTAACAAATTGAAATGTAACTGTGGGGTTGTTTGCCCCTAACAAGACACAGCTAACTCTGAGTGACTCAAAATATACCACTTTCCAACCCAGTATTCTCAACAATAAAAAGCAAATCGGCAAACAATACAGCGTTCAGTGTGAACGAGTGTCCTAGCGTATACTATGATCTTGGAATGCAAACCACGCTCTGCTACCAAATGTTAAATACAGGTCTTCGGGTCCCAAGCCAGGAGATAAACACCGGTGCCCATAGCGGCGTTGGGATTCCTGGACCCTTTCTGAATCTGTATCCAATGAAACTGCCGTAACGCAGCAGTGGAAAGCTAGGGGGTTCGCTCCTTATTTTATTTTATTTTTTATTGAAAGGAACAGCAAACAGTTACATTATAAGTACTTACAACTAATTTAACAATGACAATGTTAGTAATAATATAACCCACAACGCTGTCCACAGGTAGACATAAAAGTTTAAATGAAAAAAAAAAGAAGTGTATCGCTAGGAGCTTTAGTAGCTGTACGAGCAGAAATTTGTTCTTTTATGAAGCAAGCAAGAAAAAAAAGCTCAAATGTAGGTATAAAGATTACACAATATAAGCATGACCCTAGAAAGTTTGTCGATTTTCAGAAAGCTCTTTCTGCAAATCACCAAACCCACCAACACATATGAATTTTATTTAATGTGGGTTTTATTTAATAAAGAAGATCGAGTGAGGCTTTTGAATTTACTTATTGGACAACTGAAGATGTCGATGTTTTCAAAGGCACTGTTAAATGAGTCAACCATTCGGCGGACAGGTGCGCGCTGGCCAGAATTAGTTCGGCATGAATTCACTGCAAAGAGAGTACCTGCGCGTACCTGTCGCCTATGAATGGTTCTAGGCACAGCGTAACAAATCATGTTACTTAAATCTATACAATTGAATTTATTTCTGACAATTTTATATAAGATAATGGCTTCAAGGTATATTCTTCGAGAGCACAGGGGCAGGAGCTTGTACTTGCTGAGTAACTGGGAGTAGGGAAGGTAGGATTTATGGCATCTGTAGTGCATGGCTCGTAAAAATTTGTACTGAACATTTTCAACCATTTCAACATACTTTTTGTAGAAGGGGTTCCATACTGACACTGCATACTCCAATTGTGATCGAACTAGGGCTTTATACAAGCATAGATATGACGAAGTTCTCTTGAAGTCAATGGTAGATCGCATGATAAAGCCATATAATTGGTAAGCTTTACTCACAATTTTGTTAATGTGTAAGTCTAGACATAGTTTGGAATCAAGTATAACACCGAGATGACGAACTGAGTTTAATTTAGTGAGAGGCACATGACAGAGAGTGTAAGCGAAGTTAATAATGTGCTTATTTTTGGTGAAAGTAAGGTAATCGCACTTAGGTATACTTAGCTTTAATTTGTTTCTATGACAGTAGTCTGAAAGTCTGTCCAGATCTTGCTGTACTAGGATGCAGTCATTAACTGTTTTGATGGATTTGTAGACCTTCAGATCATCTGCATACAATAGGTACTTTGTGTTGTGAAAGCAACAACCTATGTCATTAACAAATATGTTAAATAATAACGGTCCAAGAATAGAGCCTTGTGGTACACCGGATGTAACTTCGATGGTGTTTGATCTGTACCCATTAATTACCACTCTTTGGCAGCGATTTGAAATATAAGATATACTATTGAGAGATATACTGGTTCGTACTACTACCACTTAGTTTATATTCACTTACCTGGGATTCCTGCGGTAGGCTCCTGGGAGTCGATCAATATCATGCCGTGAGATTAGGGATAGGAGAATATATATAATATTAGGACAATAAGGGATAGACTGACGGCTGTCTGGACCGAAGGCTCCGGCGTCCACCAGACAGAACACGTTTCCCACGTAAGCACCTCGCTGCGCGCGAAATATATTCAAAACCAACCTCGTGGGCGCCCCACAAACCGATTGCGAACGGCGGGCGCAATTAGCAATTACAATGGGCGAGTTATAGCTCGATTAGCTTATAACTCCACAAAAACCCGAATTCACAGTGTGCTCACTACAAATTTTCTTTCTCGACTCTTCTAAGTGTCAGCTGTCAATCCAAACTGTCAAATCGTTGACAGCCCACTGACATGGTGTTGCAATTAAATATCAACTAGTGAACGAAACGTTTGGTTCAGAACACCCACTGTTTCGTCCCGATTTTTGGTATTTACTTGCAACACCGTGTTGGTGGGCGGTCAACGATTTTGACAGCTGACACTTGACAACAGGGTAGAAAGAAAATTTGTTGTGATCACACGCTGAATTCGGGTTCTTGTCGAAACATATCGAATCGAGATGTGTTTTGCCCATTTGTAATAGCTAATAGCACCCGCCGTTCGTAATCGGTTTGTGGGGCGCCCACGAAGGTCGTTTTGAATGTATTTCAAGTACATTGATGTAGTGTCACTTTAGTGGGAAACGCGTGTGTGGCTGCCGGAAGCCGGAACCCGGCCCAGAACGCGTTAGTGGTCCCATCCAATCATTGTCCTTTATTATATATATATTGTCCTAAAACCCTCGGCCAGCCGCGTGATTGAGCGAGCCCAGAGGATCACCGCGGGAATCTCAGGTAAGAGTGCACAAATTGTTTTAGTAGTACCACTTCCCACCTGTCAGATAGGTACCAGGATATCTCCCAATAGGGAGCAAATCCCTAGCTTTCCACTGCTGCGTTACGGCAGTTTCGTGGGTACAGGTTCAGACAGGGTCCAGGAGTCCCAACGCCGCTATGGGCCCCGGTGTTTAACTCCTGACTTGGGACCCGAAGACCTGTATTTAACACCCACGGTTACCAAAAATGAATTTATATTGAGTTCTTATCTTAACACCCTATCCAATATGAATTCACCATTACAGTGAGCTACTAGCTACTATCAGACAAAGTTAGGGCTCTATCAGTTGTCTAAACTTTCCTCGGTCGGCTATTCTATTCTATATAAAGTATGTAAAATCTCACTTCTCTCGGAACGACCAGGGCAAATGAACCGTGGAGAGTGTCGGTGTAGTATGAGATTTTATGAGGATGTAAAGTTCTTGGTTTATTGGTCGTAACAGGCTGACATACCTAGCATGTTTTTAAACCAGTTTCCTAAAACTGTAGCATGGCCGGAAAGCCTCAATTATTTACCTCCGCTGCTAGACATCGGATCGCTGCATTGATGGTATTAGGTATCCGCAGGCCGGCTAAGTTATTTAGTTTATAATTTGCTTCATTACTTCGGCGTAAACGGCAATGTATTGTGGAAATATTTAATGTTAATTTCGTGATGTACAGTTCTGTAAGTCAAACGCTCACCACCTTGAGATATTTTTAACAAGCATATGACACCTAACAACATGTGCGTATCAAAATTAACCTTCAAGCGCTCGCGCGGCGTCGAATCGACCGCGCTCGATACATTTGCATTCATAATATCGAGATTTCTTTCTAATCACAAATATTTCTCATTTCTAGTAGCCTGTAATTCGTTGGCTTCGCACGTAAACCACTCCATTCTATTCTTCTTCGCGCCTCCCAAGGGGCACAATAGTCTTTTCATCACACTTGCACGTAAAAAGTATCTAAACATACAGGTTAACTTGGCCGTAATGCCCCATATAAAACCCTCGGGCTTTCTTTTTGTCATGAAACCCTAGGGCGGTAAGTAATATTTTTTTAATTTATGGCACAGCACACAGGTCATGCAAGTTCAAGCAAGGAGTTTACACGCAATTGAAAAATTTTCTTAAAATGTTATCTAAACAGGAATTTCTTTGCAATCTCGCTAAATGTTACTTAAATACTCAACTTATGTTCTTAATAATCGATTTTAATAGTTATAGTTTGAAAACGTCGAAATTATTTAATTCTTTTTACACTCCGTCCTGGCTGTAAACCTACGTAAGTATTTGCCCTTAAAGTTTCTGAACGAAACACTGTATAATCTGTGGTGTGGGCAAAAATTCGCCAACCGCTTAAAAAAAAGTTCACGTATTTCGTAATAACAGCTGTGCTGACTTGTGTATTAAAGCTATAATTCATAATTATTACTCGCAAATGTGATGAAAAACATTGTGTGTATCACGGGCGGTACGGAAATTACGAACCTCGACTCAAAAAGCCCTCAGTCTTCGACTTCGGGCTTCTACTAGACCCTCGATCGTAATTCCTTACATACCGCCCTTAATACACAATGTACTATTTCAACACACTTGCTCATAAAGTGGCTCTAATTTCACCGCAATTAGGCACATAATGACATCTGTAATCAAACTGTGACTTTTTCATTACTATTATTCACAAGTGAGTTACAGAGTTTTATTTTTAATTTATTGGTTAAGTTGCTTTGTTCTTAAAAAAGTTTCGATACAAATAATATCGTTCTCAATAGTACAAATAAATTAACGTACCTACCTATTGCTTGCTCATTTCATGCAACTTCATATTTAAATAGATAATTCCGAAAAAAAACACGTGCAGTTTAATAAATAAAACTTTCACTCAAATATCACTTTTGTTTTTCTCTAAAGAAAACTTGAAATTCCCCATTTTTTACGTGACGTGGCTAAAACGCTATCCGCGAAAAGCCAAATAAAAAACAAACCTCATTCTTTTAGTCTATGGCCGATCGCCATTGTTAGATGTGCGCTCATAGTAAAACTGATTACTTTTTTCCGCCATTGCGAGAATTTTTCTTTTTTTTTGTTGAAAATGATTTATTTGTATTATTTTCTTCACAAGTGTGTTGAAAAACGTCGTATGAGACACGTGTGTATTGATGATTACCGTCCTCGGCTCTCTTAAGACCCTCACCTAGCGGCTTGGGTCTCAATGGCGCCTCGGCGGTAGTCACCAACACACTTGTACCATAATCTACTATTTTTCACTTTAGTAGCTCAAAGATGTAGGTTTTGATGCCTGAAATCAGTGAGCAAAATATGATTTTGCTCACTGAATGAGACCAAGTAACTTTTTTTTTTTTCTCAAATCCTCGTATATATTATTCAGCCTTGGGTTAATCATACAATTTGAAACATTCACACTCTATCTCTTTCCCGCTATTAGAAAGAGAGAGAGACAAAGACCAGCCCTTTCGAAGTTCCGATTTTGATTTCGACCTCAAAGACAAACACGTTCGGAATTTCGTACTAACTGAAGAAATTTTGCATAAAGATAATTATATCTTTTAATGTCATTTATTGATTTTTTAACTTATTGTTATATTTAAACGAAAATAAGTATTTACTGCAAATAAAACTGATATTTAATCTGTAAATATTTATTTCTAGTTTCAATAATGTTACGTAATATAAACTGCCGAGCAATGAAAAAGTTCCACCCACAAAATGCCGACAAACACCTTAATATCTCCTAAGACATAGAACCTAGCTTTATAAATTAAAAAGTATAATGAAATCTATTTTATTATGCAAACTTAAATTCTTAAATACTGGTATTTTTGAAGCCATGGATAAAAAAAGTAGAAATACAAAATTTTGGGGTTTGAAAATTTCGGAATACATTTGTTTCGTTTTTTTTTGTTTTGCTTTTGACTTCATCCTTGTTTTCGCCGTTGTGAAAGAATTCTTCAATTGTAAAGTCTTACGGCTCTCGTACCCATAAATCATGCCTCTATCACCCGAGGATTATACGACAATCGTCACTATGGTGGAATTGGGGACCAGCCAAATAAATACGGCCAGAATAATGACACATACTACTGTCCGACGAGTGATCCAAAGATTTAGGGAGACTGGATTAAACCTGAGAAGACCAGGTACTGGCAAGCCAAGGTGCACAACAGTCCGAAAAGATCGTTTCATTGCGGCAGCCATGTTAAGAAATCGACATCAGACGGGAGTTGCGGTTCAACAACAACTTCTGCAAGTTTGAAGGGAGCCAATAAGCGAGTGGACAGTCAGGAGACGTCTTGCCGAAAGAGGATTGGCCAGCAAATGGCCCAAAACTGGAACGGCATCATAAAGTTGCCCGATTGCGATACGCCCGCGAGCAAATAGAATGGGGTGAAGACGAATGGGGCAGAGTGATGTTCTCTGATGAGTCAACATTTATGCTGTACCATCATGATGGGAGGAAAAGAGTATACCGATGACCAGGAGAACGTTTTGCACAAGCATGTTTTGAAGAAAAGGTGTCATACGGTGGAGGTACCGTTCACGTGTGGGCTGGTATCTCTGCAGAGGGTCGAACAGCGTCAGTTCCAATCGAGAACGGGAACCTAACTGCTGTGAGATACAGTCCGTTTTTGGTCAATATGGGTGACAATGCAGTGTTCATGCACGATAATGCACGGGCCCACACTGCTCAAGTTGTAGATGAGTATCATGAGGACGTAGGAATCCACAAAATGGAGTGGCCAGCAAGGAGGGCCGATTTGAATCCTATGGAGCATGCTTGGGACGAGCTTGGCAGACGTGTGAGAAAACGAGTTCCACCTCCAATTATTCTTCGTGACTTGAATAACGCGCTCATCGAAGAATGGGAGATTATTCCTCAGCATATGCTGAGGAATCTGGTATTCAGCATGCCCAATCGCTTAGAAGCTGTATTGAGAGCACATGGAGGAAACACCAAGTACTGAGTTATCAAAACCTACGTTTACACCTAATAAAACCCCTACTTGGATTTGGTTTTATTTGCCAAATGGCCCCAATTTTTTAAAACATTTAATTTAAAATTTGAACACAATATTTACGTTTTTTGTTGGTAATATTCTGATGCGTTGTTAAATGTACTTCAATATTGCAGACGGCGTCATTAAGTTAGCCTTTCCCTTTTAGGAGTAATTTGGTGCTATGTCACTGGAACATTTTCATTGCTCGCGAGAGTATTTTGAATAATAAAATATCATGGGTGCTATTTCCGAACTCGCCTTAATTTAAATAAAAGAGCGGGAATAAAATTTCGTGGCTGGCGTAAAGAGTTGAATAAGTTAAAAACATTAAAATAATCGTAAAATATGAGTTAAACTAGCGACGAGAACAATATATTAACACCGGAAGAGTTAAAACAACAAGATGCACAATTAAGTATCCTACCTCAGAAGTCTCGCAAGAAATATCTGTAAGCATACCATGTCTTCAATGATTGGAGACTTACAAAGGGCGTAAGCAGTTTTTCGGGGACGGTGTTGCTATCTTATTTTTTAGATTTATCACAGACCAGGCGATCATCTACAATGTGGAGTATTTGCTCAATGTTGAAAGCTACTTTAAAAACAAAACATAACGTGCATATTGAAACACGCAAAACTCGTATCTTTCTAAAATTAATGTCAGTTGGGCATAAGGCTGAAAAGTCCAAAATTTTCACGGCCAACATAGAAAAATTTCCTAATGAAGCTCCGGATTGCAATTTTCTTGCCGTTGTTAGTTATTAAAATTTGTGTGTAGACTGTTATGTATAAAGGTACTTACTGCCTACTACTAATTTTTGGAGGCGCAATGAATCCTAGCCTGGCTTAGTAATACTGTTTATTATGAATTATTATATTTATTACGATGTGTAAAATATGCTGTAAATGTTAAATTATGCATATTAATTATGTAATATTTTCATTACAGGTTGTACTGATAATAGGAATTAGTTGAGTGTGTCGCAATAACGAGCTATTACAGCTAACAGTTAATAATATCGAAAAGCATACAGATAAATTACTGTTAGTAAAATTGAAAAATACGAAGACGAACCCTGACAGGTCTTTTGTCGTACGCGAAGAATATGTATCTATTGTAGAAAAATACCAAAATTGATGTCCAGGCAATATAATAACCGACCGATTTTTCATAAGGAGATCAAATAATAAACAGGAATAGATTGAAATAACTATTTGTAGGTAGAGATACCAATTCAATAAAATGGAACATTTTAAAAGTTAAAAGTAAAATTACTGCAATTCTGCAAATTAAAAGTAACAGTTTTATTTAGCAACGTTACAGTTGTATTTGTGTAGTTGTATTGTATTGAGTTGTGATTGATTATTTGGGGTTAAGGTTTCTTTTTCGATGGCGGCTTGAGAAGGAACAACGGTGAACGTTGGTGACTTTGATCGGCTTTCTGTATAAGTACACTGAGCGTTGTTGGAAGTGGATGGGCGTGGGTGAGACCAAGGATCCGAGGTCGAATTCAGACTTATTGTTTCCACTATACGCTTACAGATTTTCGACTTATTTTCTATTGAGTCTTCATTATAGCCTTCTGCAACCGTATTGGACTTCCACCCGCCGTGACGTTTTAAAGTGGTGAGATCGGCCGATCGGTTGCCGAAGTTCTCCGAAAGCAGTGACCCGTGTATAGCTGAGGCTCTTCCAGTTTGAAGAAAGTGGCAATTTCGCGGTGTAACACCTATTTTATTTACTCCCATAGGCTGTCTTGAGCATTTATTATTATGGTATTGGTTGATGGGAACGACGCCGCGGGCACAGCTAGTACGGAATATATATAGCAATCTTTATTCTGTTTCGAATGCTATAGGGACTCTAAAGTAAAGTACCTATGTTAATGTAGTGTATATCCAAAAACAAATGAGTTTAATTAAGTTTCACCAAAGATATAATTACCCACACAACTAAAATTGCAAACAACAGTTTGAATGTTATTCAACGACGTTATACACAGGCTTAACAGCGCAATAAATTAGTAGAACAAAACCCAGGTGTCTGTACGTTTGAAGTTTAAGCCCGAGGTGTGACGCGCAGGGTTATCAATTAAATTGCGCACGTCGGCAGCTGCACCACCACCCTGTGATGGATGCCCTCTGCGTCCTCAACAATATCCATACCTCTCGTTTATTACCGTATTTGTACCGACTTGCACTGTACTGCCATTTCTCTAATAGAAATAGGTGGCCATTTTCCAAGTGGACGTTGTTTGCAATCTTTTACAAAGTTTATTCAACCACCCTTTCTCGTTACGTTCATTCTGTTAGCGGAATGGTTTAAGTTAACTCGATTGTCTTTAAACTCTGACGATAACTGAGATATTTGTAGCCACAGTGTCATTATCTTACTTTCCGTTATTGCGTTTGGAAATTATATCCCCGATTCGTTTGTGATGTCAATTGCCAGGAGGATTCCCATTTTCAACCTCAAATAGTAGATATGTACGTATATATGTATATAGGTAGCTATGTATACAGGAAGTAATTGATGGTAACTGAAATCGGTAGTAATTTGTGGAACTGTTTGAACGTAACTGAAATAGATAAGTTTACCTCTCCCGGCGCGAATTTGTGTCCCCATACATGATGTCATGCTCGAAGCTAACAAGTCGTGTTGTTGTATATCTGAATGTTACTTACTGAGGCTGCCTCAATTTCATATGTAACATTTTATTTTTATTATTTAGGTTTCCTCACGATGTTTTCCTTGACCGTTGTCAGCGATGTCCAAGATAAAATATTGCAGCAAGCAAAACGATTTAATCGTAACTGGTATCGTAGTGGGATACTAAAAAGTTATCGGTGATGAGATACTTTACTTGATAGGTATGTCGTCACATAGAACATTTTTCCTAATTTTAGCCTATCCATAACAGTAATTTGGAAAAAAATCTTCCAATGAAAATCGCATTACTAGAATCCTACATGGCTACAGCGGTAACGGGGCCCGACGGCTACACTTAGCTACAGTTAACTACAGTTAACGAGTGCGATGTCGTTGCGATAACCGCTAACAGCGATAACTGTGATAGCCACTACTGCCGACTACTAGACGATCAAGTTTACAATGTACTTCGTAATTCGAACTTCGAAGAATCTTGTTGAACTTTTTTTTTATTGTTGGTAGTTTTGGCCTTGGCTTAAACTTTTAAACTGTAATTACATAATTTTTTTGTTGGCAGGTAAGGTTGTTTGTCTTTATAATTAACACGGTTCTATGTAGATTGCTGCAACGAACAGTATTAAGGTTGTTAAATAGCAAAACCTGCCGCCCGCGATGTACTTAATGCCTTTTAAATTATAACATTTCTGTTATTCTGATTTATAAGCTATATCACATGAAAAGTTTCATCAAATCTGTTCTTGTGTAAAAAACACCCTCACAAACTTTCACTTTTATAACACTTGGTATAGTCGTCACAATCTAAGAAGTTCGTTGTAACAAATTAAAAAATCAAATTCTTATCCCAATGTATTACTATGTTACCCATATTCTATAACAACGGCTATCATTCGCAAGAATCAAGTTTAATTAATAATAAGTATTTTATAGCTGACAAAACGGGCCTTTTATTTTTTTACAACTACGACAACAGTATTACAATTCACAAATTTTCACCCAACTAAATACCAGTATTAAATACTACATAGAAACGTAATCGTCATACAGAAATAGCCACATCGTTTGCAGTACCGTAAAATCCTCTTGGGACGTAGACGTGTCTAACGAAATAGCTAAGTATTACGCGAAATTATATCAAGTATGTCTGCCCATTACCTTTATACGCAAACGATTTACATAATACACGCATTGATTTTTATCGATATTTTTATGAGGCCGTCAAATATTTTACGGCAAGTTTAATGTTAATAAAGTGCCTATTGATATAAAGGGTTTATATTCGTTATTTATGAGGATTATTCAAATATAATGCGATTGGTACAGTAAATGATAGGGCGTTCCTAAGTGCCCACTTTTATCGGCTATATGCAATTTAATTTAACTAAATAGTGTAATTGCCTTGTTTTAAGACAGTCCCGTTATTTACAAAATCACTGATTTACAAAGCCTTCAAAAATGTTGTGTAGGTAGTAGTTATTTATTTCAGATCCCAATAATCACAGAGCTACAAACATTCTACTTTGCTAAGTAGACAAGCTATATAAAAACCGAAAGCTTTCTGACTAACTCCAGAACATAATAGATGATGATGATTTACGTTTAAAATATAACACGTGGAGTGCTGCCATTTAGTTGTGAGTGGTTTGTCCGTCCGCCACTGTTTGCGTCGAGTTTCACTTCACATTCAGATATACAACAACACGACTTGATAGCTTCGAGCATGACATCATGTATGGGGACACAAATTCGCGCCGGGAGAGGTAAACTTGTCTATTTCAGTGACGTTCAAACAGTTCCACAAATTACTACCGAATTCAGTTACCATCAATTACTTCCTGTATACTTAGCTATGTACGTACATATCTACTATTTGAGGCTGAAATTGGGAATCCTCCCGGCAATTGACATCACGAACGAATCGGGGATATCATTTCCAAACTCAATAACGGAAAGTAAGATAATGACACTGTGGCTACGTATAAGTATTTCAGTTATCGTCAGAGTTTAAAGACAATCGAGTTAACTTTAACCATTCCGCTAACAGAATGAACGTAACGAGAAGGGGTGGTTGAATAAACTTTGTAAAACATTGCAAACAACGTCCACTTGGAAAATGGTCACCTATTTCCATTAGAGAAATGGCAGTACAGTGCATGTCGGTAAAAATAAGGTAATAAACGAGAGGGATGGATATTGTTGAGGACGCAGAGGGCATCCATCACGGGGCGTTGGTGCAGCTGCGACGTGCGCAATTTAATTGATAACCCTCCGCGTCCCACCTCGGGCTCTAAACTTCAAACGTACAGACTATTGTTTTTGTTCTGCTAATTTATTGCGTTGATAAGCCCGTGTATTAAGTCGATGAATTACATTCAATTTGTTGTTTGCAATTTTAGTAGTGTAGTAGTGTTGGTGAAACGTAAATAAACTCATTTGTTTTTGGATATACACTACATTAACATAGGTAATTTACTTTAGAGTCCCTATATACTCGTATTCCTTACTAGCTGTGCCCGCGGTTTCGCTCCCGTCAACTGCCTACCCTACTTACATTCCTACCTTCCTACAATTTTTTGTTCTAGGTTCATTCTTTCGCGGCGAATCTTAACACCGCCATTCAGAAAATAACGTCAAATACACAACGCCATCTATGAAACATGGAGTACAACTGTCCGAGTATTTATATAGCCTGTTGTGATATTTTACTTCTTGAACACTTTAAACTCATATTACTTTTGATAGAGATAGATGGGAATCGGTTCACGACTGCCATGAAACAAACACTTAGTAATACTTCAAGTTACGCACATTTTTTATGTATAAAAGTTATCTTCATTAGTTTCGTAGATTTTACGTGATGCGTGCACAAATAAACAGACAAAAAATCCAAAAAGGCCAGAACTCTGTTGGTTATCCTTTAACACCCTGGCTATTTTTTTGGAAATATTTTCGATGTACAAAAACCACTTTTCTGCAGATTTATTATAAATATTGATATTGATGATGATAGCTGCGGACTTCAGCAAAAACTTGAGAAATTAAATGTATCTAAGAGGCGAGCTACGAGTACATAATATTGACAGTGTGATTTAGACCTCTAATGGGCGCCGCGAGACATGAATGCAAATCGACACGGTCCCAATACAAATATCGTGGGCCGAGTAACAATATACTCATATTTCAGAGGATCCTCTACTTGAATATATCACTGTTACGTGGTTACGTAACCCGAGCATGGTGTAATTTGTATTTATGGTGATGTAACTTAAGCACCGGTGAGAATTGAGGTGACACTTCGGTTATCTAAGCTTTGTTACGCTTCGCTCGTATTTTTATTTCCTTTTAGTTTGCCAGTTTTCCTCCACTTAACGTTGTCATCCGAACCTCTCGGATGCTTTAAAGTGGCTCAATGTTAAGCAAAGTTTTGTTGCTTTTTTACAAGTATCACTTGATACATGAAGTATTTACTTCATAAATATCGTGAATGTATTGTTCATTTCATTTCAATGTTCAATTAAGCTACCTATTATTCTGTAATCCAAACTTGATGAACACAATTAAATATTTGTACACGTAACAATTCAAAATAGATTCTGAATTCAGAATTAAAAATATACTAAATGAAAGCAATATTTTGCTCGCGTTCGTGTGGATTTTGCCATGGAAAAATAGGAATTCAGTGAGTGGGTAACTCGTTAAATTTTTTAGAATCCTTACCAACATGATGAATATCATATTCAAATTCATTATTCGACTAGAGATGGCATTCGATACAGGACTAAACCTCTATTTTCATGTAATTTTACCTACGAAATTGCCGTTTTTAACCCCCGACGGAAAAAGAGGGGTGTTATAAGTTTGAGGTGTGTTGCTGTGTATCTGTGTGTCTGTGTATCTGTGTATCTGTGTATCTGTGTATCTGTGTATCTGTGTGTCTGTGTATCTGTGTATCTGTGTGTCTGTCTGTGGCATCATAGCGCCTCAACGGATGAACCGATTTTGATTTAGTTTTTTTTGTTTCAAAGGTGATTGTATCGAGAGTGTTCTTAGCTGTGTTTGAATGAAATCGGTTCAGCCGTTCAAAAGTTATGCGCGTTTTACTGTTTAGATCGTGATCTTTTCACAAGATAAATGTGTCGGGGGTTTTTTAAATTTTGAAATTTTACTTGTTTATTAAATAAGTTAACGGCAATTACAGGCGCTCCGCAAACGTTGTTGATGTTGCGTGCCGCTTGTGCCGCGTTGCTGCCACGATGGTACTCATATTTCATAATTACTTGAATTTTAACGGATCCATGATGACGAAAAATATTGCGATAAAAATATAACGCTAATCAATAAACAAATAAATATTTTGAAAAAGAATGATATGTTTTTAAATACAATGAATTTGAAAACATAATTCTTAGCCAAACAAAAAATATTTTGATTTGAAATAGAATACTGCAAAAAAAATCATAGGTAAATACCTATTATATCAATAATACGTAAATATTTCATTTGCTCATACGTTTTGTTAACTACGAATTTGAAATCATATTTTTTTTTTTATCAAATAGAAATCGCAAAACAGCGTATCTCATCGTCGACCACATCATCTCTAACCATCAGGTGAGATAATTGTCAAACGCGAGCAAGAATACTTAATAAAAAAACGGAATCACCAAAGAAAGGCGTATGCTTCAATCCTAATTTCAATTTGAAAATAAATGTCTCTAAAATCGAATACTTCAGTTTCTATTTATTACCCGTTTTCAATTCCGCCAAGTTTGAGAGCCGAGTCGACGCTGAAGTGGTATCTAAATACATGCTAAGGAACGATCCGGCAGCTAAAAGCATAAAAATGGATAAAAGAGGAACCGTCGTTTCAGTTGAATACATTCACAAAACGATCAAATACGAGTATCCTCTCGATACACGCCAATATACATTTCACACACAAGCATTTCATATATTCCTATACTTTGAGTATGTCATGCTGGAAAACCTAGCTCGCAATAAAAATTCGATGTCCGCCAATCACGAATAGACCATGAGAATAAAACAAGCATTCTCTTTGCCACAGGGAGGGGGTGGTGGGGGAGGGTGTTACTGCAAAATACGATAACGTCAGTGGAATTGTGTCTAGCCGTTCATTTTCATGTATGCGGGTTTTGCTTAAATTTTAAACCTACATCGGGTTGCACCGGCCGATACCAACAGCTGCGGCAAATTCCATACAGTTTTTTTGCCCGTTCGATGCTCTCAAATTGTCGTGTCTAACCAATGTATATACTAATATATATGAAGTTTGGCGTTTCACACTGCCATCCATTTATAACGCGACACAACTTTTATCGAAGTGCATTCTTGGCGCGCCAAATGACATTATTTTTTTGTGATAATTTCACGTGTTTCTCGATAACCTCAAATCATTCCCAGTAAATTTCAAGCCGGCGCGCGCTTATTTGAAACGACAGCTGTCGCGCGTAACCTTAAGGTCCTTTGGAAGTTTTCAGGAATTAAGAGCATCGATAAAGCAAAAATTATGTACTATTTATATTCACACATTTTCTATTTTTGTGCTAAATTAGTTTTGTTTAAATTAAAAACAAAATCGTAGCATTAAACAACTTTCTCTGGATCAGGAACCAATTTTGCACTTCAAAAAAATTATTTTAGATTTGCTTCTTATTTTCATTATTATTCAGATTTGTTTTTCGAATTAGTTGTTGAAATCAAATGAAATCCACGAAAGTGTGTATTACGAACTTAGGTCTAGATTTATTTAAAATCGGTCTTCTCTTAAAGGGCTGGCGCACGTAGTCTTTTCGACGCCTGCACTGAGACTGAAAAAAAGACTTTCGTGCCCCTCAAGAGGCGCGAAGAAGAATAGAATGGAGTGGTTTTCGTGCGTAGTGAACGCATTACAGTGATGAATTACAATTACAATGAGAAATATTTGTGATTAGAAAGAAATCTCGATATTATGAAAGAAAATGTATCGAGCGCAGTCGATTCGACGCCGCGCGACCACTTGAAGGTTAATTGTGATACGCACATGATAAAAGTAAAACTTCTTAAAACAATCTAACGCTCACCTTACAGAGCTGTACAGAATGATATTAACATTAGATATTTCCACAAAACATTTCCGTTTACACCGATGTAATGAAGTAAATTAAAAACTAAACAACATACGGTGGCCTGCGGATACCTAATATTATCAATGTAGCGATCCGATGTCTAGCAGCGGAAGTTTAGGAAACAGGTTTAAAGACATGCTAGGTATTTCAGCCTGTAAGACCAATAAACCAAGAACTTTACATCCTCATAAAATCTCATACTAGACCGACACTCTCCACGGTTCATTTACGCTGGTCGTTCCGAGAGAAGTGAGATTTTACATACTATAGAATAGAATAGCCGTCCGAGGAATGTTTAGACAACTGATAGAGCCCTAACTTTGTCTGATAGTAGCTAGTAGCTCACTGTAACGGTGAATTTATATTGGATAGGGTGTTACGATAAGAACTCGATATAAAGTGATTTTTGGTGAACGTGGGTACGGTAAAGTTTAAGCGTACATTGGCGGTTTATCCAAGCGGCAATCTTTCAATTACATAGAAAACCCTTTCATAAGATCTTTTTACTTTTGTTGATATTCGTGACACACAGAGTTTCACATAAACTTTTTATATTTTGCATGGCTGGCATTTATCGTTGCTGTGGTCAAATAACATCGTTCAACACGAGCCATCCATCGCTCGCTCACCGTTCGTCGCTAAGCCCGACAACGCACAGTCATCCTGTTGACACTAACAATTTCCCTGCGTACCATGCTTATTGTTTTCATTTTAAATGACGGTTGTTGAACCACACAAGGACGCGGGTCGACCTCGTGTCACACGACTTTCGGTAATTTGGCTGTCGCCTAGTGATTCGTTAACGATATAGTGTGGGGAAAATAAGTGATATTTGTGGAAGAACTCGATTTAGGAAGGTTATGTTTATTTTATTTAATCGTGTGGCATATCCAAACATAGTTAGCTACTTCCACAATCATAACGATAAAAGTTTATGGCCCAGTTTCTGGGACGAAAATGATCGCAAAATTAATGTGAAAAATTTAAAAAAGGGGGAGAACTGATGTGATTGGTTGAATGAATACCAATTACATGACTAAACTCGAGTTTAATTAGTGACACATCGATAATTTCTTATCGGAAACCGGCAACCTTATTGCGTAATGTGCTAAGTGCTTTTGAGTTTATGAGGAGAAGAACAGATTTTGATAAAATCTTACAGGAATATAGCTTATATCAGAATCACATAGGGTATAATTCATTAAGATATCAGGTACTAAAACCACAAGGGTGCAGCCGCGGACGGCAGCTAGTCATACATAAACCTCGTGATTCGATACGTTAAATGCACTTATATATGTAATACTATTCAGTTCATAATTCACATCCTCCACAAAGCCTTTGTCCATAAGTGAACTTATAATTTGCGTAGTGACATTTCCACTAACTATTCGCCACTTTAATCGACAACGACAACGCGACAACTTTGTCTTTGTCTCCGCTTATTTGATTAACTGTGGATATCATAGTTTTTTTTAAATATAATGGTGATTTTTCTTTTTGCTTTATGATAAACCTCAGAGGTTTTATGAGTATGTAGATTAATGCCTGGTTCAATTTAACCTTCTACCATTTACAGTTGTATTTTTAAGAACGTCATGCGGGAAGTGCCTCTTATTTCGTACTGTCAACAGAAAAAGGCAGACACAAAAATAAGTTTTTCATCCCCCCATCTCGGAAAGAGTATTTTTGCTCTTCCATATCTGAGTGCAAAAGCCGTTTTTATCCGCTAGAGGATAAAGTAAATTGAATTTACAGCATGGTGTGCACTAAGTTTGTGAATTCAAAACATCTATAAACCTATTTACTTCTACCTCTATAGTGCCGAATTTATCATACAACATTTTTTAATTTGTTAAAAACTCAGACTCGGAACCTTCTTGGTGTACTTTTTTTAATTTGTGTTGTGCGCGCCATTTTCTTTTCATGTCATATTGTTAAAACCTTGGGTTAAATAGAAGAAACTTGAAAACAAGTGAAAACCTAAAATGAGTGATTACGACGAGGAAGTTTATTTGACCGAACTGACCAACAGAATTGACTGAAACTGTTAATAATGCGCAAATGAGCTTTCTTCCTCAACAATCACGCGAGAAGTATTTGAATATACTTATTTATTTATTTATAAGCTACATCACATGCATTTCACATCGACAGAGAAAGAAATGGGCAATCACAGAACCAATGCACATGACAATTACGGCGTACATAGCACTTATAATGATAACATTGCCGCCCAAAAATAACTACATAGTTACAATTCAATACATCATTCATTTAAAAAAATACTAGCAATAATTTTAAATACTGGTCATAATGAATACAATAATCAATTGAGTACCTATAATAAAACAAAAAAAATAGTCCAGAATCAAAAAATCATAATGTCAATAATCAAATTCATTAAGAATAAAAATATAAACTAAAAAACGAACGTAATAAAAAAAAATGACAAAAATCTGAAATAAAAAAAAACTCAATAATCGAAATCATAAGCTCAAAAATTAAAGTCATAAAATATATTATATATTAAATAAAATATATTAAATACAATATCAAAAACATTGAAAATAAATTAAAAAATATAAAGTCAAAATTCTAATCAAAATCCAAAGTTATTAATCAAAATCATTAACAAAATAAATAATAAAAAATACATTAAAAAATAAAACGTTAAAGGAGCCAAAACTTACTGAGAAAACGTTTTACTGGCATATTTTATTGAACTATCCGAGACCAAGAAATCAAGCACTCTATGGAGTAGGTACGTATTTATAGGCGCGAAACCATTAGACGATTTATTTTTCTGTTTTTATTTTTAATATTGTAACATTCTGTTGCCAGCTAATAAGGATTTATTTTTAACCATTTCCTTTCTTATTATTTAATATGTTGCGATATCCGGTTCAATTTATATTAAGCTTTAATTTGATCAAATCCTTTATAATTCTTTAAAAATTAAGGGATCTCAGTTGATATTTTATAAGGATTTAAGTTGACTGTTTCCTTTTTATTTCTTAAAATATTATAACATCCGGTTTTGTTTAAATAAGAATTTACTTTGACAACATCCGTTCTGTTTATTTATTTTAAATATTTCTCTACCGTCGGAGTAAATTTGATGACTTCCTTTTTGATTTTTCCCGCCTAATTGTGATGTTTCGCGCCTAAACTTTACGTTTACCCGCTTAATTTTAATAGCCTTACTTCCGCTGTCAATTTTATGCTTGTTATTTACTGTGTATAATAACGGATGTAGTGGTGGAGGAAAAACACTCTTTCACTACCATGGATTATACATCCTATACTGGACTAAGGAATTTCTTTATTCGCCATTTACTCTAACTGTAAACTGTTACTGTGTAAAACTGTTGGTGCAAACCAATATTACATGTGAACTTAACAAATTTCTATAATCACTGCGCAAAGTTGTTTACTTCTTGTGACGCGCAGGTGTGCGCCGGACCACCCAGAGTGTGCCTTACGCGATCGAGCCATGGCAGATAACGAGAACGTTTCACCACGCTGTGAAACACCTATGTTTAGCAATGACATATAAAGCTTGTTAAATGATTCCTCGGATATGGATGCCACAGACGATGATGTTAAAAATAAAGAGGAGCTGTCAAGAGCAGAAAAAAGGGGAAGAGAGGACAGTACTGAAGACGAAGAGGGTTGGACAGCAGTTAAAGGGATAAAAAAAAAAGTGTGTCATGGCAGTAAAAACCAGCTCAAGGAAGAAGAAAATCATGAAGTATATGCTTCTTCCAAGGAACGGCTTCCAAAACAGTTTGCCATGGCACGTATCCTTAAATAAAATAGCATTATAAATATTCGGCAGGTTAAGTATTTGAGTCCTTTTAAAATACGGATCGAATTCGAAAGTGAATCGGCTGCTCAGAACCTGATAAGATGCGATAAACTTTTGGAGAAGGGTTGGAGGTTCCAGAGGGCGATGAAGCTGTCTGTCTGCTATGGCTTAATCAAAGATGTAGATTTAGAGTTGACGGACGACGACATACTGAATAACATTTCATGTCCAGCCCCCGCAAAACTTTTATCTATAAAGAGGCTAGACCGTCGCAACAGGGATGAGGGTGGTTGGTGCCCCAGCGAAACCATTCGACTTTGCTTTGACGGTGATCACCTTCCACCTTCGGTCTGTGTATGTGACATTAATATAAAGGTTTTGCCCTACATACACCAGGTGTCACAATGTTCTCAATGTTGGAGGTTAGGACATAATAAGAGAATGTGCCCTTCAAAAACCATGATTTGTCCGAAGTGTGGTGGACGTCACGAAAACTGCGACACTTTTCAGTTTTCCTGTGTGAACTGCAAGGGTAACCACATATCTCTCAGCAAGACATGTCCAGTCTATAAAAAAGAGAGAAGGCTAAGGGAGATTATATCTGAGTTTGGATGTACATACAGGAAAGCCATAGAATGCTATGTTCCACCCGAAACTGACATTCTTCCTCAAACTCCAGTAGCCATAGACAATCCTTTTCCCTCCACACTTCTTTCAGACGACCCCTCACGAGCCAGGAAAACTTACCCGGAAGCCCCTCGTCGTAACACTTATGCCGAAGTTATTCGAACTAAGGCCACTGTCCACAAAGAACAGACTCCTACCACGTTTAAAAAGGATTGTAAGCCTAAATTAAAGGTAAAGTCTCCCAAAAACAAAAACAATCCATCTAAGGACGACTGGATATTTTGGAATGCAGACACGCCTGCATCGGATCAAGCAGCAGATGATGGAGGTAGTAACAGTGAATGTCCATCTTTTAATGAGTTGTGGGCGAGAATTAAAGAAGTCATTTACCTCAAAAAAACTAGTTTAGTTTTTAAGATAAAGTGTATCTTCCAATTGTGCCTAGAATGGTTAACCCTAGTGTCAGTGAGTTTTGTTTCAGAGTGCTCGTGGATAAAAACATTGTTTAATTTTTTTATTTCTCGTGATGGCTAACAAATCAATTAAATTAAATATCTTGCAGTGGAATGCCCAAAGTATTAGGCCTAAGTTGGCATCGTTTCATCAACTGTTATGCCAAGAAAAAGTACATATTGCTGCACTTAGTGAGACATGGCTCGAACCTGAAAGTAGTTTTAAAGTTAATGATTATGTTGTTTATCGCGCGGACCGGGATGACTCATACGGCGGTGTAGCTATATTTGTACATAAGTCTGTTAGAGCGCAGATGCGGCGCGTTCACGTGACTAATAACGGTATTGAGGTAGTATGTGTGCAATTATTTAACTGTTATCCGTTTGAAAATATTGTATCTATCTATTGTCCATCTAGAATCAAAACAACTCAACAGGATTGGGAAAGTTTAGTATCATTTTGGCCTTCCAAAACCTTAATTCTTGGGGATTTCAATGCCCATCACGTCAGTTGGTCTTATAAAACTGACCACAGAGGCAGTCTTATTCACGACTCGCTCATAGACTGCAACTTTCTTTCTTTGAACAATGGGTCACATACACGAATTCGTTTGGTTGATAATCAGTTGCAAAAGTCTTCGCCAGATATTTCTTTGGTTTCTACAGACATTGCGCTTAACTTCGATTGGACTGTTT
The DNA here is from genome assembly GCA_964057195.1 of Orthosia cruda. Taxonomy (NCBI): domain Eukaryota; kingdom Metazoa; phylum Arthropoda; class Insecta; order Lepidoptera; family Noctuidae; genus Orthosia; species Orthosia cruda. The sequence goes on from OZ059837.1 coordinate 18,883,554, forward strand.
TAAATGAAAATCTAGGCAGCGACCACTTAATAATTAAAATTTCAACACTATGTACGTCACCTTTTTCTTCAATAATCAAAAGAAATTTTGCCAAAGCGGACTGGTCGTCATTTAAAAATCATCTAGAACAAAAGTTTTGTAATTTATGTCTGCCTAATGACCTTCAAAAAGCTTACGACTTATTTTTAGATATTCTAAATGAAGCTGCAAATAAATTCATCCCGATGTTAAAATTAAGCCAAAACCCTACTTCCGATTTCACTCCAAAGCCGTACTGGACTGCAGAACTGTCGCACGCTGTGGCTCAACGTAGGCTTGCATTATCAAAATTTAGACGCAATCCTTCTCCCCAAAACCTTGATACTCTTAACAGTCGGATAAGTGTATCGCAAAGGCTAATCCGTCAGGCTAAGGGCGTGAACTGGCAGCATTTTTGTTCCTCGGTTGACCACACTACAACGTCTAGTGACATGTGGCGCAAAATGAGATGGCTTAAAGGTTACCGTTCGCCTAGGCAATTTGTAGACGTTCACAGAGCTACAAATCTTTTAAAAAATCTAACACCAGACTATGTATCCCCATCAAACCCTATGATCCACCATAATAACCCCAAATTAGAGTGTGAGATCTCCATACAGGAGCTCGATAAATGTATCAAGTCTAAGGATACATCTCCTGGATGCGATGATATATCTTATTCTATGATTAAGAATTTACCTGATGTAGGTAAATCAATTTTATTAAAACTATATAATACATTTTTTGAACACAGTTTTGTTCCCTCCCAGTGGCGCGACATTTGTATCATACCTATTCCAAAACCTGGTCGCGACCCAAGTAACGTTTCTTCACTCCGGCCCATATCCTTGTTGTCGTGCATATGTAAAATTTTCCATTATGTTTTATTTCGAAGATTGGAATGGTTTCTGGAAAAAAGTAACACATTCTCTGCGAACACAGTTGGTTTCCGTAGGGGTAGATCGTGTTTAGATGGCCTGAGTTGTTTAATTGCCACGATACAAACTGGTTTTTCCGAGAATTGTTCTACAATAGGTTGTTTTTTAGATATAAGTAATGCGTATAACAATGTAAATTTAACTGTTTTAATCAATGTTTTGGATAAGCTTAAAGTAGGGTCACGCATCTGTAGATATTTATGGAATTTTCTTCATAAAAGAGTACTCAAAATAAGATCAGGTAATGGCTTTATTACTAGACATTCAGGTTGTGGTTTGGCCCAGGGTGACCCGTTATCTCCACTTTTATTTAATATAATAACGTCGGATATTTGTAAACGCGTGCAGAACAACATCTGTATAAGCCAGTACGCGGACGATTTCGCTATATATGCTCAGTGTTCTTCCGTTAGTGATGGGCAATGCAAGATCCAGTCTACTCTTGATTTAATCAACAGCATGTTAACGCATGTAGGTTTAGACATATCTCCCGATAAAAGTAAAATTTGTTGGTAGAGGTTATCGTAGGCCAGTTATAGAAGTACATTTAGACGGGACATTGTTAGAGTTAGTAGACCATGTCAAGTATTTAGGACTGTGGCTGGATAAGGGACTTCGATGGAACAAACATATTAAAGAAGTTCGTGAACGAGTTCTTAAATTAATTAATATTTTTAAAGTTAAGGTGGGGCCTGGTTGGGGTGTTCATCCCAACCACTTAAGACGACTATATATTTCGCTTATTCGTAGCCGTATAGACTTTGGTAGCTTTTTACTGGACAATGGCGCCGATACACATTTAATTAAACTGGATAGATTACAAAACATTTGCCTGCGGTTAGTAGGTGGGTTTATCAAAAGTACTGCGATTCACGTGATGGAATCCGAATTAATGCTGCCTCCTCTTTTTATTCGCTGCCGATACTTGGCTGGTAAGTTTTACTTAAAATCTAAATGTTTCGATCTTCGATGGTCTTTGTTACAATACAAATTATTAAAGAAAAAAGAAAAGAACATTGTTAGTTTTGACTCATGATTCTCTTAAGCAAGAACATATGCACTGCAGTAATAAAGTAGACATGTTCGCCATGACTACTTGGGTCAGCAATATGGACTTATCAAGTATTGTAAAGTCTAATTTAGATTCTGTGGATAAACCTTGCATTGCTATAATGAACATAATTTAAGATCAATATGCTGTAAGTCTTTAAATGCACTGTATTCGGGCTTTTACTGTGTATACACTGACGGTTCCAAACGTGACAATTTCTGTGGCGCGGCCTTTTTTGATTCACAAATAGATGTTTTTTTCAATTTCAAAATTTCATCAAAAGTTTCAATAATGCATTTGGAACTAATCGCTATTGCTGAAGCTTTGGCTTATATCAAATCATTGGATGGTGATCGTTTTGTCATATTCACTGATTCTAAGAGTGCTCTTCTCCATCTGGTGAAATGTACGAGTACTTCATCTGTTAGGGGGCTTCCACTGGCGTATACTATATTAAGAACCATTAATGATTTTGTTGCCAAACATAAAACAGTTGTATTACAATGGATCCCTTCCCACGTCGAATTAGAGGGTAATTTGACGGTTGATCGTTTAGCACATGAAGCCGGGTCGGATGGAGAAGATTATGCGTGTTCACCTTGGCATACTGAGCTCTTACTCTTGGTTAGAAACAGATTTTCTCATTCTTGGTCAGAGTATTTTGATAAAAGGTCCTTAACTTTTGCATTTCATTTCATATTCACAAGACGATTCAGCCGTCTCTTCCACGCATGCTTTGGTTCAGCGAGGGTGGGATGACAAGACAGGAAGTGGTAACGGCTTTGAGACTTCGACCAAGCCACATACCGTTCAACAGTTTCGGATTCATGATGCGCAAAGTTGATTCTCCCAATTGTGTTGTCTGTGGAGTTGTAGAAGACGTACATCACATCCTGTCGGAATGTGTTCGTGTTGGGGTCCAAAGGCGGCAGGCTTTTGGCAGTAGTTTTAATGTAGGCTTTTATAATAGCGTTCTGGCCTCACCTTTATCAGATGAGGCCAGAACTCTTTATCATTTTACTATAATGTGTACACGGTTGCGGGTTGGCTAGTTTATTATACCGTATGTAATTATTTTGTATGAAATCATCGGGCTGACAAATATGTCAGCCCGATCTCTTCGATTTTCTGATCTCTTTAGAAAAAACCCCGTAAATAAATAAAGATATAAAAAAAAATTTTTTTTTACCTAATACAAAGACATGAAGATACCGCAACTTCGTCATTCGCAAGGAATACGTAACAATTGTTGAGAAATATCAAGCCTCACGCCCGCCTAACACTCCAATAAGATTTTTTCTACAATATCGCAAAGGAAAGTGTGTTAGACAGCCTATGGGTGCTAATAAAATTGGCAGTATCCCACGAGAAATAGCAACATTTCTTGAACTTCCAGAAGCCCTGTTGTACACGGGTCATTTTTTCCGACGGAAATCAGCCACACTTTTACCCGATTCAGGACCTGATCTCCTATCCCTTAAGCGTCATGGAGGCTGGAAGTCCAATGCGTTTGTAGAGGGGTACAAAGAGGATTCCATCCAAAATAAGGCTAAAATATGCAAAGGCATCGTAGGAGCTATTATTACACTGAAAGAGCCTCAGTCAGATTCCTGGACTGGCCTTTCTACATCAAAAACGCACACGGGCGCACGGTTGGCGCAGTGGTTGAGCGATTGACTGCTGCGCTGCGTGTCGCGGGTTCGATTCCCGCACGGAACAAATATTTGTATGACCTACAGATAGTTGTTCCGGCTCTGGGTGTTGTGTATGTGAGTTTATATGTTTGTAAACGCACCCACGATACAGGAAGAAATTTCTAGTGTGGGGCAACATCTTTTTTAAAGAAAAAAAAAAAAAAAAAAAAAAATGAGCCCTCTCTCGCCAAAATTTACGCCAAGGGAATCCGATGAATCGGTACAACTATTATTAGTATGACAGATAGTTTACCAAAAAACAGTACACAAGTCGCACCAACATGACAGTACCTTTTTTTTTTTTTTGATCTCGCTGGGAAAAAATGCATTACGCATACTCCCCCATTGGGGGAATGGGCGGGCTATGTGGGACTCCCCGGGCAAGCCCGGTATACCCACTAAAATAACCCAGCGGCACTCCCGCATCGTCTGTGTGGAGGAGGAATGGGAAACTGGCACAGCCTTTACGTCCAGTCCTCCGCCGACGACCGCCTGCCTGTACGGCAGGCCCTTCACGCCCCTCCCTTAGTGGAGGGGCCCGGGAACGACCGCGAGTGCTCGGCCGTTCCCGCCCGAGGGTGGTGACTGTGCAATGCAGACGAGAGGCGCCCCCGCGCCTGTCGTCCGCTAGTCACCACCAGGAGGTGGGAGGAGACGATCGTACAACCGCCTTCTCCCACCCCTTCTCCGCCTGCGGAGCGGCGGCGCGAGAGTGTCATCCTCCCGCGCGCGCACCGCTCCTTTTGCGACATCACGACCTCGCAAAAGGAGCAACCGCCGCAGCATGGAGTTGACCACACTGGGAAGTGAGAAGTCCTGCCCGATCTCGCTGTTCAGGGCACGGCGCAGCTCTGCCCAGGCTGGGCACACCTCGAGGGTGTGCTGCGCCGTGTCCTCTGCCGCGCCGCAGTCGTGGCACGCCGGGGTTTCCTCCCTCCGGATCCGGTGCAGGTGCGTTCCGAAACAACCATGTCCGGACAACACCTGCACCAAACGGAACGAGAGGAAACCGTGTGGCCGCTCGAGCCAGCCCTGCAAGACTGGACCGAGCGCGTCCAGCGTCCGGCGACCAAAGGCGGTGGTGGCGAGGTCCTCCGACCAATGGAGGACGACGGCGTCCCTCGCCTCCCGCCGCACTGCCTCCCGCTCTTCCGCGGCGGGGCGCTCCCCGAGCGCCTTCCGCCGTGCTGTCCACTCGTACACTCTGGCGAGCACCCAAGCCTCCAACTCCCAAGGAGGTGTGCCCGCCAGAGCGCACGCCGCCGCAAAGCCTACTGACCGGTAGGCCCTCGCCACCCGCTGTGCAATGGCCCTTTGGGGCCTGCGGATGGCGGTCGCGTTCTCCCTCCTCTGCAGGGAGTCCGCCCAGATAGGGGCCCCGTACAGGGCCATACTCTTCAAGATATCGCATAGAGGCGCCGGCATCGCTCCTTTGCCCCCCCCAGATTCGGGAGGAGCCATGAGAGGGCGGCCGCGGCTTTCAGCAGGCGCGTCGACAGCCCGCTGAAGTGCGGGCCGAAGCGCCACCTGCTGTCAAGCACGAGGCCCAGATACTTCATCTGGGCCCCGACCCCTATCCGGACGCCCTCCACGACGATGTGGGCGTCAGGAGGGCAGCGCTGCCGAGGCCCGTGAAAGAACACGGCCTCGGTCTTATTCAGCGCCACCCTCAATCCTAGCCGGCGGATCCGCCCCGCAACCAAGGATCCGCCGGCCGAGGCCAAAACGGCCGCCTCCCTAAAGTCCCTCCCCCGGACAACGAGGAGAGTGTCATCCGCGTAACAGATGACACTCGTGCCCTGGAGGAGGGTGCCCCTCAGGAGCCAGTCGAAACCGATGTTCCACAGGGGAGGGCCTAGAACCGAACCCTGTGGAACACCGCACTCCGCTCCTCCAAGTAGCGTCTGATCCTGGCCGTCTTGTCCACCAGGAGGACCTCTCGGTCCTCCAAGTAGCTGGCCAGGATCACCCGCAGAAACATGACAGTACCTTTTTTTTTTTTTTTGCTCACGCTGGGAAAAAATGCATTACGCATACCCACCCATTGGGGGAATGGGGGGGCTATGTGGGACTCCCCGGCAAGCCCGGTATACCCACTAAAATAACCCAGCGGCACTCCCGCATCGTCTGTGTGGAGGAGGACTGGGAAACCGGCACAGCCTTTACGTCCAGCCCTCCGCCGACGACCGCCCGCCTTTTAGGGCAGGCCCTTCACGCCCCTCCCTCAGTGGAGGGGCCCGGGAACGACAGCGAGTGCTCGGCCGTTCCCGCCCGATGGTGGTGATTGTGCAGTGCAGACGAGAGGCGCCCCCGCACCTGTCGCCCGCAACTCAACTTAAGTAACTGTAGCAACGTTACTTTCAATTTTTCTTAATTATACATAAGTATTATTTTTTATAATTTAAAGATTATTCTGTAGTACTTACCGTTCATAATGTAGTAGTTAATACCTAAACTGAATTAAAATTATATTAAGAATGTAAATGTATTTTTTTTTGCATTTAGTCATTTCCTAGTTGAGGTGGAAAGAAAAGTTATGGGTTGCACTGGAATGCAAAGATTTTTCACCTCGTGCTCTTTTGATTCCCTCGCTAATGCTCAGGATTCTAATTTTTGAATCCTTCGCTTGCTCGGTCATCAAAATTGAGCATGCGGTTAAAAAGCAACTTTGCACTCTTGTATAACAAATAACTATTTTCTTCGTACTTTTTCGAAGCTATTTCTGTATAAACTTGGATCAATAAAAACCCCGCTGTTAATTAAGTGTTGTATGTAAATAAATAAAGCTATTCGAAATATACTGCAAGAGCTCGGGCTCGTTTGATATCGGAGCTCGTTACATGCTCGTAGGCAATTTTCATAACTTAATAATAACCATCAAAAAAGCCTATAATGAACGTAGGTCATCGACCTCAAATAACCATTGCACGGAAATTTCCCAGCGAACTGAAACTGGTAGTTCTTTGTAAATTGTAATTGGTAAGAAAATGAAGAACAAATTAATTTCACGCAAAATGTTAGTAAAATTTTCAGTGGTAACGGCCCCGACTTACATTTCGTAGGCCGTGAGTTTAAACCCAGGTAGGCACTTTACTTTGTAAAAAATATTTGATCACCACTGATCTTAAAACGGTGAAGGAAAACATCGTGAGGAAACCGGCATGTCCTAGAACCAAAAACTGGACGACGTGTGACATTCACCAACCCGCACCGGGCCCGCGTGGCGGATTAAGGCCTATTACCTCTCTCACAGAGAGGATGCCTGTGTCCCAGCAGTGGGAACATTATAAGGCTGATGACGATGATGATGATGAGTAAAATTTCAGGAAAGCTCGCGGATGGCAGTTTCGCGAATTAAAATGTTTGTCTAAAATTTTGCAAAAACCTAGATAATTTTCCGGGACGTTTCTTGCAAGGCTCAAAAGTTATATACTACCTTATTAGGTACAGCGTGTTTCCTTGTAGCATTATCTGTCTTTACTCATGTACCTCTTTACATTAACACACCTTCTCTAACGGCTTATTTATTTAGACAATCATATAAGACAAAAATGTCACAAGAACATCCAGAAAACACAGTCCTCATTGTACGATTAGATAGATAAGGATAACTACTGCTAATCTGCCAGATACATATAACCAATTAACGTGAACAGTGCCGTCACTCGACTGGGGATCGTTACTAGTCCTAAAACGAGCAATAAAATAAAAGACTAACCTGCATTTAAAGTAAGACACTTTGAATTTGCATTAAGGTTATTTCGCATCGTAAAGATACTCAGTTGGCGTTTGTAAGGTGTGAACGGTTCGGAATCAAAATATTAATTCATATGAATGAATGAATTAAATTAATGAATGAATCAAATTAATCAATGATTAATTTGAATGAATCAAATGATCTTTAATTAATTCATACATAATCAAGTGCTGTATTATCAAATACCAAGCCCAACATTCGTTGATTCTTGCCTAATCTCATTCATTGGTCTTGACGCTAGTTATGTTGGTCTGGAACCGCCATTTGGTCGTTACACAGACAGTCTACCGATTTACTGCTCAGCTCAAACTTCAGCGGAAGTGTTCAATCTACGTAATTCTCCTCACCGCCTTTATGAAATAAAATTTGCATAGAACTTGAAACGTTACTATTTATACCTACGTTTTGTACGCTTGAATGTATGTACGTCCTATATAATATATAGAGTGTTATAATTTACTCTTGAGGGTAGTTGTTTTTTCACCTCGTGCTCTTTTGATTCCCTCGCTAATGCTCAGGATTCTAATTTTTGAATCCTTCGCTTGCTCGGTCATCAAAATTGAGCATGCGGTTAAAAAGCAACTTTGCACTCTTGTATAACAAATAACTATTTTCTTCGTACTTTTTCGAAGCTATTTCTGTATAAACTTGGATCAATAAAAACCCCGCTGTTAATTAAGTGTTGTATGTAAATAAATAAAGCTATTCGAAATATACTGCAAGAGCTCGGGCTCGTTTGATATCGGAGCTCGTTACATGCTCGTAGGCAATTTTCATAACTTAATAATAACCATCAAAAAAGCCTATAATGAACGTAGGTCATCGACCTCAAATAACCATTGCACGGAAATTTCCCAGCGAACTGAAACTGGTAGTTCTTTGTAAATTGTAATTGGTAAGAAAATGAAGAACAAATTAATTTCACGCAAAATGTTAGTAAAATTTTCAGTGGTAACGGCCCCGACTTACATTTCGTAGGCCGTGAGTTTAAACCCAGGTAGGCACTTTACTTTGTAAAAAATATTTGATCACCACTGATCTTAAAACGGTGAAGGAAAACATCGTGAGGAAACCGGCATGTCCTAGAACCAAAAACTGGACGACGTGTGACATTCACCAACCCGCACCGGGCCCGCGTGGCGGATTAAGGCCTATTACCTCTCTCACAGAGAGGATGCCTGTGTCCCAGCAGTGGGAACATTATAAGGCTGATGACGATGATGATGATGAGTAAAATTTCAGGAAAGCTCGCGGATGGCAGTTTCGCGAATTAAAATGTTTGTCTAAAATTTTGCAAAAACCTAGATAATTTTCCGGGACGTTTCTTGCAAGGCTCAAAAGTTATATACTACCTTATTAGGTACAGCGTGTTTCCTTGTAGCATTATCTGTCTTTACTTATGTACCTCTTTACATTAACACACCTTCTCTAACGGCTTATTTATTTAGACAATCATATAAGACAAAAATGTCACAAGAACATCCAGAAAACACAGTCCTCATTGTACGATTAGATAGATAACGATAACTACTGCTAATCTGCCAGATACATATAACCAATTAACGTGAACAGTGCCGTCACTCGACTGGGGATCGTTACTAGTCCTAAAACGAGCAATAAAATAAAAGACTAACCTGCATTTAAAGTAAGACACTTTGAATTTGCATTAAGGTTATTTCGCATCGTAAAGATACTCAGTTGGCGTTTGTAAGGTGTGAACGGTTCGGAATCAAAATATTAATTCATATGAATGAATGAATTAAATTAATGAATGAATCAAATTAATCAATGATTAATTTGAATGAATCAAATGATCTTTAATTAATTCATACATAATCAAGTGCTGTATTATCAAATACCAAGCCCAACATTCGTTGATTCTTGCCTAATCTCATTCATTGGTCTTGACGCTAGTTATGTTGGTCTGGAACCGCCATTTGGTCGTTACACAGACAGTCTACCGATTTACTGCTCAGCTCAAACTTCAGCGGAAGTGTTCAATCTACGTAATTCTCCTCACCGCCTTTATGAAATAAAATTTGCATAGAACTTGAAACGTTACTATTTATACCTACGTTTTGTACGCTTGAATGTATGTACGTCCTATATAATATATAGAGTGTTATAATTTACTCTTGAGGGTAGTTTTTTTTTTATTCTTTTCGGAGTATTTGATACCAAGGGGGATCAGATTAATTTTTAAATATTTTTCGTTCCGATCTGATCCACCGTGCAGAGTATCGCAAATTAATTTCAATATTTTATTCCGGAATACCCTACGGATACCCTAGTTACCAGATTTTTGGGATAGTCGGCAACAAAATATACATACAAGATTTATTGAAATACATATTATTATTATGTTTGTAATTCTTATTGTGTGTCCACAGTGTCTCAAGACGAAAGTCTATGACCAGTGTGTGTTGCCCGTGATTACTTACAGGACAGAGACGTGGTCGCTCACAATGAGCCTCATCAGAAAGCTTAAAGTCACCCAAAGGGCAATGGAGAGGGCTATGCTCGGAGTTTTCTTGCATGATCGAATCAGAAATGAAGACATCCGCAAGAGAACCAAGGTTACTGATATAGCCCGAAGAATTTCCAAACTTAAGTGGCATTGGGCAGGGTACATTGCTCGCAGAACAGATGGCCGTTGGGACCGAAACGTTCTAGAATGGCGACCGCGTACCGGAAATCGCAGCGTTGGAAGGCCTCCCTCTAGGCAGCGTGATGACTTAGTCAAAGGCGTCCGGTGGATGCAAAACGCACCGATCAGTGTGGCGCTTGGGGGAGGCCTATGTCCAGCAGTGGATGTCTTTCGGCTGATATAATGATGATGGTTTTTAATTTGTCATGTCATTCATTTAACTCTAAATTTTAATTGGCTCTGGAACTTCTCTTTATGTTTTTGTTATCTGTCCAAATCGAAAGAACAAATGTCTGATTGCCTGTGATGATAAACACTTAAAAATAAAAACAAATATTTTTACATAAACAACTGTTTTCTCTTGACTGTACTTACCTGTCAAAAAGAGTAAGGAGATCAGACCGGAAAGTTAAAGTTTATAGTGGATCAGAAAGGAATAAATCTTTTTTCTTTTCTTTTCAAGTCAGGTGTGCATAGTTTGATGGTTTAATAGTGTTGACTTTTAAAAGACAATATTGCAATTGCGGGTAAAATTGCAATATTGACTTTTTCAGGTGGCCACAAGAAAAGCCACGCAGTGTCTGAAGTTAGATGATAATGTTGATGGCATGTATACCACTGATGTGAAGCAGCTTGCTTGAGCTTAGAAAGATCAAAAGAGTACTAACGTCAAGTCACAGGAAAATTTTGCACTGGATTTGTTTGTTAGTAATAATGATTTATAAAATATCATTATATTTTTCAGAGAAGTTCGTGACAGCCCAACGATACTCAACAAATTCATCAAGTGGAAATTTTTGTGAAAATAAATATTAAGTTTTTAAACTGAATGGTATGAAATGTAATATCACTTGTCAATACACATTCAATGAGACCAAATACGATGTTGTCTGGTTGAGGAGTTGTTATGGCAACCTTCTGGCTTCATCATGAGACCAGCTCAATAGTATCATATAATATTATCAATGTTACGAAAGTTACATAAGTACGTCAAGTTTCAGCTTATTCGGAAGCTAGGAATTGCTTAAAAATGGATTACTAGTTGCCAGACATACCTACATACGAAAGAAAGGTATAATAGTATCTTAATAAAGCTTGTAATAAAAAAGGGCATAATTCAACACGCTTCATAACAAAGGCTTTACTCAAAATGAATAAACACCGCTATTTAGAACACGCGAATATAAAATTGACTATCTGTTAAATGGGACGGTCATTCAAGTAATATTTAGGGTTCATTTTATATAGGCCTAACAACTGTGTCAAAATGATATAGCTATCGTGGTAAGTCACAATTTAAATAAAGCTCTTTGATGTCTACAGAGTTGTGGATACAAACTAATTATCACTCCAATGGGAAGTGGTGCAGTAGTAAATGTATGTTTTATCTTAATATATATTTCAACCGACTGCCCAAAAAGGAGGAGGTTATTAATTCTAGTTTTTTTTTTAATTTGTGTTAACTCAGAACTTTTTACTAGGTGAACCGATTTTTATGATTCTTTTTTATTTGGAAGCTGGTGCTTGTCATGTGGTCCCATTTAATTTAATAAATTTCATCAAGATTTGATGAACAACTTCGGAGATACAAATCAGAACTCTTCAATAAACGACGGCAAATCACTCGGGATAGCTGCTAGTCTGTTTATTGTTTTCACGATTTCATAACATCACACTGGTACGCTCCAAAGGGGTATACTGTCATTCCAGCGGTTTTGTTTAAATTTTATGTTATTGGGTTAATCTATACCGGCATCACTTTGGGCATTATAGGTACCTAGCCTATAGAACTGGTTGGTCCACCCACCGTTGTACCTATCACAGCTAAAAGTGAAAAAATTTAAACTTTTTTACAAAATAATAAAACTGACTTCCAAGTACTTCAATTTCGGAAGCCGGTGTCAAAAAACCAAGAAACGTAAAAAAGAACACCGACTTCCGAAATGTAAGTAATTTTTCACTTTGTAGTGTTTCTACTTGGAAGTCGGTTTTATTTTGAAGCTATTGCATAGCTTCTTTCGCGGGCCTTGAGCGCGGGGACCGAATCCAGAAATTCCGTAACGATAAAACCTCACGCTCCCCACTGTCCATCAATGTGGACCTTATGCTAATGAGAATAAGGGTCACTTTTGCTTGTCAAAGAAAAGCGACCTTATTTCAATGTGAATAAGGGTATTTTTGTTTTGTTTTTTAGAGTTTTATTAATCGTAAATAAATGCGGGTTTGGCTCGCTACGGTTTTTTGTTTTTTAGAGTTTTATTAATCGTAAATAAATGCGGGTTTGGCTCGCTACGTTTTCGAGTTTTGAACGTTTTTAATTTTTTTGACGCATTTTCCAGGACTGGATCTAGAATAAATGCTATGCAATAGCTTTACCGCGGCAGTCCCCGAGTGCCACACGACTTTTTTTTTATGATAACGTTTTTTTCTTTTTAATAAATCTTTGCCCCACACTAGCAATTTCTCCCTGTATCGTGGGTGCGATTACAAACAATTAAACTCACATACACAAGTCACCCAGATCCGGAACGATTATTTTGTAGGCCATACATTTGTTCCGTGCGGGAATGGAACCCGCGACACGCAGCGCAGCAGCCGATCGCTCAATTTCATCATCATCATCATCTTCCTGCCCTTGTCGCATGTTACTTTTTACGTTACGTTTCCTTCTTCCATACCGTCCTGTCCCGCGTCACGCCATCACTGACTCCCTTTTCTTTCATATCACCTCACACGTAAATTTACTTATTGGTTATTATTTATTTATGGCCCTGAGATCGATATTCCATTTGAAGACCTCACGATTGACTCCTTCGCCATGAGAACGAAAAAATCCGCTCGGTTGATTTCAATAAATTACAAGCTTTATCTGCCAATTTGGTGATTCGAGGTGAAGTCGAGTTGAAGGACATGACTTGTTTGGGCCTTAATCTGCCATAGTGATGGTTATAAAGTGGGATGGAATAATTCAATAAGTGTATGTTGGTTTTTTACCTAGGTGGGTTATAATTATCTGGAAGCAGACTTGGGCAAGGAATGCAAGGCATTCAATTCTTAGACCCAAATGACCTGGATGTCTTGACCCCTGGTCATTTTTGTTTGGTCAGCTCCTCAACGCCCTGTCGGAATACCCCATTAGGGAATTTAAATCTTCGCGATTGACGCGTTTTGAATTGCTCTAACAGATGATCTAAAGTTTCTGGCATCGTTGGTTTTTGGAATATTTGCATATTTTGCAGCAGCGCGTTAAGTGGACTGACAAAACTGACCCTACCAAAGTCAGAGACCTTGTACTTGTTAAAGAACCAAATTTGTTGCCTTTGTATTGGCGTCGTGGACGCATTGTAGAATTATTTTATGGGTCTGACGGAGCTCCCAGAGTAGCGGGGTCATGGTCGGAGATTCGGTTTTGAAGCGAGCAGTGGCAAGTTTAGCACGCTTGCTCATTTATTAGCGGACATAACTCCTTTTGTCTTACATCCATAAAGACGGGGAAATGTTCGAAACAAAACGTTTCGTTCCCTTTTTGTTATTTGTTGCAACACTACGTTAGCTCGCTGTCGTCGATTTGACGGCTTGTGATTGAGTTGACAGCGTCTCGTTTGATTATATTCTAATTGTTAAATAACCAATTCACCGGTATTGTAATTGCGTTCGCCATCTATCAGTGGTATGGTGCTTCGCCCGTGCAGTCGTTTTTGTGTATATTTCACGCGCAGCGAGGTGCTTTTGCTGGGAGCGTGTTTTGAAATCTGCAGAGAATACCAACAGACCACGCCCCGTATTCACCTTTATTATATATATTATCACTAAAACCCTCGACGAGACCAGGCACGAGATGAAGCGAGCACAGATGACCACCACGAGGACCAAGGTAAGTTTTGCACATTGTACCTCTTTCCACCTATCTGAAAGGAACCAGTATCTATAAGGAACAAACCACTAGCTTTCCACTGCTGCAAATCGCAGTGTCGCGGGTATAGACCTGATAGGATCCAAGAGTCGCAATATTGCTATGGGCCCCAGTGTTCGGCGTTTGGATTTCTGATCCGCAGGCCTGTATTCAACACAATGTGTGTCGATAAAACTTTGCACAACTTTACGAAAAACGGCACCTACACGCCTGCACTGCACTTCTAGCGAGTTCAAGTACCCACTCGGAAAATACCTAGTCAGGAATTATTCCGTCCTTTGTTACTCATTCACCCCTCGAATGGTAAATAACGAACGAAGTGCAACGTCGGTACAAGCTTAGCTTAAATTGGGTTTTTCAACGAGTTGAAAAAAACTGGGAAAATTTTTAATGAGAAACAAACAACAGCAATATTTGACCATATTTTCCGGTTCTAAAGATGTGCTGGGTAAACAGATTTAATTAGCTTTATATTGGCTACTAGCTTCTGCCAGTGGCGTCGCCCACGTGAAAGTAAAATTAGCCCGCGGGAACATATTCCCTGAATAAAAGTATCTAATGTGCTATTCCTGACTATAATCTATTTCTGTGCCAAAATTCATCCTGAACAAACAAACACACAGCCAAACTTTCGCATTTATAATATTGAAAAGAAAGTGAAAATGGAAAATTATACCGAGGGAAATATTCCCGGGATAAAAAGTACCCTATGTGCCTGACTACTAGTATAATCTATCTTTGTGTCAAATTTCATCCAGATCCGTTCAGCCTTTCTGGTGTGAAGAAGTAACAAACACACACAAACTTTCGACTTTATAATATTAGTGTGATTACTAGCTTCTGCCAGCGGCTTCGCCCGCGTGAAAAGTGTTTTCTTATCCCAAGGGAATATTATACCGGGATGAAAAGTAGTAGTAGAGATAGATTATAGTCTGGAATAGCACTTAAGCTATTCCAGACTATGATCTATCTCTGTACCAAATTTCATACAGATCTGTTCAGCCGTTCTAGCGTGATTGAGTAACAAACAAACATCCATCCATCCAAACTTTCGCATTTAAAATATTATTAAGTAAGATTATTCAAACTTAGTGGTGTCTTAAATGTTGTTCATATCTGTATCAGCCTGTTAACCTGACTATAGACGGGTGCCCAACTTTCCAATATAGCGTTTATTCGAATCGTTACTTCAAAACAAAGTCTATGTATGTTAGTAATAAAAAATATTGTAACAAAATCATTGCTCCTAAAGTATTTTTTTTTCATAAAATCTTAATGTTTTTATCTAAATCCTCGTGCACATAAATCAACCGAAAGTTTATTAACTTGCAAACATTTTGCCACAGATAACCTATTTATTTTCGGATTGTAGTCTAAAATTTTTCATCTTGTTCGCGCTCCAAAATTCGTTTACCAGCTACAAAAAAATCCATCCATTTTTTTCACGCGGACGTTTTAAATTGTCACGCTTTCTGGAGCACATGTGTTGATTAAAATATACGGCCATAGGTGGCCAAGTTTGTTGTGCCTACATATTCATAGCCATATTATGTCTGTTGGATAAACAGACACATCGGCCCACCAATGGCCTATGTTTGAGGGATTATCATAACCAAATTGTATCAGAGAAGCTTGTCGTAAGCTTCTCTTTGTATAGTGGAATGCTTCGATGAATCCGGCTCGGGCTTAACTGTAGGACAGATACAGACATTTCTGTTCACGCCTAAAGCTTTTACACAGAGGCTAAAGAGTATGAACCTTTATGAACGGTATCGAATACTTATTATTGACATAATTAACACTCAAATTAAGCCCAGTCTTTGAAATATTTCGTTACATTAGTTGTTCTTTCACACATTTTGTGTATTAAATGCACGTAAAATAACTTCATAAATCTCAACATTAATAGTGTTCGTAATGGCTGCTGGTGCGCTTATCTCAAATAATAACTTAATTTATATATACTTGGAATTTAAATGCAGTTATAGAAGACTGAAAATAATGTTACGCATTTATATTTGCATACATTTTTTACGAGTAATATTATAGGAGCTACACAGCAAAATGTATTTATGATGTGCCAGCTTTTCGCTTTTAACCCGCATTGTCGAATTTAACTTTGTTATCTCGAACATAAAATATCGATATCCACGTATCAACGAATGCATTTTCCTCGTATATCACGTTAACGAATATTTATTTGTTTAATATTTCCCTCACGACTACGAACATATATACGAAAACGACTCAAATTTTATTATCGACTCAATCAATATAGACCAGACAAACATAACGTTGTCAAAAATATGGAAAATAAATACAATTTATATTCTCACGGGATAAGGAAACAAAAGTCGTGAACATTTAACTTTTTCATTTGTTTAGTATTTTAAATGGCTTCAAAAATATAAGGTTTGGAGTGCTCTCGTATTTTTAGCATCGAAAGTTGGACAGACGTGCTGAATAAAACTGGCTCCCATGTTGGTATTCACACTCTGAATAAAACGACTAGAATGGAATAATGGATGCGACTGCGTCGCGAATAAACATCACGAACAGAGATCAAACGGTATAAAGTTTAGATTTAAATAATGGTGACAAATCGACTAACTTCTCAAAAAAGATATAAACAAAGTGGGAAAGAATGAACAGAATATTCCCATTTGTCAAATGGGTCCTTTTTATCCTCTATTGGAAATGGATCGCACGTTTACTGAACCTACACTATTCTGTAAAAGCTCTATTCAACTGAGTAAAGCCTGGTACATAAAGTACTTCGTGTCTTTAGTATACCAAAGTTAATAGTTATGTGATGCCCCTAAAACTAGCAACTAAATATTTTAACCCAAAGGTTGACTGGCATAGAATGCCTTGTGGCATTAAGTCCGCTTATGTACACTATTGTACATGAAGTTTAACTAAATAAATAAATATTGCCTCCATAAACATTTTCGAGGCTTTTTCACCTGGGATATTGATATATATTACATTATTTGCCAAGCTTGGTAATTGAACCAGATAACGACTATTCGAGTACTTTTGTGACCAATGAAGATAATTATTTATCCTTAAAAATAGGTTCACACTCCAACGACACGAATGTGTCCGATGCCGTAGGTACAGCGCTAATTTGCGATTCACCCCGCGCAAGCCAACACTCTGCGGCTACCGTGAATATTTGCAATTAGATTACCTACAGTGAGTGTACAGCGGCGAGATTTAAATTATCAGACATATGGGACGACATTACCACTTGCAGACCGACGTGTGAATGCATAAGAATTATGCAGCTGCTGCAAAGGTTATGTTAAAGCGCTGTTTGTATGCATTGCGTTAGTGATAAGCGAAGTCTCAAATAACATAGCAACTTATCAAAAGTAATAAGCGGAGCCAGTTAACTCCGCATATTGCTTTCGATAAGTCGCTATATTCAAATCAAATCAAATCAAAATTTCTTTATTCAATTAGGCTATTAAGCGGCACTTTCGAACCTTAAAAAAAAAATTAAATGTAATGATAATTGGTTCTACCGTCCATTCGGAAATGTAGCTTGTTATGGAGAAGAACGGTCAAGAAACTCCACACTTACTCTTTTTAAAAAAAATGTGTTTTATAAGTATTTGGTTACAATAATGTTGTAGAAAAAATACATATATGTGAGAACGATGTAAAAAAAAAAAAAACGCACTTAAAAGCGTCTAGAGTAAAACAAACAATTAAAAATACAATAAATAGGTAAAAACAGGCGGAGGCAGCTAAGATATGACCAATCCCAACTGATGGCGCCCGTTCACGAACATGACACATGGATCGGCACCACTCAGCTCAACCATCATGAAGGGAACCGAATGATCCAACACATGTGCCACCATCAGAGAGACATTAGAGAGAGCATGACACACTCAACTGCCAGGGCACACTGAAGTCAACGAACGACACAGGTACAGTAAATGGTAGATTTACAGTTGGTACATAGTACTCACATATGTGCTGTGCAGTTATATAATTCAAAAATAAATTGAGTTTATAGGCAACTATATGCAGCTTCTGCGACAAATAGCCGGCTGTCCTCACCCTCATTCTCTCCAGGCCATTCGGCTATTTCCTTGGCTACTTTATTACCTGCTCTAATGGATGTTAAAGAGACTTGTTATTTATTCAGCTGCTGTTGTCTAATGTAAACTTGTACACTTACTGTGTGAAAGGGGTGTACTATTTTTTATTTTATGTGGCTAGAATGTCTACATTTTTAAAGGGTTCATGCTGAATTATGGACACAAGTTAAACTCCTCTTAACGTTTGAAGAGTAGTTACTGAAACACTTCACATTATTTGATGCGGTTTGTTCACGATACTCAAACAAACTCATTAAATTACTCCCCACCATTTTAATTAGATTCAAAATAAAATTACCAAATCTAACACTAAAATGGTTAATTAATAATTTACGGTTTATACCAATCATCACACGTTCCATAAATGTTTGTCACATATAGAAAGCCGCATGCAAATGACGCTGAATAAACTGAAACACGATGATGTGAAAACTGAGAACGAAATTCGTTGTTGGTCGTGTTTATAGTGAAAGTTATGCGTTAGGATGCCTTTTCAAAACAGATGTGCAAGGTAGCTACTAGCTATAGCTAGGCGGTGCATTATCTAGTTAGGTTTAGCGCGGCTCTGGTGGTAAAGGGCTACATCAAAATAAGCGAGACGCGAGCAAGGAATTTGTATTTGGGACCACGACGCCACTCGCCCTACGTAAACGCGCACCTTACAGTTCAATACCGATTCACAGTTTCGCTACGCATCCTCGAATTTCGAAAGCTTCTCGCAGTTCTTTGGAGTAAACAAACACGGATTTTCTTACTTTCTTTTATTGCATCACCAAGCTACCTCGCACATCTCTGGCAAAAATACCTTTCAACAAATTATTTAGGTGCTAAATACAAACAAAAGTCATCTTTGAAGAGTTAAGCAAAATTAAAAGTGTGAGTGAAAGTAGTAAAATCCTCACAGATAGATGGCATCCTGCCAATACGAACTGCAATTTCCACAGTTCCGCAGCCTGTGCGTGACTATGAAACGTGATTTCAATTAGAAATTTGGCACTACAGATTCTTATGCATCACTCGTCAGCAGTCACAAATCGCAAAACACTGGGATGGAAAACAAAATCCAGTCTATTTTTACACAGAAATTCCCAAAATAGGATGTGTGCCCATAAAAGTATTGTGAAAGTGTGTGGGTGGCCAAATGTTGGCTATTCTATCAAAACAGGTTACTTCGTCCAGTTTTTATGAGATACATAAATACTGAGCGCTGTTATGCCATAACAGTAGTGTTATGCCCACCCGTAACTATCACAAAGCTGATTTTGAGGCTATAACACTATATCTTGTCTCTATCGACTGGACTACAACGTTTGAAAACTGTGTAACCATGGACGAAATGGTTGAAATATTTTACAAAAGGGTCACGAGTGCTATAAGAATAATATTGCAAGAAGCAATATTTTTCTACGGTGACATTTTCATCTGACATGACATCTGTCTGTCTATTTTATTTTCTAAAGCCATAGACATAACTTAGGTATCATGGACTACCTAGACCTTTCCTTAAGCTAGTTGTACATTATTGTAAGGGCAGCGTAGACTGACCCCTTTGTGGACCGTTTTTATTCGTTCTGGTCTTTATTTCTTAATTGAAATTTGAATTTAAAATTTAGACGATATAACACAGAACGATGAAAAACGGGCGTCAGCTTTTTAGTTTGAAATCGGGACTGAACGCCGAAAGACGGTTGATTTTCTTAATACTACCAAGTGTACGATCGTATTTGAAAACTCTTTAGATTATTATATACGGCTTGTGTAATAATATCTCATGTGCTGAAGTTGAATATATAAATATAAAGTGTATTACTGAGTATAAATTGCTTACCGGTGTGCCTGCGTATCTACGGCGTATAACGCCACAGTCCGATTCCCCTACACATCTTGCCTATCTACCACACGTGGTGTATGAGCTGTGGCAGACAAGCATACAGAGACGCGCGCGGCCACAGCGCCCCCGTTTCAGCACGAGAAGATTCCTGCTGCCTACTCATCCACCTGCCTGCCCGATCGCCTGCTCATTTGCCTATCTCGGGCATATGTCATCCTACCCGTCCTGCTGCCTGGGTGCGCACGCTGGTAGCGCACCATCAGCCGTCTTATCACACCGTGCCTCGTCTGCCTGCCCTACCTGTTGCCCGGTTAACTGCCTACGTCGTGCGAAGCCGGACCTTAGTTCAATACCCTATATCCTTTTCCTTAATTTTAATTTTTAATTACTTATATTTTATTAACGTAGTTAACGTTAGCTCTCCGGAGCTTACGTTACGCTACAATACCAAGTTTTTTTTTGACAGATAAAAAAAATAATTTACTTCGAAACTTGTATATTTACAAGCAATTGCTAAAAATATAAACCTAAAATAAATCATTAAAATAATTTAAAATTAAAAAACACGCCTTACCTTGTCAAAAAGTGATTATTGTCAGATGCATGACTATTAATTAATTAATAATTTGTAATACATGACAGTTTTATAATATCCGAGAGTTATAAGAAATTTCTAGTGTGGGGCAACGTTACATTAAAAAAAAATGAAAAATGAAATGAATATTATATATAATAAATCATTTGCATGAAAATTCAAAATAAAATACGTAAAAATAACTCAAATTTGTTTCCGTTATTCCTATAATGTTTTATGCTTTAATACTATTATGCTAATAGTCATTAGCGCTAGTAACATTATGCGAATTAAAATTATGCCATAACAAATTAGGACTTCAAGATAATTATGCCAACATAAACAGTATGGCAAAAAAAATATGACAAAGAATTATTATGGCAAAATAAATTATACCAAAACAGTTATGCCAAAGTATATTAGGAAAAAGAAATGTGTGAAAAAAGGGATCCCTCAAGGGATTATTCGGACCACCTTCGCGCAAAACGAACTAAGGTGACAACTCTCCTCTTGCAAGGGCTACCAAATTGTACAACGCTATATGCCGCAAAGCTAACGTCGATATAAATCACGACACTTGTAAGGTAACTTTTCCCTTACTCACCAGCCAGCTCAGGGGTAGGTGTTCAGGATGAGACAATTGCAGGTATGATTTCGCATGAGGGTCGACAGAAGTAAAAGTCTTACTATTTGGTCAACTAGTTTAATATTCACATTAGCATTACTGCAGCATCATAGTTTAGATTTATTACACTTACTTGTGTATGGGCTATAATATACCCTTAAAACATAGTACCAGATGTATGATATCTCAATCAGCAACGTTCCACTGTGCAGATGGTATCCAGTATCTCACCGGTCAAAATATCATAGGTATTCGGAGCCTGTTGTTGAATGCTGTAGCTGTTGCTCTTACACGTAGATGACCATATTATTTAATATTTATTATTTAAATGAAATTAATCCTAATGAGCCCTGTCGATGGAAAAAATGCAGTATTAGCATCATACAAGCACATGTCTCACAAGCATGAAAATATAATTTCATTCAACTAATACTCACAGCGCTTGCTGGCACATTATAGTTTTGTATTTAGGGCTGTTTCCCTGTCGCCTCCGAGTCATTTTAATTGTGGTTATTAACTTTTTCTTATATAACAATTTTTTGTGACCTTCTCAGTTAGTATTAGCAATGGAAAGGAAATGTCACTCTTGTCAGCCATAGATACTGAGCATTTTATTAACCAATAGACACGTCATGTCCATATTTTCTCTAAGTAATTATTTTTACCAGAAATTAATAACCTAGATATGTAGGAAATTCCGTACGCAAAATACGCGCTTAGACGTGGAGTTGCGGACACCAGCCCGTCTTAATCTAATCTAATCTAATCTATGTAGGAAATTGTGTGATTGTTGAATTATATTAATACACACAATATCTAATAGGTTTTGTAAAGATTTTTATTAATTCCGCCCCGACCTCAACGCCATCTAGTACCAAAGTACACTCAATCACCTAGTGATGATGAAAGAATGCCTGACACAAGATGTTGCTGATAGCCGTTGTGGATATTTATTCGTTACACACTCTTAACTCTTTTAAAAGGAAATTGTATAAGCACTTTCAAGTGGACCTTTGATTTGCCATTCTAAATCTTAATTAATATATAACTTCTTGTAACATTCACTTCTAGTATTTTAATTTATATTTAATTTTAAAAGTGACTAATTTCTTATGATTGAATCAGGGACATTTTATTTTATGCATAATTCCTGTATTAATTTTAGCTCAACCCTATTATATTTTTGTTTTTTTAATTTAATTTAATTTGGCTAGTTTTAAGTGTTGACATATTGAATTTGAATAGTTATAAGTGTTGACATGTTCAATATCACTAGTTAAATAATTTTGACCGGTTCAATTTGACTAATTCTAAGTGTATAAATAATAATTTAAATTCAGTAGTTTTAAATGTTGAAATGTTTAATTTGAGTATTGTTTAAGTGTTGACATATTGAATTGGTCTGATTTTAGTTTTTTTTTTATATTATATCGTATATCGCATGGCAATTATTTCTCATTATTCATCTTTATATTCTAAATATGTTATCTAGAACTGTGTACTCAGCAATGTGCAAGCTGTGGTTGCCTAAAATTGGGTGTGCATTGCAGGCAAATTATATTTTATATGTTCTTTTTATGATTTGTGTATGATGATATTGTATTGCGGCACTCGTTGGTGATCCTTAAATAAATAAACTTACGTTATATGCATGCATACAACCTATCAATATAGGGACATCATGGAAAAATATCCATAGTTCCTGCAGGGTCTTTATTTTTTGTATCTGAGCTATCGGGCAAATATAAATCCATAAAAATGTCTCGTAAGTCTAAAACAATCTCTGTGTTGAGGTACAAAGAGTATGCCCGCTATTTCACAAAGTTATCTCCATTTAATATAGTGAATAGAAGATCCCAAAGCAAGAGAGACTGTAACAGATCACCAGGTTCCATCTCTTTACGTTATGAAGGCGGAAATTAAACTTTGCTGAAAGATACGAGCTGGGAACATTTTGAAAGTGTGTAATAACTTGCGTGGTATAGTGAGATCATAGCCAAGTCTTTGTTTTGGGAAAACCAGGTAATGGTTCTCCAAATCACAGTTGACTAGTGGCTTCTGAAACTCTGGAAACCGCGTGTATACTTTTTAACCGATTTCAAAAGGAAGAGGTTCTCAATTCGACTATATTATTTTTATGTGTGTTACCTCAGAACTCTTTACTTGGTTTGATGATTCTTTTTTATTTGAAAGCTGGAGCTTCTCATGTGGTCCCATTTAAATTTAGTGAAGATCTGATGATGAACTTCGGAGATATACAACAGAACTCTTCAATAAACAACAGCAAATCTCTCGGGGTTGCTGCAATCGCATGTCTGTTTAGGTTTTACGCCATCTCATAACATAACATCACGCCGGTACGCTTTAAAGGGCTACGCAGATGTGCCTCACCGGTTATATATTCAAGTTTATGGTATTCGGGTAATTTATTCTGGTTTAACTTTGTGCATCTATAATGCACCATACTATATAATTTGCTCATTATGCACCACAACTAAAAACAGAAAAATAAAATCTTTTTACAAAAAAATACCATCGACTTCCAAAAAAACACCACAAGGTGAAAAATAACTTCAATTACGGAAATCGGTGTTCAACAAACACAGGAACATCGACGTCCGTAATTGAAATAATTTTTACTTTTTAGTGTATCCTTGCCATGGCTGGTATTTTTTTGTAAAAACTGTTTTTATACCTAATTTGCATACGATTTTGCATGTATGAACTTTAAAGCTTTGTTTTTTTAAATGAAAATGTACTTCCATAACAAGAATTCCTTTTCATAAAAAAATGTGTAGAGAACAGTATTTCGATAACAAACGTTTTTTCTTATAAATGTTTGCTCGAGTGTCTTCGGGCTCCAAATCATCGCATCCCGTTAACGCAAAGTACACAATTATTATATTTATAACGACACCAGAACGTCTCGGTGGTGTAATATCTTTTTCGTGCAATCCTTTGAGTTGATAATGGCATCGTTTTATCATGGCGCTGTGTAACGTTTTAAATTAGTCCCACCTCCCCAATTCGGGTGGGCCTGTTTATACGTCCTATAAACGTTAATGTTTAGCAACAACATTTATTCGGCGGCTTAGGAAATATGTTGGTCGGTGGACATCAATCTCTAGGGATTTGTCGACTTACGGCGTGTCCTTATTAAGCTAGTAACAGTGAAGTGTGCTGTCTAACTTATCGTTATATATTTTTTTCGTCATAACTCGTGCACGTACGTGTGTCTGGCTGTAACGAGCACGTCTAATTTGGGTCGCCCTGTATTTACATAGGATAGTACGTTCAATAGTTTCTCAGAAATTGTTTTAAGTTGCTAATCCAGGCTTACGAAGCTAGTTTGATCCTGAACCTAAGATATGTCTAACATAATCTAGCAACCCTAACATGAAGAACGGATACACGGAATTAATTTTGTAATTTATGTGTACGGTGGGTCACCATACCCAGTCCGCTAGCAAACTTTCTATGAAATGCGAAAGAGGGAAAAGATGCTAAGCAGAAAGAGTTTGTAATACATTTTTTGCATTGTTAATGAAGAGGACTGTCCCTGGAGGACTGAGATGTTCTAAATCCTTAATTTTGTTAACATAAATGTATATTGGCTGGAACAAAAATCTTGTTTGTTTTATTACGATATAAAAATAAGAAGCTAAGCGCTACAGTGCTCGCTGACTGTCTGGGGAATGGGGTAGTTATTGAGAGTCGTCAGTTTAGCAACTTTGGCTTAAATTAACAATGAACGTTCGAACAAATAGAAGAGATTATTTTGTGAGTCTGCTACCACTTGTTCACCTTTATCAGCGGTACGCTGCGCCAGCACTGCGCCCAGGCCGTGCGCGCTCGCATCACATGTGACTATTGTTTCTAACGACATGTTATAATGTGCCAGTACATCTGTGCTGCACAACAGTTTTTTTACTTGATTAAAAGCTATACTATGCTTTTTTGTCCACAAAAAAATGAGTTCTTTAGTAATTCGTAAAGTTGATTTAAATATGTACTCAAATTTCTTATAAATTTGCCATAAAAATTCACCATACCTAAGAATGACTTTATTTCTGTAGTGTTTTTAGGATTAGGCATTGACACAATTGGTTTTATTTTATCCATTATTACTTTTACTCCATCTTTACTCACTATATATCCTAAATACTTAACTTCGTTTGTTAAAAATTCGCACTTATCCTGTCTTATTCTTAACCCGTTGGTCTCTAATATATTGAACACCTTGTTTATTGTTTCTACATGACTATTTAATTCTTTACTCTTAATTAAAATGTCATCGTAAAATACTACTACATTTGGTACATTTTTGAAAAGTTCTATCATAATTTTTTGAAAAATACCGGGACTAGAAGTTAATCCATATACTAGACGGTTATATTTAAATAACCCACGATGTGGTAATGACTGTATAATCTCTAGATCTCTTGCATTCATCGAGTTCTATCTGGTTGTAGGCCTGAGATAGGTCTAACTTTGTAAACCAAACGTTGCCGCTTAGGTCACTAAACAAGTCGTCAATCTTTGGAACCGGGTATCTATCGATTATTAAGACACGATTAAGTGTTACCTTGAAGTCGGCACATATCCTTATGCCACCATCTGCCTTACGTGCTATTAATAAGGGGGTGGCCCAGTCGGAGCGGTCAACAGGCTCGATGACGCCCGCGCGCAGCATTGCGTCTAGCTCCGCGTCCACTCTGTCGCGCAAGGCGTACGGCAGTGGTCGGGCACGACAGAACACTGGCTGCGCTCCCGATCGCATACAGAGGCTCACTGTACCTCCGGTGTACCGACCCAACGTGCCATCAAATAACGATTTATACCTAGAAACAATTGAATTTATTAGTTCGTTTTTATTACATTTTTCACTAATAATACAGTTTACGCCGATCTTTGGTATGTCCACATTCAACTCCGCCAGCCACTGGCGTCCTAACAAGTTCGTAGTTCCGTTATCAAAGATGTATAAGTCTAATGTTTTTTTATTGTTTTTATATCATACCTCTGTTTCTACATAACCAAGCGGCATAACAATGGAACCGTCATAGAAACTAAAATTAATACGACACGGTTTTATCACCAGATTGCTAAAGAATTTATCATAGGTAAACTTACTAATACAAGACAAAGGAGCACCGGTATCCACCTCCATTTTTAAATAACTGTTATTTACTAATAGTGTAATACGCACCGCCTTGTACTTTGATAACGACATTTGATACATTGGTTCGTTGAGATCACCTTCACTGACGTCATCGTCACCTGACTCGGTATCCTCTATTCGCGCTTGCAGTGGGTCCTCTGTAGATTCCTGCACCCAATATGTACGCCGCTGCTGTCCGCTTGCGCGCCATCCTGCAGCGCCTCCGCCGCGGTAGCTGCGACCGCTGCGCCCCGCGCGATCCGCACGCCCTGCGCCTTCTGGTCGTAGTCCGCTAGCCATCCCGCTCCCTCTGCGTATTTGATTACTATCGCCGTTATTCCCGACGACTTTTGCTGACCGTCTCGCTTTATCTGAAGCACCATCTGACCGTTGGGGACACACTCTCCTTAAATGACCAAAACTGCGACAAATACTGCATTCGAAGTTATTGTATCGGCAATCTCGTTTGCTATGCTTGGTGTCACCACACGCTGTACACAACTGCACTTGTAGTTTATTAACGTTCTCGGTTAGTTTCGTAGTTCTAGTTACTTCGTGACCGTTATTTTCAACAGCGCATGCATCACGTTCCGCCGATTCGAGGGTAGTCGCCAATATCACCGCTTTTGAATAGCTCAAATTTTCTTCTGCAAATAACCGTTGTCTTGTGTATTCACTTTGTAACCCACACACGAATTGGTCCCTCAAGTTATCCTCTAAAACTGTTTCGAAGTTACAATGTCTTGATAACTTCTTTAATTCGGCCACGTAATCTGCAATGGATTCGCCGGCTAGCTGTCTCCGCTGCCGAAATCTAAATCTTTCTGCCATTTCCGATGGTTTTGGTTGTAAATGTTCTCGAAGTAAACTTACGGCTTTTGAATATTTTAATGCTGATGGTTTTGTCGGGCTCGCCAAGCGAGATAAGTGTAGGTAGCTTCACATCGTCACTAATTTTGTTGGCCAGAAAATACATTTCAATCCTTTCCACATACACCACCCAGTTCCCGGATTGTATATTAAATTCACGTATTTTTCCGATAGACATTTCGACACTGATTTTGTAACGCGTAATTGCAAAAAATCCGATTATCCTCGTCGCCAGTGGAGAATAACAGACGTGCTTCCGCTTTGACGTTTAATGCGAGACTAACGTACCTGTACATACCTTCATATTCTTTACAATATATAACAATAATATTACGAATATTGTTATATTAGAACCAAATTATTATGAAATACATAGTCATTTCTCAAAGTCATGATCTTTACTTCACGAGAAAATTGCTTCAAATTTAGCGTTAGTGCAAGGTATTCATGCTGGTGATTGTAAACGGTGACAAAATGAAAAAAAGTAAAATATTTAGCCGTATTTTACCAGTAGCCAAGCAAAATTTACATAATTTGACTGTAAAGCTCAACAAACACATTTTTTGTTGAGAAACTTACAAACATTAAATAGATATGATGATGATTTTCAATGCGGTGATCTAGTCACCGCATTGAAAATTCTTTCTTATTTAGAAATTCAATTACTGTTTTTCATTTATTGAAAAACATATTCACATTACTTTTTTTAATAAATGGCTACCAACTGATGATGCCAGAAAAGTAAATACATATTCGCTGACTAAACATAAACTCAAGAAAGTATTTATTTCAAATAAACCGGTACTTAATTGTCAAGGTAGGTCAATCAAAGATATTAAGTTTGCACATTCAAAAACGTAGGTAGATCTCTATGGAGAAGAACTTGCAAATACTCTACTATATAATAAACACAAAATAAGTGAAAGTATTTTGGCACATTGTCTCAACTACAAATTAACTACCCCTTTCTTCCTTTGGGGATCATAAAGTACTACTAAGCAAGGGATTGCGCATTTTGTGTTTGGGTACATGGCTGTGTAAATATCATAATGGAAAACCTTGTCATGTTAGGAATGAGTTTTTGTTTTGACGATTTGAATCTTAAATAAACATAAAATCATGCTGGTGTAGGTACCATGCCATTTTCTAAATTGACAAACTCAATACCTTATCCCCAATTGGGGGATCGAATCCATGGCTAACTTGTGACAGCAAAAACAATAAAGTGACTGACACAAAAAAAATAAAAAATAAAAATGAATGGCATAATTTTGGAATGCATTTTAGTTGCTTCTGGAACAATCTACTCGTAAAATTTCTGTTGTTGGCAAATTGTTTACGGCACTATCCGATTGCAAACGTTGCCTGTCATGTGAAAGGCCGACAGCAAATTGACGATGTTCCTTATCGAATGCATTTCATCCCCAGCATGTTAGGGTACAACCATCATTTAGACATAGATACCTAAATAATAAAATATTGGGAAAGTCTTATGTCCAGCAATGACTCATTCAGCTGAAATTACTAAAATATCAGAGCAAATTCGTCTGCTTTATTGTTGTTTATTAACAAGAGAGTAAGTTTCTTTTATACCTAGGGACTGTCACTTTAAACACTGACCAAAACTTTACAAAAGCATCGAAGCCGAAATATTTTTTCATACAATATCAAACAACGAGCTGACTGAAGAAGCTCTCAGATGTTAAGTATCGAATTAAAAGTAACAAAATGCCGAGAACCCACTACACTATCGTAAGGACAATTCACATTTAGCATTATCCCGGATTGCCGGCTTTATAACCACCTAATGCTGAAGACGTCTTTACAATGGTTAAGTGTAACTTGGATGTGTGTGAGGATAAGGGGAGACGTTGAATGTGCAAAGAAATATTCACGAAGAAATTTATAATGTGAATGATTCTTAAGTAGAAAGTTTCGTACGGCGATGTGTCATCGGTACATGGTGGACATCTCACCCATACGCATAGAACGTTTTAGGAATACTTTTATTATGCGTACAGCTAAAGGGTGGAATTCCCTGCTGGTGTCTGTATTTCTTGATAGCTACAACCTGGGATACTTAAAGTCAAGAGTGAATAGGTGTCTTCTAGGCAAGCGTGCTGCATCGTCGACCACATCATCGCTTACCATCTGGTGAGATAGTGGTCAAGCGCGAGCCTATCAATAGAAAGGAAAATGTATGTAGTGTGTTTATTATGGGATATTCGAAATAAAAACTGGTTTGGTAAACTTCACTTCTTATATTTTATTCTACAGAAAAACTTATTTAAATTACAGCTTCCAACCTAACGTCTTTCGTCTTCAAAATCGCGTCCTCTCACATAGTCGCTCTTTCACACAGTCTTGTCACTCCATCATCTTACATTACCTTATTCAATTAGTGTTGCCACTTAAGTAACACCTTACATTCATACATTCCCACATTTATTTCTGTAAGTAAAGACAATTTTATAGGCATTATTTTTATAGTCTATTCTTAGATAACCTGAGCTTATTTTTCTGTTATTTTAAGTGTGTTCATTGCGTGTCTTAATCTGGGTCAAATACATTAATTTTCTGCTTGTTTTCTTCTTCTGAATTCGTAACATTTTCACTTGTCTTGCCAAGTTTTATAAATAGTCTTTGGTTAAAACTGAAATTGAAGCTTTCGTATCTTTACATATAACATCACGCCTGTATTCCCCAAAGGGTTGGGCAGAAGTGTACCTTACACCCACATTTCGCCAGTTATGTTTAAACCGAATGTCAAAAACTAAAAAATCCCAAAACCACGTTGCCTGATCCGGGAATCGAAGCCAAGAAAAGAAAGAAAGAAATAAGAAAGAAATAAAGAAATAAAGAAGAAAGTAGTGCTCGGTGCTATGGTGACCTAACACACCTTCCTCGTAATGATAGGATATGGTAAAAGTCTTGAAAAATAAGGGATTCAACTATATTGAATCACTATATAACACTTAAATAAACGAAATGGCAAACTATGGTAAACCATGTATCTAAATTAATGTTAAAAAGTATGGTAAAAATGGTTATTACTTTGGTTACGAGTACGTGTTGTCTCTGACGAGATCTTAAAGCGAACTCGCATTAACTTGCACTATTAGCCCAACGAGACAGTATACTAACCTACTTGATAATATCAAAGAAAAATGTTCATTACTTGACATAAGAGATGAGAGCTTCCAAAGCTTTTACAGGAAGGAAGAAAATAGGCTTTAGATACTTTGAAAGGAAGCAAGTAAAACAATGCTTTGTATACATAAGAGCGAGTCCAAAGTGGGCGAACATAATAAACTCATTAGGTTAAGACACAATTTCAACAACCTTTTCTTTTCGTTATAAAATGCCTAATGTCGCTCATGTGATATCGTGTTGAAAATAAACATGTAAAGGTCAAACTGAATATCTTACAGAACCTAAATTTTCTCCCTTATAATTTTCGGATATTCCAAAGTTTCAAAAGACGTCATGGAACATCGTTAACCTTGTATCACAAGACACTTATATGATACCACATAAAAAATATACTTAATATCAGCCAAAATGTGAACAATTTTTAAAACAAACTAATGTATCCAGAGCCATTTTCACGTAATAAAATACCTAAAATAACTTGTTTAATCGCAGTAAAACTGTGCACAAAATGTACAACAATGGTTTTAAAGGCTATATTGGATTAACGCAGATTCGGCTCCCAACTAACAAATAGGTGAGCTAATCCGCGCAGCACAATTCAAACTGCACACGAATGTACATTTTAAATAATTAAATGTATTTGTTCATTAGCTTTTACCCACGGCTTCGGTCCCGTGGTATATCCCAAAGGAATTCTTGCTTTTTGCCGGTATAAAAATAAGCAGTGATGTGGACTGCCGATAGAAGTCAAAACCTGAAAACTGCATAAGTTTTGCCCCTACCAAAAATTGCTCAACGCGGTAATAGTAGTTTCATTTCGATAAAACAAGCACGCGGCGATAATACGAATCGCTATAGTCTAAGTTTTCTATAAGTAAAAGATGTTTATTTATTGTACATTTATTTATTTTATTAATTAGATCAGTACTTACAAATATTGCTATAAACAATTTCACCACTTTATAATAATAAAAATAAAAATATATATTATTAATATAAGTTTAAATTAAAATTTCTATTTATATAACCTTGTTTAAGCAGAGATTAATCAGTGAAACTATTTTCGTCATTAGATTGATCCCGAGAATGATCTCCTGCAAACAAACATATAAACTTGGCTCTGATTAAAAAATCACATTTTATACTACTTTGTGTAAGCAGAGATTTACGGTAAATAATCCTCCTAGCTTCTACTTTGTGCCTTTTTCCGAACTAGGTTGAGGCCGACTTCGAGAATTACCAGATGAGGCTGAATATCAATATTTCATACGGAGCGACTTCTATTTGACCTTCTCTACACAATTACTTGATAATAGTCATAGTTCATGGTAAGACAAACGGTCAGATTTCCGGGTTTTTGTGAAACTGTATCGACTGATGAAAACTGGGACATATTGTTTTACGTGAAGGAATGAATATATATATCAATTTTCATTCCTACTTAGACTTCTACTTGACTATCAATAGTTGATTTAGGATGGATCTCCATCCTAAATTAACTATTGTTAGTCAGAAATATTGCTTATTTGTCAATCTCTCCAAGGATTATTGATAAACTATTGTTTTGTTATGGTTATTGATGTTAACAAAGTTTTCGTAAATTTGGATTTTATAAGCGAGTAGTTAGCCAAATGATATGAAAAAAAATGCGTCATTAAATAACTGACTAACTTTGTCTTAAGAGTTTAGGAAAAGTAAATTTAAATTCATTTTTTATATATCACTTGCCGAGGTCGGTCTATGGATGAGTGACGATGCATTACATACCAATGCTCCTTCGTAGCTAGGAATGCACGTTAACTCGCAGTCATTGGTAGATCTTTAGTCGTAATGGGTAGTCAGAAGCCCAAACTGTCAATATTTTTGAATCGAGAGGTAGATGTGACATTGAAATAAGGGAAAACCGATGCATGCGTATACAGGTAGAGTAGGCAGCACATCTGACTTAAAACCTTTCAGGTTGTAGCTATCAAGAAATACAGACTCCTGCAGGGATTTCCACTCCTTAGCTGTACGCATAATCAAAGTATTCCCAAAACGTTTGATGCGTATGAACATTGCCGTACGAAATTATTTACTTAAGAAAGAGTCACATGACACGTTTCTTAGTGAATATTTCCTTGCAAATTCAACGTCTCTCTTTATTCTCACACATATCCAAGTTACACTTAGCCAATTGTAAAGACGTCTTAATCTTAAGCATTAAGTGGTGTTAAAGCCGGCAATCCGGAATAATGCTAAATGTGAATTGTCCTTACGATAGTGTAGTGGGTTCTCGGCATTTTGTTACTTTTAATGCGATACTTAACACCTGAGAACTTCTTTAGCCAGATCGTTGTTTGAGATTGTATAAAAAATTATTTCGGCTTCGATGGTTTTTGTAAAGTTTTGGTCAGTTTTTAAAGTGACAGCACCTAGGTATAAAATAATCTTTTTCTCTAGTTAATAAACAACAATAAAGCAGACGAATTTTCTCTGATATTTTAGTAATTTCAGCTGAATGAGTCACTGCTGGACATAAGCCTTCCCCATTATTTTATTATTTAGGTACATTTAAATGATGGTTGTACCCTAACATGCTGTTGATGACATGCATTCGATTAGAAATTTGCCAAAAACAGATACTTTAAGAGAAGGTTGTTTCAGAAGCAACTGAATTGCATAAAAAATTGATGCCATTAATAATTAGGTATTGTTTTTTTTGTGGCTGTCTCTTTATTGTTTTTGCTGTCACAAGTTAGTCATGGATTCGATCCCCTAGTCGGGGATTAAGTAATAAGTTTGGCCATTGAGAAAATGGCATGATACCTACACCAGCATGACTTTATGTTTATTTAAGATTCAATTCTTCAAAACAAAAACTCATTCCTAACATGACAAGGTTTTCCATTATGATATTTACATAGCCATGCTTTGTACTCAGATACATAATGCGCTATCTCTTGCTTAGTAGTACTTTATGATCCCCAAAGGAAGAAAGGGGTAGTTTATTTGTAGTTAAGACAATGTGCCAAAGAATATTTGCAAGTTCTTCTCCATAGAGATCCATCTACCTACGTTTTTGAATGTGCAAACTTAACCTCTTTGATTGACCGACCTTGACAATTAAATAGAACCGTTTTTTTTGAAAAAAAATAGTTTCTTGAGTTTATTGTAATTAGCGAATATGCTACTGGCTTCATCAGTTCGTAGCCATTTATAAAAAAAGTGATGAATGCAACAAGAGTGAATAAGTTGCAACATCCACAAAAATCAATATGTATTATGGTATAGATTTAATAATAATTAATATTTGTTTTAATACAAACTTTCGAAACAACCGAAACGTTTTAGTAGAAATCAAGACTTATTATATTTAAATAACGCAAAATAACTAAAACAATGTGCAATTTTTTTTTTTAATAATTAGCACATGAATTTTCATCAAGCTAACACCAGTAAACATGGTAATGTACTAAACTAAAATACTCGTAGTAACCAATTATGAATATCAATCTTCGCCCACTTTCTGCCCACGAATCTTTTGTATTTTTTAGTTGCTAAGTCATCTGAAACTCTTTTCTCTCAGTAATTTTATGTTTTTGGGGAATTTAAATATTGACTAAGAAAATTAACATAACTAAAGCTTTTTACTTTGTTTTATTTTTGTTTCTCTGTAGCGGTTTTCTGTCGTCGACAAGTCGAGTTATTCCAAGACAGTATAATTCAACATTTCTTTTAAAGTTAAAAAATAAAAGAAAATATTTAATCCTCAAGATGTGGGAGCATTAAAATCTTATGAAAGTATTGTTTAGTTTTTTTAAAAGCATTGCTCCACACTAGGAATTTCTTCTTGTATCTTGGGTGCGTTTACAAACGTATAAACTCACATCCACAAACACCCAGAGCCGGCACAACTATCTGTAGGTCATACAAATATTTGTTCCGTGCGGGAATTGAACCCGCGACACGAAGCGCAGCAGTCAATCGCTCAACCACTGCGCCAACCGTGCGTTCAAATAAAAAAACTTTTTGCAAAAAAATACTACCGACTTCCAAATACAAAACTACAAAGTGCAAAATAACGTTATTTTGCACTTTGTAGTTTTGTATTTGGAAGTCGGTAGTATTTTTTTGCAAAAAGTTTTTTTAATTTTCACTTTTTAGTTGTAAGTACCTAATAGGCAAGTTAGTAAGGGAACTATTTCGACAGAATAGATTTCATGAAACTTGAACATAACCGGTGAAATGAGAGATCTGCTTACCCCTTAAGAGCGAACTGGCGTGATTTTATGTTATGAAATGTTATAAACAACAAACAGACATGCGATTGCAGCAATCCTGAGAGATTTGCCGTTATTTATTGAAGATTGGGGATGATGTTGCTCGCGTCCGTAGGATTTACCACCTTTTCCTAGGCCCACCCTACACGTGTCCCCTGGGTGGTGCAAAATGAGCAACAACGCTGAGCCACGGGCGGCGGTTAAATAACCCGTTAATTGGTGTCCACTGGCCATGAAGAACTAAATGCCTTTTAGAAGAGTGGCCATAGTGCCTTGGGAAAGTGCTATGAGATTATTTCCCAACCCCCCTTTTATGAAAATGTCGAATAAAGAGAGCGAGTTTTTGTCATGCGATCCGGCTAACACCCGGCGCCCTCCGGTATCCGGGCCGGTGGGTGAGAAATTGGTTACCGAAGACTCTATGGAAGTAGGCGACCAGGCTTCCATGGTAGTGAATGTTACTGGCAGCAAGAAATATGTTCAGCAAGCTTTCCACCCTAGCTTGTTCTTATCTCGACCTAGATGTAACTCCCTAGGTAGCACATCAAGCAAAGAAATGCAAGAGCCGATGAACACAAAACAGCTTGAGGTCAAAAACGTAGTTTCTTCACCAAGAGACCAACTATCACAACCATCAGCTAGTGATACTAGTACATCTCGTCCACCCGAATGGCAAAGAGTTCCTTCTAACAGAAGCAATAAGCGCAAGAAACTCTCACAATCACCCTCGCCAGAGGCGATCAAAACCTCAAATAAATACAGTGGCCTACAAATAGATCTCACCGAAGAAGAAAACGCACCAAAACAAAAACGCCCTAATAAACCGCCACCAATTATTCTGTACGTCGTTGAAGATGTCAACAAGCTTACAGACCTTCTACACACTGTTGCAAATAAGGGAGAGTTCATCTTTAAAATTGTCAACAGAAATCAGTTGAGAATTAATAGCCTGGACATTGAGGCTTACAAGAAAATAATGACCCTAGTCCGTGAAAAAGGCCTCATTGGACACACGTTCAACAGGAAGGATCAACGATGCTACCGATTCGTTATCAAGAATCTGCACCACTCAACCCCACACAGTGTCATAATAGAGGAAATTGAACAGACTGAAAATAAAGTCCTTGGAGAAATAATAAATGTAAAGTTTGGGCCTGAAAAGAAGCCAACATCGACATTTTTTGTAAATTTAGTCCCTAACCCCAATAATAGCGCAGTTAGAACAATAAAAGCCATATACCATCAAACAGTTTCAATAGAAGAGCCTAAAAGAAAAACCTCTATTCCACAGTGCCAACGATGTCAGCAATATGGACACTTAAAAAATTACTGCATGATGCCTTATCGCTGTGTGAAATGCGCACAAGCCCACAAAATATCGGAGTGCCCAAAAAGAGATCGGAACACACCTGCAAAATGCGTTTTATGTGAAGGCTCACATCCTGCGAATTACAAAGGATGCACTGTGTACAGGGAGATCCTAAATCGAAGAACAGGCCATAAGCCTACAGCCAAAACCATACCCCGCGCAGAACCCAAAATTTTAACCGCAATCGAACAAAATAGACCACAAGTCGAGAATAAACAGCCAAAACATTACCTTAGTGAGAAAAATGGTATGACATATGCAGAAGCGACTAAAAACGAACCCAAATTAGAAACATTGCTCACACAACAGGCTGAAAAGCTAGACAAATTACTAGACCAGATGTCAACCATGATGAATTTACTCACAACAATCATCAGTAAACTTGTCCGATGAAATGGCTACACTTAGAGTTGGGACCTGGAACATAAATGGATTGATCAAACATCAAAAAGACGTAGAGATACTCCTTACACTACATGACATTGATGTACTTCTAGTTTCTGAAGCACACCTAACATCTAATCATTTATGTACCTTCAAAACCTATAGTATATATTCCACATTTCATCCCGATGGAACTGCACATGCAGGGACAGCAGTCATTATTAAAAATCACATCAAACATGACGTTCTAGAGGAGTATAAAACTGAGCAAATACAGGCTACCACAGTTATGGTTCAGGATAAGCAGAGCTCACTAACCCTATCTGCCATATATTGTCCTCCTAAGCACATCCTAAAGGAAGACGGCTTTACAGACTTCTTCAGAACACTTGGTCAAAGATTCATATGTGGCGGAGACTGGAACGCCAAAAACGTTTACTGGGGTTCTCGAATAACACTACCCAGAGGAAGAGAACAGAAAAAAATCATTGACAATAATAAACTACACGTCCTGAGTACGGGTGAACCTTCATACTGGCCAACAGATCCCAATAAACTCCCTGACCTCCTGGACTTCTTTGTGTACAAGGGACTTTCTAACATGTACCTCAGTGCTGAAAGTTGCCTGGATAGCAGTTCAGATCACACCCCTCTGATAGCCACTATAAGTACAACAATCATAGAAAGACAGTTCAAAGAAAAGCTCTACAACGCGAAAACAGATTGGATTGGATTCAGACAATACATCGAAACCCACATGAATTAAAAAGTACCGTTGAAAACAAACGATGATATTGATGAAGCTGCTGCAAACATCACAAATCTCATTCAGACAGCTGCATGGAAATGCACACCAACACCTACCAGGCCAGAATCCAAAAATATTTCCAAGGAAATCAGGCGTAGGGTTTTGGAAAAGAGAAGGCTCAGGAGAGTTTGGCATACCAGTCGTCATGCTTCTGACAAACGAGATTTTAACAGAGCGGCCGCAGACCTGAAGCAATATCTGAAGGGCATCGAAGATGAGACCTTAAAAAATAGACTGGAAAATCTGGACCCTTTGGCTAAAAACGAATATTCGCTTTGGAACACCGTGAAGCATAGCAAAAATGCGCCACAAACTGCTCAGTACCCATTAAAGCTGGGAAATAATACATGGGCAAGAAAAGACGACGAACGCGCCGAGGCCTTTGGCTCCTTCTTGGCCGATGTGTTTACGCCCAACTCCGGCGATACATCACACGACGAAGAGATTCAAAGGTATTTGGAGACAGACCTACAGCTCAGTTTACCATTAAAGTACTGCTCACCTCGTGAGATCTGGAACACTATAAAAGGTCTCGAACTAAATAAAGC
Organism: Orthosia cruda; assembly: GCA_964057195.1. Classification (NCBI taxonomy): domain Eukaryota; kingdom Metazoa; phylum Arthropoda; class Insecta; order Lepidoptera; family Noctuidae; genus Orthosia; species Orthosia cruda. The sequence continues at coordinate 18,921,272 of OZ059837.1, forward strand.
TCCTGGATACTGCCTTATAACTGCCGAAATCTTACGTCAACTGCCGAGAAAAGCAATCGTCTTCATAACACAGCTCTTTAATGGAATTATGAGGACCGGCTATTTCCCGAGATTATGGAAGGTGTCGGAAATAATCATGATCCCAAAGCCAGGCAAATCACCACACCTTGTGTCGTCATACAGACCAATAAGCCTACTGCCTGTTATGTCCAAATTATTTGAGAAAGTCGTTGCACGTCGGCTTAACGAAATACTTAAAGACGGCAACATTATCCCACAACACCAGTTTGGATTCAGAGTGGGGCACTCAACCGTGGAGCAGGTGCATAGAGTCGTGAACAAAATACGAGAGGGACTGAAACGAAAGGAGTACTGCTCGGCTGTATTCCTGGACGTACAGCAGGCGTTCGACAGGGTCTGGCACCAGGGCTTATTGTTTAAGGTTAAAAAACAACTGCCACATAACCTGTATGTACTTATAAAGTCTTACTTGGAAGACAGAATTTTTCGGGTAAAGATTAATGAGTCATACTCTAAATTCTACAGTATACAGGCTGGCGCACCCCAAGGGTCGGTATTGGGTCCAACCCTCTATCTCATATACACAGCAGACTTACCAACGTCAGAGGAAATTCTCTCCGCCACCTTTGCTGATGATACGGCTGCCTTGTGCAACAACAAAAACCCTCACATGGCCTCACTTACACTACAAAATCATCTCGACAAAGTCTATAAGTGGATGAGTGAATGGAAAATTAAAGCTAGCGCTAGCAAGTCAACACATGTGACTTTTGCTCTCAGAAAAGATGACTGCCCACCTGTTAAACTCGCAGACGACACACTTCCACACGGACAACGGCTAAGTACCTCGGCTTGCATCTCGACAGGAAACAGACGTGGAAATGCCATATAGAAAAAAAACGGGACGAGCTTAACATCCTGCTCCGAAAACTGAACTGGCTCTTGGGCGGTGCATCACCTGTGTCACTGGAGAACAGAGTACTTATCTACAAAGCAGTCTTAAAGCCTGTTTGGACATACGGAGTCGAGCTGTGGGGCTCTGCAAGGAACTCAAATGTGGAAATTCTTCAGCGATTCCAAAATAAAGCTCTCAGAATTATATCGAATGCTCCTTGGTTCATGAAGACCTCAGAACTACATGAGCATTTACAAATCAAAACAGTGAAAGAGGAAATAGAACAAAAGAGACAGTCATATAAACATCGAATAACGACACATACCAACACCTTAGCCGTAGCCCTAAGAGAACCATTAAACATGAAAAGGCTCAAACGTCACCACATATGGGACTTTACTAAATAGAGTCTAAACAATTTTGAGAGGCAGATTCTTCGCTGGAAGATTGGACCTCACAAGTCATCGTCCGCACAAAAAATCTGCTAAAGGTTTTTCAACCGATAGCAAGATAAGCAAGGAAAAAAAAAAAAAAAAATATTGAAGAGTTCTGTTGTATATCTCCGAAGTTCTTCATCAGATCTTCACAAAATTGAAATGGGACCAATTTCGGAACATACTTTTTCAAACAAAAAAAGAATTTTCAAAATCGGTTTACAATTGACGAAGATATCGGTGAACATAAAAAAAAAAAAACAAACTTGAAGTCGAACATAGAACCTCCTCCTTTTTGGGAAGTCGGTTAAAAACCGTGCGAAAAGTGTTTGGATGTGCCGTTAAAAGTGTAGTTCGCATAGACATATCTTGAACTATAGACTAGCAATAATAATTTGGTGTTCTAATGCGTATTGTAAATAATCTGGACTTAATGAAATAGGCATAAATAGAAAAACAATCCGACCTACTGTCAGTCGCAATCGAAGAGTGCGCCGTGGTGAAACGCGTAAGCATCCGCAATGTAACAAGCCATCGACAACAACTACCACGGGCGTTTTTTGGTGTGCGCTTTTGCTTCAAGACTCGGACCATAACTGGGAAGGCCTTTATTGGTGTGCAGAGGTGCAACTACCATACCTAACTGCATGGATGAGGGTATTTTGAGGGCGCATTATAAGCATTGAAATATAATTACAAAAAAGTCATAGCTTCAACATCACGGTCGTGAGGATGCTGTGCTGTCAATAATTATTGCGAAGATAACAAAGACCTCATTAATTGCATAAGATGCAACAAGTCATTCCATTTCACGAGCTTGTCTATCCCGGGCATGCCTGCTGATGTCGAGGCTTATAGTAAATGGAAATGTTCGGGTTGTAATACAAACACCACCAAGACTGCGGGCACACCAAATCGGAACATGTCAGCAACCAGAGGCAATGATAAATATAAAAGCCTAGCCTTGAACTCTCCTCCTCCAGCGACAACAGTAACCACTGAGGAAGTCCGTGCCATTGTCCAAGAGGTTATGAAAGCAGAATTCCATTCCATGCTTCAGCAAATCAATATCACCATACTCAACGTCGCCAACAAGGAACTTGAACCTTACAACTTACACCTTACTTACAGCTTACAACTTCTTTAAATTTTCACACAAAGGAGTTTGAAGAGTTTAAATCTGAACACAAGGCATTAAACAATGCTATGAAAAATTTAACGCAAGAGAATATAATAATCGCAAAAGCTCAATGGCGGACCTATGCCACCGCATAAATTACTTGGATAAATTATTCAGTAGGATTTTTACTTAATAATTTACGGTCATGTACACAGTATGCATCCACATGTCTTCTTTGTCCAACCCTCTGCCCAGTTCAGCTGGGGTCGAGTCTGCTTGTACGTCTGCGCCAGAGAGCTCTGTTCTGGGTTGTCTGAGTGCTCAGGTTCTCCTTCAGGACCTCTTTCTGCATGTTTGACCACCAGGTGGCGGGTGGTTTTCCCCTTTCTCGCGGTCGATCGGGGATATTTGGGGCCTTTTTGATAGGGTTGTCATCTCCACGTCTCAGGATGTGGCCGTAAAAACGCAATCTGCTTTCTTTGACCTTCTCGCTAATCGGTGCTACTTTGAACGAACCCCTGACATACTCGTTTCGCACTTTGTCCAGACGGGTTACTCTTCCTGCCCATCGGAGCATTTTCATTTCACTTGTATGCAGTTGTTGTTCGTGTGCTTTCTTGAAGGTCCAGCACTCCGCACCGTAAGTCATAGCTGGTCGTGCTACCGTTTTGTATACCTTGCCCTTAACACGTATGGGCATTTTGCGGTCACAAAGAACACCTGACAACGATCTTTACTTGAGCCAGGCGGTTTTGATGCGGTGGTCTACATCCTTATCCACATTTGCGTCAGTGGTTAGCACCGAACCTAAGTACTTGAAGTGGTTTACTTTGGGAAATGCCCGGTTGTCTATAAAAATATCGCAACCCGTTTCTGCTGTCCCTTCGTAGTCACACTCCAAATACTCAGTTTTATTTCGATTTATGCGTAGCCCATGTTTTTCTAACTGTTTCACCCAGTGACTGAGTGTTTCCTGCAGATCTGGTGCATTTTTAGATAATAGGACTATATCGTCCGAATAAAGCATACACTCCGGTGCCGGCTTTTGTATGTCCCGTGTGATATAGTCTATACACAATTTAAATATTAGTGGGCTCAGGACTGCTCCCTGATGGACTCCCACCTCCACGCCGAATGGCTCACTGAGGACCGCTGGACTCTTGACGTACGTTTTAGTGCCTGTGTACATATCCTGAAGTATGCATATACATGTAGCTACGGTTAAAAACTACGCTCGCTACGAGATGTAGCAATGGTTACGTTTGCTACGAGACGTCAGATTAGCTTCGATTGCTATGTTATGTAGAATTGGCTATGCTTGCAGCGGTGATATGTAGCAAAAGCTGCGCTTGCTACGAGATGGTGGATTAGCTACGATGGCCACGTAATACAGTACATGGTACGCTTGCTGCGATATATCGGATTGGCTACGCTTGCTGTGACATTTAGCAAAATCTACGCCTGCTACGAACTGATATTGGATTGGCTAAGCTTGCTACACGATTTTGGATTGGCTACGCTTGCTACACGATTATGGATTGGCTACGCTTGCTACACGATTTTGGATTGGCTACGCTTGCTACGACTACGCGTGATACGAAACGTATTTAAAGCTACGCTTGCTCCGAGAAAACAGATTGGCTACGGTTTCTGCGATATGCAGTAAAGAGTGCGCTTGCTACGAAAATATTTTTAAGCTACGTTTGCTACGATATGTCCGATTGGCTACGCTTGCTACGATATGCAGTTAAGGCCACAATTGTTACGAAAATAATTAAAGCTACGCTTGCTACGAGATGTCTGATTGGCTTCGCTTATTATAGCAAGTAGCAACGACTACGCCTGCTACGAATCGTAGCAACCGCTACACTCACTACAAGATGTCAGATTGGTTTCGCTTATTATAGGAAGTAGCAACGACTACGCCTGCTACGAAACGTAGCAACCACTACACTCGCTACAACATAGCAGATTTTCTTCGCTTACTATCTGAAGTAGCAACGACTACGCCTGCTACGAGCTGAACCAACCGCTACACTCGCTACAACATAGCAGATTTTCTTCGCTTACTATCTGAAGTAGCAACGACTACGCCTGCTACGAGCTGAACCAACCGCTACACTCGCTACAACATAGCAGATTTTCTTCGCTTACTATCTGAAGTAGCAACGACTACGCCTGCTACGAGCTGAACCAACCGCTACACTCGCTACGAGATTTCAGATTGGCTTTGCTTACTATAGCAAGTAGCAACGACTACGCCTGCTACGAAACGTAGGAACCGGTACATTCGCTACAAGATGTCAGATTGGCTTAGCTTACTATGTAAAGTAGCAACAACTCCACCTGCTACGAGGCGTAGCAATCGCTACACTCACTACGAGATGTAGGATTGGCTTCGCTTACTATAGGAGGTAACAATGACTACGCCTGCTACGAAACGTAACAACTGCTACACTCGCTACAAGATAGCAGTTTGGTTTCACTTACTATGTGAAGTAGCCACGACTACGCCTGCTATGAGACAGCAACCGCTACACTTTCTACACCAACATATTAGTAGATGGCGTTCTGTAGTTTATAACTGAGGTAACAGTGAGAGTCAATCAATCTGCCTAGCCTTTTTCCAACTATATTGGGGTCGGCTTCCAGTCTAACCGGATTCAGCTGAGTAACAGTGTTTTACATGTTTTATTATGAATTTATTATCAGACTGTATCAAGCATTCACCTAATGTATATAATGAAGTTATTCTTGAATTAATAACAGAACTATAAACTATGGCCGTTTCTAAGATCGTGTAGTTAAATGCACTGTTTTGCAGTCATATACTATTAGCTATGCTTGGATTTACAGATAGGGCATGTAATCTAGCACCCACTTCTCGAACGTGTCGTAAAATGCAATCAGGTAAATCTATCAAGATTTTGTAGAAAATTGTTCTTCTATATTATAAACTCATGATTTCTATACGTCAGCTCGTTAATTTATACTTGGGCATGTTAGGTACTATTTGTTTACTCATTTCATAATCTTTAATGGGCAATTAAATTGTAATAAGCGAGCTCGAAATAGAATTTAGAGTTCTAGATGATGTTCTCATTAAAATTCAGTATTGCTCATTTATCAAATGACGATGAGATGAGATTCGCCCACATCTTTGATAAGTAAACGAAACCCGTCACTCAAAACGCTTGCCAAACCTGGGAAACCTGATTACACACACCCCAAGGCATATAGACCTATAAGCCTCACATCCTTTCTACTGAAAACACTCGAAAGACTCTGTGACAGGCACATCCGTGATGGGCCTCTGCGGGATAAACCGCTGCACAAACAACAACACGCGTACTCCACAGGCAAATCAACAGAATCGGCGTTGCACAACGTGGTTTCTAAAATTGAATGCGCAGTGGACCACAAATGCTCAGCACTGGCTGCCTTCATTGACATCGAGGGCGCCTTCGATAAGACTATGTTCAACAGTATAAACACGGCCCTCGACAGACACGGCATAGACCCGACCCTTGGAGGCTGGATCACTAATATGCTCAAACTGAGAGCGGTTCAAGTCACGGTAAACGACACCACAAGGGCCATCGTCGCGAAGGGCTGTCCGCAGGGGGGCGTCCTTTCGCCACTTCTGTGGAACCTGGTAGCTGACAGCCTCATCAAAACACTCAACGACAAAGGTTATTTCACCGTTGGCTACGCGGATGACATAACAATAATAATAAACGGGACACACGAAAACACCCTATGCAATCTCATGCGTCAAGCCCTCAAAATAGTAGAGGAATGGTGCAACGAGCACCAACTCTCAGTGAACCCCACAAAAACTGAACTAATTCTCTTCACAAAAAAGAGAAAACCGATGACACTGCAACTACCGCGTTTCTTCGAAACAACCCTAAGCCTTTCAACCGAAACCAAGTACCTGGGTATTTATTTGGACAAAAAATTGAATTGGGCAAAACACATGAATCATATCATCACAAAAGCCAGCATATCGCTGTGGCAGTGCAAACGACTGCTAGGCAGGAATTGGGGGATTAGCCCCATGGTCACCTACTGGCTATATACCACAGTCATCCGACCAATCATAACATATGGCTCGCTGGTCTGGTGGCCCAGGACAGACCTCAGCACAGCCCAGAGAGATCTCGAAAAACTACAGCGGTTCGCCTGCGTTGCAATCACCAGTAGTATGAGAACCACACCCACTGCCGCCCTACAGGCAATGCTAGGACTGCCACCTCTACACCTAATTGTGCGGGAGGAGGCAGCCCTGGGCACCTTCAGACTTCACCTATTAGGTTCCCTAAATAAAGACTCCAGAATTAAGCACACACGCATAAAAGAAGAAGCGATCAAGCGTAAACCGATGCTAGCATCACCATGCGACAAAGCCCCAAAAACACACCACTTTCATAGGCACTACAACATAATACTCACAGAGGAAAGATGTGACTACTCTGGCCTGAAAGAGATGAGAATATACACCGACGGATCGAAAACTGACTCCGGTACCGGAGTCGGAGTCTTCTCACACGATTTTAATATAAAGATATCCAGACCGCTAGGAGAGTTCAATACCGTCTATCAGGCGGAGTGTGTGGGCATCATACAAGCGGTCCATGCCTTAGAAGCCAGGAAGGTTACGGACACCCACATACGGATACTCTCCGACAGCGCATCAGTCCTCCAATCCTTACAAAAAAAATACATAACATCAAAACTAGTACTAGAATGTCACAACGCACTAGAACAGATAACTGTATCTAGCCGTAACACGGTGACACTACAATGGATAAAGGGACACAGCGGATCGCTGGGTAACGACGCGGCTGACGAGCTTGCGAGACGCGGATCCAGCTCTGCGGTCTACGGACCCGAGCCTATTGTACCCATCCCATTCAACCAAATACGCAGGTGGCTACAGGAATTCACCCAGACACAGGCGGAGAACTGGTGGGCCTCGGCACCGGGCTGTAGGCAAACGAAAGAAGCTCTGCCATCCTTGGACAGTAGGCTCACCAGGCGTCTTTTACGCCTGGACAGGAATGGCCTGCGCCTGGTGACGGGGACCATCACGGGACACTGCTCACTCAACAAACACTTCCACACAATAGGCATAACGGACAGTCCTCTATGCAGAGCATGCATGGAGGCCGAGGAAACCGTCGCGCACGTTCTCTTAGAGTGCACAGGTGTCACACAGATAAGAACACGAACCCTCGGGTCACCCAGATCTTACACGGATGTTTTGAGGAAACCAGGAGCTCTAATTGACTTCTGGAGGGAGGTGGGCTGGTTGGAATGACCACCCAACGGCCGCCATGGCCCACGTACAAAGGTCCATTAAGGGACTAAGTGCGGAAACCAAACCCCCCTAACATAGAACATAGAACATAGAACGCTTGCCAAACGGAGTTGTATCAAGTCCCTTAAGCTAATAAACCCAACATCTCAGAGATACTTGAGCAAAACGAAAACAGATGTTCAACTCTCGTATTTTACCAGCCACGCTAATTTACTAATTTCACAACTAATTATTTTATTTAAATGTCTCGTGTACTTGCGAACCTGCTCTTACAACGCTAGCTCGATTTTATACACATTACATGGTAAAGTATAACTGATTTGCCTAATTGCAATATTGCAAAAAGGTACAGTACAACTATTTTCTTAGTGTCCCTCGCTAATCATCTCATTGCCGAATATCGTGATTTATCGTGTATAAAAATTAGAATTCAGAACGAAGTACTTTATTGTTGTTTAGTTTTGATTTACGTGTGAACTATATAGAACTGTAAAACTATTTTCCTTTTTAACCGCAGCAGCTTTTCTCCCATTAAAAAAATAAATTAGATTAAGTTAAAAGAGTATTAACAATTCTATTTACTTCCATGTTGACTGAAAGTGTCCGGTCTTCACAGAGTGCAAAAGGCAATTGATAGAAAGCCGACGACTGATAAAACACGAAATTGGTCGCGGGACATTCAGAAAATAGTTGTACTGTATTTGTTTACGTTTTACGCTTCCAATCTGATTAATTTCGCGTAAAATCGTTGATATTCGGTATTCGGCTGAAAAGGTCCCTCCCCCTGTGTATACCTTTGTACAGAATTTTAAATTGATTATCCTTTACTACGTTAATTGCTATCGTATCGTTTATTTCAGAGGTGGAATATGAGAAGATTTTGATCGTATGTCGCCTAGCCGCGATAATTTATAATTTGAACTATGGTGTATTTGGAAAGGCCGTCCACTTGTGAGTGCTTAAATAATTAATGACTGTTTTCAATAGTAAACCCTCATTTTGCTAATAGCCCTCTGTTGATATAGGGCTGTCCCAAATTACGCCTCATGATCCGGGTAGGCGCCCTCATGTAACTACTTAGTTTTAGATAGACCACCATGTTCAGATTGTCGATTCGTTTACAGATTTTATTTCTATGAAACTTGTAGACTATAATTTTCATTTAAAGCTATGCAGACAAATTCATAGATGCACAAGTCTCTCACCCCCCCTTTTATACCTGCTTGTACATAAATTATTATTATTAGCTTGTATAATACCATCTGAAATCTGAATTACTAACTAGACTGCACTTCCATCAGACCATACTTTAATACATTTCTTCAAAACTCTTCACAATTTCCACAATTCATAATAAAATAAACTTTGTAGCAGGTTAAAGATAGTTCAAATCAATATTTTGCAATGCCACGAGGAAAATTTAGTATCAAAGTTATCGGCGAGCAAATTGCCTGTAAATACAACAAATATTCTTATTTTAAATTATACAATAAACAAAAGCACTCTGGTAGTTCAGAAAATAGAAATAATGCAGAAAATAGAAATCATAAAACTGAACAAGAACAAGGTTCGTCGAGAAAGCGCAGAAATCAGCTACACAAATACGTCTGGCTCTCAAGAAATGTAAACTCAAACTAAAGATTGTTTCTCGGTATTAGATGTTGTTCCAACATTGCATGATCCATCTGTATGTGCATTACTACCCTCTGTTTTGTTTCAGATAAACTTCTTTGTTGTGTATCTATTATCCTTTGGCACGGAGCGTTTAAAACAGTTTTGGATCTACAGCTGCCTTGGGTCGTATTGTAATAATCAGCCTTTTAGTTGTGTAAGTTGCTAACTAACTTTTTCCCATGGCTTCGCTTCCCTGGCTTATCTCACTGTAAAAATAATGTTTATTTGAAATCAAAGTAAACTGCAGCATTCAGCGAAAGATAACTGGATCAGTACTTCCAGAGGATATTTAACTTGTATAAACATTTGGCTTTAGCTCTTTATAATATTAGTTTAGATAATATTATGTAGTAGTAGAATTGTGTATAGTCACTTATACAACAACGGAGTAATCCGGCTTTGAAGGAAGGATGGCATATCTCTATCCGTTTAAGATGCTCCGAGAACAAGGAAAACTTTGTAGGGAAGGAAGCAATATAAATGTATAGGAGTTGTCTTGCCTCTGGCGTTTTAGAACTAACTGTCCCGTCTAGCGTTCAAAGAAGATCCTTTGAAGTTATCAGAGTATTCAGAAGCAATACATAACTTGTCGATGAATTAAGTAGTAGATACACATGACAAATGATCACCAAGCATCGCGGACGTCGGTCTACATAGGTCTACCTACATTTATTATGTTTTATTTATATATTTGTATTATACTTACACATAATTATACATAATTTGACTCACCTTCTGTGTTTATTCATTTTTTTTGTTATTTATATATTCTATTTTATTATTTAAGTATTTTCCGTTTTCGTAAGTGTCTCCGTGGCATCAACAGTGGGCCCTATCAGAATATCAGCGCAGCGATATTTCTTTTTTGGATATCGCACATGCAAACATTTTTTTGATCAATGTTATCATTTTTTTTTCTCAGTGTAAGTTCAACCAAGGGGTCTTTAAGTCAAGAGTGAATACTAATGAGAGTGAGTACTTCTAGGCAAGCGTACTTCACACTCGACCACATCATCGCTTAACATCGTTAATTGAGATAGTGAGAAAGTGCAAGCCTACCAAGTATATAAAAAAAGAATATTCTATGCTTAGCTAGTACGAGTCTGGGCAGTTCAAAAAAAAGTTGTCTCTAAGGATAAAATATGTCAATATATAATAGGAGCCTTTTTGGTCTCGCATGGGGTTTTTTATTTTTATTATTGTTTAATTTTATGCTTATTTCTCGTGTCTCCTGTGCGGGTCGTAAATAAATATTTTCTTTTCTTTATTTCTTTCTTTTACATACTTAATGTGGAATAACGCATGGCCAATTACAATCCTACTGCCTTTCTAACATTACACATGCAAAAAACTTAATGTAGGCATGAGTAGACATGTCCTGTATTAAGACATAGGTACTTTCAAGTGGGCGATAGCTGATTGCATGAGCTAGTAAATTTCATAATTAAACTCAATTCGGCATTTTTGCTATGTTTGTTGATCTACACAAGATATTGTAAATGATTGCATGTGAATTACAATTACCTATAGGTAGGTACAGTCTAGAGGTATATTTACATTTGCGAAAGTGTAAGTTTGGAATCTGTTTTGTTTGGCAACATACGAAAGTAGGACACACGTGCATGTTCGGTACTTGGACCGGTGTGTAAACCCTCCCTTATACTTATACATATAGAAGATTATATAGTTTATGAGGTAATTTTCTTTCTTTACCTACCCCATGAAATATAAAGTATATTCGTTTGTTTGTTCACCGTTAGAAGTGGTTCCTACGTAGTCATCGTGACGCAACCTAAATATCATTTGGTGAATTTTTCATGATCTAGAAAGGTCTCAGCTAGCCGAATATGCCAGAGGTTAATAAATCTATACGACTAATTTATTATGAATCCATCAAATGTCGGTTTAATGTTACAAGAAATGTTTGACGTCACAATTCTACTCTATTTATGAACCGAGAAAAATAAGTCGTCACTTAACTAGACGCGTAATTTACTGAATGAAATTCTTGCTTGCAAAGAAACGGGAAAGAAAATGGTTTTCTTTTATAGAAGTCAGTTTGTATGACAGTTGTCTCGCCAAACAGCGACGTTCTAGGAAAATATGAGGCACCAATATTTCAGTCGGCCGCTACAAAATAAAGAAAATAAACGAAAACCGTCATGCGACAAGGCTGTTGTTTTTTGCAAACACAACGTTAATGAAGTTTTCCTATTATGAAATGTTTGGATTAACTTCAAAACAACCGTTAGATATTCATTCATAATAATGAAAACATACTTCTATTCCGCGATAAACAATCACCCTTCACTCAGCCTCAAACTTCAGACAACTGATAACCGCCGAACATGTAATTACTTTCTTCCCATCAAAGGAAGCCGATAAGGCTGACAAAGGAAATAAACTCACACAGAACTCGCAGAAGCAACGGTCATTATCTCATGTTGTACACAAAAGCCAAATCTGAAGTGCCATTGGTACAAGACGGCGCGCACTTGACGCGAGAGCAGTTAGGCCGAAGTTATCGCGGACCAGTTTAACTGGAGCACCCTCTGTCAGCAAGGTGCTACGTGCCTCGGATGCCCGCCAACTACCGAGTACCTACTACAACTTACACTAAAATTATATCCAACTATTATCTCTCGGGTTAACGGGGCGGGGCGGCGGTGTATCGGTTCCTATATGTATGGAATGTACATCGGAGCTTACGTATTCATGGTATTTATTAATAGTTCCAGACTTTGGCTCAGTTTCTGGAACGAAATTAATTTTGCTATAAGTAATTTGTCGCAAAATTAATGTGACAAATTGTCAAACGCGCGTTAGATTATGTGATGAATTTTCAACAGCCAATCACATCACTTAA